>JAOWLH010000002.1:9652500-10852500 GCA_027405865.1 Salix purpurea | reverse complement strand
CTCAGTTGTAAAACACTTGAATTGCTTAAGAAAATGGTTTGCAAGAATGTCTCCTAGTGCTAGAGATTGGAAAGAGCATCTCCTTTACTCTGGAACCAAACTTGGTTTTATAGAGACTAATGGGTGTTTCACACTGCAATTCAAAAGTATTTTTGAAAAAAAAATAAAAAAAAAATATTTTTATTTCTTACTTTAAATTATTATTTTTTATGCTTAGATCATTTTGATGCATTGATATCAAAAATGATTTAAAAAAACTATTATTTTGATGCATTTCTAAATAAAAAATACTTTCAAAAACAACCTTAATCACACTCTCAGGCACCACATTGTTTAGTTTGGTAAACATAATTCAAACTCAGTTAAGCAGTGAGAATGTTTTTGTTGATGGTACTCACTATTCAAATTTAGCTAAGCAGTGAGAATGTTGTTGTTGATTGATTAAACCTCATGAACTTTTGTCTCCCCTGAAATGGTTGAAGTCAGTGATGAACCCATGAATAAAATTTTGAGGCCAGGGAGAGATTATCTTCTGGGGTGGTGGATCCAAGAATAAACTTTGTATCTGTTGAATTTTCTCCGTGGACTACCGACAATGTTAATAACTTTCAACTAGCTAGCTGATTATGAATTCTCAAACAAATTAAAAATACAAATGACATGGTAAGGATGAAGCATCAAGTGGCAACTTTAATGTTTCTAGTCAGAAGCTAAGTTGCTGCAGTGGATGGATGCTTGTGTATCTTGAGCACCAATGAGGCCATTATTTGATTGTCTCCTTCAGTGGGGGCACATGCAACTAGTCTTTTCTGAACCCAAAATCATGCCTGCCCAGTATGCTTTCCTGGCCTTTACCTGATTTTGAGAAATTACAAGAAATGCCCCAAATTTTAAAGGAAAATCATCCAACTCCAGGTATTCTCTATAAGGGAAGTTTGCAAACAAATGAAAGATCTTCCATCAAAGGAAAGCAGCCAACATTCAGGCCAACTCCAAGCATGATATCAGGGCATTAATTGATCAGTCAAATATTATTGTAATTATATATATATATATATATATTGTAACGACTCAATTGTATGTTGTAACGACAACCTAGATTTAGCTTCAAGCATTCATTTAGTTACCAAATCAACTCCTCAAAGATCTGTATATATACATCACTACTCATCATCAATAAAGTGTGTCTGAGAAAATTATTCATTGATATTCCTGCAGTGTTTAATTCTTATACCAGTATCTAGTCTTTCATCATGGTATCACAACAACCTACCTCCAACGAGTCACCGATCCAACCCATCACCATGTCTAATCAAAACACAACCATCAATCTCAACACCCAAGCTTCCCCTGCAACAAACAAACAAATCATTGCATTTAATATTGCTGCCCAGATCAATGAAAAATTAACACCCTCTACCTTTCCTCAATGGCATGCTCAATTTGAAGCACTCCTCATCGGGTATGACCTGCTCAAGTTTGTTGAAGGGACTCTTCGATGTCCCTCCTCTAATGGCACCACTGCAGACGAGCTCTGCAAGACCCACTGGAGCAGATAGGATAAACTCATCCTAAGTGCTATTTTAGTATCAACATCTCCGTCAATCACCCCCCTTATTGCTACGGCGAAAACCTCCTGTGAAGCCTGGAAAAAAACTCAGCAATTTATATGCTAGCTGATCTAAAACTCGGGCTATGCAGTTGAAGGAAGAAATTACCTTAATCCAGCGAGGATCCCAATCAATTACTGAGTATATCCATGCTGTGAAGGCTTTGGCTAATGAAATAGCCATTATCAATCATCCAATCTCAGATGATGATCTAACACTTTATGTGTTAAATGGGTTAGGCTCCGACTTTAGGGAGATTGCAGGACCCATTCGTGCTCGAGAATCCTCCCTGTCATTTGAAGAGTTGCATGACTTGCTGGTTGGGCATTATACTTACCTGCGACGACTGGAAGCTGCAACGTAGCAACTGGTTGCCTCTGCCAACTTTACCAAGAGAACCCACTCAGCAAGAAGACAAGCATGGTCAAAGAAGAATGAAATAACCCATGGGCCTCAAGGGCCACATCGCTCTTTTTATGATGGGCCTCAAGGGCCAAACCGCTCCTTTCATGGAGCCCAACGTGATGGGCGCAAACCTAACACTTACTCAGGCCGGCCCAATAATTTTAATAAAAGGCATCAGCCCAAATGTCAATTTTGTGATCAGGTGGGACACATTGCAAAAAACTATTATCAAATCCACTCATAAAATCTGTCAATCAACTACACCGCATCATCAAATGGCATGGATAAAAACTGGTTACTTGATTCAGATGCCTCTCACAACATCATGGGTGATTTAAACAACTTATCCATTCACTCTGAATATGATGGCACTGATAAAGTCATCCTCGGTGATGGTTCAGGTTTGACTGCCTCACACATTGGTTCCCTGGCTTTACAATCTCCTCTTCGTACTTTTACTCTTCGTGATACCCTTTATGTTCCTAATCTCTGCAAAAATTTAATTTATGTCCATCATTTCACTAAGCAAAATAATGTGTTTGTTGAACTTCACCCCTTTTATTTTCTTGTGAAGGACCAGATCACGAGGGCAACTTTACTAAAAGGAGCATGTAACAATGGCATTTACATCTTTCCGGAGTCCATGATGGCGTCGCCAAAAGTAGCCAGCGTGCATGAACGGACCTCCATTGACGAGTGGCACAAGCGCCCTGGGCATCCATCATCCAAAATTGTTCACCACCTAGTTAAAAAAATTTCCCTTCCTGTCTCCACAAATAAAGAATTGTCTTCCCTTTGTCAACCGTGCTCTATCAATAAAGCACATTGTCAACCATTTCATGTCAATAGTCTCAAGAGTCATGCACCACTTGATCTTATATACACTGATGTATGGGGTCCTGCCAGTTACACTAGCACTGATGAATCACGATATTACCTCCTATTTGTTGATTATTATACAAAATACATCTGGATGTATCCAATGGTCAATAAATCTGATGTCAGTCGAATCTTTCCACAATTCAAAAAATTTGTTGAAAATCTTTTTCAAAACTCCATAAAAACCCTATATTCAAACAATGGTGGTGAGTTTATTGTTTTAAATTTTTTTTTTTGCTCACTCAGGGTATCGCTCACTACACCACTGCTCTCTATACCCCTCAACAAAATGGTGTTGTTGAGCGTCTTCATCGTTACCTTGTTGAAACAGGCCTAGCCCTCCTTCATGATGCCAAACTTGATTTTTCTTTCTGGCCGTTTGCTTTTCAAACTGCATCTTACCTCATCAACTGACAACCCACTCCTTTTCTTTCTGGCAAATCCCCTTTTGAAGCTTTGTTTCATCAGAAACCAAATTATTTAAAATTAAAATAATTTGGTTGTCTGTGCTATCCCCTTACACGGCTATATAACACTAATAAAATGCAGCCAAAATCAAAAGTCTGTATTTTTCTTGGCTACTCTCCTACTCAAAATGCATATCAATGCTTTGACATCCAAACACAAAAAATATTCATCTCTCGGCTTGTCTTATTTGATGAAAATAAAAAATCCTCCTCTCTGTTCCCAAACAAGCCCTCTGTTTCACCCATCACACACAAATCAAAAGCCCTCAATTTATGTGTTCATTGCATAAGATGGGCATGTTCATACTATTTTCGTGTTTTCTGGCCAGGTCTGTTTTGCTTTTTTTCAATAATAACTTCACTGTCCTGGAACGCAAGTACTTGAGTCGCTGGCATTGATTGGCCAACTACTCAAAACAAAAAAGAAAACTTTCTTCTATACTTTGTGTCTTGTTTTCAATTTTTTCATTAATGTTGATTATTTATTTTCAAATTCAACCCTATGCCCTGTTGATTTCTTTTGATTTATCTCTTGCAGTGTCTGAAATTTACCACCGCATACATTAGTCTTTAATAGATAGAATATACCACTCCAACAAAATGCTTGAGTTGAGTTGCTCAGAAGCTTTACAGAGAGCTCTTGGTGGTAACTCGTACATTATCAACCATAACAGCCCAAAGCAACAATTCAATCATGTACGCATAACAGAATCCAACAAGGCATCCAGCAAGGCTTAACAGAATGGTAGAAATGCATGTGTAAACAACCCTGTATAGCTCGACAGTCTAGGCATAACAAATTCAAAACCTGTTATCAGCCATGTATATTTAAACAATGCAATAGTAATGAGAAAGGTAGATTTGAATCATAATCTATTATGGTATCAGAGCTCTAAAATTTTCTTTCCAGCAAACCTATTTCGGTTCCAGCAAATCTATTTTGCACCTCACAAATTCATGGCATCTGAATCTCATTCAGCAACCATCATGCCCACCAATGAATTCCAACCCACTCTCATCAGTATCAATGTTGCAGCTCAAGCTCCCCTCAAACTTACCTCCACCAACTACCTCTCCTGGAAACCTCAATTCCAGACCTTATTCATAGGATATGATCTCCTTGGATACATTGATGGGTCAAAACCATGCCCACCTGCTACATTCACCCAAGACAACACTATCATCCCTAATCCCAGTCATAATATGTGGATTCGACAGGATCAACTGATCCTCAACGCCATCCTTGGGTCCATTTCGCAACCCATTATTCCGTTCATTGCTCAGGCCACCACCTCAAGCCAAGCCTGGGCAATCTTAGCAAATACATATGCAAAACCCTCCCGTGGTCGCATCAAGCAAATCAAAAATCAGCTCAAAAATTTCACCAAAGGCTCTCTCGGCATCACTGACTTCATGCAACTTATCAAATCAAGGGCAAATGATTTAGCCCTCTTCGGAGCTCCTCTTGATACAGAGGAAATTACGGACAAAATACTAGATGGGCTAGGTGATGATTACAAAGAACTGGTTCGTGCTGTCCAAGCACGAGATTCCTCCATCACATTTGAGGAACTTCACGAAAAACTCCTCAATTTTGAAGCCTCTCTGCAAACTTACCCAGTTGATCCTCCACACTTCCCTGCCACAGCCAACCCCACCTATCGAAACAATACCAGAAACTGGTGTCCCTCCTCTGCTCGTCAAAGCTCAGTCAACAACTGGCGACCAAACTATCAACCCAATCGCCCTCCAGGTGGAACCCCCACAAGACCCAATTTCTCACCATCCTCTCGACCCACTTCCAGACCATACCTTGGGCACTGTCAAATTTGCCGAATTCAGGGACACACAGCAAGTCGCTGCCCGTCGTTTCGCTTGGTTCCCATTCAATCCTCACCCCACACACAGGGAACGCCATGGCAGCCTCAAGCTCACCTTACAACTCACTCCTCCACCACGCCATCCTGTTTTCCACTCCCGGATGAAGCATGTTGCCATCGACTATCACTTCATCAGAAATCAGGTTCAGAGTGGTGTTCTACGTGTAGCACATGTCTCCTCAGCTGACCAACTTGCGGATGCTCTTACCAAACCTCTTCATCGCGCAAGATTTCAGGATCTCAAGTACAAGATTGGACTCTTCACCAGAGCTCCATCTTGAGGGGGCATATCAACCATAACAGCCCAAAGCAGCAATTCAATCATGTACGCATAACAGAATCCAGCAAGGCATCCAGCAAGGCTTAACAGAATGGTAGAAATGCATGTGTAAACAACCCTGTATAGCTCGACAGTCTAGGCATAACAAATTCAAAAGCTGTTATCAGCCATGTATATTTAAACAATGCAATAGTAATGAGAAAGGTAGATTTGAATCATAATCTATTATACATGACTTTCTGTTATTTGTATCATACCATGATACTGTAAATTGGAACTGGTTTGGATCAACAGTTTTTGGTTGGAGCAGCTTCTTTTACCTGTACTACAACTTTTAGCACCAGAATTCGTTCAATGCCACACTTCATCAACACTTGTTTACAGTAAAAATGCTAGCCTTAAAAGTGGGATCCTTTCAAATCTATGAGGTTGATCAAACCAAGGTATGAGTTCATCCTACAAACCAAAAAGGTTGTTTCTTTTGAAATGGGTCTTTCTAATTCTCTTTTCCATGGAACTAACGCTACGGTTTGATTAATAGTGATGAAATGACACAAATATGTGTTAGAGAATAATATAAATCATATTATGGGACCTCACTTACAAGCTTAAGCTTTTAGGTGAGATGGTTCCTTAACATGGTATCAGAGCCTTGTTGACCCAGCGGTCACGAGTTCGAATCTCACCACCCCCATTCTATTTAATAAAAATTAAGCACAAGGTGATGTGGGCCTGTGCAAGTTTCAAGCCCAAAGGGCTTTCACTTGAGGGGGTGTGTTAGAGAATAATATAAATCATATTATGGGACCTCACTTACAAGCTTAAGCTTTTAGGTGAGATGGTTCCTTAACAATATGGATGTGTGTTTTTGTTGCTATCTTATTTCTATACAAGTATTGTTTCCAATGGCAGGCCTGTGAATGATCTGCTAGAGTAATCGGTAAACCAGCACCCAGTTCCTGCAATATTCCAGTGTCCACTCCTCTTGTAATTCTTCATCATATATTATCAAGTTAAACGAGTCTTTAACCCTACAACGACTGTTTTTCTTTTCTTTTCTTTTCTTTTCTTTTCTTTTTTCTTTTTTTTTCTGAAAGTGGCCGAAACTTCTGTATTGTCATCGCAATAGATATATTTATGCTATTATCTGAACTCGTGGCTGCCCCATCTGCTAGCATGCTCGGGTTTGTGATGATCGTCTGATATTGGCAATTACCAGGAACTGTAAAGGAGTGTATATTGCTGATTTACTGATCATATCGTCATGTTATTTCATCTCTTTTGGTAAGAACCGATTGCAGTATCTCAATAAATTTATTCACCTAATGGCCAAGGAAAATAAACAATTTCTTTAACATTATCTCTATTTTATTTAAAGGTGTTTGGGATCGTGTTTTAAAAGTGTTTTCGAAAATAAATATTTTATTTTTGTTTTAAATTAATTTTATAGTATTTTAGCATCACCAACAATGTGTCAATTGAATTCTTACCGTTCATTTTTCTTGTCAAGGAACTTCTTACCGGGAGGATACTGCTCCAAGGTCAATCTAAAAATGGTGTCTACGAGTGGCCATCTCCCTCACTCCCACTGGCCCTCTCCACAGTTAAACCCACCTCCTTCGACTGGCATCACAGGCTGGGTCACCCAGCCTTTCCTATCTTAAATCACATTTTGTCAAGCTTTCAATTAAGTGTTGCTGCTCCGTTACATTCCACTCACTCATGTAATGCCTGTCTCAGCAATAAAAGTCACAAACAGTCTTTTTCCAAGTCCACAATTGTTTCCAGCAAACCACTTGAAGTTACTTTCTCCGATGTCTGGACTTCCCCAATCGTGTCTCACAATGGCCTTAAATATTATGTAATATTTGTTGATCATTTTACAAAATACATCTGGTTCTATCCTCTCAAAAATAAATCTGATGTAAAAGGAGTCTTTATCAGATTTAGGGCCATTGTTGAAAAATACTTCAGTACCATCATCAAAACACTCTACACAGACAATGGGGGAGAATACATTGCATTAGCTGACTATCTGTCCACAAATGGTATCTCTCACTTTACCACACCACCACACACACCTGAACATAATGGTTACTCTGAAAGAAGACACCTCCATATTGTTGAAACAGGCCTGGCTTTACTCACACATGCATCATTACCACACTCTTTTTGGAACCATGCATTCTCCACGGCTGTATATCTTATCAACAGGATGCCCACCAAAACATTAAACTACCTGTCACCATACCAGAAAATATTCAATACATCCCCAAATTACTCCAAGTTACGCGTGTTTGGCTGTTTATGCTATCCATGGCTCCGACCTTACACCTCCCACAAATTAGACTCCCGATCTACACCATGTGTTTTTCTTGGATACTCCCTAACCCAGAGTGCATACTACTGTCTGGAACCCACAACCTCAAGAATCTACATCTCCCGACATGTGAAGTTTATTGAAACAAAATTTCCCTTCTCTTCCCTATCCAGCCCATCGACATCTCCCTCACAACCCAACCCATTTCACACTAACCCACTGCCTAGCCCGTCACACAATCCAGACCAGCCCATCCCCTCACCTCACTCCAGCCCATTACCCCGCCCACCTCTTCCCAGCCCGTTACCCCCTCCACCACAGCCCACCCCGTTACCCCCTCCTCCACAGCCCATCCCCTCACCCACTCCACCACAACCTAGCCCATCACTCACTTGGGCCCTAATAACCCAACATCCCCCCATATTACAACCCAGCGCCTGTCCACAGCCCAACCCTCACCTCACCAGTACCTCAGTTCCCCGTCTTCCCCAAACACCCACACCGACACCTGCAACTCACTCCACCACCGAAATCAATTCCTCTCAGTCTCCTTCCCCAACAGACCACAATCCCTCATCCCTTCTACCCAAAACCTTACCCATAACCACCATACCCGATACACCACCAGCCACCCTCACCCTCTCCACCCATCCAATGACCACACGTGCTAAGAACCACATCCACAAACCCATCACCAAACTCAACCTCCACACCAAACTCCACTCCCTCAGTGACACTGAACCCACCACCGTGACCAAAGCCTTACACGATCCAAGGTGGCGTCAAGCCATGGCCGATGAATGTGATGCCCTGGTTCGCAATGGCACGTGGGAACTGGTGCCTCCAGATCCCACTCAAAACATTGTTGGGTGCAAGTGGATTTTTCGAATTGAACGCAACATTGATGGGTCGATCAACAGATTTAAAGCACGGCTGGTGGCAAAAGGATTTCATCAGCGACCGGGTGTGGATTATCTGGACACATTCAGCCCTGTTGTTAAACCAACAACAGTGAGGGTCGTTCTCAGCCTAGCCATTTCTCAGGGATGGAATTTACGCCAACTTGACGTAAATAATGCGTTCCTACAAGGCCACCTCACTGAGACCGTTCACATGCAACAACCACAGGGGTTTACTGATCAAGACCACCCCTCTCATGTATGCAAGCTCCGCAAGGCAATCTATGGCCTCAAACAAGCCCCCAGGGCGTGGTACCATGAACTCCACACGTTTCTCCTACACTCAGGTTTCAAAAACTCTCACACTGATGCTTCATTGTTTATACTTCGCACAACTCAGCAGAAAATGTTTATACTTGTGTATGTGGATGACCTCATAGTCACGGGTGATAACAATAGCATGATAGACTCATTTGTGATTGCACTGGCAAACCGGTTCTCAATCAAGGACCTTGGCCCATTGTCATGTTTTTTTAGGTGTAGAGGTAATTCCCAACCAACAGGGTTATGTCCTGTCTCAAAGGCGCTATATCATTGATATTCTGGCCAGAACCAAAATGACTGAGGCTAAACCTGTAGCCACCCCACTTCCCACCAGTCCCCCACTTCTCAAAACTGGCACTGCCTTATCCGATCCTACACAATACAGAACCATTGTTGGCAGCCTCCAGTACTTACTCATCACAAGACCTGACCTTGCATATGCTGTCAATAAACTGTCTCAGTATATGCATATGCCCACAACAGACCATTGGAACTTTGTTAAAAGGCTACTACGGTATCTGAGTGGAACACTCAATGAAGGCCTTCAGATTCATCGCCAATCTCCTATCAACTTACATGCTTATTCGGACGCAGATTGGGCAGGGGACAAGGATGATTTCTCATCCACCAGTGCCTATGTCATTTACCTTGGCCGAAACCCTGTGTCCTGGAGTTCTAAGAAGCAGAAAACCATTGCCAGATCTTCCACGGAGGCTGAGTACCGGTCAGTAGCTAATGCAGCCGCTGAGCTCAATTGGATTTGTTATCTCCTCACTGATCTTGGTTTCACTCTGAAATCCTGCCCAGTACTATATTGTGACAATGTAGGTGCCACACAGCTATGCTCCAATCCTGTTTTCCACTCCCGGATGAAGCATGTTGCCATCGACTATCACTTCATCAGAAATCAGGTTCAGAGTGGTGTTCTACGTGTAGCACATGTCTCCTCAGCTGACCAACTTGCGGATGCTCTTACCAAACCTCTTCATCGCGCAAGATTTCAGGATCTCAAGTACAAGATTGGACTCTTCACCAGAGCTCCATCTTGAGGGGGCATATCAACCATAACAGCCCAAAGCAGCAATTCAATCATGTACGCATAACAGAATCCAGCAAGGCATCCAGCAAGGCTTAACAGAATGGTAGAAATGCATGTGTAAACAACCCTGTATAGCTCGACAGTCTAGGCATAACAAATTCAAAAGCTGTTATCAGCCATGTATATTTAAACAATGCAATAGTAATGAGAAAGGTAGATTTGAATCATAATCTATTATACATGACTTTCTGTTATTTGTATCATACCATGATACTGTAAATTGGAACTGGTTTGGATCAACAGTTTTTGGTTGGAGCAGCTTCTTCTACCTGTACTACAACTTTTAGCACCAGAATTCGTTCAATGCCACACTTCATCAACACTTGTTTACAGTAAAAATGCTAGCCTTAAAAGTGGGATCCTTTCAAATCTATGAGGTTGATCAAACCAAGGTATGAGTTCATCCTACAAACCAAAAAGGTTGTTTCTTTTGAAATGGGTCTTTCTAATCCTCTTTTCCATGGAACTAACGCTACGGTTTGATTAATAGTGATGAAATGACACAAATATGTGTTAGAGAATAATATAAATCATATTATGGGACCTCACTTACAAGCTTAAGCTTTTAGGTGAGATGGTTCCTTAACATGGTATCAGAGCCTTGTTGACCCAGCGGTCACGAGTTCGAATCTCACCACCCCCATTCTATTTAATAAAAATTAAGCACAAGGTGATGTGGGCCTGTGCAAGTTTCAAGCCCAAAGGGCTTTCACTTGAGGGGGTGTGTTAGAGAATAATATAAATCATATTATGGGACCTCACTTACAAGCTTAAGCTTTTAGGTGAGATGGTTCCTTAACAATATGGATGTGTGTTTTTGTTGCTATCTTATTTCTATACAAGTATTGTTTCCAATGGCAGGCCTGTGAATGATCTGCTAGAGTAATCGGTAAACCAGCACCCAGTTCCTGCAATATTCCAGTGTCCACTCCTCTTGTAATTCTTCATCATATATTATCAAGTTAAACGAGTCTTTAACCCTACAATGACTGTTTTTCTTTTCTTTTCTTTTCTTTTCTTTTTTCTTTTTTTTTCTGAAAGTGGCCGAAACTTCTGTATTGTCATCGCAATAGATATATTTATGCTATTATCTGAACTCGTGGCTGCCCCATCTGCTAGCATGCTCGGGTTTGTGATGATCGTCTGATATTGGCAATTACCAGGAACTGTAAAGGAGTGTATATTGCTGATTTACTGATCATATCGTCATGTTATTTCATCTCTTTTGGTAAGAACCGATTGCAGTATCTCAATAAATTTATTCACCTAATGGCCAAGGAAAATAAACAATTTCTTTAACATTATCTCTATTTTATTTAAAGGTGTTTGGGATCGTGTTTTAAAAGTGTTTTCGAAAATAAATATTTTATTTTTGTTTTAAATTTATTTTATAGTATTTTAGATTGTTGATATAAAAAATAATGTTTTTGAAATTAAAAAAATAAAGCATTTTTGAACAAAAAAATAATAATATTAATTACTAGCCAGGCTGTAGCTCTTACTCTGTAACTCATTTCTTTTTTAAATTTCCCCTCTTTGTATTTGGCTAAAGCCTTTGGAATTGCTTTTATTGATTTTAAAAATGTTTTTGAAAAAAAAAAATTTATTTCTAGTTTTTATTTTAAATTAATTTTTTTTTGTTTTTAGATTATTTTCATGTACTGACTAGATGATATCAAAAATAACTTTTAAAAAATAAAAAAGAAATATTATTTTAATATATTTCTAAACAAAAAAAATTAAAAAAAAAATCTCAATCAAACTCACTAGTAATATTTTAGTAATTCAGTAGCTTTCATTTCCAGTGGGAGAAGTACATGTAAGTCACAGCCATGAATACATTAAAAAGGCAAAAAAAAAAAAAATAGAATCACTTTCTAATTTCCTGGTGAAATCGTTGGAGTATCCTACGAGCGTTATGTGTCAATTTTGGATTGCCTTTCTTGAGATGGACTTTGGGTGTTGCGAAGACTTCTCTGTCGATGGCTGAAAGGATGATCGCCATTTCTGAAAGCAACACAACACAAATGGTGTTTCTATCAACTTTTTTCTTTTTTGGAGTACAAGATGGGCAATGCCCTTATTAAATATTACAGCTGGATCACTTTTACATTTTTGTTTTTTTTTTGTTGATCAAGTTTATATCCTGACTGGGATTGTGTTGGTTTTTAGTAGATTGGATGATCGGTTCACTCGCCAAAATAATTTTATATATTTTTTTTGTATATTTATATATACTAAGTTATTTACTTGTGCTTTGCCGCTGTTGGAACTATATTTTTTTGGAAACTTAAAAAAATAAAGGAACCAAAAATCAAAAGAATAAGGACTGAAATGAAAAACAATATATATGATTAATTTCAATTGAAGGGTACAATTGAATAAAATCAAAACTTATATTGAAGAAATCTGGAAGAAAAAAGAAATCAAAAGACAAAAGACTGAAATGAAACAATCCAAACATTTTACACCACTGATAGACATGGTACGCGCTACCTGAATGGTGCGTATGCTCAAAAACTGATGGCGTGTTAGGACGACGCGCCTGCAATAACTTGAAAAAAATAATAAAAAATAGAGAATTGCCTAAACACTTCTGGATTCAGCGATAACCATGAAAAAAAACGGACATGAAGTACCACCATGCCCAATGTCAGACCTTCATTTTTGTCGTTTCTTAGGGTATTTAACTAGTTTCAACTTGAACAAAAATATAAAAAATCAAAATTATCCTTGCTTGCAGCCTCCTGCCTGTATCCCACCCGAGGACAAAGGCGATATTTCAATGTTCAATATCAAACTAAAATTCAAAAATATCCTCAGCCAACCCTTGTCTTTTTGTCAGCTAATAGGAGTAAATAAGTAGTTTTATTATGCAAATAAATATGGAAAAGACTAAAACACCCCCAAACAATATGCAAATGTCACACAGGTCCCTCGAAAATAATCAAAATACCCTTGGTTCTAATGGTTAAATTTTATGGTATGAGTGGCAAAAAAATAATTTCATTGTTAAAATAACAGTGATCTGTGTCTAGGAAAATAGTAAAACATGGATGCCTTTTATAGTATTTGTAATATGCCCAACTCCTTCTTTATTTCTAAATCTTACTATATCGATAATAAATTTCCTTTTTAGGATTGTTTTAATTGTATCTGATTATCGCAAACAGTATAAAAAGTAATTTAGGCTTTATAGCTAAATTTATTTTACAAATATGAATATTTGATTTAAGAAATAATTTCTAAGGAATATGTAAAGTTAGCAAACTAGCGTCCCTTATGCATTGAGGTGTCGTTTGGTGATAATGAATGGAATAGTGGAAACGAGAATTGTTGTTGTTGATGCTGTCGTAGGTGTTTGATAAAAAGAAATGAGTGTAAGAAAGAATCAACACTACACATAGAAATAGCTTTTAAACATAATCTTATTTGAATAAAAATAAATAAAAATAGAAATAGCTACCTGTTTTCAATAATGATATATTATTATTATTATTATTATTATTATTATTATTATTATTATTATTATTATTAGAGAGAACGAGAATTGATCTAGGAGGAGAAATCTTTATTCTTTTTCATACGAAGCAATACTTTTAGTTTTTAGTTTTTTTTTAAAAAACAATTCATCATTTAACATTAAATTTATTAAAAATTATAATTATAATTTATTTTAGTTTGTTTTCTACGAAGTTATCTCAAATTGATAACCAAAAACACAAGTTTTACAAGTTAATTTGGTCGACTTGGGTTTTTTTCTTTATCTTTTACCATTTAGGTTGATTGAGAATTACGTTTCATTATTGGTTTTACATTTTATAATATTATCTCAGTCTATTGGTTTTACATTTTATAATATTATCTCAGTCTTATAATCTAAATCAAATGTTTAACGAGTTAAACAAATATGACTTGAGTTTTTTTTTTATTTTTTTAATGGTTGATTGATTAAAAACAAAATTTTATAATTTGTTTTGATTTACTTTGTACTATGTTATCCGAGTCTTAAGCCTTAGGTTTGATAAGTTAATATAAGTTGAATTAGGTTTTTTGTCGTGTTTTTATTTGATTTTTTTCACTTCATAATTAAATATATCTTTTTATTTATTTTTTATAAGGTTATTATGATCTCATGATTTGGTTCGTGAATTTTACATGTTAACATGAGTTAGTCTGATCTATATAAATATGTTTTTGTCTCAATGTTTTTTTTTTTAAAAAAAACAATCTTAATTTTTTTGTCGATATATATATATATATAGTCTCAATATAATTTGATTTTGTTTGTCCTTTATAATATTTGAATTTTCTTAAATGATTTAACCTGCAATGTAACACATTAAATGATGAGATTTTTTCTTAAAAAATATTCTTGTCGTTGTAGCAGTATATTCTAGTGTAACTCTTTATTTTCCATTGCGGACTCTATTCTTATTTCATTATTATTTTTTCTTGGTATCTGAATAATGACTTCAAAGTGGTTTATATGATGTAAATATACAAGACATCGAATCCAGCCTAGCACTGTAATCTCTCAATGGAAGTTCATCCACCCACCGGATACATATAAACGCTAGAATATACTTAAAAAGCTTATATATGTTCATCTTACTATACTATATATCACATAATTGTTAAATTTTCCTGTTTTCACCGAAGTGGAACCGGGCCTCCAAAGCTCGAAGGCCGTCATCAGTCGGATGCGGTTGTAGATCCATTTGAAATCGGATCCGAGAGAACAAGTGTAATAACAGTAAGAAAACTTCACATCATTACACAGAAAAGCTTTCATTTTCCAGGGTTGCTTGCGATCTCGATCACTCCACGACTCGGGTAAACAAAAGGTATTTGATAAGAAGGCAAGATGCTGCTGTGAATGGCATTTCACTGTCACTCAAACGTGGGTGACAAGGAAAAAAAAACCTAAGTTGGATCAAACAGAGACAGTATTATACGGTGTCTTTTGCTATCCTGCACTGTCTCCTAGATGCTATCCTGCACTGTCTCCTAGATGGTGGCACCGAAATGCTACAGAGCCATGATAACAAGACATCGCTGTTCTTGGGAGCTCATGCCTCAATTGTTCTGCTCCACTCATCTCCACTTGGCTGACTTGTTACGTCATTTGATGGAGAAGACTGAGAGCAACATTCACTAACTTTAATGGAAGGAGCAGATTTAAAGAAGAAACTGATGATCAGCAACAAATTTCACGTCTTTTTGTTGCCAGGCTACTTAATTGCTTGTATATCTGCTATCACATGATTTCCGCCAAGACTCGGTGGAGAAGAAACACCCTCTCTTCTTTTCTTTTTTTCCATCATTCACATGTTATTGTTATTGGTGATTGAAAATCAAAGGTGGTAGGGTATGGAGATTACTTGAGAAACAGAAACGACTAGCTCAAGCCTATCATATTTGTTTTGCTGAAAAAAAACTTTTTTTATTGATTTTTCTATGCTATGTTTTTTTATTTAAATTCAAGGATGATTTGTTTCATCGTTATACAATTGTGTTCACATAAATAATGGAATAAGACAACATTGATCCTTCAAAACATTAAGAACATATTTATTTAAAAGCAACACGTATCATAATCTTAAACATGTGGTAACTTGATTTTTTTAAAAGAAACTTTATTTTTAAAAAACATCACAACAATATTATTATCTAATTCCCACATACACACCTTGTGATTAATGGTAGATAAGTTAATGGATTAATGTATTTTATACATGTATATTTTTGTTTAAAAATCCATGATTAAAACGTCTAGAGGTAACATATTAATGTAATGTATCTAAGTTTGACATAATGTCAAGCCTAGATAAAATGAGTTCGACTTGCTTCCGGAACTATCACCATTAAATTGCTCTATAAGCTGAGCTCAAATACATATGGATTTAAAAAAATACCACACTTAATACCCTTGAGTTTAGCCATGCTTTGAGCCGAGTTCAACGACGCACTAAACACAAATGCATTTTGGTCTGACAAGGTAACACCCTTGGGTTTAGCTACATGCGGAGCTCAACTATATGTTGAGCCCAAATGCATGCCCAACACCTTTAGATTCAGTTACATATTGAGTCCAATTACATGTGAGTTTGACAATGTGTCAAATCTAATATTCTTGGGTTTATCCATGTGCTAAACTCAAATACATGTGGGTCTGAAAATATATCAGACCCATATCCTTGGATTCAGCTATGAGTTGAGTCTAAGTTCATATGGGTCTGATGAAATATCAGACCCAACACCCTTGGGTTTAATTACGTGTTAATCCCAATTACATGTAAGTTTGACGAGCTGTTAGACCTAATACTCTTGGGCTTAGCTACACGCTCAGTCTAATTACATATAGGTCTAGTAAGATGTCATACTCAATGTTTTTTGTTTTAACTACGTGTTGAGCCAAAATGCTTGTAAGTCTAAAGGGATACCAAACCTAACACCCTTGAAATTTGAGTCTTTACATTTCCAAATATATACGGAGTTAATAATCTTTTTTAGCCTTACCTTGGGCCATAAAAGTTTGTTTGTTTATTCTTATGTCTTTTAACATAAAATGTTGTTAAAAGTTAAGAATGAACGATCATATCCTTACATACCAGGAACATTAAAATCTCCCAAATGCCTATCATATTTTCATCACATTGATATTGTATAAGAGGTATTTATCTATCATTAAAATTGTATAAAAATGTTTATCCATCACTAATGCTATTAGGAGGAGGATGACATTCAACCTCTCAATTTAAGTAACATGACAAAGTTCAAAGACTATATATACCATCATAATTGCCCAAGAATGATTCATATTTTTTCCTATCTTTTAAGCATCCATATGCTTATTTTAAAAGTATTTATGATACACAACTAAGAATAAACATTCTTGTTTTTAAAATTAAAAACTTATTCTCTCATTTATTACAACATCTTATTAAAAATTACCGACTTTGTCACTAGAGAGTTCCTAATTCCCACACATAAAAATTGATTTATAGGTATCACATCTTTTATCACTAACCATCAATTTTGTTAATTCTAGAGAAGAAAACATTGATATGATCGAGTGGTCATCTTTTATCCAAATATTCAAAAACTTTTGTATACTGGATTTTGAAATATAATGTGAAGTGCATGTGAAAAATAATAATAATTTGATCGATTGCTTTATGATTTTTTTCATTCAATTATAGAATCCAATAATAGATAATTATTATAATTTTTTTTCCTTGCCGGACTAATCTGAAAAAAAAAAGGAGAAATGTTATTTCAATATAAGAAACAAAAAATATTATAATTATAATCATAAACACTAAAATCATGGGGCTAGTGCAGACTCATTGATTGGCTCTACTGTTCTTAAACAATAATATATAGGAAGTTTAGGTTGAATTTTCTAGTAAATTAAAAAAAAAATTCCTTCACCGCTTTTTGCTCAAATCCAACTAGCCTTTTTTCTTGACTTTTTATTTTCTTTTCAAAATTTACAAAAGAGAGGCACGATACTTATCAGCATTTACGTGTGTGATATAGAACAAAAACATATAATAAACATGTCAATTCAATTATTAGACCGAAGGAAAAATGTTTGGAGCCTTTGGTGAAGTAAACCTCAAATTTCATGAACTTGTTAGTCAAGAATAAGCTGTTCTGTCATTAGAGAATTGCATTCATACAACTAATGGATCAAGAAAACCCTAATTCTTCTAAGCATGGAAAACAATAAATTTAAAAACAAAACAATATTATTAACTAATTGTTAAACAGAAACTATGCCTATGGCATAAAGCTGTCTGCTCTAAATTACTATAATTATACTAAAAATTAAGCAATAATAGTGGCTGGCTGGCTTGGAAAGACATTTTTGCTTCTAAATTTTTTGTTTTTTTGTTTTTTTTGGCTGTTAGATTTCCCAAATGTTGGCTGAACAACAGAGCATTGCAAATTAAGACCAATATCATCGTGAAATTCAGGACACAAAATTGGTTTGAATTAATACATATATTTATGTATTCTTTGTGATCAAAGTTGATAAGTGTACATATTGATATTCAATTATGATAAATGTTTTATTTACCAGATAAATTAGACCAAAAACCAGACAGAAAGAGAGGAAAAATGTTAGCTTTTGTAAGAAAACAAATTAGAGTAGATAAGGGACACAAATATAATTATAATTATAGACGCTCAATCATGGGACTAATATAGGCCCCATTACTTGGTCCTACTGCTGCTTCTTTTTTGCAATTTATTCTTTTAAATAACATGGATCAAGATTACTAAGCTAAAATTATTAATTCAATTATTAATTCCTGCTATATCTGATCTATTTTGAACATTTCATGATTTATAGAGGTGGAAGAAGAAGAAGAAACCCTCTATCGATAGTTTGCTAAAATTTCACAGCTGGATATGGAAATCAACTGTCGGTATCAGAATAAGCTTGGAGCAACTCTGATCACGATACTAATAATTGAGTCAAAGCTTATCTTTATCCACCATGACAATTTTGCAGAAATACATCACCCACTGACTTTCGACTCACAACATGACAATGTTTATCCCATAAAACAAGACGTGGAGGATAGATCCTTTCTTGATCTTTGTTCCCACGTTCAAAGAATTGTTTTTCTTGTTCTTCACAAATGTTTTAATTAATTACACACAAACATATTTTATTTTTTCCGTGAGTGATTTTGACGCACAGTAGAAGCATGTCTTTTGACCACAAGAGAACAAAAGAAGAAATGATTAGGTGTGCAATGCTTATGGAGCCATGACTTCTCTGCAAGAAAAACACAGAAGATGAATCGTGCTGATTATCTAGCATGGTACTCACCTGCATGAACATGAACTCAGTCCCTGAGGTTGAGATTCTCGATCCTATGCGAAGTGCGTGCCCAGATGAACTTGTAATATAGGTGCTGTAGTGATCGTGATGGGGAAGAAAGGCACATGAAGAACTAACTCAGTGAAGCCAACAAAATCTACAGCAGGAGAGAGTCGTGACTCGGGCAAGGAATTTCTCTCACTGAGCGTGCATGAGTTAGTAATGCACGTGCCCTGCTTCTCCATCTTGCTCACACGCACCTTCTCTTCACCTGATGCCGGTGGTATAGCCTCCAGCTAGAAACCCAGCGTAGCTACCTCCTCTCACGCGAGAAAACGAGTGAGAAAGAAAGGGGGTGGGGTGGTGTTAAAACGGTGAGTTTGGGACACCTATCTGCAATTTTCAGCACTCGGTGGCCACTAATTTATAACAAAAGAGGGAAAGTGAATGTGTTCTCTAAGGTGGTTGTGAGGCAAGAAATTAAAAGGCTTAGTTGGGTGTGGGACCTAGTGATTTTGCAAACCAGTTTACCTCAAAACACAGCTTGTCGCAACAATCATGAATAGCATTGGACCACAGCATCACTAAAACAAAAGTGGTTTTTTTAAAAAAAAAATATGAAAAGTTTTTGTTTTTATTTTAAATTATTTTTTTATGTTCTTAGATCATTTTCATGTGTCGATGTCAAAAATAATTTTCAAGAAATAAAAAAAATATTATTTTGAAGCATTTCTAAACAAAAAATACTTTTAAAATCAACGTCAACCACACTCCGAAACATGTAATAAATAGATTTACTTCCATGACCTATGGCTTCCAATTCTTAATTTAAGACAACTAAAAAGAATCCCATTGTTTTGGTTGTGGCACCTGAGCAATAGTTAGAAGAGCATGTTCCTATTGTTTATTCAAATGTTCTTCTAATATTCTTAAGTTTATATACTTTATTATTATTATTATACTTTATTAATTGATCTCCAAGGCAAGAAAGCCACCATAGTTAAAACAAATTTATCAGGATACTAACAGTTCATAAGCTTTAGTCCCATACTCATGAGGAGTCCAATGTGGTCGGCTCAACTAGCTAGTGCTCACATGCTAAGCAATTTTAAATTACCCAACTTTTTTTATTTGTGAGTAAATTTAAAGAGACAAATGCATCAACATCTCTCCTCTAGGCTGGTTTTTTTAAATTATTTTCTGCACCCGAGATGAAAAAAGAAGTGAATACAAACACCATGTCTCCCTCACCGTGGCCATCCCACTTAAACAGTATTGAACCATATGGAAGTTTGAATTTTCGACGAGACTTGGAGAGAGAGAGAGAGAGAGAGAGAGAGAGAGAAGCCATTTTAAACACTTTATTATTAAACTTACTCTAGGAAGGTAAATTAACCTAAATTAATTAATATCAAATCAAATAACATTGTTTTTTTTTTAAATTAAAACATTATCATTTTTAAAAATAATCTAAAAAGTCAAATAAATTTTTTGTCAAAACATTCTAGATTTGACAGTTCAACTTTAGCCTATTTTTTTTTATTTAAACACCTAGCTCAAACCAGATCTCGAATCAACATGGTTACTAGTTTTATTTCATAGTATGTCGGGTTTAATAACACTGCTTTATGCTCTTAATTAGTATTGGATCATATACACAACCAAATTATTACAAATGATAGATTGTTTTGTCAGTATTTAAATATTTTGATTCTATTGAAAAATAAATATCAATTGAATCATGGACGGTACATGGTCGTTGAAAAACTTATCATCCAAGATCTCTATTATGTCGGCCATTCCGTTGATAATACAAACACGCTAAACAAAAAATATTATCGGCATTATCTTTTCGATAATTCCATAGGTGATTTAGAAAAAAAAAACTCATTTTAAACACTTTATTTTGAAGTTATTAAACCTAGTTTAGTGATGACCTGATCCAACATATAGGTCACGAGCTAGGTAAATTAACCTTGGTTGATCTAGATGAATCGAAAATGATACCATGTAAGAAAACAATTAAAAAGTAAAACAATATTATTTTGAAAGATAATTTAAAAAATCAAATTGGATTTTAATCAAAGTGTTACGAATTTAAATGGATCAACTCTCATCTAATTTCTTTTCTCAATCTATCCTAGACCAAATCTTGGATCAATAGAGCCACTAGTTGACTTTCTGTCATGTTTAGTAGTATTGAATTATATAGTTGAGTTGGTTAAGAAATAATCAATTTAAGCACTCTAATTTCACTCATTGTGCATTTATCTTAATTAGTATTAAGTTAGATAGCTGGCTTTGGTTCATCTAAAATTAAAATCTTTTGATTTATGGCTCATTTCCAACTTCCTATATATATATATATATATATATATATATATATATATATATATATATATATATATATTCAAAGTGTAATAATTTCTCTAGCAACAATAACTATTTATGCATGCATGTATCATGCCTTTAAGAGAGTCGAACTTCCCGGTCAATCTCCATCTATAATAAAAAGGAAAAAAAAAACATAAATGTAACTAGCTAATATTGTAGTTCACTGTAATAATTGTGGTTTAAATTAAGCAACAGATGGTAGCATGGACAGGTTATGCCTCCCATGGATCCATATACATGTGACTGCATATTCAATTTTTGATGTCCCAATGGTCCATGGACAACGAATATCATAACTTGGTTGGCAAGATATACGAGCTCATCACAGGCATCTTGCTTGTTCGATAATGAATTGCCGATGCATGCCCTACCTCGGTCTCTCACCCCACCCTTTAGTTGGATGTGGACATAGAACCAAACCTTTAGTCACATTCAGTTCGGAGATCCTGTTTGTCCTACCATGATCTTCCATTTAAATTGGAACAGTGACTCGTTGGAAGGGTCTACAATTTCATTTTCTTTATTTGTAAATACACGAGCAGTATAAATACATAAAGGAGACGTTTCTAATCAAATACTCCAGCATGGTGTATCATCAAGATTCCATTTTCTGCACACATTATTGCTTCTTCTTCTTCTTTTTTGTAAGGAAACTACTTTCTTAGAAAGTATATTTTGTGGGTTCAGGTGAATGATTAAAATCTCGATTATCCCAGGTTCTTATAATAAATGAATGTCCTGACTCGAACTCGAGACCTGCTGTGTAGATCGTTAGCTCTTTGTCATTATGTCATGTTTTTTTTTATGACATTGCTTCTATGTAATTGGTAAATCTAGAGACGGTGAAGTGTTATTTTTTTTTTTTATAATGAGAGAAAAAAATAAACCCTTTAATATCATCGTGAAATACAGTGAGTTTATCGACTAAGGAAATATTCCTTAAAAGGGACCAAACTGAATGCCCTCAGCAAGAAGAAATGGACCGTTTAAATCGCAGTGAGTGGACTTATCCGTGCCACCAGCTAGACGTGTTTCTATCGTGAGCATATTCCTAGATGGCTGCTCGCCACAGAACATGCCATTCATTCATGTGTCGTAATTACCTTGAAAATGATGGGTTTATTCTTAGATCTCGAGGCAAATTCGCTTCTAAAAAAAATGCTAGAAGGAGAAGTGCTTGGAATTTCAAAGAAAACTGAATTTTAATACCAAGTATGCTTTTCTATTCCTATGTTTCATTATGCTTTTCATTCTTAGATTTAAGCTAGAATGCGCATCGTAATACATTAATTCACTTTATGTCAATTTATTAAATCTATCTAATAAGATGTATGACCCAAGCTATGAGTTTGATAAGTTAATTCTCATTTATTTTAGTATTTTTCTTGTCTTTTCTTTAATGTTATACTTGTTTTTTGATTTGTTCGATTAACATTGGGTTTATTGGTAGACTTCATAATTTGTTTTTGTTTTGTTTTTATAATGGTTTCATGGTTTAAATCGTGAATCTAACAAATTAATTAGGATTGGTTCAAATCAGTTTGTTATGTTCTCTATCTAGTATGTCACATATTAGATAATATTATTTTAAAAAAAATATTATCTAATATGTTGATGTTTTTAATTTATATTCATAGTTTTTCTCACCTATAAAAGATCTTAGATTCTTTTAGCGTTAAGATAATTACTATCACCAATGTGTGATAATAAATAAAATGGACGAAATAAAATCAAAAAATTCAAAACACCTCACAGTGGCTTTCTATCGGTTGGTTTTGACCACAAAATAGACTTTGCAATCTTTCAAGGTCATCCACTGCATTTAATGAAAGCTCCTCGGCTTTTGAGTATCAAAATTGGTCAATATATCTCCATTAGCCATTCAAAATATTAATATCACTAATTGATTCAAAATATTAATAACATTATTTTTATATCTAACTAAAATAATTTATAAGAAATAAATAACAATTAAATTGTTAAGATGGATGTTAAGAAAGGATTACAAGGATTACGAGGAATATTCAGCAAAGAGTACTTAGACAAGTAGTACTAGGCACATTTAGACACCGTTTGTTTTTGCGGTGCAAAAACACTTTCAAAAATATTAGTTTTTTTTTCTTTAAATAAGTCTGTGTTTTTAAATTGTTTTAATGTGTTGATGTTAAAAATATTTTTTTTTTATTTTGATGTATTTCAAAGCAAAAAGCATTTTGAAAAACAATCAATACCACAATTCAAACAAGCATTTAGTTGGATGATAAAGTCAGGATTAAGGGATTATTAATGTGAGATAGGCTCAAGTTTATACTCCTATCATATTGTTAGACTAACCATATGAGTAAGAAAAGAGTTATTTATAGAAGAGAACTAGATAATTGTATCATTATACTATAGGCTAAATTAATTAATTTTTCTAGACAAAAAAAAAATCTAGGTGTCATTAATGTGTTTAGTAGAAAAAAAATAAAACTATATAGGACTTGACTTAATATGATCTAGTTAACTTGGCGAGTCCAAAGACAACTCGGTGACCAAAAAAATTAAGTTTAACTCAAAAACAAATATGAAGACAATATCTTTTATACGTATTTGAACAACAACATATTAGATCGACTTGAATAAACTTGAGTTAACTTGAAAATCTATTACTCAGGTCATAAGACTTTGATAACCCTATAGAAAATAAATAATAAAATAATTATTCACTAAATTCTTTAATCAATTCAATATTGAAGGATAAAATCAAATTATTTAAAAAACAAAAACAATGACCCGAGTTAACTTGTCAAATCCAAGGAAAGAGACTTGGTTAAGTCAATAAAAAGAAAAATGGAAAAAAATTATAGATTTCAATTCTCATTTAAATCAATGTTTAAGGATGAAGTTTAAATAAAATTAAATCACAAAACAGATCGAGTCAACCCTGCTAACACGTAAAACTCGTAACTCTGGTCATGAGGCTATTATAACCTCATAAAACAAAGTGAAGAATAATTATAATAATAAAGTCTAATTCATAATCAACTAAACATTAAAAGATAAAGTTGAGAAAAAAAAATAAAAAAATAGGAAACAAAACTCAAGAAAACATTGCGAATCCGCAAACTTACGACTTGAGTTATATAAGACTAAAATAACTTCATAAAAAGCAAATCAGAATAACTTATGAACTGTAATGCCCAATAAACCTAATATTAAAGGGTGAAATTAAAAAAAATATATATAAATTGAAACTAAAAAAAGCTCTCAATTTTTATTTTATTTTTGAGGACCAATTGTAAAATGTCATGGCATTTCATTATTCACTATTATAATGAAATGTCATATCCTTTTAATATATTTACTAGATAGGTTACCCATATTACTTCGCAAACCCACCTATTTTTCCACCATAGAAAGATAATGAAACGATGCAAATATTCTACAAAAGGGCAAAAAAATATAAGATTTATATCATTGACTTAGAGGTTAATAATCTTAGTTAATTTAATAATATAATTAGAAAATAAGACACCTATAATAAATAAAGCAGAAAAAACAATGATTTAATGCAAAATATTAATGCTTGCCAATATTCCTAAAGCATTTCAATGATCTTTTGTTTTCAATAAATCAAAAATTAGATTAGAATTGGATGATTGCATTGAAACAAAAATTAAAACAAAATATGAATTTGAATTCCCAAAAAATAAATTTACAATAACAAAAATTTAAAAAAGTCAA
The DNA here is from genome assembly GCA_027405865.1 of Salix purpurea. Taxonomy (NCBI): domain Eukaryota; kingdom Viridiplantae; phylum Streptophyta; class Magnoliopsida; order Malpighiales; family Salicaceae; genus Salix; species Salix purpurea. The sequence goes on along the minus strand of JAOWLH010000002.1, from coordinate 10,827,375 downwards.
TTTAAGAAAAACAAAAGGAGATTGACATTAGTTTGTTTGAGTTATGACATGGGTAAATTCTAAATAATACATTCTCTAAAAGAACTAGAGATGAAAGTTTTTTTTATCATTCAGGTTTAGCAAAAATCAAACGAAATCTTTAACTTGGTCGTGCGATCAGAATAACTATATAGAAAATAGACTAAAAAAAATCATAATGCTCAATCCTCAAAACAATCTAATATTTAAGCTAAAAATTAAAATAAATAAATAAATAAAAACAATAAAAAAAATATATGAGTTAAACCTAGTGGAATTGTTGAATCCATGACCTAAGACATGCTATCAGGATAATTTTATATAAAACAAATATAAGTAAACAAAGAATATTAATTTTCAATGAACTCAAATGATGATGTATAAAATTGTGTGTGTGTGTGTGTAAACGGTGTCCCATACTTACTGTAGCAATTTTAATGTTCACACAGACACAGATTATTGTGGATTGCGATAGTACAATTACTGTTTTACCACAAGGTTATTTTAGAAATTTCCATGGGACATTGATGGTATTTCTGAATTCTTTGCACAGTAAAGCTATTATTTTACCCCTAGGTGCTAAGAAAAGGACGCAGAACAGTTGGGGGTGTTCTTTGTGTTTCCCAAATTTTTGCACGTTCAAAGTACTAAAATAGCCCCCAAAATGACAAAAAATAAGCCCAGAAATCGGGGGGTATTGAGGTACTTTCCACCCAGGTTTTTTCATGGTTATCGATGGGTCCAATGGTGATTAGGTAATTTATTTTTATTTTATTATTTCTTTTCAGAAACACTACAGGCGCGTGGTACGAACGCTCCTGCAGTGTTTCACGCGAACGCGCTTTTAAGGCAGTGCCTGCTGCGTCTTCCGTGGTCAGAAACATATCGTCCGCAATGTCACTTGGTGCACCGACATGTCCTCTGCCTCCCGGAGCGGCGCGTGTTGGCTTCTAGATGTCGATGAAGCACCGATGGATGGTTTTACATATTTTCTCCCTTTTTTATGTCCTGCGCTGGAAAATAAATGTTCGTTCTTAATGTTTGTGATGTTATCATTATAGTCCCTAAGTCCCTAGTCTTTTAATTTTAGTTTTATTATTGATTTCTGCAATGGAAATTTTGATTTATTACAATTGTGCCCTTCAATTGAAACTAATTATATATGTTGGTTATAATTTCAGTCTTTATTCTTTTGATTTTTGATTTGCTTTTTGTTACTTTAATTATTTCGGTATGCAGGTTTTAATTTGTTTTAATTATGTACTCCAATTGAAATTTGGTATATATGCTACTTTTCATTTTGATCCATATTCTTTTAATTTTTTAACAAAAATCAACTAGAAATGCTTTTTAAATGTCCTTATTTATTTTGGTCCCAAGTTTTGTATTTATTTTAATTTTGTCTTTTGATTGGAATTAATTATATATTTTGTTTTTATTTGTTTTAATTGTAATTGAAATTGATCATATATGCTATTTTTCATTTAGGTCTTTATTCTTTTAATTGTTTAAACAAAATTACACTGCAATTTTTTTTAAAAAATAACTTTATCCGTGTCGATCCAAAAGTTTTTATTTGTTTCAATTTTGTCCTTCAATTGGAATTGATTATATATTTTATTTTTTTTATTTTGGTCTTTATTTTTTGTATTTTTTTTATTTGATATTAATTCTTTTGGTTTTTTCAGTCATTCTTGGACAATGTTTATTTTTTATCTGTATTTATAAATCTACACTTTTAGTTTTTGTTTTTAATTTTTGTCGTTTTATTTTTTATTGGGGTTTAAATTTTATTCGGTTTAGTTTTGAAATTTTAATTTATGTTGGTGATCATTTTAAAATTAATATTTCTCATTTTTTCCCCTTGTTCTTTTTTTTATGTTTTCTGTTACTTTTATCTGTTTTTTCATATCATATGATTTTATAATTTTATTGTGTTGCACAATAATAATGATAATTTTAGTGATTATTTTTTTTTTGTAAAAATATTTTGTTTTTTTATTCTTTGGGGAAATTTAATGATTTGAATTGTTTGGGCATTAAGTAATAATAATGACAATAACATAGAGATGGATTTTCTATTTTATGTTTTCTTCTTTTTGGAGATAGAAAATTAACAATTTATTTTTGTTTTTTTAATTATTGGAGGTGTTTTCACAATTTATATTTTGTTTGTTGTGTTTAATTTAAATTGAATTATAAAATAAAATAATTTTAATATAGTGAATTCAATAATTCAGATATCCGAATGCTCTTTCTTTTTTAATGATAATGATAATTTTTTACTAGTTATTTCGTTGAAACCCACTATACAGATAAATTTATATCGATTTAAAAGTCATATATTCTATAGAAAACTTGTACTTTATAAGAATTCTACACAGATTTATTATTGTGTCTAAATTTATATTATAATAAAAAAATCTTACATAGTTAATATTTTTTTGCGTTAAAAATAATATTGTTCTGACTGCGAATAGATGCGGGAGCAATTGCTAGTGTGTGTATATATATATATTTGTCATCGTGACTAAAAGGAAATGCAAGAAATAAAAGGAGTGCATAGGTTTATACAACAGGACTGATTTTCCAAGCATTTATCCTGTAAATTCTTGTGGTTATTGTCTAGACACAACGAATTATCTTGTTTTTTTGAAAGGGTTATTTATTAAAAATCTATATTCTCATGGATTATTATAACTTTATGGCTATTAAAAATAATATGAACCACAGGAATTTATGAGTAGAAACCGAACACAGGAAAAGACAACACCTAATTAATTGACCGTCTTCTTTTTATTTTAAAAAATCTCATCTTTTGCACTTAAAATACTTTATAATACAACAACTGGCGGTTGGATTGTTATTTTTTTAATATAAAAAATTATTAATAGTTAGCATGTTTTATAATTAAAAAAAATCATGATTTTTTAACATAATTCATATTGGATGATATTTTGTTTTTAAATATTGATACAATGATATATTAACCTACCAAATATTTGATCTTGATCATAAAATAATGATAATCTTAAAAAATAAATCAAAATAAATTATGGAAGCTTAATCCTAATCAATCTAATTTCGAAGGATAAAAAAATATTAAATTAGAAAGGATAAAAAAACAATTTTGGTTAACTTGTCAAACCAGTAACTCAAGTCATGAGATTTAGATAACCTCATGGAGAGAGAAAAAATAAAACTCAATTTTCAACCAACCCAATGTGGTGAAATGAAATAAGAAAACAAACAAAAAAACCTCAAGTCAACTTGGACTAATCTATTAAACTCATAATTTTATCCATGATACTAAAATAAATTCACAAAAACTCACAAAGTTTAATTTTCAATAGATTCAATATTAAAGGTTAAAATTAAAAATAAATAAATCTGTGACCGAGAAATCACAACAAATACAGAATTGAAAAAACATTATGAAACTTAATTTCCGAACAACCTGATTATGAAGGATGAATATATATATATATATATATATATATATATATATATATATATATATATATATATATATATATATATAATATTGAATTATTGGAGAAACTAGAAAAAAAATCAATTACAAAATACCCTACAAAAATAAACTAAGTTAACTCAGATTAAGTTGTCAAACTCGCAACTCAATTCATAAGATCAAGATAACCAACCCTATAGAAATATAATAATAAAAATAAAGCTTAATTAAAAAGATATTCATTTTAAAAAATTAAAAAACTTAATAGGGTCAACCCGGATTAACTTGTCAAACCTAAAACTCGAGTCATAACACCAATATAGCCCTACAGAAAGAAAGAAAAAATATAAAGCCCAATATCTAACCAATAAAAAAAAATAATTAGAATAAATGACCCAAATAAATAACTCGAGTTAACCTAAGTTAAATTAAAAATTAAATCAAAATAATTTAATATTAAATAATTAAATTAAAAATTATTCTAAGAAATAGTATTTTAGGTGTAGCTATAATGATTTAACCCTACATTTTACTTTTATTAATATAAAAAACTCGTCAAAGAGATTTGAAGAAGTCATCATAACGCGACGAGACAGCTATAGGGTTTTTATTTATTATTATTCTTTTACTTTTTAATAAATTAATTCTTATTTTAGCGGTTGTAGAATTACATGAATTTTATAAATTGGAATGCTGTGTTATACTTCAACTATTATGTTATAAAGAGTAATTAACTAGTTGCTATAGATTTGAATTTTATGCATTTTCTAGTAAAAGCAAAATATACCATATTAATAATTATTTAGTTGATAGCCTAGTGGTAAAACCTTGAGATTAAAAGATTTGCTTCCCCTATGATCTCATGTTTGAGCTCTTTAGTTGATAATATGATGGTTACAGGAAGCTTACATGATTGTTAACTTCAAGATCTGTGAGATTAGTCGAGATGTGCGCAAGCTAGCCCAGACATCCATGTTAATATAAAAAAAAATACAATAATAATTATTTAGTTTAAAGTAACTCTCCATAAAAATATTATATAAACTAAGAGTTGTGTGAGGATTAAAAACCTTATGATTGTGATTATTGTCTTTTTATAAGACCCACCTCTTCCAATATGGCCCCAAGTCTCCATTTCCCACCATCAAAGTCATAGATGCTTCTCATGTCTCAAAAACATGACTAGTCTCGTTTTGGTTTCTATTATAAATTATATCATAAATCATATAGATGCTTCTCATGTCTCAAAAACCTGACAACTAAATGATTTTTTTTTAGCTTCTCTCACAAATCATAGACAATAGAATTATAAGAAATTAAGTTGAGTGGGAAAAATTATTTCGGCTACAATCATTATGCTTATTCTCGGTGTGGATTGTAGTAGTGATTTTATTTTTTAGATCCTCCAACTTTTTTCTTTTTAATTGAATTTTTTTATTCAAAAGTTGATGGCTAATTGCTTATAAATTTGTAATAAAGAGCAATATTAAAAGATAAAGGATCAAAGTCAAAAACAAACAAGAAAAATAGGTGATTGTTTTAAAATTGGCACAAAAAAGTCACTTTGTTTAGCTTATTTATTGGTCCTTTTAGTTTTTCAAAAATTAATTTTGATTCATTTTATTTTTTTATTTTTTTAGTTCTTGGTTTTAGATAGAAAAGTCACTCCTCTATGTTTTTAATTTTTTTTATCTGATTCAAAAAAAGTCCCACACATATGATTTTCTTGTGATTAAACTAAAAATAATTTAAGAGATAAAAAGTTATCATATACAATAGAATTCATGACCCAAATAACAGGTTGACCTAGGTTCTCATAGTTGTGTTTTACATTTTTAATTGAATATTTATGTTTTTAATTGAATCCTTCATTATGGGATTGCATGGGAATTGGGTATCCTTATTAGGTTCAAGTAAGTTCTTTTTTTTAACTATTTTAATTGAATATTTGTGTTTTGAATTTAATCCTTCATTATTGAATTTAATGGGAATTGGATAGCACTATTTCTTTCAATTTGCTTTTTATATGACTATCATTATCTCATGATTTAAGTTGAGTGTTTGGTTGATTAATCCAAATTAATTCAATATATTGTCATATCAATATTTAAAAAAACATTATTTAATATATCATTGTCTCGGTATTGAAAACTATGTCATCAAATGTGCGTCAATTTTTATATTTACGATTAAATTATTTTTTTTAGAAAATATAGTATCAATGCTTGGATTTTTTTTTTCATATGATAAAAAATAAAATTCTTTACCGTAGCATAGTATGCGCTAATCATGTAGAGCTAGCAAATATGAGTTTGTAGGTATTTCAGGAGTATAATCTTATCCTTTAGGAAACACAATCACTTAAATGGAAGAAGAAACCCTCTAAAATCCAAATGGGATATGCAATTGTTTTAGGATACAACTTGATATATAACATGTGCGTAAGGATATAATAAATCATAATAAAAATAGAATTTAAATTTGAGAAATAAGTAACTACTATAATTAAAAAAAAAAAATAAGTAACTAGTGTATCCTATTAGTTATTTTTTGGACCACATTTTGAAAACGAAGATAAATATAAAGAGGAGAGATAATATAAAAACTATAATTCTTCAAAAATAATAAAAATATATCCACCTATGATTTGTTTTTGTAATTTTATTTCTCTTTTTTTCTTCAGGGGGTATTTAGAGTTGTATTTAGAGACTGCTCAATGTCTCACATGTTAATCGAATACTTTTTGTTGTCCCCTAAAAATACCTCATAAAAGTTGGAATGGCATAGTGATGGATGGCATCTTGTTAGCAAGCTTGGAAGATTTGGGACCTGCGGGGACTATCATTTCCATGGCGATTACGAAAGAGAGAGGGAGAGAGAGGAGATAAATGGACAGCATTAATTTCTGTGAGTAGACACCCATTTCCCCTTCGAGAGGATTGTGGATATCTGCAGCAGCCTATAAGAAATCAACAACATGGATAGATAAATAAATAAATTTAATTATTCAAGAAAATATAAACCACAAAAGATAATTAAATATAATAGGCATGTTGAAATTGAAAATAACTTCGTGGTGTTTACTGATTCACGAGGACGCAAATTTATGTTTGTCTGCTTCTTTGGTGCTATTTTGATCTAAATAGTTATGATGCACACCCTCATTGCAAAGGTGAAAAGCGAGTTCTTAGATGTGTCCGCATCAAGAGAGCTGGTAATAGAAAATTGAGAAATTATTGTTTTTTTTTTTTTTTTTTAAGAATTCATTAATATTTTTCATTGAGACTGATTTGTGTATATTCAATTAGAACCCATTTGTATATGGATCTTTTTATATATTCACGAATATTCCGAAAAAAATACTTAATCCGAATCTCTAGAGGGTTATGAGTTAATTCTTTCAAATAAACACCTAATTTTAACCACTCGAATTGTTATCTCCTATTATGAATCCTCAAAAGAAAATCTCGTAATATAAAATGACTGCCACCTACCCGATAAGTGCACGGTGGAGGGAAAACCTACTTCAATGGCATTGCAAAAAACTTAATGATGCTGAACTAAATTGAGAAGAAAAAAATTGCGAGGAAACCCACTTTCTGAAAAATATAATTTATGAGCTTAGGTGAGTGGGTAAAATCCTGGTTGTTTTAGACTCTTACAAGGAGTGCACGTTTTGACTCGAACTCAATATCTGTTATGCAAATCATAATATTTTTGTCATCACGTCACGCTTCTTGGAGATCAAATAGGGAATTCCCATCTGGCAGTAGCATACAGCACTTTGCAGAGAGAAAAATTATGGTAAAATCCTCAAATAGTGATATCAAATCTAAGAAGATTGACATCTAATTCTAATTGTGATTTTATTATTATCTTGGACCAACCACATTCTTCACTTTATGGCTGGATGGTCTTGTTCTTTTGTGCTTAATAATTTGGAGGATGCAGCCATTGACCTGGCATTCCACTCCACTAATAATACACTGATAGAGATATAAGTAAAAAGCCAACACATATATAAACAAATATTTTTATCGTATCAAATTGTCAAGCTATAAAAAGAAGGATACATATTACTCTACCTTTCCAAGATGGAATTTTATTTTATTTTTTATTTAGTGATGTCTATTTCCTATCTATATACACTTGACATCACATTCTAAAAGAAGTGTTTATTTACTAACTACGAAGTATAAAGGAGTCTTCAGAAAAGATAGTGGTCATTGAAGTGGTGGGTGCTCTCCCTAAATTAAGATTTTTTAGGAGGAAAGAGGGAGACAAGGATGGAAGTAGGTAAAGTTTCCATTAGATACTCTTAGTATATATATATATAAACACACACAAACACAGTGGAGGGAGGCATATAGTAATGGGCACGGGTAGCTTGGTTAACGTCTTGTGAGGTCTGCATAATCAAATATGGTGAGCAATTTTCTTTTTTTTTGTCTCACATGTTGAAAATTAGACCTTCCATTGTTGATTGTTGACCATCATAGTTCAGATTATAATGATTAAGATGCTAATGAATACACTTTATCCCGTAATCAACTGTGAGAGATCTTGATCCTTTGTTCTACAGCTAATAAATCTTGTCTTCTGGTGTTATAATAATTCCAATCCTGAGGTCACATGAGTAATAGAAGTTTGTGGATTTTTATTCTTTTTATTAACTAAATGTATTTTTTATATATAAAAAATAAGTGGGTTTTTTTCTTCGATTTATAAATTACTGTGATATAATACGTACAATCCACACCTTAAATATACCCTAGCACTTAATAAATATATATATAGATATAGACACATAACCGTAGTTGTCCCTGTTCGAATCGAATCACTTTTTTCAAGCATGAATGTATATTGTTGGGTTAATCTAATGAGGGGTTCTAGCTAATGGAGACACGATACGTCTTGTCTGCCCTAAAATTTGCGCACTCCTAACTTATTCATACAGCTTTCAAATCGAGAACTCTAAATATATTGGTGCCATCGTCATGCTAGTGCAAGGTCTTGGTCTCATGAAAAAAATCTAACTCTTTCCCTGTGTTTAGGTCAGTAGCTTGTTTGGTGCGCTGAGATTAGCTTGTCAGTCAAGTGAGTGACAAGCAACTTATCATGTTTTGAATCAACAGGAAAGCCGGAGACCTCAAGACTTCAATGTTCTATCTTCTGTCCTCATGTGGGTTCTTGGTCTTCAAATCTAATGCCACATGTGACCTCATCACCGTTTGTCCGTAATTTCTTCCTCCTCCTCTGCTTTTTTAATCGGAAGATCCAATAGATTTGAATTACACAACGAAGGGGAGGAAAAAAGATCTCATTCTATCACTGAATTTGAGTTTGAAACGAATCTTGAGAAATTATTAAGTTTATCTAGTCTTGGAGGTAATCGATATTCATGAATAATGAGTACACTTGTCACGCTAACCCCTTTGAATACTACGTCAATTGCGCTCTTACTTTCTCATATTTCTATCATATCTCTTGAGATGACCATAACTTTTGCGAGAAAGTAAATGATTTTTTCGATGGAAAGTCCCTTAGTTGTATTGCACTTAGCAGATCCACTAAGTGAAACAGAAAGCACTTTCTAGTTGGTTGGGCAACGAGATGCTGTCTTTTTTTTAACCTCGTAAGGAAATTTAAAGACTGTCCTCGTTTTATATGCCGGAACACAGCTTTGCTCAGATCCAACAAGTTTGCAGTTGTGATTATACCTCAGCATGCCTTATGATTTGCCTGGTTAAATCGTGTTTTGCAGTTTTAATTCTCTGTGAGATTAATCAGGGAAGGTTGAAAACTCGCAGAAGCTGAAAGGAAAGTTTATATAATACAATTTTTTTAATTATTGCCCCTATATCCTATTAGATGTGAAAACTTGAATTTTATTATATAAAAAAATGATGCTATATTGATTTAGATGAGAACGAGGAGCAGTGATGGGAATATCAAATTAAAAAAGTCTTTCATAATATTATAAATTAGATTTGGTCTTATTTTCTGTACAAAAGAAAATAATTCCATATTTTTTTTACTGATTTGTCTCTTGCTTTTCGTTTGTGTTGTGGTCTTTGTATTTTGTATACACTTTATAAGCAATTTGCTTAAATGGATTGTGATCGATGAAAAATTAAATGAATAAAGCAAATTAAGAGACAAATCACTGCAAAAAAAAAAGAGTGAAGAGACATGGAAAAACGTATTTACAAAATCAATGACGACGGTGGCCAACTCAAATGGATTTTTGGAGGAAAAACATAGATTTTTTTCTTATTGAAAGAATGAATAAACATTGAAGATTAGAGGGAAATAACAAATGAATTAATTAATCTCATTCACTATGAGACACGTGTGTTTGTGTGTGTGAATATATATGGACACACACACATCAATTCTATCTTCTATCCTGGTATGACTAGCTTGGATTGAACTCCTAAGTATAGATCACCCCACCCAGAAGAAAGCTTGACCAGTTATACTTATCGTTTTGTTTTAAGACTTCAAATAATTGAGTCGTTAGAAGCTACATTGTTTTGATAGATATAGGTGATAGCTAGGGTTAAAAAAAATAAAAAGTTGAAAGAAACCATGCATATTGTTTCCATAATTAACGACCAAAACCCCAACTCAAGGATTTTCAGCTTTCCACATCAATATTTTATTTTACCTAACCATTGATGGGTCACATTAGTGATTATGGATGGTCAAACTAGGCAAGCTAGAAGAATTGTTGTCCTACTACCTATAAACACAACTAGAATAAGCATAATACCGACAGAATTTATGTTAGCATTTAAACACTAATTTTATTGGAAAAAGATTTATTGATAAAATCATAAACGATAGTTTGTAATTGGAAAACATATTATTAATGATTTTTATTTTATCGTTTATTATATCGCTAATATAATCATCGATAGATTTATAAATAAAAAAAACATGTCAAACAAAAAAACAAATATCAACATCATTATGTTAATAATTCCTTTGATGGGTTTGGAATATTACCGATATAACAATTTTTTGTTGTTTCCATCGTGGTAGAATTTATGTTACCAATAAAATTAACATGTCAAAGATTTATAGAACAAGTCTTGTATTTTTTGAACTCTTTAAGACTTTTTGAGGGACTTAGTTTGTCGATAATCTCACATGTAATTGTCAATGGTAAAGTCATGTAGATTTGTTTCCATCTCTCTAAAGCTTTTTGATACACTTAGTCCATTAGTGATTCAAATCCCATCAATATTATATTTAATATTTTGTAAAAAATAGAAAAAACAATAAAAATATAATTTTTTTCTTATTAGTTTTAAATATATTATTGAATACAATTTATCTAGTAGACAAATTTTGAAGGATGAGGCGTGTCATAACCCATTTCTGGGTTACTCCCAAAATTTACTTGAAATAAAAAAATATAAATAAAATAAAAGGCTGACATGATGGAAAAATCAAGTTACAAATTTTAGACGGATTCGAGATTTTGATCGCATCTCTATTATACCCAAAAATGAAGAAAAATGCAGATTCAAAACTAAATCTACATAAAATTAAGTCAAAAGACATAATTATATTTTTAATAGGCCAATTTGATTTAATCATGGGACAAATTAAAATTTAATTATTTTTAGGAATTAGTATAGGGTCGAATCGAAAGATTTAATTAAGTGCAAGGACTTAATTATACTCTAAATTGGTCAGATTAATTTTATTAAGGTCTTAATTGGTGAAACATTAAGTATGTGGGCCTAATTCGGGTTAAATTGCGAAGATTGAAATTTGTAGAGATCATATTTAATTTTTATCAAGTCAATTGGTTGAAATTGAGGGTAAAATTACAGGAAAATCAAAGTTTTGGGGTCAATTAGGAGCAAAATTCAAGAAATCTAAGACCAAGAACCAACGTGAAAAGGCACGTAAATTTAGGGGCTCTATTAAAGTTTGACTATGGATAAACTCAGAACAATCATAAGATAAAGGACCAAATTGAACTTTGTCAGAGAAAGAAAAAAAGGACCGAACGATGCGTTTTCTAATCACTATTCATTTTCTTCCCAAAAATTTCATTGCAAATCTTGCTCTGGTGCCAATTTTACAGTTACATTTAATGTTTTTATCCTTCATCAAATTTGACAAAACATTCATGAAAATGATCCCTTGATTCTTGACTATACAGGGGTATGATCAGTTCTAGTTGATGTATATTACACAAGCAGTGGTGGAGCCCCAAAGTTAACAACAGGCAGCCTGTTGTAGCTGTCAAATTTAACAGCTCAGGACACCTATTTTGAGCTAATGGATGGGATGGTTCTGCATTGAATCAATGACTAAAATTTTATCCTAGTATAGAAAAGATTACCCTTTTCCACCATCTATAAATAGATGTGAAATCTATAGCCTGAGGGAGGCGGAAAAAAAAAAAAAAAACCTTCCCTAGTTTGTTTTGTTTTGCCGACGGTCTTTTGCATTTTTTGGCAATCACTGCCACCATATCAGTCACCAACACCTCTCATAGCCACTAGAAAAGCTTCATTCACATTGCAGAGCAACCCAAGGCTAGCCATCTTCTCCATTTCTCCTCTCTTCCTCCGTCGTGACTACAACTATCACGGTTTCTTGCATTTTTCGGCCAACTTTGACCATTGTTGGTATAATTAAGTCCTTACACTTAATTAAATTCTTCAATTCGACCCTAAATTAATTCCTAAATATAATTATATTTTAAATTGTCCCACAATTGAATCAAATTGGCCCATAAAAAATATAATTATGCCTTTTGACTTACTTTTTATACAGATTTATCCAATAATAAATTATTTTAGCCTTGAATCTGCAATTTTACTTTATTTTTTGGCACAATAGAGGTACAATCGGGCTTTTGAATCCGTTCAAAATTATCAGCTTGATTTTTTTTCATAACGTCAGCCTTTTTATTTCCTTTTTTTATTTTATTTTCTAGGGAATAACCCATAAATGGGATATGACAGATAGGTCATTAATGGAATAATCATCTATAATATACCATGTATAACTAACAAATTTACCAAAAATTATTAAAAAACATTTTATGTTGAAGAATATGTTGGTGTATATCAAATCATAAACTCTCTAAGGACAATAAGCATGTTGTGTTGACATAATCACCAATAGAAGATTTATGTTTGTTAATGTGTTAATAATTTTTTTTTAAATTCTTAAATTTTCTGGCCTGTGATTTTGTTTTTCTTTGTTAGAAGGCAGAAGACAAGTCAAATGCATTTTATTCAAATTAAAAAACCACACATGATGTGCAGGGTTGCAACCTCATTTTTAGCTACCATGAGATGCGTTGCCCATGCGATGCGCTGGATTGTTTTTTATATAGCAAACTGATTAACTATTGTTCATGTTTTCATTGGTTAGCTAAATATTTAATCAGTAAAATTGTAATAGATAAAATCCCTTAAAATGGGTTATTTGCTTTTTGCATCAAAGTGATTGAATGTTGCTATTGTTTTAACTGTATAGATAATTATTTAATCGATAGATTGTAAAATTGTAATCGATAAAATTCATTGAAAATGAGCTATGTGTTTTCTATAACACGCCAAGTGATTGTTGTGTATTGTTGTGTATGTTTTATTTGTTTGATGGATTATTTTATTAGCAAATAGTGATATTGCAATCGATGAAAATAAGCACAGATGAGGGACTTGTTTTATGCAGCAAACAATTTGATTGGTGGTCTTGTTTTAACTATTTAGGTAATATTTTAATTGGTAGATAACAAAACTACAATTGATCAAATTTACTAAAGATGAGTTATTCGTTGTCTGCAACATACTAATTGTTTGTTGGCATGTTTGAACTTTTTGATGAATTATTTATTTGACAAATAGCATAAATGCAATTGTTAAAATCTATTAAAGATTAATTATTTTCTTTCTATTTTGAATTGGTTGATTTTTGCTATTGTTTTAATTGTCTGCATAATTATTTAATCGACAAATCACTAAATTGCAATCGAGAAAATTTATTAAAGATGAGTTAATTGAGTTTTGTAGTTAATTGGTTAATGGTTGAACTTGTCTACATAATTTATTGATTGGTAATGAGTTATTTGTTTGGTATAGCAAATCGATTGATTGTTAGGCTTGTTTAAACTACTTGTCGATTTAGTTTATTGGCCAATAGCAAAATTCCAAGCGATAAATTTATAAAAGATGAGTTATTTGCTTTTTGAAATAAATTGATTGATCGTTAGGCGTATTATTATTGTTTAAAAAATTATTTAATTGGCAAATTATAAAATTGCAATCAATAAAATTCATTAAAGATTAGTGGTTTGTTTTTTGTAGCAAATTATTTGATTGTTGGTTGTGTTTTAACTATATATGTAGTATTTCAATAGACAAAACGCAAATAACTCATCTTTAATGGATTTTATCGATTATAATTTTACTAATTTAATAATTAGTCAACCAATGAAAACATACACAACAATCAATCAGTTTGTCACATTAAAAAAAGAACGGCATTGCGCGCAGGCAACGCATCTTGTCAAATCTAAGTGAAGGAAAAGTTACTATTTTGTGATTTGTCTATTGTTTGTTTGTTTTATTATAATTTGAAATATAATTTCAGATAATTAAAGTTAAAAACACAAGTGGTTCACTTTTTTATATATGAAAAGAGAAACTCATTCATTTTTATTGTTGGTATACATGTATTTCGTGGTGGTCATATTATTCAAGCCAAGCATCTCGATTCTGGATTCTTGACTATTACCTAGAATTTTCGTGCAGTACATTGGGCTCGTTGAAGACCATTTAATATAGCACTTCATCTTTTCATTTTGGTTGTAGGAGCAAAATTTGGATACTCGCCACTTGGTCGATTTATTTTTACTTTAGGGATTGCCTTACGAGAAATAAGACAATCCCTATAAATCATTCCATGTTCGAAGCCATTAAAGTGCAAGTCTTTTTAAGTTTGAATTTCCTCCTTGTTCGTATTATTTTTGTCCTATAGGTAGGAATTGCTAAATCGGTGTGTTTTTTTTATAATACCATACAATATCCTTCTGTGAAAATATTTTATAAATTTAAATTTAATAAAATATTTTTAAATTTTTTTGGTATTAATATATAAAACCATAGAAAGAAACAATTAAAGAAATATCAATTTCATGTTTTCAAGTTAAAAATAGTTTAAAATTTTTTATAAGATTTAATTAATAACTAATTAAATCAATAAATGCAACAAAGTGATCTGATATCAAAATTCATCTCACACACAAGGATGAAACAAATTATGGAACAAAATTCATCTCAAACAAGAGGAATCCTGCTGTGGAACCCAAAATCAATGGCCATCACAGTGAGCCAAGAAGACTCTACAACTACAATGTTACCCCAAGCTTTGGCCCTTGTTGAAATTCGAGATTATTTCCTCATCTTGATGATGGGGTAAAGTAAACTCAGGCACCTCCTCGATCTCCTCTGTTGGCTGAAGAAAAATTCTGAAGGTTAGAAACCGAAAAAAGAGGATGAGGGGGTTGGAGAAAAGAACAAAAGTCGTATATTGGGTGGAGAACAGACTTAAGTTTGGAAGGCCATGACTTTATATATGCGGGAACAGGAAGTACCTGCCATAGTTGCAGCAGACGCCAAAGCAAGAAATCAATTATCATAACGAAGCAGAAAATCTTGCCTGCCCAACTACCACAAGAGAGGTACCTAATAAACAAGTATAGTAGCCACCGAAGTTAAGAAAACATCAATCAACTCTATTTAGTGACTCAACAGTCACTACAACTTCACATTAAATTACATAGATTTACAGACAGTTATTTAATCTCATTAGACAAAATCTCGATAGCATACCGTGAGAGTCGTTCTAACAAGTTTTGGTCGGGACATTTCAAAGCACGGTCATAAACAATCTCTGTTCGTTTTGCAACATCATGCCAACTGTAGAGTTTCTTCATCTAGCATCAATTGCAGCATAAAGATTTAGCCATTGTGATTAGTTATTATGAAATTCTCAGGAAGATCAGAGTTATCATGAATGGGCTCACTCACACGATTATGCATCTGTTGTGGGTCAATATTTGGAAGTAGAGATATCGCCTTTCCAGTTGCTCTTACCATATCACTAGGATCAGGTTCTGCAAGTACAATCATGTCCTCTGGTAAAACCTGAACATCAAAAGAAGTAAAAAATTAACTGTCTGTATGGTTTGGGATTTCTAGAGTTTCAGCTCTACAACGTGTCTCTAGCAAGGTTCAAATAAGACAAGAAGCATATGATATCATTTTAACTAGACAAAGAAGAAACCTCTCATGATACATGCCTCAGGTACACCTCCTACTCGTGTACTGACTGTTAATAACCCACAACTAGCAGCCTCTAATATGGCTATGCAGAACGCCTCTGTCAAAGAACTGCCCAAAGAGTTAAAAAATGAGAAAATATTCAACAAAAACATAAATTTATCCTGAAGCCATGTGATGATAGAATGTCCAAAATACAATTTGATATTTTTGGGTGTTCATGAGCTCATTTTTTTGTCAGCCAACTTTTACTGAGTCTTAAACTTTATGAAAGTTTGAAGATCCTTTTGCCAGGTTTGGTGTCATATTATTTAATTGAATTTTGTGAAAGCAAAGCTTCTTGACAAAATATGGAGCTACTTACAGCATTTATAACAGAATCGTCTCCTGAAACTAGGCATGCACCTCTTGCTCATAAACCATATCGAATTGAATTGTGCCCATTCATCAAATTTACAAGTGGTAACTCTGACTCTTGTTGAATTAGCCTTTGATTAATTGGTGAAAATCAATTTAATGTAAAAGCCAGGAGAAAACAATAAAACAGGCAAAGAAAAAACTTTCAAAAGAAGGGCTCCTGTCTAGGTAGAAGATCAGTCTTAAGTCAACATCTCTAACAATCCATCTAAAACAGGCTAAAAATAGAAGGGTTTTCACCTCTCTTCAAGCAAACAGTGATAACTCTACTTGTAATGATTAATTGCAACAATGGTACTAATAGATATATATAGCAGACCTCCACCAAATGCTCTGTTAATATTTGTATTTCCACTTCAGGGTTAAGGCATCCATGCCAAAGGAGGATAGTCAGGCTACTATATTAAAATAATGACAAGAATGGTCTAATATTAGAATCCAGAGAATCTCTGACCTGTTTAGAAATATATGGCCAGAAATCAAGACAGAGCGTACATGAGCATGTGGTACAGAACCCAGCATTTCAACTCGATCTTGAAGAGAGTGTTTTTCCCTCATCTCTTCCAGCCTTACCCGTTTAGGTCCATCTCCTCCAACAATGAACCTGACCTTAATACATGCATATTCCAAATGACTTGAGTAGAAAGCAATTGAGATAAGTAAAACTCTGCCTGCCTAAATACAGATCCTATAACCTACTGATGCTCTGTGAATATGAACAAGTTGGTCCATGATTATTTCTCAAAAAATAAAATTCGCCCCGAGATTTAGTTGAATACAAGCTTCATGGAGCCTGATCCTTAGTAATGCAGCCCCTACATGAATATCAATCAGCCAAAAGAAAGATAGGATTGAAATTTGTATTGTGAAGCCTAACACTACATGCAAGTTTGACATGTTAATGAAAAGGAAAAGCAAGATGCCACAAATAGGATGTAGTAATGCACCCATTGATGGTTCTATCAGATTGAAGCAAAGAGTCATGAGTACATGAAAGGAAATGAAAATTTCCATGATCCTAGTATTCATGTTCGAATTTCAAGAAATGGCAAGAGAGCATTTGCATGTAAATGTGTTTATACAAGAGGTCCTGTAACTATATACTTAAGGGGAACTTGAAAGGTTATCTCAACCTTTTAAATTCAATATAATGAAAGGGCACATATACAATACCCTGGTAATAGAATTTCATCAAGAAAACTCATTCACCAGTACCACTTTCATGTTCTTACTTCTCTTTGGCCCATACATAAAAAGCCACTCTGACACAAGAGTAATCACATTTGGGGGAGTCGATGCTGGAAAAAGTATTTAAACAGTGAAGGAAATCCCATAAAGCAATGCCTACTTATGGTGGTTTGCAACATCTTTAGATGACTATCCATCTGATAAAGTAATTCAAGTGCTGCAAATGCATGAGAGCATAGAACAAGTAAATCTATGAATTATGGACCAAGCTCACATTAGGATACAAATGGCAAATTTCTGGAATGACTTCAACAAGCAAATCTGCGCCCTTCCGATAAACCAATCTACTTATCACCACAATAATAATTTCATCATTGCCAAGTCGCTCTGGGGCTGGCTTAAACATTGCAGTGTCCACAGCATTTGGTATCATAAAAACCTTTTCTGCTGGTAGACCTGACCGTAACACTGTGTTTTCCTTGCTGGTATGAGAAACACAAATGGCCTGGCTCACATCTGCTAAAGTGAATTGCAACACCTTGTTCATGTGAATGCTTCCGATATCAGCAAAACCATAGAGTGAATGATCAGTAAATACAACTTTGTAACCCATGGTGCGTGCATGCATCAACGCTTCATGACAAAGAGTTGAGAAGGCTTGATGTCCATGCACCAATGATATTTTTTCTCTAACAAGGATAGTCCTTACAATTGGAAGCGTCCCGTAAACAGTTGGCAAGGTGTTCTGCATTAGAAAAGGTCTCCATGGTACATAGTACACTTTAAGGCCACCGGTCATGTATCTCACCCCTGAGCGATTACCATAAGCATGAGTCATAACAACCACCTGAAAAATCATGAAATATAAATAAATAGTTTACACAATGAACCACATCTACGACCAATCAGATGACATTCTCAAGTGGGCAACCACATTTTCAAGAAAAACACAAGTAATGATGATTTTAACAGCTTACAAGTAAACCTACCTTGTGACCAAGCTTTAGTAGGCACTGAGATAGATAATAAATATGGCTTTCGACACCACCAAAATTGGGAAAGAAAAAATCTGAAACCATCAGGATTCTGTGCTTCTGATCAGCCATCAATCACCTGCTGTAAATATCAAATTCTATTTATCAGAATTACAATATTTATTCAAGAAAAGTATTCAGAAGTAACAATAGCAAAAAAGAAAAAAGAAAAATAATCACCAACTAATATAGAGAAAGGGAGAGAGTTTGCTTCGGAGTAACTGGAGAGGATGGAGAGCTTCTCAGATGGTGTTGTTATTCTTCAAGTGGGATCAAGAAAGATTGATGAGCTTGTGTATTGTATTGGGACAGAATAGTGGTAAGGTTGCAATGGTGACAATCAGATGCAATGGTGGTTGAGAAATGGCATATAGGCAATCTGTTATTAAGCAAACAAGTGAAAAATCGGTGTCCTTATGGCCACTTTTTGGGTTGTTGAGGCGAGGAGATTTGAGGGTTCTAGAGTGAAACGATTTTTATTACAAGGGAAGAGAGGAGAGTTGCAGAAATAGTGAGGGTGTAAGTAATAACAGGCTTCGTTTAGGGGTATATTTGTTAGTACATACCAATATAAGATTTAATGGCATATTTCATCCTAGACTATCCAGGTTATAGCAAAATAAAGTTGGACTATAAATTTGATATATTGGAGGGGTGATCATTTTCATTTCAATTCAATTTTGGACTAAGAAAACAACCAAACCAAAATTGTTTAAGCTTTAGAATCTAGCCAAACACCAATTCAATCCGACCCGTTTCAATTTAGTTCGGTTTTTTTTGTTTCAAACTGGTAAAAACTATATTACTTTAGTTGGGCTTTTTTATTAGGCCAGGCTTCTCTTCAGCTTCTTTCAAGGGTTATTCATACAATGTTTTGGGCTTTCCAAAGTTTCGTTTGTACATTGTTTAAAATGTCCCTGGGTTGTTTTTACCAAGGGCTTTTCAAGCCCATAAATAATTCTAAGGATTTTTACTTCAGCATATCTTTCATTCCCTTTCTCTATGAGCTTCCCAAATAGCTGATGAAATTGACTTGGTAGCTTAGGCAAAACCCTGAGATATACACAAGTGATCCAATTCATCCAAATTGATAGCAGGATGTAGGAAAAATATATGAAATCTGGAAAGTTCCTATGCCTAAAAGGACAGCAACAAAAGCTTCCATCCAACTCTATCGTCTAGTTTGATGAAAGAATTATCTAGAACCAACAACCACAATAATAATAAAAAGAATGGAGCTCTGACTGGCACCATCAAGTCATAGTGCATATATAATTCTCCAAAGAAAAAGGATGCACATTTCTGATATTCAAATTCCAACACGTCAATGATTTATGATCAATTCAATCAAACCTTGCTTGTATAAATCAGCATAGAAGCATATGAAATGTGCACTACTTTTTTCCAGACTTCTCTTACAAACTATGAAACTACAGCATAACAGCATGTCCTAGCTCAAAAGCTTTCTTGTAAAGTATATATGAGTATAACATTTCCCTGAACTGCATGCTATCCTCAATTACTTTCCACACAAGTTTGTGCATCCAACTCTGTAATTAATCCATAAATTTTTCCTTTTTTACTTAAAAAATAATCAGCTACCTACATCAGATGGAATTCCCTTGCCTAAGTATGTGAAAATTCCCGTAATTGATATTTCACACACACGGACAAAAAAAAATGCCCACGAGGAGAACGTAGATCTTCCCATACTCAAAAGACCAGTGAAGCTCAGCGGCACAAAAGGTTGATAGGCAATGATCTTTTTAGTAAACATCTTATTGTCAAATCGCATACCAACAACAATTTGCTGGCTACTGAAAACATAATAAAGAAATCAGATTCAATGTAAGTCCAGAACCATTCATCAAGATGAACTGTTCGTTTAGCTATTCCAATGATTTGAGGGCAAGTCAGCATCAACAACATAATAGATCACCTAGTTAGCTGTTCCACTCCACCTGCTGCATTTCTTATGCAGAAATGTTTTGTTTAGCGTCGCAGATTCAATTATCCTTGAACAATGCAAGTATACGCAATTGAAAATTGATTATGTATATCTTTCTAAGGGTTTTGATTAGTCATCTAAATGGATTATAAAGCTAACTAATAGATAACAATAAAGGCATAATGTACCACGAGTTAATGAAACTAACCGACCTTACAGAAGAAACATGCAGAGAGGAGAGAGGATGCACCTCTGTTGAGGTTTAGGGACGACAGCTGCACGCAAGAGAAGCGAGAGGCTGCAAGCCTGCAACCGCAATTGGGGAGGTGCTGGAGACCGGAGAGGAGGAGAGGGGCAGTGAGAAGAGAGAAGAGAGTTCTGTTTTAGGGTTCTTGTGTCTTTTAAGGGAGGGAGGGTGGCTGGGTTTAGGGTTTCAGAGGACTGCGTTTATGGTGGCTGGCTAGCTCCGCCAGAGACTGTGAGGACAGAGACCAGCGACGGAGAGGGACCGTGGGTTGCGGCTTGCGGGAGTTTGGTTTTTATACTGGGTTTGTTTTTGGTTCAATCAGTCCGATCACTCGGTTTCAGATCTTTGAGCCGGATTCGAACCGAAATGTTTTTTTTCTTCAGATTTTTCACTTTTCTTTTTCGCGATTCGTGTTATTTGGTTTTCTTATTTTTTTCACCCCAAATATATTATTCTAGCCAATGCTCCCGTGCCTCATGACAGCATCATATTTTTTTTCAATACAAAAAAAATATTAATTATGTAAGAAATTTTTTATTTTAATATAAGTTTAGTTAAAATAATAAATTAATGCAGAATTCATGTCAAGTGCAAGTTTTTCTTTAAAATATATGAATTTTTAATCGATATAAATTTATCTGTTTAGTAGATTTCAACAAAATAGCCAGCATAGTTTATTTTATAATTTAATTTAAATCAAACACAAAAACAAAATATAAATTATGAAAATACTTGCAATAATCAAAATTAGTAGTTAATTTTTTATCCACAAAAAGACAAAAACATAAATTGAAAATTCATTCCTACGTTACTGTCATTATCATTTCTATAAAAGTTAAAATTATTATTAACATTATTGTCCAACAATTAAAATCATTAAATTGTTCCGAAAAACTAAACAAAGAAAAACATTTTTACAAATAAACAATTAAAAAATAATCACTAAAATTATCATTATTATCGCTCTAATATTAAAATCATAAAAATCATCTGATCCAAATAACAAATAAAAATAACAAAAATACAAAAAAAATGAACAAAGAGAAAAAGAGAGCAATATTAATTTTATAATGATCACCAACATAAATTAAAATTTCAGATTAAACTGATTAAAAATAAAATTTCAATAAAAATTAAAAACAAAAACTAGATGCATAGAAGCATAAATACAGATAAAAAAATAAACATTGTCCAAAAATGACAAAAAGAAACCAGAGGAATTAATATTAAATAAAAAATTCAAAGAATAAGAACCAAAAAAAAATGTATAATTAATTCCAATCGAATGATAAAATTAAAACAAATAAAAAATATTGGGACTAAAACAAATAAAGTTATTTTTAAAAAACAATGCAGTGTAATTTTGTTAAAAAAATAAAAGAATAAAGAACGAAATAAAAAGTAGCATATATAACTCATTTCAATTGAAGGACACAATTAAAACAAATTAAAACAATATATATAATTAATATCAACTTAAGGATAAAATTGAAACAAATAACTATTTTGGGACCAAAACAAATAATGGCATTTTTTAAGGTAATTGTTGTTTAATTTTGTTCAAAAAATAAAAGAATGAGGACTAAAATGAAAAGTAGCATATATAACCAATTTCAATTGAAGGATAAAATTAAAAGAAATGAAAACCTGCGTACCGAAAAATTAAGAAACCAAAAATAAATAAATAAATAAATCAAAAGAATAAGGATTGAAATGAAAATCAACATTTATAATTAGTTTTAATTGAAGGGCACAATTGAAAACAATCAAACTTTCAATTAAAGAAATCAAGAATAAAAACAAAATCAAAACCTCAGGGACTAAAATTAACAAACGACATACATTAAGGACTAAGGCGTAAGTTGCGGCGGTAGGAGCGAGAAAACGGAGAAAAAATCTAAAATTGTTTGTCTGTGATTAACTGTACACCGACATTGGACACGTGCGACACCGGTGGACAGAGGACAAGGAGGCGAACTAGGAGACACTATGAAAGTGCAGTTTTGAACGCCTAAAGAGTTTAAAGCGCCACTTTAGAGGCGCAGCCGCATTGCACACTGCGGGCACATCCAAACAACGTGCCTTATACTACCTGGGGAAAAAATAATAAAATATTGGTGGATTACTCTTACACCCCTCCACCCAGTCAGAATTAAAAAAACAACTGGATCAGAAAATACCACGCTATCTTTTTTTGTCTTTTTCGGGGGATTATTGCAATTGATTCACTATGCAAAAATGTTGGAAAAACCGAGAACACCCCTGGGTGTGGGTGAATCATTTTGTCGTTTTACTGTGCAACAAATCAGGAAATATCATCCATGTCTCTTGAAAAAATCAAAAATACCCCCGATCTCAGGGGCTAAAAATTTTCGATCCTGGGGTAAATGATAATTTTACTATTGCAATGAATAGTAATCTGAGTTTGTATGAACTGTGCCAAAACCTACAGTAAAACCGGGACGCGTTATACTTTTTAGTTAATTATTAAAAGGTATTATTTTTTGTTCAAGTTTGAGTACTTCTTACATAAATTTAGTGGTTAAGAGTTAATTTGAATTAATTGATAGATTGAACATTCAAGATTAATGATCAAATCTTGAACCAATTACTTTCCTATATTCAGGTTTTGCAAAACAATACCTTAAAAATCATTTTAATTAACAATATAATTAGTCTTAAAGTGTGTTTGGCATTGTTTTTGCTTTTGCGATTGAGGTTGAAAAAAATCAGTTTAAAAAAAAGCGCTTTACTGCGGTTCAAAATAAGCTGTGAAGTGTTTGGTTAAAACTATGGTTGAGTTGGAGGTTGAAAAAAAGCAGTTTTAAGTGTTTGGTTACCAAATTTTTCATATTGCTTTTAACTTGTGAAATTACTTTAAAGGACATAGACATATACACACTTCTTTTTATTCTCCCATTAAATTATTTGTAATTTCATCACAAACTAAATTCATACGTGAAGGCCTCTGTGATCCCTAATTATTTGATCGAGGATCAACATCTGATAAAATATCATCTGAAATAAAATTAAGATTGCGAGACAAAATTATATTTTGATGTCTTTAGTATATTTATTTATATTTTAATTAAGTTTTTAGATTTTTATATTATCATTTTAATATTAATAATATAAAAAATATTATTTTAATTATAATCCATTTGTTAAAACCCCCATCTACTTCGTCCCCCTCTAAAAAAACCCATTTGCATCTGCTTTGTCCCCCCCCCCCATGGAAGCTTTCTCATCTGCTTCATCTTCCTATGGAAGCTCTCCATCTCCCTCACCCACCCACCCCCATCTGCTTCGTCCCCCTCTCAACTTCTACCCATCTGCTTCGCCTCCCATGGAAGCTCTCCATCTCCCTCACCCACCTCTGCTTCTAACACTCCGAAACCCATCTGCCCCTCCTCTCTCTAAGAGTTGCATGCATAATCAACACACCCAACAAGTTTCTCATGTTGGCAAAAAAAAAAACAGTCAATCGCAGGAAAAGCAGGCAAAAAAAATAGGAAGCAACCGCAGGAAAAAGCATGAATTTTCTGCTTCTTGTGGATCGTGGTTTGCATCGTTTTTTTGGTGGGTCCCATGTCAATTAATCTGCGTTTTGTACATTACCAAATACTACAAATCAGCTTATTGTTCGAAACGTCGGTGGGATCACGTTACCAAACACCCTCTTAATAGTTTAGGGGTGTTTAGAAATGTGACATCGATTTTTTTCAAAGAGTTTTTTTTATTTAAAATGTATTATAAAAAAATAACATCAACATATTAAAATGATTTAAAAATATTAAAAATTATTTGAAGCAAAAAAAAATATTTTTTTTCAAAAATATTTTAAAATGAAAAGAAACAAATAAACTTTCAATATAGTATCAAAAGTTAATATGTTTAAAAAAAAGCATAGCTATTAAATACAATCTGACTCGATACGTTAACTCCAAAAACTTGAAATATAAAATCTACGTGAACTAGATTTTTAATTAATTCAAATGAGATATAGTTTTAAAATTTAATTTGAAAATTAATCAAAATCAAATATATATAATGATAATGTAGGTTAACCGAGATTAATCTAGATATTTTTATTTTAATAAAAACAATTGATATGGGTTGATTTATTTATTGACATAGATAAGAATCATAAGATAATTCAACCATTCAAATTGATCTCAAATTAAATATTGTATATATATAGATAGACGAGGGGTAATCACACCTCGAACACAGAAGTGGCATCGCCTTCATTGTTAAGTTTTGAAGCAAGATTGACTAATCCTTCACGCGCTATTTCACCAAACAAACCATCTATCATCCTCTCGCTGTTTTCCTTTCTCTACACAAAGAGAAGGGAAAAGGAGAAAATCAAAAGCAGAGATAGAAAACTTCTAAACCAAAGATCAAGGAAATGGGGGATCACATTAAAAAAGGAGAAGAATTCGAGAAAAAAGCAGAGAAGAAAATCAGCGGCTGGGGTTTACTGGGCTCTAAATACGAAGATGCTTCTGATTTGCTTACCCAATCCGCCAATCAATTTAAACTCGCCAAATCTTGTAATAAATCCCACTTCCCTCCCCTTCTTTTTATTTCCTTTTTAATCTTTTTAATAATAATAATAATTTTTATTTTATTTTTTACAGGGGATAAAGCTGGGTCTGTTTTCATCAAGTTGTCTAATTGTCATTTAAGGGTATGATTATGATGTGATTTAATTACTGTTCTTTAATTGTAATTAGTGTTTGGGTGATGATCATGTTAGTAATTGTTTTTACAGTTGAATAGCAGACATGAAGCTGCTACTGCTTATGTAGATGCTGCAAACTGCTACAAGAAAACATCAACTAAAGGTGTGTCTTAAAACTTGATTTTGTAATTGATTATGACATTAAAATCCCATTATTTGTAATTTAATAAGTCAAGAATCTATGCTGTTGTTATTCTTATAGGAGCTATCTCGTGCTATTTGCAAGCAGTGGATATTTATGTTGATATGGGAAGGTATAGCATGGCTGCAAAGTATTGCAAGGTACAATGATTCGTAGAAATGAATGGTTTTTAGGAGTCATTTTCCTTATTTATTTAGTGATTATGGGCTAATTTATTTTGATAATATCGGGATTTCGGTATTAATTTTGATGAACAAAAAATTACTGTTGCCAATATTTATCCGACATATGTATTTGTAGTGTCTAGATAGTATTAAAGTGTAAGTTGTGCAGTTGATATGGATAAATAAAATCCTTAAACTTTTTTTTTCCTGATTCAGGAAATTGGTGAGCTGTATGAGCTCGAGCAAAACATTGACAAGGCTATTTTGTACTTTGAAAAAGCTGCTGACTATTTTGAATTTCAAGAATCAAGCTCCCTTGCTAACAAGTGCAAGCTGAAAGTTGCAGAAATTTCTGCTCAACTTGAACAGTTAGTGAATTCTGTTAAATAATAAAGCTATTAAATTTCCTTGATAATACACCGTTACACTCCTGCAGTTGGGAGTCTTTAGTTGGTTTGTCTTTCTTTTCTGTTCTTTAATCACAATCTTGTGGATAATGCGGATGGCATGATTTCTATCTTGTGAATGAATTAATTCTGTTTCCCTTTGTTCTTCAGATACCAGAAAGCAATTCAGATATATGAAGATGTAGCAAGACAGTCGCTCAACAATAACTTGTTAAAATATGGAGTACGAGGACATCTTCTCAATGCTGGGATTTGTCAGCTCTGCAGAGGCGATGTCGTTGCCATAACCAATGCATTGGAGCAATATGAGGTTCATTTTCTATAGACAATGGATATCTATTAAGCACGTGTATCCGTATCAACCTGTTGTTTAGTTTTCTGAATACATAAAATATAAATTCCCTGTGCAGAATTTGGATCCAACATTCTCTAGAACTCGGGAATACAAATTTTTATCAGTAAGTGGATGCTTCTCAATTATATCATGCTTGCTATTTGTCAAGCATTATATGTAAATGGGTTACTTTGTGCCTTGCTAAGTTTACTTTTTCAGCATTTTGAGTTCATAGACGTAATAGCATACTGCTAATATGGTAAATAAATCAGTTGAATGAAATGAAGATTGGGCAATAGGTTGCTGGTGAAATGGCAACCTTGATCTGTCATTTTGCAAGTTCTTTCATCATGCTCATTGGTTTTTATTATAACTTTTCAGGATTTAGCAACTGCAATTGATGAGGAGGATGTTCCAAAGCTCACTTCCATTATCAAGGAATTCGATAGCATTTCCAAGCTGGTACATCTTTTTTTGGCTTTGAAGTTTAATTCTTGCAGTTTCTTTATTTTGGAATCTAAGATATAATTTGGCAAAGACTGCACTGATCTCAACATTACATGTTTTAAGCATTAAGGAGTTAGCACTGACCTGGAATATTATGTTATGTAGGATTCTTGGAAGGTCGCCCTTCTGTTGAAAGTCAAGAATGCCCTGAAGGCCAAAGAACTTGAGGATGATTTGACCTGAAAATCCCAGTGATCCTTCTTTTCCATGATTCAAAATATTGTTCTCAGAGATGTATATATATTAAGAGCATAGCACTAGCTATAACGTCCATCTTTTTACTCTTTTTTTCCAGGTCCATTGCTTTGCACTCGTACTGGAATAAATAAGCTTGCATTTTGTGTGTAAATTGATAGACATTAATAAAGGTTTGTCTTGATACCCTATTCAATTCATTTGTGAATTACCTCATTCCTTAATCCTCATGAAGTAGGGCATAAGTCGAGTATATTCTGTTCCATTTATTTATCATAAGACTTTTTTTAGCCCAATACAGCTTCATGTGGTTAAAATTGTATTTTGCTTCAACTATAACTTTAAAAATATTTGACTGATTTGCATGAGTTTTTTTAGAAACACTAATTATACAAAATCTATAAAAATAAATAAAAAATAAATATACTCGATTACTTGGATGTGTAAGGCTCGATTCCTTCTGTTAATTTTTAGTATGATAAGCAGCAATAATTATTAGATGGTTCTGCCCTGGGATCTCGAAGGTGTCCTCGTATGTTTTTGCATGTAAAACCAGCTGGAGCTAGACCAATTATTGGAGTTACAGACTTACAGTTGCTTGTGGTGTTCCCGGTTCTCTTACAAAAGGCAAACTATCTCATTTTAGAAGTAATTAAATTATTTATGCGTGCTAAGTTTAGGGTTGGGTTAATTTTTAAAATTTTAAAAAAATAAAAGGAATATCCAGGCATTGCTATTGAGAATGAAAAAAAAAAAAAAAACTGTATAAATTAATTTGATTAACTTCGCAAGGAAATGTTCCTAACAAAAAACATCTAGACTCTCTTTTTAATGTGAGGTTTTCTACCCTTGACCCCTTCCAGAATTCACATTCAATCTCATTCTTCGTTCTGGCGGCGTCAAGTTAATATTCCTACAAGTTTCAGAAGGAAAAGTTTTTCTTGAACAATCTGAGGAACGTAGCAAAGAATATATATATATTTGAATATGATACACAATTGTGTTTCTGATTTTTAATTTTGTAAACAACTATTATTTCCAATATCATTTATTTAATAAAAACAAAAATACATATCTCGTTCAAATTAATTATTCTTAAAAAAATCAACCTAGAATTTTATAAGAATCTAATAACTAGAAGATAATATTTGAGATTTAATGGTAGAGAGAAAAGGAGAAGACAATATGTCATGGTAAGAGAGAGAAATGCGAGGGAAAAAATAGTCACGAGACATATCAAGACTATGTTTTTGACACATTTGGGACCCTTTCAAAAATCTCAACTAGACAAATCTAACATCTTGAAAGACCACCATACAAGGTTATAATTGACTCCAAACAAAACTCTTAACCAATTACAATCTTGTTTGGTGTTTTTTCAAGGTTTGAATAAAATAGTCTCGTGGAGATTTTTTTTAATAATATTGGCGATGATGTTTTTTCACGCTTTGCACCCCGTCATCCCCTGGTGGAAAGACGGTTCACGGTGAAAGAGAGGTGTTTTATAGCCGCAAAATTACGACTATAATTATTGGAAGTTGCCACCTAGTATTAAGGTTACTAGGAAACCTAGTGGTCTGTAAAAGTGTGGGTAAGGAGACTTGTTGTGCAAGGAGAAAATGCATCACTCGCATTACACCCACCTAAGGTAAACTACTTTATTGTTTGATTGTTTTTTCTAAGCTAGTTTTTATTTGGTGGTCTTTTCTAAGGTTCAAAATAGATCTCTCTTCATGAGGGAGTCTCTACCTCATTGAAAGTTGAAAATTTTTAAACAACATTTAGAAACTCTTTTTTTTACCATCTGTGAGTGTACTTTACAGTGTAATTTTACATCTTAATAGCTAAAACAAAATGATTGTTAAATTTTTTTATATTTTAGCCAAATTCCAACAGATAATCATAAATTGGTTACGATATCCAAATTTATTTCAAAACATCAGAAATATGCTATATTTATTTTTTACGAAAAATATAATTGGAAAAACTATGATTGGAAATATGGTATATTTGATTTTTACAGAAAATATGATTGGAAAAACTTTGGAATTTGGCTGTATACAGAAAATAATTTTTTTTTAAATACAATTTTTATATATGATATATTTTTTTTAAAAAAGAAAAAGTTGGTATGGGCCTAGCCCAACTAAATGGGTCGACCTAGCAAAGTT
This sequence comes from Salix purpurea, assembly GCA_027405865.1. Taxonomy (NCBI): domain Eukaryota; kingdom Viridiplantae; phylum Streptophyta; class Magnoliopsida; order Malpighiales; family Salicaceae; genus Salix; species Salix purpurea. The sequence continues at coordinate 10,798,064 of JAOWLH010000002.1, read as the reverse complement.
AGGCCAAAAGACTCACCTTTGCTGGACTTGGGCTGGGCCGAGAACATGTCCAACCCAAAGCCAAAGTAGAAAAGAAAAAATAAAGCAAAAAAACACTATTCATGTGTTACGTGAACAGTGACAAAGAGGTTGATCAAAGGTGACGAGAGGCTCACCTGCCACTACCATCAGGTAGGGGAGACCGCTTCCTATGGAGGTGACGTTAAAAATTGTGGCATGTGGTAGCCAGGAGGAGCGCTGGAGGGTTACGGCTGGTGAAGTTGTCATTGCTGGTGTTGCGTTGTCAACATTGGAGAAGAAGAGTTGGGCTTGCCGATGGAGAAGATAGGCTGACAGTGCTAGAGGAAATGCTGCAAGTGCTCGTCAAAAAATGTTACTATAGTGTGAGAGAGAGAGAGTCGACTACCATTGGTTTTTTTAACACAACCATGGTTGTTAGCTGTCGTGGTGAAGAAAGAGAGACTGTTGGTGCTGAGGTGAAGATGGAGACGAATGCTGAGGGAGACAAGGTCGATGGTTGCCTATCGGCACTAGCCAAGAAGTCATTGTTCTATCGTTGGTGCAATTGTCACTGGTTTTTGGCCCGTTTGTCCTTGCTCGGTGTTTTCTTTTATGTTCGGGTACTCTCGTTTTTCAGTGTTTTTATCTGTAAATTATGATTGTAACCAAGTTACGATCATTTTTCTCCTTCAGTTTTATGTTCGTCTCTACTCGTGTTTTTCCTATATTTGTGTGTTTCTTTCTATGTTCTCCCCTCTTTTATAGACTAAATTTGCTGGTTGCAAGGTCTGGGAGAGGTGTCCAGGAATGGTGGTTTGTAGTGCTAGGTTGCAAGGCATGGGCGCAAGCATGGCTACCTGCAAGGTCTCAACAATTTTTTTTTATTTTGAAAATTTGAAATAACATTAAAAATGAGTTGTGACAAAAAAGAGTTTTTAGATAGGAAAACTAGGAAAAATGATGTTTTTTCTTCGATTTTGGCTTCCAAACCCAAAAAGTTTAGTCTACGAAAATTTTAATCTTCTCAATTGAACCCAAATTAGACTTTCAAACTTAATTTCATACCAATTAAGCCCTTAATAAAATTAATTTGACCCATTTAAAGTATAATTAAGTCTTTGCGCTAAATTAATTTGAGACCTAAATTAATTTCTAAATATAATTACACTTTAAATAGGTCAGTCATTAAATCAAATTGACCCATAAAATATAATTATGTCTTTCGACTTAATTTTTACGTAGATTTATCCAATAATAAATTACTGTAGCCTTGAATCTGTATTTCATTTCATTTATAGGCACAAAAGAGATACGACCAGGCTCTCGAAAATGTCCAAAATTTCCACCTTAATTTTTCTACCAACATGAAGCCATTTTTTTTTTGTTATTTTTATTTAATTTCAGTTAGATTTTAGGGAATAACCTAGAAATGGGTTATGACATTGAGTATGTCAAAAATAGAACCTCAATGTGTTTATAATGACTCATTCTTTCTTTCTCATTCTCTCTCATGCCATATTAGTCTATCTCCTTTTTCTTAATCATTGGATCTTAAATCTCATTTTTTGGCCATTGATTTTTCATAAAAATTGTTGAAATCTGTATATGTTAAGTAATTTCAATAAAACATGGATTTTGTGTAAGGCCCGACCCACTCTCCCTTGCAGAATATTATCCGCTATGGCTCAGCCCAACCCGACGTCCACGCCTCACGGTTTTGTTCTTGGCAGCCCACAGGCCCTAAAACACGTCCTACAAGGGTAGGTACCAACTTGCCTTAATATGCCCTAGCTATGGACACTCTTCTTTCAATGTGGGATGTTACAATCCCCCCACCTTAAGAATAAGCCGTCCTCGGCTCTGATACCATATATAAAGCCCGACCCACTCCCCCTTGCAGAATATTGTCCGCTATGGCTCAGCCCAACCCGGCATCCACGCCTCACGGTTTTGTTCTTGGTAGCCCACAGGCCCCAAAATGCGTCCTACAAGGGTAGGTATATGCCTTGGCTCTGGACACTCTTCTTTCGATGTGGGATGTTACATTTTGAAACCATTACTATTCTCAATAATGAGATGTGTTAAAACTATTAGTTTTCCTAATACTTTCCTAAATTTTTTTATTTCCCCAAAACTTTTATAAGATTATATTAAAATGATAAAATATCCCAAAATAGTTGTAAAAGAATATTATAGGTATTGATTTCAATATTTTTATTTTTTTAAATAAGTTGTATTAGTCCATTAGCATGTGCTCTACCATAAGTCAATTTTTTTTTAAATGTAAAAAAATATTAAGAGCACAAAGAATTTTTTATGGTATTATTAAACCTTGCCAAACTCGCTAATCTTGAAACCTTGTGACTTAGTTTTTTACCTAATTCGAGTTTTCAATTAAACTACAATAAAGTTAGCTTGAGTTAAATCAATCGATTTCATGGATTGCAAAAACATGACTTAGTTGTTAATAAGAGTTTAAGATAACTTGTTTTAGAAAAAAATTGAAACAATGACTTATTTGATTGATGTAGCCCCCAAATGAAATGTGTTATGGACTATATTACATTTAACAATTTTTTTATAAACATTTTTTTTAATTATATGAAAAAATATATATGCTCACAAAATTGAGCTCTAGCCTAAAAATAGGCATTTATTTTGATAGTATAACCCTATAAAAAACAATAAAAATTAAATCATGCAATTTATCTTTCAACCAATTTAATATTAGAAGACCAAATTGAGTAAGGAAATTAAAAATAAATAAATCAAAGGACCAAAAACTAAACAATTCATACCCATCTAGTGGGTAAATTCGCTGAATTTTTGAATCAAATTACTTGGCCTAGCACGCTGAACTTGTCAATGGGTTATGAGCTCTAGCAGAATTATAATTTGTTTTTTTTTAAGCTATCTTTTTATATAACTATATGATAAAAATTAAAAGAAGGTTGACATTAATATTATCTTGATCACTACTACTACTACTACTCTTGTTATTGGTATTGTTATTGTTATTATTGTTAGCCTTGTTAGCATTATTATTATCCATTATCATAACTGTTAGCATTACTACTATAAATTTATTACAATTATAATTATTATTACTAATGTTATTTACCATTATTATTATTATTATTATTATTATTATTATTATTATTACTAATAACAAAACCACTATGACCACCCTAATAAACTATTATTATTATTATTATTATTATCACCATAATTAATAATAACACAACTACTACGACCACCCTAATAAACTATTATTATTATTATCACCGTCACAATTATTATTTTAATAAAAAAAATATTACCACCACTATAATCATCATCATCATCATCATCATCATCATCATTGTTATTATTACAACTACCATTACTATAGTAGTATAATTTCCATCACTATCATAATTATTAATATTATTATCACAAATACTATTATTATTGCAATTATTATTGTCATATAAAAATATTATTATTACTACAATTAGTATCACTTTTAGCATTATTATTGGGTTTTTTTTATTAATTTGATTATTATCACTATTACTATCACAACACTATTATTAATATTGTTAGCATCACAACCAGTATTACTATTGCTATTGTTGTTGCTATTGTTATTACTATTACTATTGTTATTATAACAAAAATTATAAACTTGATTTGAATGATAAAATTAAAACCATAAGAATTTTGACAAAAAAGAAAAGAAAACAAATAATAAATCGAAAGGAGATAAGTATTATCACTACCTAAAACAATAGAAAAACTTGATTAAAGGATAAATTGAAAAGTATAAAAACTTTGATAAAAAAGAAGAAAAAAAGCAATCAAAACTAAGTGGATGAGTTATGAAACACCAACAATAATGCTAGTCCAATTTATTTATTTTGTTGCAAGGAGAGAGAAATGAAAGAAAAAATAGAAAGGGTGACCTAAGAAAAACAATTATTTTTGTGTGACACACGTCGGTTCTATAGAAACATGGTTTTAATCATTAAGAGCCACCATACACATTGTTTTTCTTGATATAAAATTAAAAATAAATGATTAATTATATTATTATTCTTGACTATCCCCAACAATCACAAAAAATATATATTAGTGAAATGACACAATTACTTCTATATCACTGACTTAATGTTTTCGTGCAAAAGGTAAATTTATAATTTAACTACAAATCAAAACATTAAATACCTGGAAAGCCCTTTGTTATGATTTTTTTAAGGGTATCAACATCATTTTGCCGAACAATAGAATCCTAAAATATTCTTAAGTAACCAAACAATAAAAAAAACCATTTTACCCTTAAAAGCATAGTTGTCAGTTTCATTCCGTTTTGGTCGAAACATTTTGTACCAGTTAAAAAAAGAGACAAAACAACTTTTTTTTACCTTGGTTTAAATTCTAGCCAAATATTGTCTGAAACATACTGGTTTCGTTCTGCTTGTTCTGTTTCGGCTAAATAGTGTTTTTTAAATAATGAATAATTTTATAATATCAATCATATATCTTAATTCAACCATTACATTAAGATGAAATTTTATGACGAGTCTCTTGATATATTTATATATATTATGTTAAAATTTCAGAGCAATCAGAGAATGTAATGACCTTGCGAGATTGATGATAGTATTCTCGTAATATTATACATATTCATAATTTTGTTCAGAAAAATCATTTTACTGTGTCTTTTTTCTAGATTAAATTGCACAATTCTAAATAATTTTATTTTTCAATTTGAACTATTTTTTTTGAATATATATATATATATATATATATATATATATATATATATATATATATATATATATATATAAACAATACAACCCCGAAACAACGTGCCGAAATGCTCTGAAACTGAAATATTTCATTCTAATTAAAAAAACAAAACACCAACCAACTGAAATGGCATTGACAAATTTGATTAAAAGTAGCAATTTAAGAGTTTTTTGAAGGATAAAATTATTATTTTACTATTAAAATCTACTGTGAACAGAGGCAAATCCACGCAAAAAGAGCTACGTGTTGTAGCTTTTCTTTTAACAAACAAAAAAAAAATTGAAGTTATTTTAAGTTAACATGTTTTACGATTCTTAATTAATAGTCTTTATACACTCATTAGCTGGTATCTTAGAACAACTTGTAACAATCTAGAAACGGAAAATTCGAATTAAAGACCTAATTAAATAAAATAAAAATACTTGAAAACCCGACAAAAACTATGGTACGTGGGACACGGTGGGTTAATGCTTGAAGCTATCGAAGAAAAGTAAGAAAAAGGCATGGCACATATTTATCCCCCAACTATTTCCAAACTCTTTGTTAGATCCTGGAAAAATACAATTTCCAATTAGGTCCAGTGAAAATTACCCAATTAAGTCTTTTATTAATATTTATTTCCATTAAAATCATAAAAAGGGGACCTATGTACCTTAAAACTATAGTTTCATCGTCATTTACCTGAATAATAAGGGTTAATTGATAATGTATGATGGGGACAAAACGTTTGTTTTGTTTATGATCTAGTTGAGAATCACAGAATAGTTGAGGGACTAAAGAGTATTTACTTTGAAAAAAATTCACAGACAAAAACAGAAAAGTATTTGAGTCCAACAACCATTATTTCAACTGCAACCTTTTGACCACTTTCTAAAGGAAAAGTAGGAGGAAATTGGGCTGTAAATTTTTGAATCTTCAAGAGACGCTGAGAACCTAAATTTTGAAAGAGAAGAAAAAAAACAGACTTTTATTTTTTGAAGGTGAATAGGACCAAAAACAGCTAAAGAAATAGACATATAGGTACTGCTATTTAAATCCTGACATCTTCTTGACCCTTGTACTGCTGTGTTTATGGGATTGTTGTCGGGCAGACTTGGTGAAGCTTTGGTCCTTTTCTTTTTTCTTTCTTCGGCCCTTCTTCTTGGTTAGTGTTTAAGCAGCAAGAAAACACTTGGGAGGATCACCTTCCATGAGCAACCTTCAGGTACTGCTTAGCTTTAGCATTGCTAAGTTTTTCTTTTTTCTCTTTAAAATCATTTCATTCTTTAGTTTCCTTTCTGGGTTGATTCTTAAACCTTTCTTATTACACTGAATTGTCTTTTAAGTTTTTTGGACATTGTTGAAGATTATACATATTTATGTTTACTGTTCTTTACTGTTCTTTACTGTTCTGTAATTAATACCAACGGTATTATTACCGTTAGTTCTCTTGTATAAATTGCATCCTGTACAAATCATTTATTCTTACGATTGCAATAACAAATTGCCGAGAGCAACATTCTTAACATTCTTAATTTCTTTACATCAAATTCTTCATGGTATCAGAGCTGTGATTCAGCTCCTTAACACCCATTTTTTCTTTTATCAATTCTCAAATTGACAGACATGGACTGTCAAAAATCTGGGAATAATTCTCAAAAAACTATTCCTCATTCAAACATTGACAGTGATGTCAATTCTTCACAAAAGGTAACCACAGTGTTACTCAATGAATTCAACTACTTACCTTGGTCAAGAGCAGTGACCATTGGTGAAGAAATCAGAAGGAGGGTGATGACCCGAGAAAACCCATCCAAAATTGCTGAAGCCCGTGCGTTCGTTGCCCAGAAATCCCATGAACAGGGCACCTCCAAATTCGCAGACAAACAACACTTCAAAGGTAATCGTCCTAACCTAAAGTGTAATTACTGTAATTCAATGGGACACAACATAGATCGTTGTTGGATTCTTCACCCAGATTTGAAACCCAGAAATTTGGGTAATCGGCAAAGTGGAAACCAAAAGAAATTTGTTAAATCTAGGGCTAATGTTGCTGCGTATGAACTGACCCATCCTAGTCCTATGAATTTACTAAACGAATTTGCAAGCTTTTTGGAAGGAAAAAGAAATTTGGAAGAAAATGGGAGAAGGTTGAGAAGAAACTGGTCTTCAGCTTCGGCTGAAGATGCAAATTTGGGAAGAGACGGGATAAATGCTCTGTTGAGCAATTTTAACAGGTTAGCAACCTGTGACATGTCTGGTGTGGCTGCTGGGATTCTTCAAGAAAAAGGGAATTTTTCTGGAGAAGGGTCGTCTGTTGAAGACGCAAGTGTCCGTGCCTTTTTGAGAAATTTGAACGGGTCTTCAACCCGTGGTGGTAACGGGTCTTCAACCCGGGATAGATTTAACGGGCCTTCAGCCCGTGAGGCCTTTAACAGGCCTTCAGCCCGTGAGGCCTTTAACGGGCCTTCAGCCCGTGAGGCCTTAAACAGGCCTTCAGCCCATGACAGAGACATGGCTGGACTGTCACGTGCGGGAAACTCTGCTTTTTTAAGCAATTTCCGTGATTTTACTGATACTTCAAACCGTGAGGATGCGAAAAAATTTGAAGGTACTTATATTGCTCTTTTAACTGCTTTAGAGTTAAGTAAATTTCATAATTTATGGGTGGTGGATTCAGGTGCTAGTGATCACATGACACATAATTTAAACAAAATTCATGATTTTACCTCGTTCCCGATACCATCTTTTGTCTCAATTGCAAATGGATCTACTGCAGCAGTAAAAGGCAAGGGAAAAATTAAAATTGCATCAAAACATATTAATTCTGATATTTTATATGTGCCTTCATTTCCATTTCAGTTATTATCAGTTCGAAGGTTAACTATTTCTCTTAATTGTGATGTAATATTTACTCCGTTTAAAGTGATTTTTCAGGACCATTACACCAAACAGAAGATTGGTGAAGGTTTTTATTTGAATGGTCTTTATTTTTTCTGTGATTCCGAAGTTCCGAAAGGACTTCAAGCTATTTATTCTCCGATCAATGATCATCAATTGTGGCATTTTCGTCTGGCTCATGCTTCCGACTACGTCATCTCAAAAATACAACCTAATCTGTCCAAAAGAAATTATGATTGTGATACGTGTCATTTTTCCAAATCAAGCAGACTTCCTTTTAAATTATCTGTGTCCAAAGTGTCTCAAGTTTTTGAACTGATTCATTCAGATGTATGGGGCCCCTTTTCAATGTCAATTGATGGTTTCAAATATTTTGTCACTTTTATTGACGATTTTTCAAGAGTTACCTGGGTTTATTTGCTAAAAGCAAAAAATGAGGTTTTTAATTGTTTTAAAGACTTTCACAAACTAGTTTCTACTCAATTTTCCACACACATTAAAATATTCCGATCTGACAACGGATCTGAATTTACATCCCATGATATGGAAAATTATTTAATCTCTAATGGCATAATTCATCAAACTAGTTGTGTTAATACTCCTCAACAAAATGGAGTTGCTGAACGAAAAAATCGAGATTTATTAGAAAAAACTAGAGCTATAATGTTTCAAATGAATGTTCCAAAAAAATTCTGGTCCTATGGAATTCTTACTGCTACCTATATTATTAACCGCTTACCCAGTCAAGTACTGGATTTTCAGTGTCCTCTTGAAATTTTGCAGGGTAAACCTCCTACTATTTCGCACTTAAAGATCTTTGGGTGCCAATGCTTTGTTCACCTGCATCCAAATCAACGTGACAAACTTGACCCTCGAGCCTCCAAATGTATTTTCCTAGGGTACTCTCACACCAAAAAAGGGTACAAATGTTATGACTCCGTGCGTCAGAAGCTTTATGTCAGCAGGGATGTTCGATTTATTGAAACCAGCCCTTATTTCACTACTCCCAATCAGGGGGAGTCCTTGGAGGATCTAGTACCTCTTCCTAGAGCAGAATTCTGCAGCCTCGACGTGACTAGTCCAAATACTCCAACTGAGATTATCCCGGTTGACGAGCCGTCATCCGCGATCATGCCAACTGAATCTGTGTCTCCAATTTTATCAGAAGCGGCGCCGGCTCTAAGACGCAATCCTTCTCGACCGCGCCAGTGCCCTTCCAAATTTCAAGACTATGTGGCTTATACAGTCAGGTACCCTGTCTCAAATTATTTGGATTACTCAAAACTCTCACCCTCGCACTCTGCTTTTTTGTCAGCTATATCCAATGATCATGAACCTAGAAATTTCGCTGAAGCTCAATCTCAACTGGTGTGGAGAAAAGCCATGGAGGAGGAATTGACCGCCCTAGCTGATAATAATACTTGGAGTCTAGTTCCTCTTCCAAAAGGTAAACATGCCGTCGGTAGCCGATGGATATACAAAACCAAGTTCAACTCTGATGGATCTGTTAATCGGCACAAAGCTCGCCTGGTGGCTCAAGGTTATACTCAAGAATTCGGTGTTGATTACAAGGAGACATTTGCTCCTGTTGCAAAAATGACCACTGTAAGAGTTCTTTTATCCGTTTCCGTCAATAATGGATGGTTTTTATCTCAAATGGACGTAAAAAATGCCTTTTTACACGGGGATCTAGAAGAAGAAGTGTTTATGAAGCTTCCTCCTGGTCACTTATCCAGCTCCAACCCTAATTTGGTATGTAAACTACATAAATCCATTTACGGGCTAAAGCAAAGTCCTCGCGCATGGCATGCAAAACTTAGTGGAGCCCTTGCTACATTAGGATTTAGCAAAAGCTCTGCAGATTCCTCTTTATATATTCGGTTCCACAATGATGATAAATTGATGGTACTCATTTATGTTGATGATTTAATTATCTCAGGGAATAACATTGAATCTATTTCCCAATTGAAGAAAACTCTTCAACAATTATTTCCGATTACAGATCTTGGTCCCTTAAAATATTTTCTTGGGATTGAAATGGCCTCATCTAAGAAAGGCTTTTTCCTTAATCAACGTAAGTATACCCTTGATGTGCTTCAAGATGCAGGTATGCTTTCAACTAAACCTTCCCCCACTCCGGTTGATAGTAAACTAAAATTATCTCTTGCAGGTCATGCTCTTCCTTCACCTAAGTACTATCAACAACTTGTGGGTAAACTTATTTATCTGACGATTACTCGTCCAGATATTACTTATGCAGTCAGTCTGGTCAGTCAGTTCATGCATGCTCCAACTGTTCATCATTTCAGCATGGTCAAGCGAATACTGCGATACCTGAAAGGCACTATCGGTCGCGGAATTGTCATGACCAGAAACAACCATACCAACATAATGGGATATACCGACTCCGATTGGGCTGGAAATCAACTTGACCGGCGCTCGACTACTGGATATTGCATGTTTGTTGGAGGTAATCTTGTGTCTTGGAAGAGCAAGAAACAACATGTCGTCGCTCGTTCCAGTGCCGAAGCTGAATACCGTGCAATGGCGGCTGCAGCTTGTGAACTTGTGTGGCTTCGAGGTCTTCTCACCGATATGGGTTGTTCATCGGTCAGTCCTATGAGTCTTTTTTGCGACAATCAAGCTGCCATGCACATTGCCAAGAATCCGGTCTTTCACGAAAGAACTAAACACATCGAAGTTGATTGTCATTTTATTCGTCAACAAGTTCAATCTAACAACATCACTACACATTATGTGCGCACCAGTGATCAACTTGCTGATGTGTTTACCAAAGCAGTTCCTTCTTCCCAGTTTCATCGTCTTCTTTGCAAGCTTGGATCCATCAACCCCCTTGATCCAGCTTGAGGGGGAGTGTTGAAGATTATACATATTTATGTTTACTGTTCTTTACTGTTCTTTACTGTTCTGTAATTAATACCAACGGTATTATTACCGTTAGTTCTCTTGTATAAATTGCATCCTGTACAAATCATTTATTCTTACGATTGCAATAACAAATTGCCGAGAGCAACATTCTTAACATTCTTAATTTCTTTACATCAAATTCTTCAGACATCAATTTTTGTAGTAGTCAGGGACTTGTTTTAATGTATTTGATGATTAGTCGCTAATTTTAGTGTTCGTGTGTTGTTCTCTTTCACATTATCAGTTCTGAGAAAGCTTAGGAGTTCCAGCTTTTTGGTGGGGTTTGAAAGAAATTCATATTATGATGATTCTTCAAGTTTATGGCTTTTAGGATGTTTTGAAACTAAAATAGGAACTGGTTGCTGATGTGCTAAATTAGTGAATTCTCTCTTTATGGGTTTTGATAATGATTACAAGTACTGGATTAGAAAAGTTTTGTTTTTTAATCACTGAAGGTAAAAATAAGCACCTTGTGTTTATTTTTTCAGTGAGTTCTCTATTGGCAAGCAATTCAATTCAATGTGTGAATGTAGTGATTTTAGAAACTGAAATTTTTGGATAGCCTCTGCTTTTCGATTTCTATAGTCTCTTAAGGCTTTCATTTTCCTTAGATTTGATTAGAAGGTTATAATTCTGCTTCTTGGGACAAGATATTTATTGTTACTGACCTGGTTTGGAATCTGATTGGCCCAATATTGTGCAGTTTTGATGGTACTCTTGCAGCGTCAACATGATATCAGTTTTGAAATATTTTTGTGATGAAAATTGGAAGATGATGAGGTTTATCCTGATTTAGCACTGTGGTCTGTGGCATTTGGCATAGTGGTGTAAACAACATCCATTTGTAGGCTTGTGGATTCAAAGATACCAGACCCTGAGAAATTTAGAAGAGTCTAGCTTTCTGGTAAAATGGTTATAAATAGTAGTGTAGGAGGCCTGGCAGAATTTAAGGAAGAGCTTCCGACATATCAGACTGAAAATGCTCCTAAGGCTAGTAATGGTAAGTATGCTGTCCTTGATGTTTCAACTTCACGTAAGGCACTTCTGAGTGATGACAAACTGAGTTTGGGGAAACAAAATGCATTAAAAGCTATTCCGGGGAGGCTAAACATACTGAATTTTAGTTCCAATGGTGGTTTGTCATCTCCATCGACTAAATTCAAGCAGATGACAGAGGAAAGAGATGAAATTTCACGTTCTGTACCTTCTCCATCAACTAGCCAAGGTTATCAAAAACATTTTAACAGATTCACAGCACAGAAAATTGATTGGGAATCTTTATGGAGCATCTGCAGAAACTGGATCAAGAATCCCTTTAACATGGTGCTTTTCTTATGGATAAGTTGTGTCGCAGTCTCGGGAGCGATCCTTTTTCTTGTAATGACAGGAATCTTAGATGCTGCCCTACCAAAGAAATCACAGAGAGATGCATGGTTTGAAGTCAATAATCAAATCCTCAATGCTCTGTTTACTCTTATGTGTTTGTACCAACACCCAAAGCGATTCTACCACCTTGTGCTTCTATGTAGGTGGAGGTCGAAGGACATAACCAAACTCAGAAGAATTTACTGCAAAAATGGCACATATAAACCACATGAATGGGCTCACATGATGGTAGTGGTTATGTTACTCCATCTGAATTGCTTCGCTCAGTATGCTTTATGTAGTCTCAATTTGGAATATAACAGATCTGAACGGCCTGCTATAGGTGTTGGTATCTGCCTTTCTGTTGCCATTGCTGCCCCAGCAATGGCAGGTCTGTACACCATCATCAGCCCCCTTGGTAAGGAGTATGACTGTGAATTTGATGAGGAAGCCCAGATTCAAACTCTCACAAATAGAGCTAGCCATCTTAACTGCCGCATGTCACTAGCGAAAAGATTCTCATTTGCATCAAGAGATGAACAGAGAATACTTGAGTATGCACCTGTGTGGAGAGGGGGATTGTTTGACATATGGGACAACATCCGTATAGCTTACCTTTCTCTTTTCTGCAGTTTTTGTGTTTTTGGGTGGAACATGGAAAGACTTGGATTTGGAAACATGTATGTTCACATTGCCACTTTTCTCCTCTTCTGCACAGCTCCATTTTGGATTTTCAACTTGGCTGCCGTCAACATTGACAATGAGACTGTCAGAGTGGCTCTTGGATTAACTGGTATTGCGCTCTGCTTGTTTGGTCTACTCTATGGTGGCTTCTGGAGGATCCAAATGAGAAAGAGATTCAATTTGCCAGCAAGTAACATATTTATTGGAAAACCAGCCATTGCAGACTGTGCACAGTGGCTTTTTTGTTGTTGGTGCTCCCTTGCCCAAGAAGTTCGCACGGCTGACTTCTACGATATTGTCGAGGATAAGTTTTGCAGGAAACAAACAAATGAGAGTTACCAGCCCACACTCCCCTCCTTGCCCCGTGAAGATGGAGTAGTTCAGTTCATGTCTAGCCCTAATTCACTTCATAACAGTCATAGACTGTTGGGGCTTGGGGCGAAGCGCTCTCCGAGTCCAAGCAGACTGTCAAGAGATCATTATAGTCCTGGCAGGCAGTTATCCAAGGTGGAGGAAGATTTTTCCATGAAAGATACTAACGATTTTATGAAGCCGCCTGCTTTGGCCTTGATACAAAGGGAGGGTACTGCTCAAAATATATTGATGGAAAATAATCACCTATAGCACTTCTGCAGAGAACAACCATGTGCTTTCGCCTTTGATTAAGAGATTTATGCGCAATAGTATGGCTAAGTTCCAAAGATTCATTTTTCAAGCATACTGATGCTACCTAGTATGTTGTACTGTGTTTACCTCAATGAATCCGTTGTATTTTTGCTTAGTTAGCAACTGAAATCTATCACTTCAAGTTTTACATCTTGCATGCAGTTTGATTGCTCTCTTTGCAAACTTCTGGGCGTTTGCTGTCGGTGCTTGACGAAATCGGTTATTGAAAGCTCGATGAACTGCAGTAATTGTGCTGGTTCATTGGTTTCCAAAACATACAGGACGTCCTCATCATTTCTTTTGCTTCCTTTCGAGTTCCTCTTTATTGCAAAAGAATTTATATATCCTGTCTAAATGATCAAGAGATTTCTTATAGAATAGTCCTGTGTTCAGGGGTGGAAAAAGTAGTCACCACCCTCAAAGGCTGCTAACATTTTAAGAATCTCAATCTGTTGCATAAATTCTGCAGTCATGAATCTTGGGATTGCTTATATACAGTTGCTTCATCTGTTATTTTCTGCATAACTTATTTTTAAAGTATGATTTGTGCTGTTCTATTGGAAGGCTGCTTCGTGTGTGGCTTTAGCTAAAGCCACCAAGCTCATAGATTTTTTCACGAGCTCTTTGGATGAAGCTTCAACTAGAATTCTACATTACCACATACCAGTAGCTGCCATGGAAACATTCCTAAAATTATGGTTGTTTTCCTTTGAAATTTTTTTCTTCAACACAATTCGATTAGATGCTTGTTCTTCTTTAACCTGTTTCAAGCCTCTGAATTTATTCTTCTTTAATTTGTCACAAGTCCCTGATACCATCTTGAACTGGCAATTAGAGTCTTGGATGATTGTGACATTTTAAGAGCTGCACAAAACGTTGACCGGATTCAGTGCTGTGCTCCTCATGACAAGCAGATCCTTCTACAACTCATGCCAACCTGCGTTAGCCCCAGCTCAAACTTGTATACCCTTGTTCATAAATGAACACTACTCTCTACCATTCCCATGCATTTAGAGGTAAACTTTTACAGCTGGGAATTGGGATTGATACTCAGGTTGTGAATTTCGTTTCAGTTTGTGCTTTGTTTTTTCAATTGGAATAGAATGTTTCGATTTTGAAGCGTTTCGGCTCGCTGTTTCAGGGTTATATATATATATGTGTGAATATATATATATATATATATATATATATATATATATATATATATATTAATTAAAAAAAATAGTTCAAATCTAAAAATAAAATTATTTAAAATTGTGCAATTTAATTTAAAAAAGACACAATAAAATAATTTTTCTGAATAAAGTTATGAACATTTATAATATTAAGACAAAGTCATTATTAATCTTGCAAGGTCATTATATTCTCTGATTTCTCTTAAAAATTTAACATAATATATACAAATATATCAAGAGACTCCTCGTAAAATTTCATCTTAATCTAACGGTCGGATTAAAAAATATGATTGATATTGTAAAATTATTCATAACATAAAAAATATTATTTGGCCGAAATGAAACGGACTGAAATTTTAAACAAAATAAAAACTGTATCGTTTTATCTCGTTTTTTAACTAGTATGAAACCTTTAATCCAAAACAAAACAAAATTAGCAACATTGATTTATACATCAACACACAAATGAATTTGTACCATGCGTGCAGGTAAATTGACTTGATCGATATCTAGTCTTTGATTGGATTCAATTATGGATAACAAGGGGCCCACTTTATAAGCTGAAATGATCAGGACTGAGCTTGAATATGTTAATGCTGAAAATCTGTGGTTAAGAAGTTAGAGTGTCATTGTAGCATGACTGGACAGAAAAAAGACGCGCAAGTATAGATTGGCCATTACATCTCAAGTCATTGGTCTAATGCCAGAAATGTAATCATTGGATGGTGTTGGACCACTCCAGGTCCAGGTCATCTTATGTAATTTACATATCATAACCAGTCATGAATTTAAATTTTATTATTTTTATTTTTTTAATTAAAATCAAGCACAAGATAATGTGAGTATGTGTGCAAGTTTAAACCCAAAAATCTTTCACTTAAAGAGATATATTAGATAATAATATAAATTATATTCTGAAACCTTATCTAATAATTTAAATTTTTAGATGAGATGGTTGCTACAATCTAGTTATTAGAAACTAGGATTACTAGAAATAGGAACCATGCTTGATTCCATTATATATATGGTATGAGTTCAGAGAATTTTTCAGAAGAGAAATTAAATTAAGACAAAAAAACTGATCAGCTCCAGCTAATAGGAACACTACACATGATTTTCAGTTTTCTTGTATTATTACTTGCAGGGTCCATTTCCCTTTCGTGCAATAATGTCACAGCCGGTACAGAAGCACTAGCCTCTAAATACCGAGAATAAGGCCAGGCAATGAGCGTTTGAAAAGGTCTCTGGGGTGGCTCCGCCACAAGGTGTGGTTCTCATGCCTGATTTCCCAGCCGTGTGGGCTTATATCCTTCACGGTGAGCCATGTATTGAAGTACTCTCTGAATTGTGTGATCACGTTATCTTTCAAGGTCCATACATGGACCCAGTAAACCTGCGCACCTTCCCATCCCTCTGCAATCACACAATCTCCGACGACTTCGATGCATCTTGGCTCGAACCTGAACTTGGTGTGGCTAGACTCGCCGGTGAGCATTCTCATCATGTGCTGGCATTGTGGAGGTCCATGGAACCACCATTCTAGATCACTTGCTATGAGTTTGGCCACTTTCCCCATGTCACCACCATTTGATAATCCCTTGTACAGTGCATCAACAATGCCCTTGTTTTGCATTTCGGCTTTCAAAACGGATTCCGGCACCGGGGATTCAATGGCATCGGCAGACATTATTGTGTTTTATCAATGGATCTGAGTTTAGTAAACTAAGAAGCAAGGCAGGCAAAGAGCTTAAAACTGAGCTTGAATGTCTTGGTGCTAAGCGGAACCTATTTATAGAAAAATTCTGGGGAGATATGCACTGTGGGAGGGACCATGATTTCTGAGAACTAGTGGTGGACAATGTTGAATGTTAGCTCAAAAGAATTAGACGTGTTTACTGCCAATGAGTCATATGATCGCTAATTTTCAATATATAATTACAAATTCGGTGCCGTTCTGTGGACAAACGATGAGATTGCCAGTACTACTGGCATCGTGGCCACTTTGGCACCTCAATGCCTTGGTGTTGTAATCGGCCATTTGCTTTCTCTATCAATCCTTTTCTCATTATTGGATAGCTCCAAATTCCTAATCAAGGTTTTTCTGAGAACGGCTAATCTACGTAGAAAAGTCTTGTCACCACATTTGCAGTTCCATGCAGAAAATTAGGGTGGAATATTTCTTTTCTCGTAAAAAATAGCCAAATAACAAAACTCAAACGACAAGATTAATCCAAGAAAACAAGGGCACGATCAAGAAGTAGACTACACTAATTTTCTGCATGGAACTGCAAATGAGGTGACAAAACTTTTCTTCGAAATTAGACGAGTAATTCCATCTAGGAAATGGAAATATTATTGCTGCAGCCAACCATTCGATAGAGTTCCATGAATATTTGGAATTCCCCGAGGATCAATTTGCATTTGACAATGGAGGCATCATCCTAACTTCAAAAGTAAAGGGATATACAAGTTTGAAGAAATAAAGACTACGAGATATAATAATGATAATAATTCAAGTAAAACTTGGGAAGAATAAATTTATCTTGAATGAATTAATTAATTCATATATGAATGACTTCTAAAATTTATAAATTTAATTTCATCTTACAAAAGAAAATTAGGACTAAAATATTATAAAAATTAATTAATTAAATAAATAAATAATAGTTGTATAAGTTAATTTTTACTTCTATTTCTATTACAAACACTTTTGTTTTAATTTTATATGTTAATAAACTATTTTTAAGTTATGAGGGGAATTTGAATGTAAACTATATCAAGAAGATGGCCAAAAAGCCAATAAAATTGATCAAACTTTTAAATTTACTGAGTTTCTTTCACACAACAAAACCTCACGAATCACAAAAACAATCACTAATCATTGACTAGCAATGGGATTAAGAAAAGTGACGTGAGGAGATTGGTGTCTTTTGAAGAGATGTTGATGGTGCCAGGCTGGAAGCTTTCTTTGACTGTTTGACTCCTCGCATCGTTTTCAGAGGAACTGGCCCAGGTAGGTAGCTAGTCGCTTTCCACGTGTGAGTAGTTTGAGATATAAATATAACATGGAAAATCCTTCACTGTTAGCCACTGCTATCTATTTAAGTTGTCACCGGCCTGATATTTTTTTTAAAAAAAAAAAAAAAAAAAACATCATATATGCAATCTTTCTTTAAGTGTTTGTGTTCCTAAAAAGTTTCGTAAACTAAAAAGCTCATGTATGTAATTAATTGATCATATATCCAATCTTTTTTATGAATTTTCCTTTTTAGCTTCATCATTCGAAAATGTTTTTTTTAATGATCTATATATATTTTTTATTTTATTTTTTTCATTGCTTCATCTTGATATTATGATCTAATTTGTGGATTTGATGAGTTAATTTAGATTGAGTTGACCCCAATTATCTGGGTTACAAATTTATCATGTTAACCCATGTTAAATTATTTTATTTTTTGTGCTTTCTTTGTTATCTGATTTTTTGCTTCTGTATTAACAGAAAAAGAGTATAGCTACATCATTTTTCTCATTTTATAAAAATATTTCTTTTCAGGTTATTGTGATAATTTATTTTTCCAAAAAAAAAACTTGGTCCATTTATTATCAGTCTTTTTTTTTTCCTACCATCTAATTAAAATAGAACCAATTTACTTGATTTAGTGAGGTGTATGACATAAGGTTGCATATTTTTTTATACTTTAAAATATGTTTGTGACACCTTAGTGTAGTACGAAGAAGTGTCTGTTTGGTATTATGTTTCAAAAACATTTTTGAAAAAAAAAATTTAATTAAATTTTGTGTGTTTTTAGATCATTTTAATGTACTGATATCAGATTTTTTTTAAATACTATTTTAATATATTTTTAAATAAAAAATACTTTAAAAAATAATCTCGATCACATTGTCAAACGGACATGAAAACTTGACCTCACAGCACAGATCCACTACTAATAATAACTAATAATGTTGAGAAATTATATGATTTCTCAACATAAAAATATACGAGTGGAAAGTATTATATTGAAAATATTTAATTATCTTTGAATCTGTATATTATAATGACATCAATAAAAATATCGATATTTAAGTAATAAAAAACTAGGATATGTGTAATAAAGGTAAATTTCATGTATCATAAAGGAAATATAACATCCTAAACCATATGTGAAAAACTAGACATTTAGCAGAACCAGCACCCATTTTCTCCCTATTTAATTTACAAAATAAGGAATTAAAAACTAAAGAATTAATTAAGACAATGATGTCGATCTACGTCCCGTGGCATTTAAGGATACCAGTTGTGTCCAACCAAGACCCCCTCGTGCACGTTCATGGAGCTTGGACATTCTCCAAAATTGTTATGACTGCTCAGCTTCATCTTAAACCCTACATGGATTCTCTATCCCACCATTGTTTTGTTTTTGAGTCAACGCATGCCAGACCCCTCGAGTTGCAGGCGGCATGCATTTATGAGGAGGCTAATCATTTTGATTCACCCGCCATTGAAACTTCCTGTCATGATAAGCTGGAAGAAGGCCCATTTCATGTCTTGTTATACTCTTGATTGGTTCAGCTTCTCATCGATCGATGATGCCAAATCTATCTCCACCGATTTATATATATGTGTGTGTGTGTGTGTGTGTGTGTGAATTGATTGATGACATTATCTGCTGCTAAGTTGCTCAATTAATTCGAATGAAGAATTGTCTTTTGAACTCTACAAACATATTAGTATGAAGATATATTGATTTGAAAATGTGTTAGTTTTTTTATTAATATCATTTTAATGTTGATAGAAATCTATTAGAAAACAATACTTTTCCCCTCTAATTTCCCTTACAAACTCTCTGTTTACTTTTATCAGAAACAAAACATAGTTTTTTAATAAACTTATGAAGGTTTTTATTTATAAATTTAAAATTTTAATTGTATCCTTAAGATATATTATTTTAACTATGTATCAAATATAATAAAATAAATAAATAATATCTTAAAATACTTATGAAAACTTGTTTACTGTATTCAGTAACTTGTTTGATTTTTTTTTTAAAGTGTACGATGCTAAATTATGGCCTCACTGGTCTCGTTCGCCAGAGGGTAATGAGTGCTGATAGCAATTGCTCACAGAGACAATGGTAGAGGTCCCCTCGTTTCCTTTGGTGACTGGTCAAATTGGCTAATCACGCCCATATATAATCTTGAACCCACCGTTATAAATATGTAATGTTGATTAGTGATGATGATGGGACATATCAACGAGAAATGAAGTTGACAATGAGAATTGTGCACCATTTGTCCGAATTTAATTTGATTTCTGGTAAGGTTTAGAGTTTAATATAGTCGCAAATTTATAAGTTTTTCTGATAAAATTTATTTTACACGTTTAAATATTTGGATTTAGAACATAAAAATAAATTTTAATTGCATCATGATAAACTAGAAACTTATAAACTAGCTCTTATAACCAAAAAGAACATATCTTAATAGAAAAGAGAATGAGATATACATATACTTATTTTAGTAAATGTACCTTTCAGTAGTCACAAACTAATGTGATTATACATTGAGAGATTCGGTTCTCATTTTAGAAGTGTTTTTGAAAATATTTAAAAAAAATTATTTTTTATTTTAAATTAATTATTTTTTGATGTTTTTAGATTATTTTCATGTGTTGATATCAAAAATATTAAAAATAAAAAAATAAAAAAACATTATTTTAATATTTTTATAAATAAATAATATTTTTAAAACAAGATCAACCACATTTTTAAATAGACATTTCTGCATACTGAAAATGGATGAGACAATGGCCTTTCTCTGCATTTCTGCGTTCAAATCGGATACCATGAGTTGTGTGGTGGAGTCACCATGAATATGGATGAGACACCAGTGGTTGTGATTGGCTTTTTCTTATGACACGAGAGATCCAATGGTCAATGTTAGCTCCAAAGAATAAGATGTACTGATTGCCGGAATAATATTTTGATCCAAATATATAAAAAGCTGTCAATAATTACAAATTCAGTGCTCTTCTGGGGACAAAACGATGTGTTTGGTATTTGAATTTTGATTAGAATATTCACCGGATGAACACAAATTCCTAATCCGAATGACTGATCTACCGCAGAAAAGTTTTGTCATGTAATTTCAGTTTACATGCTAAAATCAAAATAGAACATACATTTTCTTGTTTGTTCCTTTGTTTTTACATGAATTATTATTAGAGTTCAGGATTTTTTTGACTGTGCATTGTAAGTGTTTTCACCGTGGATTGTAATAGTGGTTTGAGTTGGTTTGGTTTTTGGGTCAATTTGGTACTGATTTTTATTATTTTTTTTATATTTTTGTATAGTAAAATAATTATTATGCCCTCATATAAGACAAAAATCAAGAGTTACCGGAGATGGTGTCACGTTAATTTCACATTATATTGCACAATAAAATAATTCTTTTACCCTCCAATAAGATAAAAGTCAAGGTTTGTTTGTGGAGGTGTTTCAAATATTTCAATTTTTTTTTTAAATTGTATAAATACTAATTTGCCCCCAATAAGACAAAATTGAAGAGGTGGTTGTAGGAGTGTTTTTGGTAATTTACTATTTTTTATTATTTTCCTGCGGACACCGTGGGCGTGTCTTACACACGCGCCAACAGTTTTCTTTGTAATGCTCCAGTTGAGTGGCGCATGCGGTGATTAAAAATATTCATCCAGCATCTTAGTTGATGCGCCACTATGTCCTCTTCCTCGTGGTGTGGCGCGTGTTGTCACACAGTAGCCGCAGACATTACAGTGGTCGGCTAAACTTGTTTTTCCCATTTTCTCTCTCCTGCTTGCTAAATTACATGGCATACTCCCTATTTTAAGGTTATTTCATTTCGGTCCTTGATCTTTTTAATTGTGTTGTATGATCCTTATTTCTTTTATGTAAGTTTTGATTTGTTTCGATTGTATTTTTCGATTGAAATTGATCATATATTATGTTTTTATTTCAGTCTTTATTCTTTTAATTTTGAGTTTGATTTTTAATTCCTTAATATTTTCGATACAGAATGTTTGATTTTTTCAATTTTGTTATTTGATTGAAATTGATAATATATTTGGTTTTTATTTTGGTACTTAGAATTTTAATATTTTATTTTAATTCCTTTATTTTTTTATTTCTAAAATAGTCTCTATTTTTGTTTATGTTTAAATATATGCGCTCTTAGCTTTGATTTTTAATTTTTATTATTTTCCCTTTTGTTGAGGTAGTATCTTTTTGAAAAAAAAAATTGTTCTTAAATTTTAGTTTGTATTTGTGATATTTGAAATTTGATATTTCTTTTTTTTTCCCTTTGTTCTTTCTTTTAGTTTTTTTATTTTATTTTCAAGTCAAATGATCTTTTATCCAGCTAATAATTTTTGTTTTTGTTTTCTCATTTATTTATTTTTTTGTTTGCTCTTTTGTTAAAGCTTTTAGGTTTTTTTTATTCTCTGATTTCATTTTGTTTTTTCCATTATTAACACAATAATAATTTGAGTTTTTTTCTTGCTTCCTCTTTTATTAATGTTTTTGTGTTTTTCTCTTTGGGGTAATTTAATAGTTCTTATTGTTTTAGTAGTAATAGTAATGATATTTTTTAATGTTAAAACTTTGATGTTGTTGTTATTATAATAGGGTGTGTTGATTTATTTTATTATATCAAACCTTGCATGTATAGATATTATATTTTAATTTTAACCAGCAAAATTTATTAATTGCTTCATTCCTAACAATTATAAAAATTGTTAATTTTGCCCGCAATATAGTGCAGACAATCTAACTAGCCTTGTTCTAAGTAATGACTCATCCTGGTATGATATATTTGTTTATATCTATGATTCTTTCAAATTTGATGTCGCATCAAATATATATTGTATTTGAAAATATAATGAGATATGATTAAAACTGTGTTTTGTCATAATTATAATTTAAAAAAATATATTTATTTAATTAACACATGTTATAGTCTTACATGAATTTAACTGAAAGCTCTATTTTTATATTTTGACTAAAAGAATTATAATTTATATGTTTTTAATTGCAACCAAAAAAGCTACCATTACTAGAAAATTAGCTTATTAATATGGAATTATCGATGGCAATAATATGTTGGTATTTAGTTGATAATATTACTGTTGGAATGTCGTCATCATCATTTCCATCAGTATTTTACCGATACCTTTACCGACAGAATAATTATGTAGATGCAATCACATTGCGGTGATCCATGTGCTTCTCCTTTCACGTCCCACAGTTTCAACCATTGTCTTCCTCCTCTTCTCCTCCAGCACCATCCTTGTTTTTATATTTATTGTATTTAAATTTTGAATGCTAAAAGTTTAATAATGTGTAATAAATATTTGAATTTTGAATATTTGAATTTTGAATTAATTTAATCTAATTTTAAATATATTTTGATTTTTGATTTTTTAATTTATTTATTATATTATTGATTTTTTTTTAAATAAAAAAGATAAAATAGTAGTGACAGAATTACAGACGAAATGTGCCATCGGCATTTTCCAAATAATTGGGCAAAAACTACTGAAAATGCCACTGTTACCAATGACCTTGCCAACAGAACGGTTGGTCAATGATTTTCCTATTACATAATTATATTGACATAGTATATTGATGGATTCACTTGTGGAACGTCAGTGATGGAATCACCAATTATATTTTTTAATGGTCTCAACAATGGAATATACTGATAGAATTACCGTCAATATTTCTACCGGTATAATTACAATCTATGTTTTTACCAATGAGGAAATTGCCGATAAAATTACCAACAAAAACTAAATTTATCAAATATAATTTTACCGACAAACATTTCATATCCATATATTAATAGGGAAACAAAAATTACAATACAATATTGATAAATGATTCCATCGATAAAACAATATAATTAATGAAAAGAGAAAGAGAAGTTTGAGCTTAGATTTCGAAAAGAATGAATATGAAATTACAACATCATCCCTCTTCCATGTGGCTTTCTTCCCAGATGCATGGAAAAGACACCTGGGTTAGCTTCTGCTTGTTGCTGTGAGTTCCGAGACTTGTGGAATTCTCCCAGAATAGGTGTCAAAGAGTAAAATAAAGAAGCAAAGACAGGATGCACATGTTATATAATTATATAAAATTTTAAAAATAAATTATTTTATTAATATAGTTATGCACAATAAACTTTAATAGAAGTTTCCTACAAGTTTAAGGAAAGAAAGGTTTCTTACAAGTTGAAATGTCGGTACCATAAATGTTTTGTGGAATAACTCGTAAAGCAGTGTTTGAATAATATTTATAGACATTTAAATAATATTTTGTTAAATTATATTATTATTGTTAGTATGGTGCAACGTGTTTTTTATAATATATTTTTATGAAAATATTTTTATTTTTTATATTGAATGATTCTAAATTTCTAGAGATGTTGAAGGTTGCTGCTCCAAAGATGCCAGGCTGGACACATTTCTTGACTGTTTTCTTGTCGTCTTCTTCTGGTTGAACCGGCTGAAGGTAGCTTCCCAGTCGCTTTCCGCGGGCGCGTGATTTAAAATTCCCCAACTACCCTCCTGCCACCCAATTATTCTGCCTGAATTGCTCAGGATAGAAGCAGGTACTACGATGCGACGACTGTAGGAGAAGAAATTTTGTAGAAAAAAAAATCGAAACAAAAAATAAAATAAAATTCTATAGTCCACAATGGAAGCATAATTAAATTTGAAAATCATCATGGATTTTACCAAAGTAAAGCATGGATTTTAGGATTCATGGCGTGCTTATTAAAAAATAAAAAGCCAAGACTTTGTTAAAAAGAAAAAAAAGTATATAATTAATTGAAGCCTTTCTTGCATAAAATTTCTTTCAATCGCATGCTTATTTATAGGCCGAGTGAAACTCTATAAATAATAAAAATAAATTCTAAGTCCATGTCTACTTTTTTTTTATTGTTAAAAACCACAAAATAGTTAGAACATATTGGACAGTAACGATCACTTTTTGATCTTTAGGAATAGCAGTAGCAAATAGAATTAGGAGTCTTGTATTTGAATTTGAATTAATCTAGAGTTCTTAGGGTTTGTCATGTCGTTTCTAATGATCAACTCGTTGATGCCTTAACCAAGTCTCTCTCATGTTATCGGTTTGAAGACCTCAAGAACAAGTTTGGACTACCTAAGGCTATCCATCTTGAGGGGGGATGTTGGACAGTAACGATCACTTCCTTGTCTTCAAGAAAAGCAGTAGCAGATAGAGTTAAGAGTCTTGCATTTGAATTTGAATTAATCTTTATCCTGTACACTGAAAATTATCTTATATTGTTGATTGTATGGTTTAGCTTTTGAGAGTTGAATAAATAACGTTGGGATGTAACTGAAAGATAACACCATGAATTTGTTTATAGAACATACTAATAAAAATATATAAATTTAATTCAATATAATATCCTAAATAACCAATAAAGAGTAAAGACTTGTATATGTAGACCATCTAGTGCTATTTTATTCACTTAAAAGATTTATCTACAATTTAAAATTTAGATGACAAGTAGCCCCAAATCCTCTTAAAATAAAAAAGTTTTTTTTGGAGTGTTTATCTAACACTAGCTAACATGACTGGTTAAAATTATATTTAAGGTTATTTTTAAAAATATTTTTTGTTTAAAAATACACTAAAATAATATTTTATTTTATTTTTTAAAAATTATTTTTAATATCAGCTTATTAACAAAATTAAAAACACAAAAAAATATTGTTTTAAAAAAAAATATTGAAACATTATCAATCCACGACTCCACGCGCATATTATTGATGATGAAAATAAAATGGTATGGGCTTGGAAAAGGAAAGGACTGCAATAAAAGTGGAGCCCTCGCGGGCTAGCTGTTCAAATCTCTAACCACTCCACGCCTTCTTTTTATTCAATTTAGAAAATAAATAAATAAATAAATAAATAGATAGAGAAGAGACTACTAAATAAGTAAGAGAGAATGTTAATCTTGATCTACGGATCCAGTCAAGATCCGCTCGTGTGTGTGGGGATATGGACATTCTCCTCCTAATGCAATTGCACATCCACATACCTAAAATTATTGTGAGTGTGCAATGAACTGAAACCCCACATGGATTCTATCCCATCATCGTTTGATTTTGAGTCTTTGCTGCTATGACAGATTCCTTAAGCTAGATTTGGATTTATGGCGATAATCTTTTTTTTTTCATCTCCTCTCAATGTCCCATTGCTGGAAAATGACAAATTACAACTCAAAATTTATTGCATTTTGGATCATTAATGCTGGGTTGTAAATTTGGGTCAAAGATTTTCACATTTAATCAAAACCCATTTGGAAATTAAAAAAAAAAAAAAAACATTCTCTAATTTTTATTACTTTGATGTGGTAACATGGGTGGATTTGAAAATAACGTTTTTTGGAGAAGCTTTTATGTGGTAATATTGTTTTCATTCCTTTTCATTCTCTATTCTGGCAAACAATATATACTATTATCGCTTTTGGATCCGGCCGGGTTTAAGAAATTGTGTTCCACAATTCCAAATTTGATTTGATTTCAGAAATTTTTATGGGTCGAAAAGAACAAAAAACTAAACAAAACATAATCCGACCTGCCGGATTCGAACCAGCGACCTAAGGATTACAGCAACGACTACAGTCCTCCGCTCTGCCAACTGAGCTAAGGTCGGATTGTTGTCAACCTTTACGTCAGGTAATTATTCTACCAACTCAAGAGCCTGGGAGACCAGAGACCAATAACTGATGATGATTTCTGTGACTCCAAACTTATCATTTGAGAGTTAAACTCAATGCTTAGTGACATAATCTTGGGCTGAATAAAAAACATATTTAAAATTTCTGCTAGAGAAAAATATAAATTATATATTGAAATTTTATTTGGTGGTTTAAGATTTTATATGAGATAAATTTTTTAATATAATATTAGAGGCTTTCTTACCAAAAAGTCAGAAATTTGAATTTATTATATTTATTTTATTTAATAAAAATCAAATATAAATAGTTTGGGAATGCACAAGTGTCAAATAATTTTTCCTTATATTAAAAAATAATATAAATTATATAGATATTTGTCTTACATTTTATAAGAAAATTTTATTTAGCAGCCAATTTTAATTGCGTGAAGCAGAAACCTTTTTGCAAGTCTAGTTTCTTCATGGGCCGATTAAAAGAATTCTCCGAAGCTTTGGAGCAAAAGTCATATACTGAAACCACGAAACAAATAGACTTGTTGCTCAAAACTAAGCTTCGGCCCAACACTTCCTCAACCCATGAAGAATGATCATATCCTACAAGTTCACGTCATTCCTGCTCGATGGGTGAGTTTATTTTTACAGTTAAACTCGTTTTTCAAATTATTTTTTATTAAAAAAAAATATTTAAATGTTTTTTTTAGATATTTTTAATATATTAATATTAAAAACCAAATATATGTATTATTTTAATATTTGTTATATAAATAACATGCACTCCATTACCAAACATTACTTAAATATATAATATTAGAATAAATCATATATCTTAAACAATAAAAAAATAAAAATTAAGAATTTAATTTTATTGATGAAAAGATATCTAAAAATTAATATATATATATATATATATATATATATATATATATATATATATATATATATATATATATAAAACCTAAAACTCCTAGTGATATTATTGTGTGTCCAAACACATTTTACTATTTATTGTAGTAGTGCAATTACGATTTTTCTCTTGAAAAAAAATAGAAAATTAAGTAGGATTACGAGATAAGATTGTTTTTTCACCACGACACAATTGTTTTTAACATATTGTATGGGGTTGTATTTTTCATTTTCTCTTTCTATACACAATAAAACTATTACTCTGGTTATGGAATAAAAAACTCTTATGTTTTTGCCTTATGGGTGTTTTTTTCCATAATGGTTAAATTATTTTGATGCTCTTTGAGGGAAAAAAAACAATATAACCCTTTCATAAAGGTATTTTGATTATTTTATATTGGATTTGTTATAGATTTTGAGGTTGCTTGCGAAAATTATTACAATGGGCATATATTAAATATTATTAAAAAAAACATGTTGATGCTCGTAACTCATTTGTCAGCGTGTGAGCAACCCTTGAGTTATTCCGGCAACACCCAAGGAGATGTCCAACCACCAAATCTAGCCTTTTGGCACAGCATTTGAAAGAGTTTGGAACACTTCTCAATAAAATTATAATTCTTTCTTTTTGTGAGAGAAACTTCTCTCGGGTTTTTCTTAGTATTGGAAAAAAAGAAACAACAATATTTTTTGTCTATGTTTATCGAAAGCGAAAAGAAAATTGCAAGCAAAAAACTAAAACAAATGCTAAAAACTAAACAACTAATATTCTGGGTAGATTGGAGGTAGTCCAAGCCTCCTTGGAACAATTGATTTATTTTAAAACAATTTCTCTCTGGCTTCCCCGGATCTGTTCCCTTCTAGTCTATTTATTATTTTTTCCACCGACTCTATGGTAATTAGAGTTGTATTAGAATTGTATTAATTTATTCTTTGTTAAGTTTGACTTTAACTTGCCAGCTAAGTCATATGAAACGTCATCGTTCCACTCCTTTCTCTTACTTCTTGTCAGTTGTCGGCGTCGAGCGCCACTTAACCACAATCGTCCATGTAAGTGTACCTTACTGCATCTCCACCATACAGACTAACTCATTTCCTTTACCTTTGCAGGTCAGCTTGATGGAGAAGTCATTCCTCATTTTTTCCTCAATCGTCGTTGAGAGCCATAAGAGAGCCTGGAGAGAAGTCATTCCTCCTTTCTTCCTCAGTCTGTTCGTTGAGAGCCAGAAGTCATTCCTCCTTTCTTTCTTAGTCTGTTCATTGAGAGCCATGAGAGAGCCTAGACCATTATAGATTTCCATGTATTTTACATAGTGTGGTACATGTATCATAAGCGCTACTTGTTTGGTCTTGTAAACCATTTTTTTCTTTTATTTCTCTCTCTCCACCTTAAATTTTGGAAAGTTATGTAAAATTTCATAATGGATCCTTTAATTTGTTTTTCCTTCATATTTGATCCTTATCATTTTGATTCTAATTTTTTTTAGAATAAGCTATGAAATTACAAGTGTTTTCCAATTTCACCTCTATTATTTTTTAATCTATAAATAATTAATAAATTTTGTTTTTTAATTTCATTCACTTATCATTTTTTTTTTAATTTATAAATAATCTATCAAATTATAGATATTTTTTTTTATTTCACCCCATGTAACTCTTTTATCTTTTGATTTTTTTTCTCATTCTTTTAGTTTCTATTTGTTTTGTTTGGGATAATTATTTTAATTATTATTATTATTTACATATCTTATCCTCCTTTGGTTTATTTCTATCAAATTTTATCTCTATTTTTTTCTTTTTAAGTTTTTTTTATTGATACTTTTTTCATGATTTCATTCTTTAAAATTAAATTTGTTTAAAATTAAGCTTCTTTATCGAGTTTAGGTTCACGAGTGCAAAAGTTGTAGATTTAAGAGATAAAAATATATTCAAGAGGTTCGCTTGGGTTCGCTTGTTTTTTTCTTCTAAGCATATGTTTTCTTATTGTTTATCCTCTTTTTTTTAGTATAATTCTATTGGGTTAGCCCTTTATAAAAAAAATTCAATTCCACCCCTACTATTTTTTAGTCTATCAATTTCAATCCCTATGATTTTTTAATCGTTCAAACAAAATCATTCTTTTAATTGCTTTTTTTAAATGAGTTTGAAAATTATTTCTTTTCAAATTTCATCCTCCTTAGGTGTGTTTCTCTTAAATTTTATCCTTATTTGTTTTGTTGCTATTTTTTGTGGTTTTGCAAGTTATTTGTTGTTGGACATGACGTGATAGCAGAGAGATTGCTATCTGTATAATATGTCTTGAGTTTGAGTCAGGACGTGCACCCCTTGTAAGAGCCCTGGACAACCGGGGTTTTACTCACTCACCTAAGCCCACAAAATGTATTTTCCGGAGAGTGAGGTTTCCTTGCATAAAAAAAATAGTTTTTAACAATTTCATTGTTTAAAATTAAATTGATCAAGAGTTTAGCTTCTTGATTAAAGTTAGATCTAGGATTTAATGAGTTGTATATTTTAAAGATTAAATCAGGTTTTGGAGGTTCACCTTATGTTTTTTTTTTAAAAAAAAAACTTACGTTTTCTTCTTTTTCATTTTTTGAGTTTGACTTTATTATTTTTGAAGTTTATTTTCTATTAGATTTTCATGAAATTGTTTGATAATCTGAATAGGTTTACATATGTTCTTTTTATATTTCTTTTCTCTTTTTTTTATTAAATAATTTATTATTTTTTCATTTTTCTTATTGTTTAGATTACTACTTGAACCAATAATTCAGGATGTAGATTTTTTCACCTTAATATTTTTTCATAAAAAAAAATCTAGTTTCTCACTATTTTTGTAGCGACTTTCCACGAACTTATTCACTAATAACTTTTTTTTTTTTTTAGTTTCAATAATGATTTGTTCGAAACTTATTACATTATTGGATTTTGATTCATACATTCTTTTTTAATGAATGGTATAATACCAAACATCGTTGAAGTTCGGCAGTCATTCTGACTTCACCATGTGGAGATCACACCTGCATATGCATCGTGAAAATGTGTCCCTTTATTCCACATAAAGACGCCCTCAAAATTCAATCTTTGGCGCAGCAACGCACTCGTGTGGCATGGCTTGCTGCAAGCTGTGTCTAATTCCACAAAACGACCCACTCGGGCATCAAGATTACAGCACCAGCCTTGCTTTGCTAGAGAAATTTCTACACTCTTATGGCTCAGCAACCCTAGAAATGACTCTATAAACAATCAAAAATGACTTCGCAGACTAGAGCATACCTTTACTTGCTAACATAGTCGACAAGGGCTTGATGTAATGGCAAATGATTTAAGATTTACGTTCTAGATTTTGAGTTTAAGTCATAACATAAATATTTTGTGAGAATTTACAGCTCACAAAATATACTTTCCGGTGATTATGTTTCTTCCAATCCAAAAAAAAAAAAAAACTTGCTAACATGGATTTAATTTAATCAGCTTAAACTAGCTAACCAGAGTCCGTCTCCCAGAAAAATTACTTAGTGAACTTGCTTCTCATCTTGATCTTCGTTGTCTGGAAACGTCAACCATTCATCTGTAGTTGAGGTAAGCTGGCCATGACTTGATTCTTCAAGCCCTGAAACATGAATCTCACACTGACCAAACACTCCAGGATCACTGATCATTTCTGTTTCATCTTTAACAAATGGGGTAGCACTATTACCATCCAAAGTCTTTAAGAACCCTAGCCACCAACTATACGAAGCAGCTTGGTTTTCTCCCCATTCAAATTCTTCAGTTTCCATCGGGGGTGGCCCTTTCACAGCTGTTGTTGTAGTAGCAGTAGACCAGACAGGCTCAGGGGCTGGCAAAGTATCCGTCAACGAATAGCAATGGTGCCGAGAATTGCTAGCAAAACAAAAAGACTTATTAATAATGCCATAGTTACTGTAATTATCACCCAACAAATTGATAGGACCCCTTTTTGAAGCACCAGATGAGGATGAGGATGACCTATGAAGGTGCAAAGCATGGGCAATCTCTCGTCTTGCTTCGGCCATGTTGACGCCACGATCTTGGGTGTTAGTCTTTCTAGCATGAGACCTCCTCCTCACGGGCTTTCTTGAAGGATCACTCTCTAGTGATGAACCCATATTGTCCATTGCAATCTTGTAGCTAGCAAGGTCGTCTCTCTCTCTCTCTTTTTTTTTTTTTTTTCCCCTTTTCACTTTGACGAAGTCAAGATTTCCTTGCCTCCTAGTAGAGAAACGAGTCGGTTAGCCCGCGCGTTGCGCCGGGCTTTTTATATATAGCAAACTTATTATTTATATGGTAAACAAAGAATTTTTTAGTTGATAAATAGAGAATTGTAAATTTTAAATCATGCTATAATTTTTTTTTTATGTATTGAATTAGTTGATTATTGCTATAAGCTTAAATACTCAGATAATAATTCAATTTTGAAATTTAAAAATTATAAGCGATAAAATTTATGAAAGATTAGCGAATTGTAATTTGAGTATTGCAAGACCATAATTGATTAATTGTTTAGTATGTATTAATTGTTTTGATGGTTATTTAATTGGTTGATGTAAATCTGTAATCAATAAAATGAATGAAAGATGATATTTTGTTGTCTTGAACTGAATGTGTTGATGGTTAAATATTTTTTAACAGTTACTAAGCATTTAACTGGTTGATAGCAATATTGTAAGCGCTGAAATCTATTAAAGATATATTATTTTTTGTTTGCATTGATCTGGTTGGTTGTTGACATTATTTTACTGGTTTGGAGAATAATTTAGTCACAGCTTGGATTTGAATTATGTGTTGATTTAATTAACTCATAGATAGCAAAATTGCAATATTTTGATTATTTGGTGTGTTTTAATTGGATTGATAATTATATAATCAGTTGGTCGAAAAAATGTAATAGATTATATCGATTAGAGATTTTTGTTTGCTGTAGTCAATTGGGAATTTGTTGGTGGTTGGTTTTGTTGTAATTGTGTGGCCGATCATCTAATTTTTCTTTATTCAGTTGTGTTTATTGGTTATGGAAATATTTTTTGTATCCATTTGTATGGTGAATTATTTGATTGTTTGGTGTGATATTTTTTTTTTGTAGTTTATTGATCAATTTAAGAATGTGTTTTAATCGGTTATTTGTAATTGTGTGTCCGATCATCTACTATTATATAACTATATTAAATGTATCTCAGAATACTTATATTAAGTTTTTATATTGAAAAAATCCTAGGTCATGTTTTCTTTTTCCTATATATATTCTTAGGCGAAAGACTAAAAATATATATAAAAAAATTAAAATCATTACTGTCAAAACAATAGAAATTATTAAATTATGAAGAGCAAAAAAAATATTAACAAAAGAGTTATTAACAAAAATAATTGTTATTATTATTATTATTATTATTATTATTATTATTATTATTATTATTGTTATTATTATTATTATTGTTATTATTATTGTTATTATTATTATTGTTATTATTATTATTATTGAAATAATTGTTATTATTATTGTTGTTGTTGTTGTTGTTGTTGCAATTGTTGTTATTGTTATTATTATTATTGTTATTATTATTATTATTATTGTGTTAAGTACACTTATATATACATGGACAAAAATAGACATTATTCTACAAATAAAAAAAATTAAATTTGTGAATGTGTTTTAATCGGTTATTTGTAATTGTGTGGCCGATCATCTATTATTATATAACTATATTAAATGTATCACAGAATACTTATATTAAGTTTTTATATTGAAAAAATCCTAGGGCATGTTTTCTTTTCCCTATATATATTCTTAGGTGAAAGACTAAAAATATATATTAAAAAAATAACACCATTACTGTCAAAACAATATAAATTATTAAATTATAAAGAGTAAAAAAAATATTAACAAAAGAGTTATTAACAAAAATAATTGTTATTATTATTATTATTATTGTTATTATTATTATTGTTATTATTATTATTATTGATATTATTATTATTATTGTTATTGTTATTGTTATTATTATTATTATTGAAATAATTGTTATTATTATTATTATTGTTGTTGTTGTTGTTGTTGTTGTTGTTGTTGTTGTTATTGTTATTATTATTATTGTTATTATTATTATTATTATTGTGTTAAGTACACTTATATATACATGGGCAAAAGTAGACATTATTCTACAAATAAAAAAAAAATTGTTATTATTGTTATTATTATTATTATTATTATTGTGTTAAGTACACTTATATATACATGGACAAAAGTTGACATTATTCTACAAATAAAAAAAATTAAATTTGTGAATGTGTTTCAATCGGTTATTTGTAATTGTGTGGCCGATCATCTACTATTATATAACTATATTAAATGTATCTCAGAATACTTATATTAATTTTTTATATTAAAAAAATCCTAGGTCATGTTTTTTTTTTCTATATATATTCTTAGGGAAAGACTAAAAATATATATATAAAAAATTAACACCATAACTGTAAAAACAATAGAAATTATTAAATTATGAAGAGCAAAAAAAATATTCACAAAAGAATTAGCAACAAAAATAATTGTTATTATTATTATTGTTATTATCATTATTGTTGTTGTTGTTGTTGTTATTATTATTATTATTATTATGATTATTATGATTATTATCATTATTATTATTATCATTATTATTATTCTTATTCTTATTATTATTGGTATTATTATTGTTATTATTATTATTGTTATTATTATTGTTATTATTATTATTATTATTATTGTTATTATTATTATTATTATTGGTATTATTATTGTTATTATTATTATTGTTATTATTATTGATATTATTGTTGTTATTATTATTGTTATCATTATTATTATTGAAATAATTGTTGTTGTTATTATTATTATTATTAATTATTTGAAATGAGGGACAAAATTGAAAACAATATAACCTGCTGCACTAAACAAATTAAGGGATCTAATAGGAAACCGAAAAATTAAAAGAAGAAGGACTGACATGCAAATTGCATATATATCAATTTGAATGCAAGGACGAAATTGAAAGAATTCAAAACTTGGATTACAGAAATCAAACAAAACCAAGGGACTGAAATGCATGCACAATAACTCGGGGGACTGAAATTGATTATGGCGCTGAGGAGAGAGAAAAGAGGACATAAACGTTCAACCGACTATTTGAGCCTACACGTCCATATTTCAACCGCATGCGCCACTCCATGCGATTCAGGGAAGAGTTGCGAATCGAATTGACTGGCGGAGGAAAATTTTTCACCACCGTATGATGCCGCACGCGCCGCCTGAATCAACCGGGGTCACAAAACGCGCCGACGCGCCCGTACGGTCCGCTGACAGCGCTGACGCAAGCGCACAGTAACAACGTGGTCAATTACTAAACCACCCCTTATCCGAATTCATAGATTTTGTCGTTTCGGGTGCTACGAACGTCATTACACATTTTCAAAAATATTAAAAAAAAAAGAGTCAGGCGGACCGGACCGGTCCGTACATGGTCAATTACGACCGTGCCCCTCAGCGTAAACTGTGTTTTTGTCTTATTATCAGGGACGAAATTGGTAAAACACTGTTCATAGTCGGAAAAAAGCAAAAAAAAATAGGGTGGACGAACTCGCGCGACACACGGATAAAAAAGCTCGCGTCCACAGTGTTTTGTGAGTGTGTGCACAATGAATGCAACTGTTCATTTCTTCGTTTTGTTTTAGATATTAGCGAGCTGATTTGCCCGCGCGTTGCGCTAGGCTTTTTTATATGTAGAAAAATAATTAATATTTAACATGTTGTAATTTTTTTAAATTTTTTAAATGATCATCACCACAAATTAAAATATAAATATTAAAAAAATCTTAATAACAGTGGAAATAATAAAAATTGGTGAGACCATAATTATTTTTAGAAAAAAAATCCATATTTTTTTTTATGATTTATTACTCATATTATTATATTAAAAGTATTTCAGAGTAATGATAGTAATTTCTTTTTCAAAAAACCTAGGTCATATATATATATATATATATATATATATATATATATATATATATTTTTTTTTAAGGCGCTAATATTGAATAAATATAAAAAAATATAATTAGTCAGACATATTTAAAAGAAAACAAAACTAACAAATAATCACTGTTATTATTTTGAATGTCTTATCTATAATAATTAGAAAATTCAAGACTTAACAATATTAAAAAGAAGCAATTAATAAACAAAATAAATAAAAAAATAAAAATAAATATTATTAGATTGTAAGAATGTATTTGTTAGTTATAAATATGGTCATAAACACTTATAATGATCTCTTTCCCTCTCTTAGATATAAATGCTTGTACTTTATTTATTTGTTAGTTTGTTTGCTGACTGGAAGATTGTCTTATGAACTTCAAAAGTCATTCCTTGTTCAAGAAACCTCTTTGGTGGAAGAAATCTAAATTTTAGTTGTGCAAACGTAGGGTCAAGAATGAGAAATTTTGGCACCTCTCTCTGCTATCTCTAGGAAATGGGATAACTTTATGGCTCAAAAATTGAGCAGAGGTGGTTGAGGTTGTTATTGGAAGTGATTTTTATTCAGAAATAAAACAATAAAAATTATTAAATTATTATGATAAAAAAATAAAAGAAAAAGAAAAAGGAAGCAAGGAAAAAAAACTAATATTATTATTCTTATTGAGTTAATTATTGGAAAAAATTCAATAAAAAAATGTCAATAAATTGTTTTTTTTAAAAAAACATAAGTGAAAAAAACAAAAACAAAATAAAAAAAAACATCAAAATCAATAAAAAATAAAAAAAACAATGAAAAAAAAAAACATAAGTGAAAAAAAAAACGTCAAAATCAATAAAAAAATAAAAAAACAATCAAAATAAATAAAAATGAAAAAAAAAAAAAACAGCAAAGTGAAAAAAAAAAAAAGTGAAAAAAAAAATTGAAAACAAAAAGCGCTAGGCAGGGGTCGAACCCCTGCCCAGCGCCTCCCCTCCCCTCCCCTCCCCTCCCCTCCCATGCTTATGTCTTTGCCAATAAGCTACATGCTTTTCTTTGTTTCTTTTTGTGAAATAATATATAAATAGTATCTGTACTTTTAAAAAACGAAAAAAAAAAAGAGGTGGACGTGCACCCGCGCCGCACCGGAGCAAAGTGCACGTCCACAGTGACTATGAGTCACGGTGAACAGTGCATTTCACTGTTACTTTCGCCATTTTGTTTTAGATATTAGTTAATATGCTACATGGGGCGAGGATATGACTGGCAAATGCTTGGAGACCATGACAAATATGATTGAGAGTGTGATTTTTATTGTTTTAAATGTATTAAAATAATATTTTTTTTATTTTTAAAAAAATTATTTTTGAAATCAATATAAAAATATTCAAATACACAAAAATACATTAATTTAAAATTAAAAATTAAAACTTTTCAAAAATGTAGCTAATAGAGTGGGAAGAGTTGGCAAAAAATTGGCCAAAAACAAAAACTAATTAAAAAGGAAAAATAAAGCAAGTGAGAGGACACGTATGGTGAGATCAATGGACACATCAAATCCTCTTTATGGAATTTATCTGCAAAGTCCTTGTCAATATAAATTACGTGCTTCCCGAGCTTGTACTTTCCTGCAGTAATTCTTTAAAGCTAGGGTTAATGAGGTGAGCGAAGCCAATCGAAGAGCAGTACGCCACTACCAGACTAGAGAGAATGGTGGAGGGAGGTAGATGAAAATGCATGACGTTCGTGCCTGGTTCATAATTGATAGACCGCACGTTGGATTTTTGTAGCGTTAGATTGACTGTTTATGGGGTTTAAAAGTATTTTAAAAAAATTGATTTGTCTTATTTCAAATTAATTCTTATATTGTTTTTAAATTTTATTCATTTGTTTTAATATATTTTTAAATTTTGTTTTTTTTCTTTCAAAATAACTGTTATAATGATATTAAAAATGCTGATAATGGAAGAAATGAAAGTTCAAATTGTATTCTATTTATTTTCTTACAATGAAATATGGTGATTTTAATGGTGGAATAATCGCAAGATCTTTTTTTTTTTTTCAAAATGTAAACACTAATTAAATATTATAAATATAAGATCACAACCTAAAAATTCACGTTGCAAGTGGGATGGGTTGATTGAATGTTATGTAAACCTTTTTTTTTAAAATCATATATATATATATAAACAATATCAATGCAGTGGCCCGTAGATTAAAATGGTCATGTTCAAGTAGGGTCTTGGTTTAGCGGTTAAAGGGACTTGTTTCTTTTCTCTGCACCAGGGTTCAAGTCTCACCATTCACGTCAGTCACCCCTGCGGTGCCTTACATGCTCACTGGGTTTGCAGGATGTTCAATGAGTCCGAAAATTAGTTGTGGTGTGCGTAAGCTGACCGGACAACCTGGTTATAAAAAAAAAAGTCATATCAAATAAATGTTAGTCGACTATGGTCAAGTTGTGATTGGGTAATTGAGGTTTTTTTATATCAAAATAAAATTGTTCTGGTAAAAAAAAATGTTATATTTTTGAGGCCATGTCGCGAATTAATAACATGCTATGTCGATCCGCTAAACAATGACGGGTGTGGGTCTCGCAAGAAGGATAAACATATTTGCCAATGTTTTTGAAAAAAAAACTAAAAAAAATTATTTTTTATACTAAATTATTTTATGTTTATAGATTAATTTGATGTACCGATATCAAAAATAATTTTTAAAAAATAAAAAAAATATTATTTTAATATATTTCTAAATAAAAAATATTTTAAAAAATAACAACAATTAAACTTCCAAACAAACTTTTACTATCCGGTAATTCCACCATCCACGATAAGCTTACGCTCACTGTATGTACATCGGATTCATCCATCACTAAGCAAGATAAAGAGCAGCCTCGGCAAGTGGGCTCTTGGCCTAATGGTTTAAGAGATTTATTTCATTCATCTGCATCAGGGTTTAAGTTCCACCATGCACGCCTGTCATCCCCGCGGTGCCTTACATGCTCACAGGGTTTGCAGGATGATCAGTGAGTCCGGGAATTAGTTGTTGTGCGCGTAAGCTGGTCCTGACACCCCGATTATAAAAAGAAAAAGAAAAAAAAAAGAGCAGCCTCGGCTATATCATAGCCCTAGGAGCTGGGACTTTTGGGTTTGCCAGCCCTCTTATAAAATCCATGTTCTCCACATTATAGGAGTTTTTATGTGTCTGGAACGATGTATCATATATATATATATATATATATATATATATATATATATATATATATATATATATTTGGACCCGAAATTGGTTTAAAATGATTAGTTTAGTTTAATATTTCTGTAAAAAAAACTAGTTTTTTTGGTATTTATAGATCATGTTGTTTATCTTCTATGGTCAAATCCAATTGATTTTTATAAAATAAGAGGCAAAACCATAATAAACTCATAAATATAGTAAAAAAAAAATGCATATACTCAATTACAATATAAATATAATCATAAAAAATAGAAGATATGAACTTATTCAAAAAACATATATAATATAATCAGAAAAATTTGTTGCGAATAAAATTTATTCAAACAATGGAACTACTCTCTTTTATACAATGTGAATTTCATGTCTTAACAAAAGTATGGGGAAAAAAAATGCTAATGTAAACAATAAGTATTTAGAAAAATGAAACATCTTTTATTTCATTCTTAAGGGTTGGTCCTGTTTAGTTCAGTTGAATTAGTTTCACAAACTTTTCTAATAATTTTTTCCAGCTTTTTTTGATTTTTTTTCAAGTTTAATCAGTTTTTGTTTTTTCTCGTATCCTTGTCCACAGTCCAAGTGATCCACCACTTCGATCAACAGTAGTTCTCAATACATTAAGGGCCTGTTTGGTATTGCGGTTGCGGTTGTGGTTGAAGTTGAAAAAATAGAGTTTAAAAAAAAATGTTTTTTACTGTGGTTCAAAAAAAGCAGTTAAGTGTTTGGTTAAAACTGTGGTTGAGTTGAAGGTTGAAGAAAAAACAGTTTTGGTGTTTGGTTTCCAAACTTTACAAACTGCTTTTAACTTGTGAAATTACTTAAAAGAGTATATATATAATTTTTTTAAATATTGTAAATTTAATAATTATAATAAATTTATTTTATCAATTATTTTTTATCCCACTTTTCTCTCTCGTTTTTTTTAATGTTAATTAAGAAATACATTTTTGTTTTGTTTTTTAAGTTATTTATTCAAGATAAGTTCAAACATAATTAATTAATATACACTTCATTACAAATAATTCAATCAAATTAATTACAAATTAATTATAAATAATTAAATTTATAGCATGTAATTAAGCTAACTGAATTTTTTTTTATTAATTTCACATAATTATTTATCTGTGCTAAGTATTATAATTATTATAATTAATAATAATTATTATTATAATTAATAATTAGTATAAAACCCACCCACCCCCCACCCGTCCCCACCCCAACCCTATCTTCTTTCTCCTGCACAACCAGCCGCCCACCTTGCTCTCTCCAGCCAGCCAGCCCCCCTCCCATTTACTCCACTCTCCCTTGGCCCTCTCCAGCAACAAAGCCAGCCAGCCCCCCTCCCGTTTACTCCACTCTCCCTTGGCCCTCTCCAGCAACAAAAAATTGATGCCCAAAGCAACTAAACAAAATTAAAGCAGATCGTCAACGGTAATAGCGAGAGCGAGAGCGAGAGCAGGAGAAAAGTTTGCGGAGGTGTTTTGTGGGGATCTGTTGCAGAGGAGTAGAGATGGGAGGTTGACGAGAGGATGAAGACGAGAGGAGAGGTGCAGATTTTCAACGGTAATAGCGAGAGTGAGAGTAGGAGGAAAATTTATGGGTATGTTTTGTGGGGATCTGTTGTAGAGGAGTAGAGATGAGATGGGAGGTTGACGAATGTGTGTATTTTGAGGAGGACGAGGGTTGATTTGGAATTAAGATTTCAACGGTAAATTGCTGCTTTGCTGCTTTAAACGCCGATGCAATCTTGAAACGCCGGTGTAAGAAAAGCAGCAAATTGCTGCTTTTCTTGCACCGGCGTTTCAAAACAAATTTGGTGTGGGTCCCACATAAAAAAATTGATTTTTAGCGTTAACCAAACGCCATGTAAACTGCAATATCCGTTTCAAACTCCAATCTCCGTATCAAACACAATGCCAAACAGGTGCTAAATAGCATGGATGTGGGCCCAAAAGGAGAAATACAATTAGCCCTAGCTAGTTCCATACTGGACAAGCAGTGTTGTTTATCAGACCAACAATTGTATGTTGTGAAGTTTGTAAGCAAAACCCATAGCCCATTAAACGACTTCCTTA
The DNA here is from genome assembly GCA_027405865.1 of Salix purpurea. NCBI lineage: Eukaryota > Viridiplantae > Streptophyta > Magnoliopsida > Malpighiales > Salicaceae > Salix > Salix purpurea. The sequence goes on along the minus strand of JAOWLH010000002.1, from coordinate 10,757,610 downwards.
ATCCAACTGCCCTCATCATGATCCTAAAACTGTCCCCCCCTCCCGTTTTTCAAATTTAAAGATCAAACTATGCACGCCTTTTGTTTTGAAATTAAACAATTTGAAAGGCAAAAAATATATTGGTGTAAATTATACGATTTACACAAGAGATTTGGTTGCTGAAAAGATTGATTTGTATTACTGTATACATCTCTTTATATAATACAGGATAATAGCTAATTACGGAAGCTAATTGAGAAAATAATAAATACAGGATTTGAGTATATCCAAAGAGAGTGAATCAAGCTTGTGACCGTTACAGGGATCCTTGACAGAGGAGATCAAGCTTGTGACCGTTGCATGAATCCTTGACAGAGTCCTATTTGCATAGGTTACGTGAGTTCCCTTATACGACCCCTCAAAATAGACGTGCCATCAGCCACGTTAATTTTGCCATGCAATGAAGTGAAGCGCAATCGAGCAAGGGGTTTTGTGAGAAGATCAGCAAGCTGATCATCAGTGTGGACATGAGCAACACGTAATTTTCCTTTGCGGACAAAGTCACGAACAAAATGAAGATCAATGGCAATGTGCTTCATTCTGGAATGCATGACTGGATTGAGGCTGAGTTGAGTTGCCCCAACATTATCACAGAGTAGAGTTGGTGGTTCACGCATTTGAATGCCCAGTTCATCAAGAAGGGATTGAATCCATGCGATGTCTGAGGCTGCAGTTGCTAATGCTCGATATTCAGCTTCGGTTGACGAGCGAGCTACTGCTTTCTGCTTTCTAGTTCTCCAGCTGATCGGGTTATCACCCAAAAAAATGATGTAAGCCATAGTGGACTTGCGGTCATCAAGGTCACCACCCCAGTCAACATCCGAAAAACCTCTGAGAACTGGATTTGTTTGCCTTCTTAATAAAAGACCAAAGTGAATGGTTTGTTTGACATACCGTAACAGCCTTTTAACATGCTGCCAGTGTGTGACTGTTGGTTTGTGCATGAATTGGGCAAGTCGATTCACTGCAAAACATAGGTCTGGACGTGTGAGTGATAGATACTGTAGAGAGCCAATTGTTCTTCTGAATTCCATAGCATCACAACTGGCAGATCCATCGTCTAACAATAGCTTAGCAGACGCAGACATGGGTGTGTGGACTTCTTTAGCACCGTCCATCTTCAATCTGATCAGAAGGTCATGGACATATCTGTTTTGTGAGAGGAATAAACCTTGCTTGGCTGGGATAACCTCTACCCCGAGAAAATAATGCAGATCATTGAGCTCCTTTAGAGAAAACTTTTCACCTAGGGAGCGGACAACATGTTGCATAAACTTGGCATTGTTGCCCGTTAGTATAAGATCATCAACATATACTAATATATAAAACAGAATTCCATCTCTATTGTAGATGAACAATGAGCTGTCAGATTTTGAATTAAAGAACCCCAATTCAATAAGTCCAGAACACAAAGCATTGAACCACGCCCGAGGTGCCTGTTTGAGACCATAAAGTGACTTCTTAAGAGAACAAACATGATGAGGAAAATTTGCATCAATAAAACCTGCTGGTTGCTGCATAAACACTTGCTCAGTCAATTGGCCATGAAGGAACGCATTGTTCACATCAATTTGTTTGAGTGACCAGCCATTAGATAATGCCAATGAAAGGATGAGACGAATTGTTGTTGGTTTGATGACCGGACTGAATGTTTCAGTATAATCCACACCTGGACGTTGATTGAACCCTTTAGCGACTAGGCGCGCTTTAAATCGATCCACGGTTCCATCTGGATTTCGCTTGATTCGAAAGACCCACTTGCAGCCAATTAAGTTGGACGCAGAGGACTTTGGAACCAGCTCCCATGTGCCATGAGAAATTAAGACAGTGAACTCATCTGCCATAGCTTTGCGCCATTGAGGATCCTTAAGAGCCTGTGAAACACAAGTAGGTGCCAAGGGAGAAATAATTGGATGCTTAGTAGTAACTGACAGTTGTTTTGGGCAAAAGATATTATTTTGAGCCCTAGTTACCATGTGATGAGTGCGAGTGGGAGGATGAGGGTCCACGGGATTTGAAGATGCATTATTGGTGGAATTTGTTGTATGAGCAAGAGAAGGCATACCTGGTGATGGAGACGAATTGTCTAAGGTCGTTGCTGGAGGCATAGCAGGTGTGACAGGGGCTGTGGGTGACGAAGCAATGGTCACTGGAGGAACTGGTGAGGGAGGAGTGACAGTGAGACATTTTGGTGGAAGATCGGTCAAAACAGGAGGTTTGGAGTGACTGAATGGGAATTGATTCTCGTCAAATGTAACGTGACGGGAGTGATACAGTTTACCTGTATGAAGATCTAAACATTTGAAGGCATGCTAAGTGAGAGAGTATCCTAAAAATACACAAGGTTTAGATTTTGGTTGAAATTTGTTTGTGCGATAGGGGACCAGCCATGGATAACATTGACAATCGAATGTTCTTAGCTTGTGATAATCTGGAATTTTTGCAAATAATGCTTCAAATGGACTTTTATTTGACAGTATGGAAGTGGGAAGTCGATTAATTAGGTAAACTGCTGTGGAGAGGGCATGTGACCAATAAATAGACGGGACTGAGGCATGATGTAGAAGGGTCATTCCTGTTTCGACAATGTGGCGATGTCGACGCTCAACAATGTCGTTTTGTTGAGGGGTATGTGGTGCTGTGGTAGATGGCTAATACCATGGGTAGATAAAAAAATTTTAAGGGCGATGAATTCGCCACCATTGTCTGAGTAAATTTTTTTTATTTTTTTGGAGAATTGGTTTTCAACTAAAGCAGTGAATTTTGCAAAGATGGGTGATACATCGGATTTACGAATCATGGGATAAAACCAACAGTACTTTGTGAAGTGATCAACAATGAGCAGGTAATATCGGTAACCATCAACAGAAGGGACTAGGGATGGTCCCCAAACATCAGCATATAAATATTCAAGGGGAGCATGACTCGTGAGTGAGGTGACACCAAATTGCAATTTATGTGACTTATTACACTGACAGGAATTGCAAGACAAAAGTGACTTAGATGAAGACACGGGTAATTGAAAATTATTCAAAAGAGAGGATAGAATTTTCGGAGTGGGATGCCCCAATCGAAGGTGCCAACGATCAAAAGAGGCAAGGGTTCCAGCCAAGATGACAGTGTGAACCTGTGGCAATGGGGATAACAGATCCATCGGGTAAACCCCTTCTTCACACCTGCCTCGCTTGAGCACGATTCTCGTCGTCCGATCCTTCACAAGATAGAAATAAGGGTGAAATTCCACAATAACATTATTATCAAGTGTGAATTTGTGCACTGAGATCAAATTTTTGTGAATGTGAGGCACATGTAAAGTATCTTTTAAGGCAAGAGACCGAGAGGGAGAAGAAATAGAGGTAGAACCGATGTTTGCAATTGGCAAACCTGTACCATTGCCAAGGATAACCTCATCTTGTCCATCGTATTCGGAGTGGATGGAAAGATTAGCCAAATCAGATGTGATGTTGTGGGAAGCAGCGGAATCAAGAAGCCACTTGTTGTTTGAGGAAGTCGACGAAATTGTGCAATTTACTGCAGGGCGTGGATTCATTTTGAAGCAATTCTTCGCAATGTGCCCAGGTTTATCACAAAATTGGCACACAATAGATGGCTTCTGGGATGGGGATTTCTTGAATTGTTGTTTGGGTCGATGTTTATTATTTCTGAATTTGTTGTTGAAGGCTTTCCTTTGAGAGGAATTTGCCGTAACAACTAATTGGGAGGAGTGGCCATCCATGCGTCTTATGTAATGTTCATGCCCGATCAACAGATCATGTAACTCTGCAAAAGATAACGCCGTTTCTCTTATGCGAATTGGAGCTACCATATCACGAAATTCATTGCCAAGACCATTTAGCACATATAAGGTCAAATCGTCTTCCGAAACGGGTGCATCAATCAGTGAGAGTTCATCAGCAAGTGCCTTGACTGCATGAAGAAACTCAGAAACCGTGCATGTGCCCCTTTGAATAAGGGTGAGGTCTTCCTTTAGCTGCATGATTCGTGCCCGTGATTTGCTAGCAAACAAGCGTGAAAGATGCTGCCAAGCATCACGACTTGAAGTAACCATAGCAATTAAGGGCATGACAACTTCTGAAACAGAAGCAAAGATTGCATTAAGCAATAACTGGTCCTGTCGGCACCAGTGCACATAGAGTGCTATAGCAGCGGTGGAAGAGTCCACAGCAGGTGAGGGAGGGCATGGAAAAATGCCATCCAAGTATTTCATCAGGTCATAACCGATGAGAATTGTAAGAAAAGTTGCATGCCAGGAAGGATAATTTGAAGATGTGAGTTTGTAAGGTAATTGGCTGGAGGTGTTTATGGTGACAAGAGGGAGGGTAGTTGCAGAGGTGGTTACTGAGGAATTTTCAGTGGACGTCATGGAATTGTTGGATGCTTATGTTCTCGTGGGAGAGGAACGCTCTGATACCATATACGATTTACACAAGAGATTTGGTTGCTGAAAATATTGATTTGTATTACTGTATACATCTCTTTATATAATACAGGATAATAGCTAATTACGGAAGCTAATTGAGAAAATAATAAATACAGGATTTGAGTGTATCCAAAGAGAGTGAATCAAGCTTGTGACCGTTACAGGGATCCTTGACAGAGGAGATCAAGCTTGTGACCGTTGCATGAATCCTTGACAGAGTCCTGTTTGCATAGGTTACGTGAGTTCCCTTATATAAATAATTATGTTTCTCCATTGAATCCCATGCATGATGTGTCACGTGCCCACGTGACAAGAGGGGTCGTGGCATCGCAGGGGAGGGTCTCACGTGTCGCGTGCCAGGTTTCATTAGTTCTCATCTACAAGGCATGGCCTCGTCAGGTAGCAATCGAGTCTAGTCATGTCAGGAGTCAAGTCAGCCGCAACTCAGCTAGTTTGGTTGGATTGGTTGGTTGACAATCGTTTGATTAATAAATCTAGTTACTGTAATCTTTAGTCAGTCTTTTAGTTACATTCAAATTAATGGCCGCGTGTTAGGCCAAAAACATATTAAGATAAGTTTAGCTAGTTAGATAAAGATTAGCTTCTTGGTATTTCATTCAAACTGGAATTATTGCTTTAATTAGTATTTAAACTAGCGTTATCAATAAAGGAGCACTGAACAATTTCTAGAATTTAGTATTGGAGGTTGTGGATTCCTCGAAAATCCATAAATACTTATCAATTATTCGGAGTAGAAAGATGGAACGTAACATGATGCTTCATTGGATACTCGCAGGGAACATAAAGGCTTTAAAACCCAAGACTACCCGTAAAATTATCGACTCATCAACAAGAACTACACCCAAAAAGGAACCTCCAATTTTCAAGTAAATCATTGCTTCTTGTGAAACCATTTTCTTCTATTTCCACCTCAAAGATCTTTGATTTCATTTTTTTTTCAGTCAGAAGTGAGTGTTTGGTGCTATTTGAAGAGCATACAATCAAGTCAAAACAATAATCTAAAAATCAAATTACCAAACAATCCAAATCTATAACAAGAAGAGGAAACCCTCGTATAAATGTCACAACCAACCAAGTTGCCAGGAAACTAGAAAGACTCAATAAAAAAACGTATGACTCCAAATTTATAACGGTTTAAACAGACTGGTTTTGGTTTAGTTTGGTTTTTTATGTAAAAAACAGTACATTACTTTTTAGATATTTTTTTTTTACTTTAATCAAGTTTTTCTCTTCTCTCATTTCATCAAAATAAAATCAGACCCAAAAAATAGAATCGGATCGGAAGAATAGAATAGAAAAGAAAAAAATATATAGTATATTTTTTTAATTTGAACTGTTTTGGTTCGATTTACCGATTTTAGCTTTAAGAAACCAAGACCGAACCAGACCGAAAGTTGTAAAAATATTTTAATTGGTTTATTCAATTTTTTTAAATGTTTTGGTTTTTCTCGATTAGTTTTTTTTGGTTTTCTCAATTTAATTGGTACCAAAAAAATAGAATCGGATTGGAAGAATAGAAAAGAAAAAAATATATAATATATTTTTTTAATTTGAACTGTTTGGTTTGATTTACTGATTTTAGCTTTAAGAAACCAAGACCGAACCAGACCGAAAGTTGTAAAAATATTTTAATTGGTTTATTCAATTTTTTTAAATGGTTCGGTTTTTCTCGATTAGTTTTTTTGGTTTTCTCAATTTAATTGGTACCAAAAAAATAGAATTGGATCGGAAAAATAGAAAAGAAAAAAATATATAGTATATTTTTTTTAATTTGAACTGTTTTGGTTCGATTTACCGATTTTAGCTTTAAGAAACCAAGACCGAACCAGACTGAAAGTTGTAAAAATATTTTAATTGGTTTATTCAATTTTTTTAAATGGTTCGGTTTTTCTCGATTAGTTTTTTTGGTTTTCTCAATTTAATTGGTACCAAAAAAATAGAATTGGATCGGAAAAATAGAAAAGAAAAAAATATATAGTATATTTTTTTTAATTTGAACTGTTTTGGTTCGATTTACCGATTTTAGCTTTAAGAAACCAAGACCGAACCAGACTGAAAGTTGTAAAAATATTTTAATTGGTTTATTCAATTTTTTTAAATGGTTCGGTTTTTCTCGATTAGTTTTTTTGGTTTTCTCAATTTAATTGGTTTTTTTGCTCACCCTATTATTGTTTATGATATTTATTAAATAAAATTATAGAATTGTCACTATTATTAAATTAATGACTAAAGAATCCACTCCTCTACTTTATTTTTTTCTCGTTTCATTATTTTGATCTCAACCGCTCTCCATAACTATTTCTACTTCTTTGTTTCCGCACAGTTTAGACATTGCACTGCTATCAACTAAAATCAAATATTCCTAATAATAATTTGAACACATTGAATCGAACTCCCCTTGAACACTGAAAAACTCCTCATCAGCATTTGAAAAGGCTTAGCCTTTTGAAAAACCATGAAGATATTTTTATTCATAAACTTAAAGTTATTTTTTAAAGTATTTTTTATTAAAATAATTATCACTAAAATCAATGAAGACCAACCAACAGCATGCCCAGAAGTGATAGCCTAACCATGGAAGTGTTGTAGCAAATAAAAAATGTATTAAAATAATTATCACTAAAATTGATTTCTCTTAAATTAACTGGTGGATTTCAAAAGCACTCGCTTTCATAAGCACTTTCAGTGCATCTCCTCCTTCATCCTTTCTGAATTCTTTCAACATGTGAAACACTGTTGATCGACTGTAGCATATGAAACATTGAATGTGCATAGGAGCCATAAAAGTTGTGTTATTACTATTCGAGCTTTACTCTTTCTTTTTTTATAGATTCCACAAAACTTTACTTTCTAAAAAATATATTTTGTGGGTCTATATGAGCTAGTAAAATCTCTATTATCTAAGATTTTTACAAGAAATGAACGTCCTAACTTGAACTCAAGATTTAATATGCACATCACAAGTTTTTTGTTATCACATCACATCTCTTAATGATTATTCGAGCTAATGGTGCATATCCAATTCCTATGAATTTCACTTGAGTGAGTTTGTGGAGTGGTATTAAACCATTCATTTGGGCTGAGACTCAGATTGATTTCTCACTGAGTCCTTATTGAATTGGGCTTCAAATCTTCTTATAATAGCAAATTGTTCTCTTATATTCTGGTTATCCCATTGACAGCCACTAAACTATGAGAATTTAGCATGTTAACCCTGAATTTTATCTCATTTTTCAATCCTTCTAGTAAACAACTAAGCTGGTATGAATCAAAGAGTCCGTGAGGCTTTAAATTGAGTCTTGTAGGCTTCAATTGACTCTCTTTTTTTTCTTAAATTGACAAGGGACTCCATAGAGTCATCATAGGATGAAATTCCAAACCAAATCTGGAGTGCTTTTACCAAAGTTTCTCAACTCGTGTTTGAAAGTATGAAACTAACAAAGAAGAAAAATCATGGAAAAAAAACAAATATAAACTCTAAAGCAGTAAATCTAAAGCAAAAATATAGTGAAATGATAGAGAGAGTGATTGATGGAGGCTATAGAAAAGTGAACAAAAGAAAAGTAAGAAAGCTTGAATAGGAAATTAAGAAAAAAAATTGGGAGGCCGTGTTTGGTTGTTTTCAACTTGTTCTGGTTAAGTCTGGTTCAATCATATTTAGACTTTTGAAATCATAAGTAAACTGAATTTTAAATTTATTCTAATTTCTTATTAGTTCATTCAGATTTTTTTTCTTAGTTTAGTCTTTATAATTATTTTTTTGTTTTGTCAATTTAATCAATTTTTTCTAACCTACAAGAAAGTCGTCGTTGAAAGAAACTTCAGTCGTCCAAGGAAGTCTCTTCTCCCTAAGTCATGCATCCATCGGCAGAGGTTTTATTATGTATGTATGTATGTATGTATGTATGTATATATGTATGCATGCATGCATGCATGTATGTATGTATGTAGTTTTGAACTCCAGGAACACTACACAGACCCATATGGTCTATTGTTATGCCTTTTCTAGGCTTAACTTCAAAAAAAAAATGACCAAGAAGGAAAGACATCATTTATCTTATTTTGTTCAAAACTCGGAATCTCTAGCTCGGTGAAATTGGCTAAGATTTTGCTATCTCCCCTCCAATTTGTTATAACTGGAATCAACGACCCTTAATGAGTAGCCACAAGTGAATTTCTAAGAAATATCACCCTTAATTTGTTGTTCCAGACTTTACTTCAAAATATTGTTGTTGGTGGAATTGGAAGGGATCCCTTGAGCTTGGTCGAATAAAGATGCATTGATTGTGGGTTATTCCATGCAAGAACGTCGAAGGATCTCTCAAATCTTGTCAGAAGGTAGATAGAGCCTGGGGTGTTGTGGTACTTAATTTTGTTTATAAACCACTTGGGTGTGTGTCCCTAAGTTTGTTATCTTGAAGATCTAAAAGCTTCATGTGTTTTTGATCACACAAGAAATTGGGAATTCATCTAAATTTCATGCAGAAAACAAGGTTTCTGGACTTTAGAAGACAGTCCAATTCCAAAATAACACCAAAGAAATTTGGAGCTAGGTTAAGTTTTTCAAGATTTGATGCCTATAAATAGAATCAGGAATTGGACCGCGCAGGGTTTGAAGCCTATAGTCTCATTCATTGGGTTTGGTTTCCTATCCAAGATGGAGCTTGACCAATTAATTGATTTCCACTAAGTAACAAGACGGTGAGCTGAGTCAAGTCTACAAAATCGAGTTCGGCTAGATTACAAAACTGAAATTGTTGAAAGAGAGCGCGACGGATGGGAAACTTGAAGAAGGTTGCCAAAAGTATAAGGGATTTTTCAGAGAAAGTGTTACAAGAAAGGTCTAGATAGTTCAGTTTAGTAAGATAACCGAATGAAGATGGTGTCCCTAAAACTTGTAGTTTATTTTTCTTTTTAACGATCGTAAACCTCTTGGAGACACGAAACTTATTTTTAGAAAAAAAAACTAAGACTTGAGTTTATTGTGAGATAACCAAATACTCTTTCTTTAATTGTTTGTGCTTCCAGTAGCATCAATGTTGCTGACCAAGCACTAATCCTACTGAGTTCATTGTCGGATAGTTGGGAGACTTTGGTGGTGTCACTTAGCAATTTTACTCCGAATGGAGAGATCACTTTGAAAACAGTGAAGGATTGTATCCTCAATGAAGAGAAGAGGAGGAAAGGGACAAGCACTTCCGAGTCTCATGCACTTGTTACAGAAAGTCGAGGGAGAAGTCAAAGTAGATTCTCTCACGGCAAACAAGATAGAGAATCTAGCAATAGAAAAGGCAAATGAAAGCCAAGAGGAAGATCTCAGTCAAGGAAAGGATTTTAGTGCTATTATTGTGACAAGCCTGGGCATATTCAAAAAGATTGTAGAAAGTATAAAAGAGATCAGAAGGGAAAAGATGAAGACATGAATGAAGAGAATGGTACAGCTGCAGTTGTATTTGATGGTGATGTTGCCATTGTTTGTGATGATGGTTGTGTTAACCTTGCATGTCAGGATACCACCTGGGTTGCAGATTCAGAACTTCTTACCATGTTACACCCTGACGTGATTTTTACACATCCTACACTGCTGACGACTTTGGTCAAGTTAGTATGGGAAATCAAGGGATGGCTAGTGTTGTGGGCATTGGAGATATATGGTTGGAAACCAATACTAGGTGCAAGTTGAAACTCAAAGATGTTAGACATGTACCCGATATTCTGGTGATTTTGACCAATTCACTCGGCAATCGTAGTGACCACGCGCGGGAACAAGACCATGATCACCCCCCAAGTCTTGGGATAAGAAGACCACTTTGTTTACTTCTCCACCAGACTGCTTTATTTCACTTGTTTGGTTATTAAGAAAGATAGAAATTATTTGCTGAAAAATATGCCATGATCATCTGGGCGTTGCTTAACTATGCAGATGTCTTTGCTCTTTATAGCTCCATCGGCTCTCATATATAGCAGCCTCTTCCACCTTGTTCAGTTCAGAAGGCTAAATCTAGTTGTGTGGTCTTGCACCATGTGTTGGTAGGACCACCACATTTAAATAAAAAGAAGGCTGCCACATCACTTAAAAAAGGGATTAGGGTTTTATACTTAACAAGAGACAAAAAGAGAAAAGAAAATTGGGAGAAAGAAAAAGTGGTGGCTGCTGAACAATCTATATTCTTTCTTTGATTTCCAGCTCATTAACCATCGGATCGAGCGATTTAGACAGCGTCTTCTAGACATATTAATATTCATTGTGAACGGTTGGAGTGAAGATTAGAATTGTGGAAGTTGGCTTTTTTGACAGAAGACGAGGCTATCAGTATTGTGAGTTTTTTTTCTCAAACTTTGTTCTTTTTAATCTTGTTGTATTCCAAGAATAAGTTGCTCTTTATGATATATGTTGTATCCCTTAGTTGAATCTGAGGAAGAATATTGTGAACCCATTATTTGTGATAGTGGAAGTTTTAAGTGGTCTATGGTCCCGTGGTTTTTTCCACATTGGGTTTTCCACATAAAAATATTGGTGTTGATGTGTTTGGTTATCTGTATTATATTGTTGATTGTTTGATCCTATAATCTTCCTCTTGAAGGTGATCTTTGAAATGCAACTCTATGTTGTTTACCAACTAAACATTGAGTACATGTGTTCAAGTTCATATCTTTTAAAAGGAAGGTAGTTCTTTTTGGCAATGATGCCAAAACCTTTCTCACTTAAATGTCCAAGCCACTTATGCCATAAATCAGTAGAGCAATCTTCAATTGCATTCACCTCCCCTTTGATCACTATGGCTTGTGACATGTAGAGACCCATCTTCTTCCCTTTAGCAACAATTAAGGAATTTTCGGAGAGCTTGCATTTACCATCTCCAAAGTAACTGTGATAGTCTTCTTCATCAAGAGTACCTATAGAGATCAAATATAGGCGCATATCGGGTACATGTCTAACATCTTTGAGTATCAACTTGCACCCTTATTGGTTTCCATCCATATATCTCCAATGCCTACAGCACTAGCCATCCCTTGATTTCCCATCCTAACTTGACCAAAGTGGCCAGCAGTGTAGGATGTGTAAAAATCATGTCAGGGTGTAACATGGTAAGAAGTTGCTGAATCTACAACTCAGGTGGTATCCTGACATGCAAGGTTAACACAACCATCATCACAAACAATGGCAACATCACCATCAAATACAACTACAGCTGTACCATTCTCTTCATTCATGTCTTCATCTTTTCCCTTCTGATCTCTTTTATACTTTCTACAGTCTTTTTGAATATGCCCAAGCTTGTCACAATAATAGTACTTAAATCCCTTCCTTGACTGAGATCTTCCTCTTGGCTTTCATTTGCCTTTTCTATTGCTAGATTCTCTATCTTGTTTGCCATGAGAGAATCTACTTTGACTTCTCCCTCGACTTTCTGTAACAAGTGCATGAGACTCGGAAGTGCTTGTCCCTTTCCTCCTCTTCTCTTCATTGAGGATACAATCCTTCACTGTTTTCTAAGTGATCTCTCCATTCGGAGTAAAATTGCTAAGTGACACCACCAAAGTCTCTCAACTATCCGACAATGAACTCAATAGGATTAGTGCTTGCATCTCATCGGCTATCTCAAGATTCATCAATGACAGCTGATTTAAAAAACCTTGAAATTCATTTATATGCACTGAAACATCTTCACCATCTCTGTACTTCAAATTCACAAGGTCTCTAATTATAAAAACTTTGTTTTGTGCACTCTCTTTGGTAAATGTTTCTTCCAACATCTTCCAAACTTTATAGCAGTCATGTTCTTGAGAAATATGATTCATAGATTTAGAGGATACCCATTTTCTAACATTAGCGGTAACCTTTCTATTAAGCCCTTTCCATTTTGCATCATACATTTCATCAGGCTTTACTCCTTTACATTCAATCGGTAAAGCCAAATCATTGCAATATAAGTGATCCTCCATCATTGTTTTCCATGGAAAATAATTTGAGGAATTGAGCTTTATCATGCCTGAATCTTCCTTTTCTATTTTAACTGCACAAGAAATTCAATCTACACAACGAGTGCTCTGATACCACTTGTTGGGAAAAGAACTCAATAATAGAGAACCAATTTAGCAGATAACCAATCAAGTCCCAAACCTTTTTCCCTCTTTGTGCAATCAAATTATAGGATCAAACAATCAACAATATAATGCAAATAACCAAACACATCAACACAAAGATTTTTACGTGGAGAACCCAATGTGGGAAAAACCATGGGACCGTAGACCACTTAAAACTTCCATTATCACAAATAATGGGTTCACAATATTCTTCCTCAGATTCAACTAAGGGATACAACATATATCATCAAGAACAACTTATTCTTGGAATACAGTAAGATTAAAGAGAACAAAGTTTAAGAAAAAAAACTCACAATACTGACAACCCCGTTTTCTGTCAAAATAGCCAACTTTCACAACTCCAATCTTCAATCCAACCGTTCAGAATTACGATTAATGTGTCTAGAAGACGCTTCTAAATCTCATTTCGATCCAACGGTTAACGAGCTGGAAATCAAAGAAAGAATATGGATTGTTCAGCAACCACCACTTTTCTTTCTCCCAATTTTCTTCTCTTTTTGTCTCTTGTTAAGTATAAAACCCTAATTCCCTTTTTAAGTGATGTGGCAACCTCCTTTTTATTTAAATGTAGTGGTCCCACCAACACATGGTGCAAGACCACACAACAAGATTTAGCCTTCTGAACTGAACAAGGTGGAAGAGGTTGCTATATATTAGAGCCGATGGAGCCATAAAGAGCAAAGACATTTGCATAGTTAAGAAACGCCCAGATGATCATGGCATATTTTTCAGCAAATAATTTATATCTTTCTTAATTACCAAACAAGTAAATTAAAGCAGTCTGGTGGAGAAGTAAACAAAGTGGTCTTCTTATCCCAAGACTTGGGGGGTGATCGTGGTCTTGTTCCCGCGCGTGGCTCACTACGATTGCCGAGTGAATTTGTCAAAGTCACCAGCTAGCCATTTGGGAAGTGATCAGTAAGAAAAACACAAAACAAATAATGTTGTAGTGTTTGTCCTCGTGAGGATGGAGGTGGTTCTCCTTCGTTTTCATGGAATAATCTCTTATGTTCAGCCTGTATGCTCGGAGAACTTTTATTACCACCACAATCATCTTATCCCTCTAATCAATGATTTGTAACATTAACAAAGACAATGCTTAGGTGACAGTGGGAGAAAGGTTGAAGACTTTGAGCTGATCAGCCTGGTTATAGAATTTCAAAATAAATAAATTATATCTTGAAGTTTTACTTAACAACTTAAGTTTTAGGTGAGATAATTCTTTGACATGATATCAGAGTTCTATTGACTCATCGATCATGAGTTTGAAACTCATCACTCTCATTTTATTTTATAAAAATCAAATACAAGTTATTATAGACATGTATGTAAGTTTCAAGCATAAAGTGCTTTTATTTGATGAAGCGTATTAGGGAATAATATAAATTATATCTTGAAGTCTCACCTATAATTTAAATTTTTAAGTGGGTTGCTTTTTTTAATAGCTGAAACTTAAAATGACTACCACAAATGACTTCTTGTGATGGTAACCAAATCTTATAGAAAACAATGGGGATTTTTCATCGATGTAACTATTTTATTTTGTTTCAGTGTGCAAAGAATGTGTGGCTGCCAATAATGTCAATGACTCTCTAATCAAAAACTTCAATTCCCATCAACTAGTTTTCTTATTGTAAATGATGGAGCTTACGAAAGAAATGAATATTCAGATACTAAATAATCAAACCCCTGTATTGAATAAAGAGAACATGCTAGAAAATATATTCAAATTTCAGAAAGACCATTTCTTAAGAGGAAAAAAAGAAAGTTCGATAACCTATATGTTTGTGCAATCATTGAAAGTAGATAATAAAAAGTCTTCACACTTCTCGGAGATGGGAAATATTCAGCTTCTCATGCTAAAATTTGTTTAAAAGATGTTTTTGACGTGATGTTTGTATGTATTTTCTAAAACAATTCATGGTAATGGTGTGTAAAGGGTAAGAATTTTTTCTGTATCCATAACATTTATATAATTCATGAGAAAGGAACTGAATATTGCTAAAAAAGAATAATAATTAAATTTGTTATAATAATTGTGCAATAATTTAATTATAGAATGTGAAGATATATCTTTAATGCTCCACCTCAAGTTGGAGTATAAAGATTTGCAATACCCAACTCAAATGATAATGCTTGGAATGGTTTACATTTCAAAGCTTTACTGAAGATATTTGTAAGCTGAATGCAGGTAGGAGAATGCTAGATGAAAATGAGGTTGGTCAGTAACTTTTCACATACAATAATTTTATGTATATAATATAATAGCATAGCTTTTGAATGCTGTACACCAAGATCATGTAAAAATATTTATTGATAGAAATATGTATCGGTAATTTCATGTAATTTACAACGATTATTATTTTCCCTACAACCACACAAACAGACACATGTCGTCGGTAAAACCCTCGTTAATTTTATGTTGGTGATTTCCATTATGTCAACTATTTCCTTTGAATTATATATACAAATGGAATCACCAACATAATATTGTGTCGGTACATTCCATCAGTATATTTTATCAGTGATTCCGTTGGTATATTTTGTCAGTGATAGTGGTAATTACTATCGAACTCTCTAGAAAATACCAACAAATATTTTTATTTGTAATTCCATCACTAATATTTTAATTCTTTTAAAACAATAAATTGAAAATTAATTTTAATAATATTAAAAATAAATTTAAAATAATAATATATTTTAAATTAAATTAAATTGAAATTGAAATATTTGTTACAAGTTATTAAATTTTGAATATTCAAGATTCAAATATAATAAATCTAAAACAGAGTAACAGTGAAGGAGGAGGTTGGTCGGGACCGCGGGACGTGGAAAGAAGAGCACATGGATCACCCCAATATGATTGCATTTGCATAAACATTATGTTCAATTAGGTCATCTCGGCACGAAGTTCAACTATCTTATCATGCACTTTCTCAGTTGAAACCTATTAGAACTTTAGAGTTTGCGTGAACGAAATCAATTTCAAAGACGTCCCAATTGTTTAAACACTAAGGGTCATTTATAAATTTTTATCTACAATGTTAGAGAGTCTGTATACCCAATTTTTATCGGGTCCACCGAACAATCTTGTCTTCAACCACGCATCTGGTTTGAAATTTTAATGGGTTGAAGGATTGTCCTCGTATTTCTCCATCAACTGACTATTAAATATTTCTTATAATTAAAAAAAATAAAAAAAATGTAAGAAAAAATCAATTGAAACAATACTTAAGAAAAAAAAAGAAAAATACCAACATACCACGAATTAATAAGTGTGACTATCCACAAACTTTTGTTGCACTCTTTTTTGGCGGTCTTTACTCTGCACATGCATCTCAACAAAAAACTTCATTGGTAATAGATCAAGTCCAA
The DNA here is from genome assembly GCA_027405865.1 of Salix purpurea. Lineage (NCBI taxonomy): Eukaryota > Viridiplantae > Streptophyta > Magnoliopsida > Malpighiales > Salicaceae > Salix > Salix purpurea. Next base: position 10,741,625 of record JAOWLH010000002.1, on the reverse strand, counting down.
GAGTCATAGTCTATAAAAAAAATGTCAATTACAAATTTTAAGAAAAAAAATATAAACAAAAAATGATTTAATTAAAAAAAACATTTACCATCTGTTTTGCATGCACAAAAAAATGGCATAGAGTCGTTGGTGTGTGTAGTAATGCACCAAAATTTATGCATCTTGTGAAATGCTTGGGCGTCACATGTTCAATGCAATCCTCTCATATTGCCTCAGAGATGTATGGTGGCCTAAATTCCTTTTAGACTATAATGTTTTCTAGTCTGGAAGCTCTCTTACTTGCGCATATTTTTTTTTTTTTTTTGCAGCTCATACCCAAAAATCACACAACCTATACAGCACAAATGAATTATTTATTAGTAATTGAGAATTATAAACATCGCTAGAATTACCTATTTGCAGTGTGATTCTCCTACACCATTCTCACAACATCATCATTAACATCCTCTTAATCAAATATTTCCTCGTAGAAAAATTTAGAAAAGAAAAATTTACTGATAAAGTAAATAGATTAACATAATAAGAAAAATTAAGTTCATTTTAACCTTAAACCTTGTAAATCATGTATTGACTCGTGATCTCTATTGATACAATGGAATCTCCATCGATGATTTAAAAATCATTGTTATAGCTCTTGCAGATTAAATATTTCTAAACTTGATATTTTATTTGCTAAATAAAATAATTTCTAAGAACTTGTTGAATAGATTTAATCATGAAAAAAAACCTATATTGAAATGTCATCCTTCCATTTGGTCCAATATTTACTAGTAATTAGATCTCATTGTGAATTAACTTCCCCTTGACTTTATCACACTCAACTACCCTACCTCATAATCAATGCATGTGCCTAAAAACTCGTGGTCCTCATAATCCTTGCTAAGAGAGCTAGCAGCAATCCGGTCCTAACAACATGCAATGGATTTTCTCTAGACATCTACACAAATTCAAATATATTAAAAAAAATAATATGTAACACCTTCCCTATATAAAAGACCACCCAGTATTTACAAACCTGCAAATACACATCATATATGTCACAAACTAGTTTATTTTATTCATTTTTTCAAACAATTTTGCATAACTTAATTTTGAATATTTTTATTCTTAAGTTAAAATGTTTTTTTAAATTAATCCTAATCTGAGAAAAAAACATTCTAAAATTACAAAAACTATTCTAAAAACTTAGCAATTCATATTATTAGCAAAAATAATTCAAATAATACCACAAAAAACAATAACATAAAAATTATAATTGAATGATCCATCAATAATAGAAAAGTAAATTAAAAAATAATGTGAATAACACGTAAAGAATCAATAATAGCATAAAAATCATTTGTTAATAATGAATTAGCACAAGAAAATATAAGTAAAAATAATGCAATAATCCCACACCAAACTCATTAATAACAAAAATTAACTATGTAAAATTAATGCAATAATCTCAATACCATTAAGAACAAAAGGAAGACAAAAAAAACACTTAACAGAAAAGGGGAAAAAGAGAGAGAATATTACTTTAAATTTGTTGTAGTGAAGCTTAAAGGGGAAAAAAAGGAACAAATTAGAAGTAAAAAAAAAAATAATGTTATTTACTAAAAAAAATTAAGGAAATAAGAAGAGAAAAGAAGATGAGAAGAAGAAGGAATACATACTTATGACAAAAGCAAAATGAATAAATGTGTGTGTGTGTGTGTGTGTTAGATAGAGAATGAAAGGAATGAGAGAGGATAATGGTGAAATGGTCATATGTGCTAGTCTTTTAAATTATATTTACTTAAAGATAATAAAAAATTATTTTTTTTGTGTTTTTAGATCATTTTGATATGATGATGTCAAAAATTATTAAAAAAAATTGTTTTGATGCATTTTTGAACAAAAAATACTTTAAAACGCAACCTCAATCACACTACAAAACAGGAAGAGCAAAAGACTAACCCTAAAAGCATGTGAAGAGGGAGTGATCGGTCTAAGATTGGAGAAAGCTTTTACAAGGTAAAATATAAGATAAAACATAATGATATTAAATCAAGAATAACACAAAGAAAGCTATGGATTTGAGTTTAACACACATTTAAGCCCTAAGACAAGATAAAACACAACCAAAATTGCTAAGATTTGTAGTTTTGACAAGATAAAGATTAATGGAACTATTGAGAAATACAAATCAAAACTTGTTGTCAATGGATTTAAACAAACACGAAGGGATAGATTAATCTGACACATATTCACTCACGTCAAAAATACTTTTGTACAAATATTAATAGTTATGATAATTATTAGTAAACTTGAAATGTATCAAATAGATATAAAAATTACTTTCTTAAATGATGTCTTAGTAAATAGGTCTATATGGAATAATCCAAGGGGTATTTTTAAAATTAATTTCTGTTGTCAAATTTATTTAAAATTAACAAGATTGATAAATGTGTTTATTATGTAAAGCAATATAGTTAAAGGTTATGTCATTGTATATCTTTATCTGAATGACTAACTAATTTTGAAAAATAATAAATAAATGATAAAGTCTACCACGAAGATGTTAACCAATAAGTCTAATATAAAATGCTTGCTTGCTCCAAATGTCTTATTAAAATAAGAATTTCCATGACATTTGATGGATTGGTATTGCTCCAATTTTATTGTGTTAAGAAATAAATTGGTCAATTAATTAGAAAAAACAATTTTAAAATGATATTTATATAATATTTAAAATCAATCAACTTTATTTTCGGAGAGAGAAAAACAGCTGGGCTTTTTAAAAAATGAAATCAAATAATAACATTGAATGTTGTCCCGAATAAAGTTTAATTTCCTATTTATTTCAATTTTTCAAGGGTAGTTGGACTCTCAAGTAGTGTGGTACCTCGAAATGCCCTTCGGTGCCAAATATAATTGACCACAAATTTTTAATTCCAGGCTACAGCTAGAGCTAGGAGCGTGCACAAGAAGAGCCAAGCAGTTTTCAAATCATACGCTATGGTAACGTTTCATCTTTGACTACTTTTAAGAAAAAAATAGAGATGTTAGGGACCGACCTGAAATGGGATTTGCATAATATACTGAAATTAGAGTGTTTTAGAACTATGGTTGAAATTGCTTAAATTATTTTTAACATTAGCGTATAAAAATATCTAAATTAAAAATAAATTTAATCTAATATAAAAATAAATAAATAAAATATTTTTAAAATACAGTAAATATGTCACCAAAAAGTGAGCCGAAAGTTTGAACTGCGTTTAGAAGTCTAAAAGGCTCATTATAATGTTGAAGTAAAGGGTTCTTGAGCTGTCTTTGACCCCCTTTTCCAAGTCGCAAACTGTTCCCAGAGCCGGCTCTAAATGATATCGTGTTTAGAAGAACTTGAGAATTTTTTTTTTAAAAAAAAAAAATGGTATTTGTTTTTTTTTTGTTTTAAACAGAAAAATAGTATAATTAAATATAATAATGTCAAAAATAATTTTCAAAACATAAAAATACTTTAAAAAACAGTCATAATTATACTCTCAAATGAACAAGCAACATCGGTTTTGTACCTGAATTTTTATATGATTAGTTGGATTTTGTGTTTAATGAAAATTAAAATTTCTTGATTTACTTAATAAAAAAATCAATAATCGAAACAAGTTTATTATTTTATCTCTAAAGCTTAAAGTATTTTATACACGTAGATACTACTTTTTCATAAATAGAATATGCACATACATATTATATTAATTATAAAATATGCACATACATACATGTTATTGCTAAAAAGTATGAGGGTATCAAAAAGGGTTTTTTTATTTGCAATCAAAATTATTTTTTTATATTAAAAAAGGACCAACCAGAGTATCTTTCGTTGAATAAAAGTAAAGGATACTATGACCAAACCCCTCACAAAAAGTAGGAGTAAAATAGCATATCGAGAACGCTCGGTCAACACTTTCGCAAACTAGCTCCTACATCTACCAAACAACTCTAATTTTCAAAGATGTAGAAAATTGATGTGATGCGATCTCGATTGGCTGCTATTCAAGTCGCCTTTTTTTGTTTGTAATTAATACGAGTATCCGAACCAGTTTATACATATCTTAATTAATATTATAAATCCTGAAATTAATTATTACTATTCATATCACCTACTATTGAGTTAAAAGCTCTCCTTTTAATTTGTGATTAAAAACAAATCTAGTTAAATGTTTTTTCATTATATTAAATGCATGTTTAATATTATAGAGTAGTGTTTTTAAAAAATAATAATTTTTATTTAAAAATACTTCAAAACAGTATTTTATTTTATTTTTCATATTAACATATCAAAAAATACTTGCAAAAATATCAGTGTAATATTTTTTTCAAGAGAAATATATTTTAAAAACTATTGAAAAGCAAAGGTTATTACACTCCCAAAGTAAATTCTAAATTCAATGAACGAAAATAAATCTTATATAATAAGATACGATAGTAACTTTATAACTCTCTCTTTTTCACCTTATGTCGCATCAATGTTTTAATTAAACAAGGACTAGTATACTTAGATTATTTTTTATGAATATTCCAAAATAACATTTCATTGTCAAGCAAGGCATTTTTCATGCTGTGAGATCATCGTCGTGTATTTTTAAAGTCAGCAACTTTTCGTTGGCTGAAGCAGCCCTCGTTTTAGGTGTGACCTCTGCCAAACGCACTAGAAAAACGAGCAAGACGGGGGGACATGGGCTCTAGATTGCTACCACACGGGTTTATTACTCAACGGTGCAATATTGCACATCACATCTCCAAGAACATGGCTAGTAGTCGTTCTTACTCTCCAACCATCTTTTGTAAAACCCGAGTTTTTGGTTATTAGATGAAAGTTTTTATTTAGTTTATTATAACAAAGATTGTAGTAATTAGTATGGATTGATAGTTTATCAATTCAAATGCATTCTTGATAAAAGATGTTTTAGAAAAGACTAGAGTTTATTCCATAGATATTAAACCTGATCATCTGATCAAGGACATGGTTGTCGGGTTAACCTGAAAATTTTAAAATATATATTTGAGATTTTAACATTTTACATTGAGAAGTTAGGACAATTAATCTTGTGGATGTAAATTATTTATAGTTGTCCCACATGGAAAAGTTGAGAAACAATTCATGTAGATGTAGATAATATATAGTTATCTCACATCGAAAAGTCAAGAAATACTTCATGTGAGTATAAACTATATATATAGCTATCTTGCATCAAAAAGTTAAAAAAAACGTTTCATGTGAATGTAGCTCATATATGTAGTTATCTTGCATCAAAAAGTTAAGAAACATTCCATGCTAATGTCAACGACATATAGTTATCCTACATTCAAAATTTAAGAAATATTTCATGTGGATGTAGATTATATATATACTTATCCCACATCGAAAAATGTAGGCTAAAAGAAAAATATGTGTGGCTAATTGGGTGTTTGTTTTTATGGTACAAACTGAATTTGAGAAAGAGCTAGTGAATTAGTGTTTGGTTATGTAGAAAAACACTAAAGCATTTGCGTGGAGCCCATAAATTTTATGCATTCAACCACCGATTAAAAAAAACAACAATTACCTACTTTTTATTGCTTATCACCTCGAGATTTTATTATTCTCATAACAAAAATTATTGGTCGTCAAGATCGTCGTAGTATTTTCTATTCAGCACTGCCATATCACAGCACAATTGTCCATTTCTTATCTCCTTTTTTTTCACGCCATTGTTTTAGCATTACTCTTTGCTCCTTCAAAGTTTAGTTTTTATATATATGTGTGTGCCCCATTTCTCTCTCTACAAATTCCAAGTTTAGGGCTCGACTTTGTTTTGGTCAACAATTCTACATCTATTTATCAATCCAGCTATGATATAATGTTTATTTATTTATTTATTATTCAACAATTATATGATTTAATGCTAAAACAATGGCTTTATAAATGTATGTATACATGTATATGTCATTTAAAATAATTTTACAAGTTAACAACAATATGAATAACATGGTAACCAAACGCACGAAACTGTTTTTTATTGAAACCTTAAACTCAACTACAATTTTAACCAAACACGTCAATTTAATTTATGAACCGAAGCTAAAAGTGTTTATCATGAAACTTTTTTTTTAAACCTCAACCAAAATAGTAACCGCAATACCAAACAAACCCTAAGTATTCATATTTTATTTTATATTTTTTAGATTTATTAAAAACAATGAAAAAAAATTAGGTTTCACTAGGGTTATGTTGATTCACTCAGGTTTTGGATTGACCTGACAAATCTTTCAAGTTTATCTTGACTAGTTCGAAGCTCGGGTTTTGTCTATTTGAAACCTGACCAAAGCCCGGGTAGTCTAGCCTGTCAGGCTTAGTAGAGTTTCATAACAATAATTTATACATGTTTAAATCAATTATGCTTAGGTTAAAGCAAGAAATGTAGTTACTTGCAACAACTTAAATCTAAATTTTGTTATTGTTAAGGATTAGTTTTGTCTTTAAAGTTTTATTGTTTGTCACTTGTGCAACTAAAATGTAAGAGCAACACCATCTTGGTTTAGATGCATTTTTAAACCAAGGTCTTTGAACCAAAAAATATGAAGCTTATGTATCGAGATTTTTGAAAATAATTAATTGATTGGATAGAAATTTTACAAACAAAGGCTTTGTCAACCAATGAAACTGATTGTCCGAGTAATTACAGGCCAACACAATTTCTTGAAGTGGTAATTCCACCATCGACGACAAGATTATGGCCACTAACATACTTGGATTCATCACTAGCTAGATACAGAGCAGCCTCGGCTATATCTCTAGCCCTGAGAGTTGGACCTTTAAGGTTAGCCAGCCCTCTAACAAAGCCCTCCATCTTCTCCACTTCCTCTTCACCAGGCAATCCAAAATTCAAGCAATCTTCCTCTTCATCGCCACTTCTCCACGCATTAACAAGCATAGATGTAGCCACCCCAAATGGAGAAATGCAATTAACTCGAATCCCATACCTGCCTAGCTCGCAAGCTGTGTTCTTGGTGAGCCCAACAATGGCATGCTTTGAAGCTGTGTAAGCATGAGGGCCGAGCCCTCCCAGCACACCAGCTACGCTGGCTGTGGAAATAATACACCCAGCTCCTCTGGGAATCATCACTCTGGCCGCGTGCTTAATTCCTAGCGCCACGCCTCTAACATTCACATGCATGACACGATCGAATTCTTCGGCATCGAAATTGACAATGCTCTTGTTCTTCGATTGATTTCCGAGCACCCCGGCATTGTTGAAGAGAACATCTAGCTTGCCGTAATGAGAAACTGTGGAGTTCACCAAGTTCTCAATGTCTTCTTCTGAGCTAACATCACAATGAACGAAGGAAACTGAAGGGGCTAGCGAGTTTGCCAGCAGAGTTCCGAGAGTATCCTCAACATCAGCAATCACCACTTTGGCACCATGTCTTGCAAAAAGCCTCACTGTTGCCTCTCCGATTCCTCGAGCACCACCGGTGACCACCGCTACTCTTCCCTCCAACCTGCATAAAAACACCAGAAAAATTAAGTAAATCCCTCGTGTTTGCTCCCAATTCTCTTCTAGCTCGCTAGCCTGCCCTAATTATTAATCACTAGCCATCATGAAGAAAAGCTGTAAAGCAGCGTAAGGGGACACGAATTAAGAAAATAAGGGGAAATACCTTCCAGGAGAGCTAGGACTGTTTTCTGTCGACTTCTCCCTTCCCGAGACATAAAAGCTTTGAAGGGTATTCTCCTGCATCACCTGACAAGGCATGATTTATCACAGTAGACAAACAGTATGCGAGAGGGAGAGAGACAGAGCAGAGGCAGAGGCAGAGGCAGAGGCGGGGGGGAAATAGATTAGCGTTGGTGTGAGTTAAGTAGACGGACGGCAGGGTTATATATATAGATTAGCGTTGGTATGAGTTAAGTAGACGGACGGCAGGGTTATATATATATATATATATATATATATAGAGATATATATATATATATAGAGAGAGAGAGAGAGAGAGAGAGAGAGAGAGAGAGAGAGGCAGATGGATGATGCAAGAAGGTTTCGGGGGTTCAAGGCTTTCCCCCTGTTTAATTCGGGTTTTTCCCCAAATAATAGTACTTTTATATTTTATTTCTTTCAGATGGGTATTTTTTATAAAAATAATTATTAATTTTTAAAATAGGATATCCTGTGCCATATATATATGATCCATATGTCATCGACGTACATGTCAGGATTTAATTTTTAAAAATCTTTGCTTCAAGATGGATCTTGGAGGTGGTGCTAGATTTTCATGTCAGGCTCAATTATTTTATACAAGATTTTTGTTAGATTGTATTTCTCAAATAGCCATTTGTCTACATTTTATTGTACTTGATTTACCAAATTTCTTCCTGTTTTTGACCTCACCCGTTAATTTAGACGTTGAAAAAAAATATTCAAAACTATATTCCGGAGTTATTTGAATATTGCAACATGATTATGTTTGCATCTAAAACATGAAATTATATTTTATTTTATTTCAAATTCCCAATGTATTGGAGCATTATGATGAACAAACAAAGAACAATATGGCTTGGATTAGAGTTGCCAAGAGAGAAAACGAGATAATGATTGTTTAAATAAAATATCATTTTCCATAATACGATTAATCATAAAGTACCCTATTTTAGTAATTAAGAAAAAATACACCATAATATTATTATTTAAAAAAAAAAAAAACTCCTCTCGCATTCAGCTGAAGGTCATGATCCCGTATGATCCCACAGAATAAACTGTTTTCAAAACACGTAATTGACCAAACTCTATCTTCCAAGGTTTCAAAGATTCATGCACTGTAATTTTGCCGTCTATACGATGGTGACATGTTTCCCGTTTTACATTATTTTAAAATTATAAAAATTATTTTATTTGAATACATTTTTTCTTCTTTAATTAAAGATTTTTTTTCTGTCTCTTTTATATTTATTTATTTATCTTAAAATACTAACAAAATAAAAATACACTTGTGGGTGCTGGCCGTATTTTCTACCGTTGAAACAAGGGTAGAAAATTCAAACCTCGTTGGATACGAGATCCTTAACCATATATGTTTAGTGGAATTCAATTACCATCTACAATAAGGACTTGTTTCTTTAGAGTTCTTATTCTTTTTTAATTTATTAAGAAGGAAGAGTCAAGTCTCAATATATATATATATATATATATAACAGATACATGATGCCATTTGCTTTATTTATTTTAAAGTGTTAAAAATAAGAAAGTTTATTGATAAATGGTGTTATTATAATCAACCAATTAAAAGGTATACGATCAAACAATTATAATATTCAATTATTCAAAATCCTTGGTTTTTATTCTTTGATTTGGTACTTGATTTATTATTGATTTAAAAATAATATTGAAATCTTGATAATAATTTTGAAAAATAATCTCAATAAAACAAGGTTACTCGAGTCCAAGGGAAAAAAAAAAAAAAACAAGGCTAGTAAATTACAGGATTAGAGTTTAAATATAGTTTAATAGTAAGTGCCTTAGACTTTGTTTGATACTGTGTTTTAAAAATTCTTTTTAAAAAATTTTAAATTTTAAATTAAAAAAAATTCTATTTTTTTAGATCATTTCCAGATATTAAAAATATTTTTTAATATATTTATAAATAAAAAATACTTTATAAAAAAACAATCTAAACCAAATTCCGAAAATCAAGGGCACATGAGCCACCATCTCTTGCTTTTGTTCTCTTCTTTTTTCTTCTAGAGATAGTGTACAGGCTGGACTTTGGGGGCGTCAATAAATGTTCCATAGATTTGTTTCCACGTGCATTCCAGTCAAAAAGGCGTTTGTTTCTGTGTAGAATATTTCTCTCTCTCAGTACATTAAAAAACTACGTACGTGTATCTATCTATCTTTGAAACAGGAATTTGCTCGACATGTATGACCAGGTTTTTTTAATAAAATAAATTAAATTAAATTATTGCTACTAATTTTATTGGATCCCTTACTCTATCATCTGGTTCAAGAGGATTGGAAATTTCCTCCCACATGGACTAGCCAGTTGGATCCTCTTTCATCAACATCCAATCCACATCCAGATCATCTGTTTTGAGTTCTGACTTGGTAAGAGCCAAATTTTCAAAGTGTTTTTCGTGCTAAATATATTAAAATAATATTTTTTATTTTATTTTTTAAAAATAATTTTTGACATCGACACATCAAAATAATCTAAAATTATTAAAATATATTTATTTAAAATATAAAAAAATATAATTTTTTTAAAAACAATATTTGAAACACCGTCCGGTCACTTTGCCTTGATCTCCCCGCTGCCGAACACTCTATCACTTGTGTTTTTTTAACTATATTCAAACGAGAATCGCACCAAATCCCCATAAAGATTGCATCTTGAGGAAGCCAATCTGCCAACATGGAGGAGTAGATTTTACATTTCTTAACCTAGCCATGTGTCTACGTACATCAATGCATGATCATCGATATTACGTTAAAACAATTCGAGTAAGAGATCTCAAAAAACATACAATTAGATTTCGAGTTAGAATCTGGATGATTATTCATTCATTTATATCTATAAAATATATTTTCTGAAAAGTTTGAGTAAAAGGGTCAAAATCAGCATGTAATAGATAAGTAGGTAGCTGTGCGAATAGTTGAGGAGGTCATTGGTTCTCGATAAGATACGCATGCTCCCCAGCATATCCCCACTCAAGCATGGCGTTGAGAAGCTTGTTCGAAGCAGCCTCTCTTCTACCTAATTACATGTTGCCATAAACAATACAGGGAGGTGCGAGTGAAGCCAAATTAGGCAGGGTGTGAAAACAATCTTTGAGGAGAGCTACCACAGATAATTAATGTTACCACCTTTCCTGAGTCGATGATCTTTGCTTGATTATGCTGTAAAGTAGATCGATACTCGGAAAATCTTGATGCCAATCTCGTGCATGGACCCTGCTACTTGTTCCAGTGGCAACAGCTAATTAATTGACCTTAATATCTATGTGTGTGTGTGTGGGGGGTAGAGAGAGAGAGAGGGAGGGAGAGTACAGTGGACGCACCATGAGTTTTATGGAAGGAGGAGCCCGGAGCTAAAATGGTCAAAATATTTTGTATCAATTAAAAAAAATATATATTGTTTTTTTTTTCGGTTTAAATTCTGGTCTATTATGTATTTTTCGGCCAAATACTTATCGGAATGTTGCGGTTTCGTTCCGCTCATTCTATTTTGGCCAAATAGTGTTTTGTTAAATAATGAATAATTTTATAATATCAATCATATCTCTTAATCCGACCGTTAGATTGAGATAAGATTCTACAAGGATTCTCTTGATATATTTATATAGATTATGTTAAAAATTTAGAGCAATCAGATAATGTAATGACCTTGCAACATTGATAATGATATTATTGTAGTATTATACATATTCATAATTTTGTTGAAAAAAATCATTTTATTATATCTTTTTATATTAAATGACACAATTCTAAATAATTTTATTTTTAAATTTAAACTTTTTTGAATTAATATATTTAATTATATATACACAGACATGAGTAATATAACTCCAAAATAACCCTCTACACATTCTGAAACAAAAACAATTCGTTACCATTGAAGAATCAACCGAAACAGAATTTACAAATCGCTTAAAGCTTGATATTCTCCCAAAGTTTAGCTCCATTGGTATTAGGGTCAATGATTGTGATGCGACACAACTAGATGGGCCAATAAGAAGTCGACACATTTGGCATATACATCCTGCCTTTCCCATTTTCTTACACAATCTTAATCATCCTTATTTCTGATTTTATAAATTTTTCCTCCATTGCTAATATGTCGTTGCTGGAAAAAGTAGGGATTGGGTGGAAATGAAGCATGTAGTTGGCCTAATCTAGGGATGTTTTACATAGTTTCTTCTTTGTTTATATATGTTTTATAAAAGTGTTTTTGGTTTTCGGAAAATTAGGTGGTGTTTTTTAGTGTTTTTTTATAGTTTAATGTGTTAATATAAAAAAAAAAACTATTTGAAAAAATTATTTTAGAGACCTTCTTGTACTATAATCTCAAACAACTTTAAAATAAATTTTAAAAGGTTTTGAATGTTTTCAAAGTCGATTATTTGGCTTTGAAGATTGTAGATAGAAAGTTTAGGTAGTGTTTTTTTATGTGGTCAAGCTATATTTTTTTTCTATTTTTGAATCATTTTAATTGCATGATAAATTTAAAGAAATATTATTTAAATAAATTTGCAGTTAAAAAAAAAATTAAAAATAATTGCAATCATAATATTAAATATCTCCTTCGGTAATCGAATAGACAATTTTTTGTTTATAATATATGGGATTTTATTGGTGTTTAAATTAGTAAAAACATGGGATAAATATAATTTTAAAAGCTTTGTGTAATATATTATAAAAATAGTAGATAAAGATATAAAATATATAAAAGGGGATTTATTTATTTTTATGTTTGCGTGAGTTAACAAACGTCTTTAAAATTTATTTGCTGTCCTTTTACGTGATTAATGGGCATTTTTATATTCATATAATCAGAGGCAAGTGGCCTACCTCGGAAACAAGACAGGGGAGCCAAGGCGCGAGTGCTTCATACGAGAAACATCCCCCAGTCATTATGAACCTACCACATCTTTTCGGATAGCTAGGCCTCTTAGGCCTTGATTGGGTTTGTGCTCAAATGAAATTTCGTTAAAATTTAAATTTGTTTTTTATTTAAAATATTTTTATATTTTTTATTATTATTTTGATGCCAGAATATCAAAAAAATATTTACTATTTTAATATATTTTAAATAAAAAATATATTAGCAAGCAACTGCCATTATACTTTCAAATATCCACTTAAAAAATAATGCATGAAGGATCTAGATCACCTTTAAAGTTAAGCTTCTCTTTTGCAGGATTATCTTATTTGATTATGGAAGAATTAAGGTGTGTTTATAAATGGTGATGATCCATATTTATTAAAAAAATGATTTTTTTTTATTTTAGATTAATAATTTTATATTCTTGAATCATTTGCTCGAAATGGAAAGACTGAGGTGGAAATAAAGCATGTAATTGGCCTAATCTAGTTATTGGATTTTGTTTCACACCGTTTCTGTTTTTGTTTTTAGATATTTTTAAAATATTAAATTGATATATATTTTCTTATCTTTTAATTGTTTTGATATGTTATTGTTGAAAATAAATTAAATCTAAAACAATATATTTTAATATATTCTAAAATGAAAAATGTATTTTACAAAACATCTTATGTCACACTCTCAAACAGCTATGAAGGAAATTTTAAAGGTTTTGAATGTTTTCATGGGTGATTGTTTGACTTTGATAATTGTTAATGTAAAGCTTAGATAATGTTTGTTTTTACTATCAAACTGTGTTTTTTTTTAAAAAAAAAGAATTCAAAATATTTTTTTATTTTTGATCATTTTAATATTCAAATATCAAAAAATAATTTTTTAAAATATTATTTTAATATATTTATAAGTAAAAATATCTTAAAAATTAATAAATTTCATAATATCAAATAGTATCTTAGTTGATAGTACATGACTTTTGAGGAAACAATTTTTGTATATATAAAAAAAAAGGGATTCTATTGATGTTTAAATAAGTAAAAACATGAGAGAAATATAATTTTAATAGTTTTGTGCTATAAATTATAGAAATAGTAAATAAATATGATAGATAGAAAAAATATATATATCAAAAGGGATTTTTTCTTTTATGTTTGAATTAATAAGCTTCTTTAAAATTTAGTTGTTGTCCTTTATGTGATTAATGGGGCCTTTTTACGCTCAAAAATCACATCAACTCCCATGTGATTGAGGGTAAATAAGGAAATCACAAAATTGGAGGCAAGTGGCCTGCCTCGGAATCAGGATAGGGGAGCAAGGCGCGAGTTTTCATGGTAGGAACATCCCCTTGTCCATTACGAAGCTACCAAGATCATTTGGATTGTTAGGTCTCTTAGACCCTGTTTATTAGGCGCACGGCTAGATAGGTTTGATTTATTTATTTATTTTGAAATTATTTTTATATTTTATATTAAAATAAAATTATTTTTAATTCATTTATAAGATAAAAAATACTTTAAAAATAATCATTACTAGATCACCTTAAAAGTGAGTTTCTCTTCTAAATTTAAGAATATGATTACTTTAATCGAGCATGCGATAATTACTATAGTTGAACCGTGTTTCTAAAATCTTTTAAAATTATTTTTGCTTTAAATTATTAATTATTTTTGTTTTAAATTATTTCCTTATGTTTGTTTTATTGTTTTGATGTTATTTTTTTAAATACAAACATATATATATATATATAATAAATTTATGAGTAAGAATATATTTTAAAAAGTAGTACTTATTGAATTGTCAACAGGAGTGTTGATCTTAAGCCCATAATCATCATTGCGTGGAATATTAATTTATATAAATAATTTATTCAAGTGAAAGGTGCGTGTTTGTATTTAAATAGTGATGATGGTAGTATCTAGATTGTATATTACCAACAAAACAAACGGTGTGGAGAAAACCCTCTGCACTGTCTCTTGAATCACTGTGGATTCGAGCAGTGCACAGGCGAAACTGGCCCTCGGGCGCACGGCGTGGGGCGCGGGCAGGCGGGGCTAAAATCGCCTTTTCCATTTGATTTTTTTTTTTTAAATATTCAGTTGTGAACGGTGTATTAACGATTTCGTCCCCGATAATAGGACAAAAACAGGCATCCGGCTGAGGGGCACCGGCGTAATTGCACGCGGCCGGACCGGCCCGGTCCGGTCCACCGCAACTTTTTATTTTTTTATTATTTTCTTAAATGGCTAAGTACGGTTTCAGCCCCTAATAAGACAAAAAGCATGAATTGGGTTCAGGGGTGGAACGGTAATTGGCCCTATTTTCCGAATTTTATATTCTGTTTCTGGCAGGGCGTGCACCGCACGCGCCAGGCGGTTTTCCGCCTCACGCCCTGTTAAGGCGGCGCGTGCGGCCTCATACGGTGGCCTTAAATTGTCTCCCGGAGGCCAGAACGATGCGTCGCCGCGTGGTCTTCCTCCCACGGTGGTGCGTGTAGCCACCAGATGTCCGTAGACGCGGCTGAAGCCGGCGGCCACGTTTCTCTCTCTCCTGCACGTCAATGTGCAGGAGAGTCCCCCATATTTGTTAACTTTTCACTTCGGTCCCTGGACTTTTAATTTCGTTTTTGGTCCTCATTTTTTTGATTTAACATTTGATTTTCTTCGATTGGGTCCTCCGATTTTAATTGATTGAATGTGAAAGTTTCACTTCGGTCCTTATACTTTCAATTTCCGGGTTGGTTGTATATAACTCAATCAATTAGGTACAAAAGTTCCGATTTTTGCAATTTTGTCCTCTGATTTCAATTGACAATAAATGTACCTTGCAATTCAGCCTTTTGACTTTTAATTTTTTAATGTAAGCCCTTTATATTTGATTTTCATTTAAGTCCTTACACTTTTATTTTTTTAATCTCTACTTTTGTCCATGTATATATAAGTGTATTTAACACAATAATAATAATAATAATAATAATAATAATAATAATAATAATAATAATAATCATGATTTAATTATTTTTGATTCTTACTCTTTTGTTTTTTTTCCCTCCCGATAATTTGATAATTTTTTTTCTCCGGTAATAGCAATGATAATTTTTTTTTAAAAAAAAATTATCTTTTGTTAAAGTTTCTGGGATGTTTTTAGTCTTTCATTTATTTATGTTTCTTTCATTAATAACATAATAATAATAATTATAATAAGAATAATAATAATAGTGATTATTATTAATATTATAATAATAATGATTATGTATTCTATTATTATAATAATAGTGATTGTTTATTCTTATTAATAGTGATTATTATAATAATAGTGATTATTATTAATATTATAATAATAGTGATTGTTTATTCTTTCATAATAATAATAATAATAATAATAATAATTTTTAATTTTTTTTCCTTGCTTGCTGTTGTGTTCATGCTTTTTATTTTTTTCCCTCAGTATAATTTAATAAATTTTTAGTTTTTATTCTGGCAGCAATAATAATTTTAGATATTAAGACTCCGATGTTACTATTGTGATAATATTTTAAATTAATATTGCTTCCTTTTTCGTTTTTGTTTTTATTTGCTCTTTCTATTAATTGATTTTTATAATTTTATTATCTGCACAATAATGATTTCAGTAATTTGTGTTTTTTTCTTATTCAAATATTTTGCTCTTTTTTCTAATGTTAGTTCGCGCTCTTTTGTGATAGTTTATGACGCAATACCTATATTCTAAAAAATATAATCTATGCTTACGTGATAAACTCAACTCAAAATTTTATACATTTTATCTTTTAATCTATAATTTTTATTTACTTATATCATATAAATTTATCGTTGTAGATTTAATTATGTTAAATTATATACAAAAAAATACCCGTGGCAACGCGCGGGCAATTATCTAGTATGGTAATACAGTAACGCAATTTGCCAAAAATGGTTTTAATCGAAAATAATATTTTTTTATTTTTAAATAAAAGTATATATATATATATATATATATATATATATATATATATATATATATATATATATATATATATATATATATATGAAAGCTTTAATTTAATAATTTTTTTTATCCAAATAGTTTTATAAGAAAATATTTTGAAAAACAAGTTAGAAACATAAAAATCTAATTAGTGTTCTCTAAATGCTCTTTGCACACGTGCTGCTCAAAATATTTAATTTTTTTGCTAATATTTAATATATTGTTTCAATTGTTTATAAATGATTTTCAAAAAAATCACTTGATTTATAATTAAATTGACTCATTTTTATTTCTGAAACATATAAGAAATAAATTTCACTACAATAAGATTTAAGGACATAATTGAAGAAAAAAGCCCTTGTATTTCTATTGATTAGGTAAATTAGGTCCGATGAAAAAAAAAGGCCAAGATTTATTATCCCATGTGTAAAACATTGCTGAGAAGGACTAAATTCGACTACATTGTAAGATGAGTACCATACACATATATATTTAACTGAGCTCCAATTGGGTTCGTATCAATAATTGACCCATGCACACCCAACTTGGATTGGGCTGGGCCATTAGGCCTTAGTACCAGGTAGCCTGAAAATTTTAGTGCACCTGGTGACGTGAGATGTGAGGGGACCCACCTGTGCGCGCAGTTATAAACAAGGTTATTGATCCCGTCCCGGTCCCGGTTCCGGATTTGTGTTTGGAACGGAACGTTCCGGTTTCGGTACCGTTCCGGTTTTGTACTGTTCATTTTTATTTAATTATATATATGAAAAAAAATAAAATATTAATTTAACAAGTATAATTTAAATTCAAGATAAATGAAATTTAAATTATACAATACAAACACAAAATCAAACAAACATAATCTCAAAATTAGAAACATCTCTAAAATTCCAACAATAAAATTATTTTTATAAAAATAAAAAATAAAAAATGAATTTAATTATAATTAAAAGATCGAAAATATTTGAAATTTAAGCTACTTATTGTATGTTTTTCAAGTAATTCTATGTTTTTTTATGGTTGTTGTATTTGAATTTGAATTTTGAAATTAATTAATGTTACTTATTGTTTTTAATGTTAGAAAAACTTAAAAAAACAAAATGAACACATTAAGAAATAATCAATAAGTTCAAACATAATTAATTAAAATACATTCCATTACAAATAATTCAATCAAATTAATTACAAATTAATACCCCTATTTTTAAGTTAACTATTATTATATAATAATTAATAATTATTATATAATAATAATTTGTATAAAAACCAATAATTAGAAGAAGAAAAATAAAATCCAGCCCACCCCGTTTTTGTCCCCTTCATTTCAATACATAAAAGAATAAAACCCTACCCATATTCTTTCCAACCCTACCCATATTCTTTCCAACGGACCCTACCCATATTCTTCCCATATTCTTTCCAACCCTACCCATATTCTTCTTCTCTAGCTGCCCAACATTTCTTCTTCTCCTTTCTTCTTCTCTAGTTGCCCTAGCCGCCCATCCTTTCTTCTTCGCCCATCCTTTCTTCTTCTTCTTCTTCTCTAGCCGCCCATCATGGTGAGCAGGAGTGGGTCCATGTCCATGGCAGGCGGATGCTCCCATGAATCAGTATATCACATGCCTGTGCAGTGCATGCAGTGCAGGTTCTTAGAAATCCTTGGAGATGTGAGGTTCGTAAGCTACTACTGCTAGCTGCACTTTCATCTTTCAGCTAGGAATGCAAAACGAAGAACCGTCATGGCTGACCTGTGAAAACCCTAGACGGCGTGCTCCGGAAAGGGATCAGTGGTGGTTTTAGCAATCATCACACGAGATTTGAAAAGGGAACCGGAACGGGACACGACGTCGTTTTGATCCGTACCGGAACGGAACGCCCGGTACGGAACCGGGGCGTTCCGGCCGGAATTTGCTCGGATTTTCCGGGACAGACCGGGATTCTAGCCGGGACAAAAACGTCGCCGTTTTGTCCCGGATTAGGCATTGGGACGGGGCGTTCCGGCCGTTCCGGCCGGAACGGGGCGGGATCAATAACCCTGGTTATAAATCCCCCAATCAAATCATTTCGAAAATATTTTTGGAAAAACTTTAAAGTAAAAATAATTTATATTTTAAATTTTTATTTTTGGATGTTTTATGATTATTTTAATATATTGATATCAAAAATAATTTAAAAAAATATCATTTTGATGTATTTATGAATAAAAATATGCTTTGAAAAAAAAAACATTAATCAAACATGCACAAAGTATAGTCTAAGCTTAGTTTTATTTTACATTATATAGTTTTTTAATTAAAAAAATATTTTCATGATTTCCTTTTTAAAAACAAATCATAGATTATATTAACTCATTAGTTTTCAGGTTAACTCGTGACCCGAAATCTTAAAATAGGTCAATTTTTGAACTACATATTATAAAAAAAAATTAATGAGATCATTTTTTGAACTTTATAGAGAGCATTGTTTTTTTTTATTAATAATAATATTAATATTTTTTTCCAAAATGTATCTTCAGCATTATCATTATATATATAGAAAACAGTTTGTTTGAGTGTGGATCTGAAATTAGTAGATGATCTCTCACAGTAATTTGAAATGTCTAGTTGTGCATCATGGCTTGCTTGGTGCCCTAGAAGTTCTTAGCTTTTAGACCCTTAACTTTGCTTTCATGTCCCCAATCGTGTTGTTCGGTGTCGTCCTGGATGTCCTATCACTTGTAAAAATCAAGTATTATATAATGGAATTAGATCTAAGTCATAATTGAATCGATTATATTAATGAAAATTAAATATTATGATAGTTAATTGAACTATTTTAAATATATATATATATATATATATATATATATATATATCTGGATTCTTCCCGAATTCTATTAAATCACTATAGAAAAAGCATGGCTTTTGGATTTTTTTTCCAGAGTGTTTGAGTTAATTAGTACGTGCTATGTAGATGGCCTGAAATGTTTTTACCCATGCTGTTTCCATCTATTGGTGGATCATTGCCCACAACTTGTCGATGCAACCCATATCGTCTATGCAACACTCTGTTGAGATTTGTCGTGTGTTTTATGCTATATTTTAAAAGTATTTAAAAAAAATTATTTTTATACGTTGATATTAAAAATAATTTTTTAAAAAAATAATATTTTAATATATTTTTAAACAAAAAATATTTTCAAAAACAATCAATTGATGCAGGCTCTAAATAGCTTTTCTTATAGCATAGGTTTTAATTTACCATGTTTAGCATTATTGTGGATTGTGTTTGGCAATTAATATTAGTCAAAATTTAATATGTAGCTCCATTCTTCCTCATCTTTTTGCAAATTTCCACTTTTTTAAAAAATATGATTTATTTTTCTTTATGCATAATTTTTTGAATAAAGATTAATCATCATTTTAAGAGTTGGTTTAAATTAAAAAAATGTATAAATAATTTTTACAGTATGGGAAAAATAAATAAATAAATACATTTCAAACTTTGTCTAATAAAATTAAATCTAAAGCTCTTAGCATAAGGAATTTGCAAGTGGGAGAGCTAACACTTCTTAAGAGCTAACTTGTGCCTACCAAAACAAATACATAACAAAATCAATGACAATAATAATAATAAAAAAAAACGAGTCTAAGAAACCATTAACTTAAAAAAAAAATTAAACAATTTTGCACTAAACATCACGATGACTTGTTTTTTATTTTTTAAAAAAAAAGAAAAGGTGATTTTTTGTGTGTGTGTGTGTGTTAAAGAGAAAGATGCCTGAAATCTATGTGAAAGATTATCACCTTAAAAGTGAGGGATTGATTATGATAAAACAATATATGTAAAAATACAATAAAAAAGCATAAATTTATTTATTATGCAAAAGTTTAGACAAATAAATGATCCAAAGCATAAAGAATTCTAATTCTCATGTTGATTCGTAATATTGCGGACTTGATTACTTGTTTATTTTTTTAATTTATATTTGAATCATAGTTATCAAAATTAGCTTGGTGAATCCAACTAAATCATGGTTTAGATCAATATTTATTTTAAATTATTTTGATATGAAATCAACTAAATCAGGGTGATTTGATATTTTAATCCAAACTTTGCATAATCAAAACTATAGAAAATTTTTTAAGAAAAACAAATCCAACACAACATAGTTTTCAACCAAAAAAATATACATGAGATGACTTGATGATTCATGAAATAACATGGTGACCCAATAATTTATGCTCTAAACAGGTTAGACTAATTCTAGTTTAAATCATAGTTATTAAAATTGGTTTGGTGGATCAACTTGGAGCTTGATTTTGACCGAATTTTATTTTAAACTATTATGACATTAACTTAGCTAAATCGCGGTGGTTTTACATGTTAAGCTAAATCGCGGTGGTTTTACATGTTAACTTGTAATCTAATTAACTGAATCCAAACATGGAATGGTAAAAAACTACTTCATTTTAGACCAATATATATATATATATATATATATATATATATATATATATATATATATATATATATATACTCGATCATGATAATTCATGAATTAACTTAATGACATGATAATTTAAGCTTTAAATCAAGTTAGACTTTGAGATAATTAGCTATAAACTAAAAGAGAAAAGAGTTTTACTATAGTCCTCCTCACAAAGCATTGTTTTTATTTTAACAATGCCTTGCTCTTTTTTTTTTTTGGTTTTTTTCAATTACTATTTTTATTTTATTTTATCATTTTTTTTTTATTGAGTTATCATACTCGTGACATGAATCATGGGTTTGGTGGGTTAATATGATTGACTCAAGTTTTTTTTCATAATTCTTTTTAACTTCATCATTTAATATTGGGTTAACTAGTAATTAAACTTCATGGTTTATTTTGTTTGTTTTCTATTATAGTTTTTTAGCATTGTACCTAGAAATAATGCTTAATAGGTTAACTCGAGTTGACTAAAGTAACTTTTTGTGTCTTTTTAATATATATATATATATATATATATATATATATATATATATATATATATATATATATATATATCCTTTGACATTGAGTGAGTTAGAAATTGAGATTCATGATCCTTTTTAATTTGTTTTCTATGAAAATATCTTGGTCCCATGATCAAGGTAATGAGTTTTAAAATTTTAACTTTGATTAAATCAGATTTTTCTTCACTCTAAAAGGTTATCTTAGTTTTCTGACCTGAGCCATAGGTCTTTCAACATTGAATTTGTTTTTATTGGGCCATCTTTTTTTAAAAATCTAGATTGCGAGTTTGACAGGTAAACCTAATATGAGATTCATAATTCTTAAGCCTTTAAGTTCTACCATGCCTTAATTTGCATTTGGATCACCATCATAGTTGTCTATATCGTTTTGTTTCGCCCAAAACGGTCAAAACATTATGTACCAGTTAAAAAATAAGACAAGACAACGTTGTTTTTATTTTGGTTTAAATTTTGGTTCGTTCTGTATTTCAGCTAAATACCGATAAAAACATACCAGTATTACTTCGTCTGTGCCATTTCGGCTAAAGAAAAAAATTCATCTTACTTTTTCAACCCTTAAGCCAACACACATCTCAAGCGCAATGGATGTCACTGACCTAGGCCATAGACCCCGTCCAGATAAGTAAGTTTCAATGTTGCTTCCTGATTTATATGCATACAAACAACCCTTTGTCTTTTCAATTGTGTTATCCAATGTGAGATAACTTTGAAAAACTAAAGTCAACGTTAAGTTTAACTCCCAACCTTTTATATATATATATATATATATATATATATATATATATATATATATATATATATACTAGCTAATTGCCCGCGCGTTGCCGCGGGTATTTTTTTGTATATAATTTAACACAATTAAATCTACAACTATCAATTTATATGATATAAGTACAAAAAAATTATAGATTAAAAGATAAAATGTTTAAAATTTTGAGTTGAGTTTGTCACGTAAGCATAGATTACTTTAATAATGAAAGGGAAAAAAATAAATGAAAGATGAAAAATATCTTAGAAACTTTAACAAAACATAAAAAAAATTACCATGGCTATTACTGGAAATTTTTTTTATCAAATTATCGGGAGGGGAAAAACATAACAAAAGAGTAAGAATGAAAAATAATTAAATCATGATTATTATTATTATTATTATTGTGTTAAATACATTATTATTATTATTATTATTATTATTATTATTATTATTATTATTATTATTATTATTATTATTATTATTATTTTGTTAAATACATTTATATATACATGGACAAAAGTAGGAATTAAAAAAAAAAAGTGTAAGGGCTGAAATGAAAATCAAATATCAAGGGCTTAAATTACAAAATTCAAAGTCAAAGGGCTGAAATGCAACTTACATTAATTGTCAATTGAAATCAGAGGACAACATTGCAAAAATCGGAACTTTTGTACCGAATTGATTGAGTTATATAAAGCAACCCGGAAATTAAAAGTAGAAGGACCGAAATGAAACTTTGCCATTCTGAAGAGAGAGAAACGTGGCCGGCGGCTTTAGCCGGCCTCCGCCGCGTCCACGGACTTCCGGTGGTGACACGCACCACCGCGGGAGGAAGAGCACACGGCGGCGCATCGTTCTGTCCTCTGGTAGACAATTTCCGTCCACCGGAGGAGACCGCACGCGCCGCCTAAACAGGGCGTGAGGCGGACAGCCGTCTGGCGCGTGCGCCTCACGCCCTGACAGACGCCGATTATAAAATTCGAAAAATAGGGACAATTACCGTTTCACCCCTGCACCCAATTAAGTGTTTTTGTCGTATTAGGGGCTAAAACCGTATTTAGCCATTTCAGAAAATATTAAAAAAATAAAAAGTTGCGGCGGACCGGACCGGACCGGGCCGGTCCGGCCGCGCGCAATTACGCCGGTGCCCCTCAGCCCGATGCCTGTTTTTGTCCTATTACCGGGGACGAAATCGTCAATACACTGTTCATAACTGATTATTTTTTTTTAAAAAAAGAAAATTAAATGGAAAAACCGAGAATAGCCCCGGATCAGCCCCTCCTTTCGCCGCGCGCCCGAGGGTCATTTTCGGGCGTGCATTGTTAAAAGAACAGTGGTTTGTGAGGGGGTGTACAGGGCAATTTCCCACACCCTTTATTTGTTTTTTAATATATATATATATATATATATATATATATATTAAAATTATAAAAAAAATTAAATTATTCTGTCAACTTTGATTTTATAAAAAATAAAAATTATATTTATTTTTTTTTGCTTTTTAATTTTTTCATATATATATATATATATAATTAATTATATATGCACATTACAATCTTAAAATAATACACCATAATACTCTGAAACCAAAATATTTTGTACAAATAAAAAAAATAAAACACCAATCAAAACAGTATTGAGGTCACCATAACTCCAAAATTAGTGCTTCGGGTTAGCCCCACATCCACTTCATTAATGGATCCTTCATTAAGCTATGAAATGCAGACAGTCTTCGCTTGTAGACAATCATTTTTCTCCCCTTCATTAACGAACACGTTGCAGTTGAGAGCTCACTGGGAAATGGAAAAGGCATTGATTGCTACTGCCAAGTACCATGAAAAAGCACCCCACTTCACCAACCTCAGCTTTAAAGCTAAGATTACATCATTATATCCCGTTCTAATATGGTTTTATAAGATGATAAATGAATTTATTTTTCATATTTTCCTCGTAATTCCATGTTATCTCGGAAATAAAAAAATATATTTTGATTTAGAGTAGAAAAAATAGAATTCCCACGAGTATATTTTGAATCACGTATTTAAGACGCCATTGACAGAGGAGAAAAAGATTTATCTCAATATTTTATATATTTTTATATTTTTGAAGATTATTGAATCTAAATCTAAGAAGCTAACAAACTTACTAGATGTTTGGGAGTTCGATAAAAAATCTTTTTAAATTATTTTTTGTTTAAAAATATATCAAAATAATATATATATATATATATATATATATATATTATTTTTAATATCAGCATGTTAAAATAATTTAAAAATATATAAAAAATTATTTAATTTATAAAAAAGTATTTTTAAGCTTGGTGTTATTATATAATGTAGTAGGAGGTGTACTAACGCTGTATCCGATACAACGAGTCTCTATCTGGGAGAATAACTTGTAAGATTACGTTCTAACAAATTACCTAACACCATATCATCTTGTACCTAGTTTTCTTAGGCAGTTGGTGTTTTCTATGGGCCCCACCCTTTCAGTTAGCCTAACCCTTCTACGCTGCTTTTAACTCTCCAAGATTTTCAATCTGGTGGGTAAATGGAGCCTTGTTTTTCATGTGAATTTTGCCTATTGTCAATGCCATGGTAAAACAGTTGATTATTAACTGGACACAGCAACCTTTTTTTATTATTATATATACATAATTTAATCTTTTTTACTTTATCTATTTATTTTTTAAAAGTAAATGATTGTTTGGATGAGTGGTTGAGATTGCTTTTGAGAGTGTTTTTCATTTAGAAATGTATCAAAATGATGTGTTTTTTTTTTTAAATTATTTTTAATATTAACACATGAAAAGAATCTAAAAACACACAAAAAACATTTAATTTAAAGTAAAAAAATATATTTTAATTTTTTCAAAAATATCTTTGAAACGAAATGCCGAATTGGATTTAACTATTAAAATAGGAAAGCTAGCAAGCAATCAAACATGATCGGAAGAATGGAAATTTTTGTTTATAAATTATTTTTAAGAGTTTTTTTAATTTTAAAATACATAAAAATATTTTAAAAAATTAAGATGTTAAAATTATTAAAAAACACTAAAAATATAAATTCAATATTATTAAAATAGACTCGAATACAACTAACTAATGGAGATCGGTTAAAATATATTTTTTTAAAATAAGATTTTAATTTATTTGTAAATAAAAGATATAAAACGACGAATAGATTAGCAGACAGCAAATTTTCTGGTTCTCGTGATGCTTAGGTGGGGCCCTTGCATCACTATTAATCCCCGCGGATTATCCCTCGGTCAGGTTTCAAAAATATTAATCATCAAATGCTATGAGCCTATAAGGACGCGGTTGTATTCCATTCATCCGTGGTGTCCGTTTCAGGCCATGTACGGGCTCCACTTTAAAGCTTCTCTCTCTTATTTTCTTTCTCTTTTTTAGAAAACAATTGTTTATTTAGTGATTAAAAAATCTATCACTAGACAAGTTTATAATTACATGGGTTCCATGACAGTATGAAAAAAAAAGCTTTAATTTTTAAGACTTTTTACTGGGGCCCAGGACAGAAGTCTTGATTAATAGTTTAACAGTCAACGTTGTAAAATTATGTAATCCACATATTTTCGATTGATACACACATATTGTTTCATTTTCAAAGATATTTTTACATTGTTTTTGATATATTAATATCAAAAATATATTTTTTAATATTATTAATAATAATAATAATAATAATAATAATATAAACACATTATTTTTTGTTCTTGTATATATATATATATATATTTAAATAAAGATGAATAAATCACGAGGATACAAGATATGATACATTCATTATACAATACAATATTAAAAAATGTAATGATATTATTTTTATCATATCCATTGCTTGAATTTAAAGGCAATCAAGGCAATAATTTATGATTCCACTTAAAAAGGTGGATAATTTATGACTCGTAATTATTCACCACATGATGATGATTAAATATTAGACGAGCAGAGATCAGCACATGCACGTATAACCCGTGGAGTGAAAACCACCCGATCCCAACCGCCCAAGGACAAATTAAATGATAAATTAATAAATACGGCTTCAAAAATATCAAAAACGTAGCATGATCCAATACATCCCTCCGCGCACTATATACTCCACGATGCACGCCTTGGCCTGGCTAAACGACACCACATCCGATGCATCATTCAACCCTTTTCTTTCCCCAAAACTTTATTATTTTTCATGATAAACTCAAAAATTATACCAATATTCTCTCACATCTCCATTAAAAATTGCAAAAAATTATAAATCGTTTTGTTTGAGACATCCTCTATTATTTACTTTTATTTCATTTTTAAACTAAATGCTCGATATTTGATAATTATATTATTTTTATATTAGTATAAGCACAATCACTATTTTTTTAATGGAGATGTGAGATAATATTTATTACTTTTTAGCCTTGATGAAAATATTTATTAATGGATGGTAAATGAATATTTTTTTCTTAATTCGTAGCTTGTGTTTATATTTCAACGAGAAGGGAGGTGGAATTATATCTTATACACAAAACCCCCCTGAAAATATTATATTATATAGTATTTAAATGGGAATATAAAAAATAGAAAACAATAAATTAAATAGAGAATGACAGAGAGTAATAAATAATACAAGGCGTTGATTCACACACTCACTCGCAAGAAGTCTCTCCACGTCTTTTTCTACATGGTTAAGACATTCATTTCCTCTAACAAAATAAAAATAAAAATAAAATCCCTCTCCTCTACTCTCCCTCCTCCTCCTCCCCCTCCTCTCTCGCGAGAAATGTGAGAGAGCGGAAAATCAAGCAACAGAGGCAGATACAGAGTGCGAAATCAGGGTTTATTTTGAGCAACTGATTATAGTCAAAATGCCGTTGACGAGGTACCAAATAAGGAACGAGTACAGTTTAGCCGATCCAGAGCTGTACAAGGCAGCTGATAAAGATGATCCAGAAGCGCTTCTGGAAGGTGTCGCCATGGCTGGCCTCGTCGGCGTCTTGCGCCAGCTCGGTGACCTCGCCGAGTCAGTCTCTTTCTCTATCGATTTCTCTCGTTTTCTTTTGGTTTGTGCTTGTTTGTTGGGTGAAAGGTTGCTCGAGCTTGAGCTGGAAAGCGTGTTTTTGGTTTTTGGATTTCTTAGATTGGATTTGTTCTCAATTTTTCTGACCTTAAGTTATGAATATGCTGAATAAATCTTTCTTTTCTAAATTTGTTAATGGAGTTTTGTGCTGAATTGGGAAATTTAGTTAAGATTTTGAGCACAATTAATTTTAAGAATTATGCTGCTCAATCTCATACACTTATTTGTTAAGTCTTAAAGGATTTTTAGCAGAAAAAAATAATGGATTGTTGTTCAAAATGGTGGAATAAATTTTTCAACTGGTTGTAATAAAAAAAAAAAGAGCAGATTCTTAGAAGAATCTGCTCTTTTTATATATAGCTGAAACAATGGCATAACCTGTAAGTTGATTGGCAATAGTTGCTCTGTTTGATCATGTGTTCGTATGAAAGTCTACTCTTAAAGGAAAATAGCATTTTTTTTTTCATTTCATAAACCTATAAAGCATGCAATAGCAGTCTTAGAAATTATTTAATGGTTTAAATTTCCTACTTGTTCGATTTCATGCTTGGAGTTTATAGTGTTATGCTATTACCTTTATGTTTCTTGAGATGATAGTCGGTTTCTGTTACTCATGGTATAGCATGTTTATGTTTGGTAATTGTTTAATTAAAGGTGTTGTGATGTGGTGATTTTGGAACCGTTAAAAGAACATGCGCATAAAGGAAATGACAAAATTTATAGCTCACATAATGGCACAATTTTGACCTGTCTAATCTCGAGATTTTTCTGGAGTTGTAGTTCATGCCATGCCCAGTAGTATCAAAAGTAGTATCTGTTTATTTGGTCTCCATGGCTTAACTTTTTTCCTTGTTGCTATAATACTTTGTGATGTTTCTGCTCTCTGATGTAATTCTAACATAAGAAATGGTTTTGATGCCTTTTTTTCCTGGTTTTAAAAGGTTTGCTGCTGAGATTTTTCATGGACTGCACGAAGAATTAATGACAACTGCAGCAAGAGGCCATGGGCTGATGGCTCGGGTACAACAGCTTGAGGCAGAATTTCCGTCAATCGAGAAGGCATTTCTCTCCCAAACTAATCATTCACCTTTCTTTTCCAGCTCAGGTTTGAAAACCATCTGTTTTTTATTTGTTTTATGACCTGTTGGTGTCTGGTATTGGTCTTTGCACTAGCAGGATGGAAACATAACCCAGTTGTGTCTTTTCTTTGATTTAGTTTCGATGGTCTAAACCTTGCTAAGTAGCTTGCCTTATAATAAAAAGAAAAAAAAAGGTAATGTGGTCTTCTTGTGAAATTTGTGAGAGTGATTTGGGAAGTAGGCGGAATGAGAAAGAGTGGCATTTATTGAAGAAACGTGGTGTGGTATTCTAAAGTAGGAACTAGGAAATATTTAATATCAGCAATATATCCCTAGAAGATCCTTTTAGTTATTTTAGGAAACTGTAATGTTCCAAACGTGGTGTGGTATTCTGAAAAGTAGGAACTAGGAAATATTTAATATCAGCAATATATCCCTAGAAGGTCCTTTTAGTTATTTTAGGAAACTGTAGTGTGCCAATAGGTTTAGTATTTCTCATTAAAGCATCTCTGTACTGTGTGAATGATATTCTAATATGAGAACATCAGAGTTTTGGTTGTTTAAATGCTAAATTTTATTGCAGGTGTTGACTGGCATCCTAATTTGCAAATGGAGCAGAATCTAATTACTCGTGGAGACTTACCTCGCTTTGTAATGGACTCTTATGAAGAATGCCGTGGTCCACCACAGTTATTCCTTCTTGACAAGTATGATTATCAGTTTGCCTTGTCTTTCTAATTACGATACCAAGTAAAAATGCAAATTTTTTATAATCTTGTCAATTCTGACAGGTTTGATGTTGCTGGGGCTGGGGCATGTTTGACACGTTACACTGATCCATCATTCTTTAAAGTTGAAACAGCATCTTCTGAAATAGCAACTGTAGAAGTTCAAAGGGAGAAGAAAATTCGAAAAAAGGTAGGCAGTGAAACGATCATCACTATATTGGACCACAATCTTGCTGGTGTCAAATGTAGGATATTCTTGTGAATGTTTCCCAACATAGGATTCAACCAAAGTTTTTATTTGACCAAACAAACTAGTCCACCTGCTGCCTATTTTTCGAATAGGTTTCTTTGGCCTGCAGGGTGGTCTTGTTGTAAGGAAGTGGTTGCAATCTTCACAATTTTGGCATGTTTGCAGCGTAATTGTACTAGAGGAACTTAAGTGTTGACCATAGCTCACTGCAACATGTAGTTTTCTCTTAGTGTGATTGTCATGGAAAAGCTTTAGCTGTGATAAAATAATGATCTGTCATCAATATGATACAACACATAGAATATAGCTTCTTTTTGTGATTAACTCTTACTATCTTCTCAGTCTTCATTTTCTTTTCCATTTGTTTAATTAAGAATAGGTTTTGTTGACCCTGAATGCATGAAGTGTTAGAGAACAGTTCTTGGGCTCAAACTGTGAATCTTAAAATGGTGATGCTTGAGCACAATGTCTTGAAAAACTTCATGAATTCTTGAAGCCACATTCATATGAATAGTAGTTAGTGAATAATATGCATATATGGATTTGGACAACAGTTGGTTGTTTGAATGTGTTTATCAGTACAGTAGAGCACTAGGTGCTTCACTTTTTTTAATCAATTTATTAGTACTTCAGATCTCAAGCCTGAAGGCGGAATGTTCTTAATTTGTTTATATTGCTATTTTACTTTTCTAGCCTAGGTATTTTTTTTTCCAATCAGCACAGTACATAATTTGCATTGCATGATATGATCTTGATATGTGTTAATGCTTGGGATATTATTTGCTTCTTTGTCCTTTTCAGAAAAAAGGATCGCGGTATAGAAATGGAGAAACCCCTGAAGTTGTCCAAACATCACACACCAAGTGAGGCCTTTTTTCTCTCTCATTAGATCCATGCTTTAGTTGCAAGATCCCTAGCAAACATGGATGATTAGTGAAGTAATCTGATTTACTATTATGCAGATTGCATGATTTGTTGTTACAGGAACGTTTTGAGAATGGTCATTCTGATCCTGCACGGCTAGTGAAATTGAAGAGAAGGCAGATAAATGGATTTCCATTTGATCTGAAACCTGGGAAAAGCTACATGGAGAAATTTGTGCTCACTCCTTCGCCAGAGTGTAAACAAGTTTGTGAAGATTCTGTCACTCGATCACCTTTGAAATTGACATTGGATAATTCTAGTGAATCAGGCTATGAAATACGCGAGGTCAGCATGGTGTGTCCTGTGAAAAAGTCATCAAATGGAGGGGAAAGCACATCTTCATCACCCAGTGAACAGGAGGCCATGCTTAAACCTCTTGAGGATGAGTTGAGTGGGGAGGCTGTTGATAGTGGAGTTATTAAGGTACTTGACCCAATTGTTGATCGTGAGATGGATGAATTACCACCAACCGTCTATAAGATGGCCATTCAAGAGGAATTATTAGTTGATGCAGATATAAAAAGAGAGGGCACTGTAGATGGGGATCATTCTGATGATATGACTAGTGAGGTGGACAACTACATGGATGCCCTTACTACCATGGATTCTGAAATGGAAACAGACAATGAGTATAAAGCTAAAAATTCTCAGGACTTTATCGATCTGAGGACACAAGGTGCAAATTCCGATGCAAATGATGAACAGCTGTATTTTCAAGCTAATTCTTCAGATTCTCAATCCATTGGAAACTCTTCTCTGTCCGAGGGTGGGAACAGTTCATTTAAGAAAGTAACTTCTAGCTTTTCTTACCCTGACACTCTCAGCAATTTGGTTGAGAATACAGCATCTGACGGTGAAGGAGCAGATAAATGGTTCCCTTCTGCCACTTCCACTGAAAACTATGCAACGAATATTACTGATCTGCCATCCGATCATCCACCTGTATATGCGGAGACTGGCATAACCGAATCCCATCACCTTGTAACATTCAATGGTACCAGGGAAGACAAAACCCCTGATCCTGTTGAAGCTTCTTGTAGTTCTTGTCTTACAGATTTGAATCCTGTTATCCTGCATTCAGTTCCTGATGCACATTCCATGTTAAGCCCCTTGTCAGGACCTGAATTAGACGAGGCATCCTCTGGCAGTACTAAACTTGGCTCTGAATCACCACACCATGAAAGAAATGGGTTATACCCGACTGATTCTTTGGTTGCTATTTCTGATATCCCTTCACAGATGGGGCATGATACTTCACTTTCAGATTCTTCTAAAAGTCATTCCGTGAATGCATTAGATCATGAAGATCCAGACATGTTAACTGATGCTGTTGTAAATGTGTCGAACATCTCAGATCTGGCTTCTGAAAAGAAAGGCAGTGATGATTCCATGACTGAAGTGCTTCAAACAGATTGTGCAGCTGAACATTCAACTTTGACACCAGCAGAGGAGCAATTTCCGTGCACGGCTTTGCCTGTAGTTGAGTTGGATGCTGGTGTCCCATCTCTGCCTGATGATTCAAATGTTGTAAAGCTTGATGATTTAGCTTCTAAAGCTGATGATGCAATTGCAACGAGGGAAGGTAGCACAGAAATTTCAACCCCAGTGGTGGATACTTCAGAGTCTGAGTGCATTAACAAGCATCAATTCTCTGATGTAACAGTTGATGCTTCACAAGTGGTACTTGACACTACAAAATTAAGACATCCATGTTCTGAAGAGAATGTGAAACGTGAAGAAATTTCTGAGGGTCCAGATGCTGAGGAAAAGAATGGATTAACGAAGAAAGTGGATATTACAAGAGATGCTACTTCTTTTGAACATGAATCATGTAGTTCAGGCAAACCAACTCCTGAAGATCATGTAAATTTGGCTGATGATGTGACTGAAACTGTTCAAGCAGAAGATGTGGCTGTATCAACTGCTGCTACTAGTTATGTAGATGCTGGGGAAAAGAATGCATTCACGAAGAAAGTGGATATTACCAGAGGAGATGCTTCTTCTTTCGAACATGAATCATGCAGTACAGATAAACCACCTCCTGAAGATCATGTAAATTTGGTTGATGATGTAACTGAAACTGTTCTAGCAGAAGATATGGCTGTATCAACTGCTGCTACAAGTGGTGTGAATGATGTGATCTGTCTGTCTTCGGAGTTAGTTTGTTCCCCACCTAGGAATTCTACGGAGTTGGTAGAATCTCTTTCAATCTCTAAGGATCCAGATCAGACAAGTTTGAGCCTTGATGAGGTAACTTCGGCCAAATGTCAGTCAGAATCACAGGTAAAGATGGAAGTGACTTCTACAGATTGGGATTCTAATTCATACAAACCAGTTTCTGAAGACTATCAAAATCAAGAGGTAATTGAAGTTCATAATCCCTCTTTGGCAGTGAGCAACCAGGAGTCTGAATCTAAAGATAACTATCAGAGTCAGTATGGGGAGGTTGGTGACAATACTGTTTGTTCGCCTGTCTGTTATCCACCAGAGCTGGGAAATAGTTTAGAACAGTCAATTGAGGTGAAAGCTGATCAAATTAGTGCAGAGTCCATGCATGCAGATGATGCAAGTTCTTTGTTGAGCAATCAAACTTCATCTGCTGGCTACCTTTTAGGGCCAGGAATTCCTATGGATCACACATTAGAATTGCAATCTGATCAACTAGACAGGAGATGCTTGAAGTCAGGCGAAGCAAGTTCTAGATCAACAGATCTTCAGTCAGAACAGATTCAGAATGTGCAGAACATAACCGAGGAAAGATGCTCTGACCCTTCCAGTTTGAAAGATCTCTCCAGTCAAGAACTTCTACTGCAATCAGCCTATCACAAACATAATGCTACTGATCAAGCAACAAATCCGTTTGATTCTGCTTTTCCTAGTTTTGGTGTGCTCACTGTTCCTGAGACAAGTCAGGTCAATCCAGAGGCCATGCCACCTCTACCTCCTATGCAGTGGAGGCTGGGGAAAATTCAACCTGCTCCACTAGACGCAGACAGAGACATGACTGATCATAGTCAATGCACTTTTCAACCAATTGAAACATTTATTGTTGATCAGAAGGTCCAGCTTGATTTTCCATCATCAGATAGAGAGATTGTGCATCCTTCAAACCCATTTTTGTCTCTCCCTGTTGAAGACAGTCAGAGATCTCAACACTTGACAACAGAGTTAATGGGAAATTCCTTGCTGCCAACTCCACTCTTGTCAGAAATGCCAACCATTGATAATGGCTTGGATGACCTCCTGTCAGATAGAACACACTCTGTGAACTCGTCTTTGGCTTTATTAGAAATGCCTGATGAGAGGCATGGGCATGCTTTCCTTCCATTAGGAGGAGAATCCACGCAATTTAGTTCCAATCCATTCTCTCTAGAGCCAGGTGTGAATGATACAGCTGCTGTAAATGATCCAATGCCCACACAGGGACTACCAATCCATTTATTTAACCAATCAGCACCCGAAACTGGATTGGAGGTGAAATTTCCCGGACAGAGCTCACAAAATTCAGAAGAGGAACAAGAAAATTCTTCTTGTAAATCTGCAGTACCTCCAAATACAGAAGAAGAGCAGCATCACCATGATTTTGTAACTTCACATGGACTGCCAATGTGGCCGCCAACTACGTTAGGTATGACACCACCAACCTATGAAGCTGGAAAGACAAATGGAAGCAAGATTCCTCGCCCTCGAAATCCTCTCTTTGATGCTGTTGCTGCACTTGATAAAAGCAAGGTAATGATTATCTGCAGTTTCTTCTTTGCAATCGGTTTTCTGATGTCTTATGTTGTGTAGTCCTTACTCTTTGGCAATTTGAACCTTTTGGCAGTTGAGAAAGGTGGCTGAACGAGTTCGACCGCAGCTGGGACCCAAGTTAGAAGAAAGAGATTCACTGCTGGAACAGATACGAACCAAGGTTCCATCCTGCATTTTCTTTTTATTTATTTTTCTCTCTTGGTGGCATTACCCCCTTTGGGTTGAGGACTGACATTCGTTTTCTCTCCCCTTTTCACTCTAGTCCTTTAACTTGAAGCCTGCAAGCATGACAAGGCCTAGCATACAGGGTGTACAGGGTCCAAAAACCAACTTGAAGGTAGCTGCCATCTTAGAAAAAGCAAGTGCAATTCGCCAGGTCTGTCTGTCTCTGTCTCTCTCACTCTTGTGTGTGATTGTGTGCATGAATGTAATAATTATCATCTCTACTTTTGAAATAGGCATTGACTGGAAGTGATGAAGATGACGATTCAGACAGCTGGAGTGATTCTTAATCAAAACTCTCTCGCCTCCATCATGTCAAGGTGGCTGGAGATATTTCCTCGAGATTGTTATATTCCCCCTTAAAGTAAATATCAGACATCCACAATTTTTGGTATTCTTTTGCTCTCTACACTTTATAATGTATAATATAATATACACTTCTTCGCCCCGCCTACTCGTGTCGTCAACCCCTCATATATCCATCAAAGATGTACTTGCCAGCATGCTGCTCTCTGCATCCTTAGATTCCAGTGTCGGGGCGAGAAGTACTTGCCAGCATGCTGCTCTCTGCATCCTTAGATTCCAGTGTCGGGGCGAGAAACGATACAAGATTTACTCTGGCTCAGCATGTAAGCGCTCTACCCAAAGAATTGTATTGCTCTTTCTCTAAGTGTATTAGCAGGCGTAAATTGTTGGAGTAACATAAATTGTGATGTTGCAAGGAACAGAGCAAGAAATTTTGCAACCTTGCATGTGTTGTCATGATATGTAGTTTCTGCCATACATTTGCTGTTTGTTTCTGGCATCCTGTGATGGTTTGGGTGATTCTTTACTGTAATTATCACTGAATTGGCACTGTTATCTTGTCTGCTTACGATTGAATATATTGCAGCCAAAAGTTGGATCACATAAAACTATGATCCAAATGGTAAAAAGGCTTATCACTGAATTGTTCCAAGTACTCAACCTGGCCTGTTTTTGGCATGGACCAGGTTTTTTTATGTTGATCTCACGGGTTGGAATCAAAATAAGGTGATTTAATGGATCAACTTGTAACTTGGTTGACTCATTCAAGTCTGGATAAGATATGATGATATCAACTTTAAATATTTTCTTCATACCTTTTCTTTCTTCCAAAATAGCTTTCATTTAAAAAACCATTAAAACAATATCATGTTTCTAGTTGACTATAGCCTTTGGATCGGGTTAGATCCTTGACCAGGTCTGACAGATTCAATAGGACTTAAGTTGATATATAAATACTTATAATTCAAAGCTCAAACTCTTTATTAATCAAACAAGTTTTCTGATTATATATCGAGCTGTTGATTTAACTCTATTTAAACCAATCAAGTTAATTATGCAAATATTATCTTACCATTTGTGTAAAACTAATTTAATACAGGTGCAAAATGGGAACTAGCCAATGATATCTTGGCTCCAAAAGACTTTCAGAGAAACTCAAATGCAAGGTGCTTTTTTACCCTTTATATAAATCACTTGTCGACAAATTAATAACCACACTTGAAAGTACTTAGCTTGATGGTTAGGGAGAGGTACGCTATCGTTTTGAGTTATCAGGCAATCAAATCTCATCTTCTAAAATATATCAAAATAGTAAAATGTCTACAATCCTCTCATAAGAAGAAGATGAAAGCACACATTAATCCAAATTAAAACAAAAACCATTTGTATTTGGTTAAATAGAAAGAAATATTCCAATGCTTAGATCTTTGTGTGTGGTGAAATTCTTTTAATTTAATTTTTAATTTCTAGTAACCATAATTGGTTGGTTTAAGCTTTTTAGTAACCATAATTGGTTGGTTTAAGCTTTTTAGTAGATGTTACCTTGGCGTAAACAAAATATAAGATTTAGATAATGATTTGGTTAAGAAAATAGGAGTGTGCTTATGGTGGAAAAAAACATTGGCTTTCACTTCCACATATCTATCACTCCCTTCTAATAACATCCTCTCGTGGCCTCTAATTATTTGGGCTTAGGCTCAAATAGAGACTTGTTTTGTCCTTTGTTTTTGGGCCTGGCCCAAACTTTACTAGGCCTGTCAATATTTAATGTTAATATGCATGTTTGAATTCGATGGGAGATTAATAATATATTTATACACACACACAAGATTTTCATCTATTTAAAATATAATCCGGGATTTGTTTGTTTTGTGAAAAATATTTTCTTAGAATTTCGTTTTTATTTCTATATATTAGTCTCACATGGAGAAATGTTTATTTTTAATGCTTTTCAGTTTGCACATAAATATTTGAACCCTGTATAGGGGTGTGTGTGTGTGTGTGTGTGTGTGTGTGTGTGTATATATTGTTTCCAGTATTACTATTGAGAGAGTCTATTTATTTTGCATTAAGTATTTTTCAATAACGGGTGGAACAGAAAGTAGTGGTGATGGTGTTCGAGGAAGAGGAAGTGGTGGAGGAGGAGATGGAGGTGGATGTTGAAATAATTAAATGATATTGTATGTAGATTACTATTTATATTATATTTTATAAAACTTCACGAGTTGATATTTTTCTTACACAATAAACTAGGTTGCATTTACATAATATAATTCTAATTCTAATTCTATTCCCGGATGATATTTTAGTCGATATTATTCAATATTCTCAAAATCAAGATAATCACAGACCATCACAAATAAATTATATTCGTGATGGGATAACAAGTAACTTAATAGGATGATTGAAGAACAGCTACAAAATGTAACATTTTGTTTTTAATATATAATGAAATAATGCACACTAATGTTCACAATAAATTAAAAATTCATACAAAATGTTTTATTTTAGTAATTTCACTACTAAAAACACTTACAAAAGTTATTTACCAAACATATATAAAATGTTTTTAAGATAATAACAATTTCAATCAAACATATATTTTATTACGATAAATCACATGTAAAAATAATTTTAAGTTACTTATTTTTTGTCAATCGCGATCCCATAAGCAACCACTCTTACAATCACACTTTTAATAACAAAGAAACTTTAAAAAGAATAGAAATAGAAATAAAAGAGAAGAATTGATAAAGAAAAGAGAATTTACATAATTATAATTTCTTAAGCTTCTCGATAACTTTATTTTGCAGAAGAGTTTCCCTCCCATCTAAGCTAAACAACACTTGCTTTATTGATTACCGACACGTGTTTTTATATAACATGTAATATTGATTACCGACACATGTTTTTATTAACTAATTCACGTGTAAAACAACTAAGTATGTCTTCCTTAATCGTCACAAAATCAGCAGACATCAGGAACCGCCTCATTCAAGGCTTCAGCTCTCTCAAACACCTAAAACACATCCACGCAGCCCTTCTCCGTCTCGGCCTCGATGAAGACACTTACCTCCTTAACCAGGTCTTACGTTTCAGCTTCAACTTTGGCAACACGAGCTATTCCTATCGCCTATTATATCAAACGAAAGAACCCAACATTTTCCTTTTCAATACAATGATTCGTGGCTTAGTTTTGAACTATTGTTTTCAAGAATCCATTGAGGTTTACCACTCTATGAGGAAAGAAGGGCTTTCTCCTGATAGTTTTACTTTCCCTTTTGTCTTGAAAGCGTGCGCGAGGGTTTTGGATTCTGAGTTGGGCTTGAAGATGCATAGCCTTGTTGTGAAAGCGGGTTGTGAAGCGGATGTGTTCGTTAATATAAGCTTGGTTAACTTGTATGGGAAATGTGGGTTTATAGATAATGCATTCAAGGTGTTTGATGATATTCCTGAGAAGAATTTTGCGTCGTGGACTGCGACAATAAGTGGGTATGTTGGCGTTGGCAAATGTAAGGAGGCGATTGAAATGTTTCGTAGGCTGTTGGAGAAGGGTTTGAGGCCGGATAGTTTTAGTCTTGTTGAAGTTTTGTCTGCTTGCAAGCGAACTGGGGATTTGAGAAGTGGGGAGTGGATTGATGAGTATATAACGGAGATTGGCATGGTAAGGAATGTGTTTGTCGCTACTGCTTTGGTGGATTTTTATGTTAAATGTGGAAACATGGTGAGAGCGCGTAGCGTCTTTGATGGGATGCTGGAGAAGAATATTGTTTCTTGGAGTTCTATGATTCAGGGTTATGCTTCTAATGGGTTGCCTAAAGAAGCTTTAGACCTCTTTTTTAAAATGTTGAATGAGGGTTTGAAACCTGATTGTTATGCTATGGTGGGAGTTCTTTGTTCTTGTGCGAGGTTAGGGGCGCTAGAATTAGGGGACTGGGCTAGCAATTTGATTAGTGGACATGAGTTCTTGGGTAATCCTGTCTTAGGTACGGCATTGATTGACATGTATGCAAAATGTGGGAGGATGGATAGAGCCTGGGAAGTTTTTAGAGGAATGAGGAAGAAAGATGGAGTAGTTTGGAATGCAGTTATATCAGGTCTTGCCATGAGTGGACATGTGAAAGATGCGTTTGGACTTTTTGGCCAAATGGAGAAGTCAGGGATCAAGCCTGACAGGAACACCTTTGTTGGCTTACTTTGTGCTTGTACTCATGCTGGTCTAGTTGATGAGGGTCGTCAATATTTCAACAGTATGGAGCGTGTTTTTAAGTTGACTCCAGAAATTGAACACTATGGATGCATGGTGGATCTTCTTGGTCGTGCAGGTTGCTTAGATGAAGCTCATCAGCTAATCAAAGGTATGCCAATAGAAGCCAATGCTATTGTTTGGGGAGCATTGCTGGGTGGATGCAGGCTGCATAGAGACACTCAATTGGGGGAAGTCGTGCTAAAACAACTCATAGCATTAGAACCGTGGCACTCAGGTAATTATGTTCTTTTGTCAAATATATATTCAGCAAGTCACAAATGGGAAGATGCAGCAAAGATTAGGTCAATCCAAAGCGAGAGGGGGGTTAAGAAAATACCGGGGTATAGTTGGATTGAAGTGGATGGAGTTGTTCATCAATTCCTTGTGGGGGATACGTCCCATCCCTTATCAGAGAAGATATATGCAAAACTTGGTGAATTGGCCAAGAACTTAAAAGCAGCAGGTTATTTTCCCACGACAGATCATGTGCTGTTTGATATAGAAGAAGAAGAGAAGTAGCATTTCATTGGTTGTCACAGTTAGAAGCTGGCTATTGCCTTTGGTTTGATACCTTTGTGTTCGTGGTGTTTGTCATGTGGCAATAAAGCATATTTCTAGAATTGCTGGTGGAGAGATAATTGTGAGAGATAACAATCGATTCCATTGCTTTACTGATGGTTTGTGTTCGTGTAAAGATTATTGGTGAAAACTGTTTGAGGTAATGGTTTCACTGGGCTATGTTTGACGTGTTATACTGATCCACCATTCTTTAGAGATGAAACATCTGCTGGAATACAAATCAGTTGAAGCTCAGAGGGGGAAGAAACTTCTGAAAAGCTAAGGTATGTATAGGATCAAAATTCTTGAGTGTATCAAATAAAAAGAGAGTTTTATGAATCTCACCAATGCAGGATTCATCCAAGGATTTTATTTGAGCAAAACACCAGTCTGGCTGTTCTCCATCTCTCAATTTTTTTAGCTTTGGCCTGCAAGGAATCCCACCTGGTGGCAAGTTAGGCCACGTTTAAAGCTTTTTTTATGCATGCAAATGTAAGAAAATATCGTAAATTCATATGAATTAAGAGCATAGAACTTTATTTATAATAGTAAATAATTAAAATTAATATTATTGAGTTCAAAAAATTAAAAAAAAAAACTTGAAATCATATAGATGTATGAAAATATCAGGGGAATATTCTCAGATTTTGCTAATAAAAATAAGAAATGCCTAACAGTGAAAAAGAATGTAGTGAAGATAACAATGGGAGGGTTGTATTTATTATATAATGGCACTTTTGAAGTTTTGAGAGTTTTTAATGGTGAAAAAAGGATGCAAGAAAGAACAGCTTTTCATTTTTGGGACATCCTCTTGGGACGTGGCTTTATCCTTTGAAAGAGAACCTCACCAAAGCATACAAACGAGTTAATGCCTGTACCAGAGCATTTACTGGTAATGCTCTGGTAATATATATGACCATCTTTTGATTGAGGCAGGGTCCATCTCTGTCACCTCGAGGCTATACCAGGTGAGAAAGGGTAGCTGAATCTTGAATGAGCTCACCCTAACTGGACCAAATTTGGTTTGCGTTTGATATTATACCTGCTTTTTAAAATATTTTTTACTTGAAAAAACATTAAAATAATATATATTTTTATTTTTAAGATTTTATTTTTGATGCAGCATATTAAAATCATCTAAAATATATATATATACTAGTTAGAGTGCCCGCACTAGCACAGTACAATTTTTATAATTGTTGGATTTGAAGTAATTAATAGATCTTACTAATTTAAAAATAAAATATAATATCTACACATGTAAAGTTTGATATAATACAACACATCATTACACACTACCACAATAACATCGAAGTTTTAACATCAAAGAGACGAAAATAGATAATTGTCTCGAAAGATTTTCAAAAATAAAATGTGGGAAAACATAGTTTTTTCCCAATATTTACATCAATCTTCATGATGTTGTCAGTTTGCATATGTGGTCTGATAAAAATAGAAGATAAAATACATAATTGTTAGATCATACTAACATATATAAGGATAATAATATCAACATGCAATCCTCATAATTGAAGATATGGAAATGGAAAATTGCTCCAATATTTTTTTGAAATTGGTCACAGTCATCACTAGAGCTATCTTCTCCAAACAACAAAAACCAAAAAACAATCAAGCTTTCCATTAACTAATGACTGAAAAATTAAAAAGAAAAATTAAGAACATGGACAAGAAAGTTAAAATCCACAACATTAATCATACACCTTTCTCAACAACCAAACAAAACATTAACTCTTTGATTCTTCACTAATCCCAACATAGAATCATTGACCAAAGACATATGAAATTGCAAAAAATATAATGACAAATACAAAAAATAAAATAAAAATAATGGACTATACATACACCAAAACAGGACATATGCAATAACTTTCAACCATCCTCAAGTAAAATTTATTCCAGTCATCATCAGTGTTAACTTGTAAAGGCAACAAAACAAAAAAAAAAAACAACTAATTTTTCCATTAACAAATGGCTAAAAAATAAAATTAAAACCAAGAACATGGTCAAGAAAGTTAACATCCACAACATTAATCACACACCTTCCTTAGTAATCAAACAAAACATTAATTCTCTAATTGCCTGAATTGATTCCAGTGTAAAATTATTTACCAAATGCATATGAAATAAACATCAATATTTGATCTATCAAACATAAATTACATGCACATAAGTGGATGCTTGTAACTAAATCATAAATCAATTTGAAAAACAACAAACCAATCATCTAGACAATTAAATACCAAGTTACCCAATATAAAAAAGAAAAGAAAAGAGAACAGACCTACAAAAAAAAATTAATAGCAATAATGAACATTGCATTGTCTCACAAAGATGAACAACATAAAATATATTGACAACTGCAAAAATCAAATAAAAACAATGGATCAGACAAACACCAAAACAGAACTAATGTAATAACCTTCAACCATCCTCAAGTGAAATTGATTTCAATAATTAGCGGTGCTAACTTTCCAAGGCAACAAAACCAAAAAACAATCAAGCTTTCCATTAACTAATGCCTTAAAAATTAAAATTAAAAACCAAGAATATGGACAAAAAGTTAACATCCACAACACTAATTACATACCTTGCCTAACAATAAAAAAAAAATCAATCATCCAATTTCATCAACTAATTTCAGCATAAAATCATTAATGAAAGACATACGAAATAGAAATCAATATATTTGATTCATCAAACAGAAATTAATAGTCGATCCGCCAAACATCACCAGTACACTTAAGTAAAAATGAGAGATTCAAATTGCAAACACTAATTCCCCAATTTCATCAACAAATTCCAGCATAACATCATTTACCAAAGACATATAAAATAGGAATTAATATTTATTCCATCAAACAAAAATCATAGTTGATCCATCAAACATCACCAATACTCTAAACTAAAAACAATAAATTAAAATTGCAAAACAGAAACATATAACTATATAGAATTATCAACACAAAATCCATCTTTACCACGTCAAATGTCCCCAAAACAAATTTGCATATAGCTCCATCTACTATGATAAGCAAATGTTTTTCAATTATATATAATGATTGATCAAATTTCACATTATGGAGCAAAAAGAGCCATAAAACTGCAAAGTATTTTAAGAATCTTTAATTTTTAATTTTTCCTAGGTTTTTCCAAAGCAAAATCACCCATTTATGGGACATGAATATAACAACAAACACACGAACCACTAAGCACCAACAACAATGTCAAAAAAACACATGCTAAATTTTAATATCAACAATGAAGGATTTGTTCCAAGAAATAATACAACATCCATCACTATTAAACTCAATCGACATCAAAATAAAAATAGAAAACTGTTAGCTTTGTTAATTATGATGAACAAACATGATTCCCCAAACAAAAAAGA
The DNA here is from genome assembly GCA_027405865.1 of Salix purpurea. Lineage (NCBI taxonomy): Eukaryota > Viridiplantae > Streptophyta > Magnoliopsida > Malpighiales > Salicaceae > Salix > Salix purpurea. The sequence continues at coordinate 10,698,729 of JAOWLH010000002.1, read as the reverse complement.
GTTATCTTTGTCACCGCAAGAAAAGCAAGAAAAACATAACAACAATAGCTCCAAGCCCCTGAAAAAAACAACAAATCCAACATAAACACCACAAAAAGCGAATCAACAGAGAAAATAATATCAAAGTAAAAAAATGCACACAACAATTAAAAAATAGCAATGCAATCAAACTCAACCCATAGAAACCAACAATCAACAACAAAAGCATCAATTCACACAATAGCAGCCATTATTGAATCTAATAATTCTACAAAAAAACTCAACCAATATAAAATGAAAAAACACTACATATATTCCTTGAGAATCAACAAAGCCAACAAAATCCTAGGACCACGACACTCTAAACTCCCTGCAAAAAAACAGAAAAACAAAATGAAGAATGAAAAAATAAAAATTAGCTTAACAAACAAAGCATAAGACAACACAATGCAAAACAGGAAGAAAAAAACAATAAAAGAGCAAGCAAGCTGAATAAAACACATGAATAACAATCAAAACTTGCACGTGTAAGCAAAAATACAGAAATATACATAAAAATCAATAAAAAAAACTAAACACAAAGGACATTAGCAGCAACTGCGCGCGCACACAATCCAACGATTTTGTCAAACGAACCCACAAAACATTTGTAGTAACCTGCACATAAAAATCAACCCTTCTAATCAAAGGAGCTCTGCAATGTCAACAAACCCAATTGAAGTTAACAAATACATAAAAATCAATAGTAAACCTACATAAAAACCAAATTAAAATCAAAACCAACAATAAACCAAACCAACAGCACATCGGCAGAAACCTCCACTTACACCCAACCCAACGATTATGTCAAAACACAAATAATAAACCCTCTATTCGCATCAACCCCTCACTGCCAACACACCAAAGCCACACACCCACAAAATTGAAATCAATAAACATGTTAATATCAAAATCAACAACAAACCAAACCCACAAAACATTGGCACCCAATGATTGAGTCAAAACACAAATAAAATCTTCTATCCACAGAAACCCTCCACTGCCAACACACCCAAGCAACACGCCCATAAAACCAAGATCAACAACCACATAACTCATACTCCAGTGATACCAAACAAATCGACCAAGAGACCCAACAAACAAATCAGGCCACTCGCCCATCATCTAGTGATGTCAAAAGAAAAACCCAGCCACCCAAAGAGGCAAAAAACAAATCAAGCACTGGGAAAATAACATATTTTTACAGCTTTTTTTTATCGTTTTGATATGTTGATGACACGCGTGCGCGCATACATACATACATACATGCATGCACAGTTAATTACACCTAAATTTGAAAAGAAGATAAAAAAATATATATTAGAAAATCACATAAATTGCGAAACAAAACATTAAAAGAAACTGAATTTAGTAAAAATCGTATAAATTCCAAAAAAAATCCTTCATAATAAATGCAAAGTTAATTACAAATAAATTCACAAAATAAGCAGAAAATCACATAAATTCAAAACAATAAAAAAAAACCAAAATAAAAACCTCACTCACTTAATAGTACGCTCAAGATCACCGACCTGATACACAATATGAATTAACTGGCGCTTGTCCTTCTTCGGCCATTCTAGCAAATCCGCGTTAAGCTCCATTGCTTTTGTTCTTCAAATCAGAAATTCAACTTTGTCTCTGTTCACAGATAACAGAAAATCAATTATTATTACTACTACTACTACTACTACTACTACTACTACTACTACTACTACTACTACTATTACTATGTTAATAATGAAAAAAATAAATATATAAAATACTGAAAAAATCCTAAAAACTTTAACAAAAGATCAATCTAAAAAATAAAATTAATGATAAAATAAAAATAGAAATTATCAAGTGAAAACAATTCATTCAATTTGAAGATAAAAAAATAAAGGGATTAAAATGAAAAATTAAAAGTATTAAGGGCCGAAATGAAAATCAAATATATTATCAATTTAAATCAAAGGATAAAATTGAAAACCTAAACACTTCTGTACCTAGTATATTAAGTTAAACCAAATCCAAAAATTAAAAGATTGATGATCGAATTGAAATATAAATATATAATTCATTTCAATTGAAGGACCCAATTGCAATACATAAAAACCTATTTAAAAGAAATCAGGACCAAACGGAAAATTAAAAGAGAAGGGACCAAAGTGAATAAAGCAAAAACCGGGTGGCCTCTCCTGCACTTTTGCGTGCAAGAGAGAGAAAACAGAAAAACAAACTTCCCCCCGCCACCGCACCGACGACGGAGACTATGGACCAAAACGCGCCACACCATGAGGACGAACACACGGTGGCGCAGCGGACGAGACCCCGGAAGCGTATTTTCCGGTGACGGAGGACGCCGCACGCACCGCTCGAAGAGGGCGTGAGGCTGCACTTCGTGATCGGCGTGTGGCCCACGCGCGCACCAATTTCTGAAGATAATAATAAAAAAATAGTGGTCAATTACTGGAACACCCCTACCTATAATTCTTCACTTTTGTCTTATTTTGGGGGTACATTTGTATTTAGCCATTGTAAAAAATGGGCAATACCCGGGTTACCCCTCCCCTTCCAGAAATATTTTGTCTTTTATGGGGGTAGAATAGTATTTAACCATTTTCAAAAAGTGTGTAATTCCCGTGAAGCCCCTCGGTGTTAAACCCGTTTTTTATCTTTTTCGAGGGCTAAAATCGTTAATGTATTGTGCAAATAATGATAAAAAAATTAGAAAACCGGCAAACCAACCAAACCGACCGAACCAAGAACTGACCCGATCCAAAAATACACTATTGAAATCCACAGTGAAAACACTCACAAGCTACAGTGTTTTCCTGATCTCTTTCAGTATAGTTTATATATATATATATATATATATATATATATATATATATATATATATATATATATATATATATATATATATTAACTATAAAATAAACGGCGTCCCACATTTACTGTGCACTGTGCACACAGACACAGTGCACTGTGGATTGCGACAATAGCTTCTTTTTTTTTTTTTTTTTTTTTTTGCTTTTTGCGCTTTTTTCTTTTCTTTTTTTTTTTTTGGTTTTCTGCTTGCGTTTTTTTTTCTCTTTTTTCCTGTTTTTTTTATGATTACTTTCCTCTCTTTTTTTCGTTTTTTTCTTTTTTTTTTCCTTTTTTTTCCTAATTATTCTTTTTCTTATTTGTTTCTTCCATTTTTTGTTTCTTCTTTTTTTGGTTTTTTGTTTTTTAATAATCGGGGTGTCTGAGCTCGCTTAAATGCACCACGATTAATCTCTATATCCAAATTTTTTTGATAACGAGGGTGTTCAGGCCAACTTATACATACCACGACAATCCCCGGACCCATATTTTTTTTCTAAAATGCTTTCCTGCTTTTTTTTTTTTTGCTTTTTGCGTTTTTTTTTTCCTTTTTTCTTTTTTTTTTTGGTTTTCTGCTTGTGTTTTGTTTTTCTCTTTTTTTTTATGATTACTTTCCTCTCTTTTTTCATTTTTTCTTTTTTTTTTCCTTTTTTTTTCCTAATTATTCTTTTTCTTATTTGTTTCTTCCATTTTTTGCTTCTTCTTTCTTTGCCTTTTTTTGTATTTTTTCCTTATTATATTTTTTTTCATTTTTTTCTTATTATATTTTTTTTTTCTTTTTCTACTTATATATTTTTTTAGTTTTTTGTTTTTTAATAATCGGGGTGTCTGAGCTCGCTTAAATGCACCACGATTAATCTCCATATCCAAATTTTTTTGATAACGAGGGTGTCCAGGCCAACTTATAAATACCACGACAATCCCCGGACCCACATTTTTTTTCTAAAATGCTTTCCTGCTGGTACATTTTTTTCCTTTTTTTTTCTTTTTTTATTCACTTATACATTTTTTTTATAACCGGGATCTCCGACCAGCTTAAGCACACCACGACTAATTCTTGGGCCGAATTTTTTAAAAAACAATATGGATTGCTACAGTGCTTTCACGCTTATACTTTTTTTTTCTTTCACTTATACATTTTTTTGTAACCATGGTCTCTCAGCCAGCTTAAACTCTTTTTTTTCACTTATATTTTTTTTCACTTATATTTTTTTTTATAACCACGATCTCCGGGGCAGCTCAAGTGCACCACCACTACTCCTCGGACCAAATCTGTTTTTTGATAATCGGGGTGTCTAGGCCAGCGTCGACACACCATGACTAATCTCCGAACCAATTTATTATTATTTTTTATTTTTTTCCTTATACGTTTTTTTGTTCACTTTTATTTTTATTTGTTCTGTGGATTAGATGATTTTTATAATTTTATTATTTGCGCAATAATAATGATAATTTTAGTGATTATTTTCTTATAAAAATCTTTTGATTTTTTTTAAAGATTTTCCTGAAATTTTAATTTATAGCGGTGATCATTTTAAAAGTAATATTACTCTATTTTTCCCTTTATTCGTTTTTTTTTTGGTTTTCTGTTTCTTTATTTGTTCTTTAGATTATATGATTTTTATGATTTTATTATTTATGCAATAATAATGATAATTTTAGTTATTGTTTTTTTATAAAAATCTTTTGCTTTTTTATTTTATTTTTCATGGCAATTTAATTATTTTAATTGTTTTGGCAGTAATGTTAGTAATAATTTTAGCTTTAATAGCAATGATAATGGCAATAACGTCAGGATGAATTTTCAATTTATGTTTTCGTCTTTTTTTTGATAGAAAATTAACAACTTATTTTTTTTATTTGATTATTGTTGGTAATTTCACAATTTATATTTTATTTTTGTTTGATTTAAATTGAATTATAAAATGAACTAATCTTAATACAGTGAACTTAATAATTTAGATATCCGAGTTTTCTTGCTTTTTTAATGATGATGATAAATTTATGCTGGTTATTTCGTTTGAAACTACTAAACAGATAAATTTATATCGATTTTAAATTCATATATTTTCTAGAAAACTTGCACTTGGCATGAATTCTGCACAGATTTATTATTTTAGCTAAATTTATATTATAATAAAAAATACACACAATTAATATTCCTTACATTGAAAAAAATATTGTGCTGCCCGCGGCGAAGCGCGGGGGCATTGTCTAGTATATATGAAATGTTGTTTGAGCATCATTTCTACATTTCTTGATTCGTTTATGTTATCTCTCATTTTGGTATTACATATGTATTCTTCTCTTATTTATCCGTATAGCTAGTTTACCTGAAGCCTGCAGCAGCAGCAAGGCCAAGCATTCGGGGTTTTGAGGACCCAAAAAACCAACCCGAAGATGGCTACCATCCTGGAAAAAGCAAGTGCAGTTCACCTGGTCTCTCTATTTTTGTGTGGGCAGTCACTAATATTATTTTCAATTTTGAAATAGCCTAGTGAAATGCTCCAAATTTTTTTTTTTTTGGGATTCAAAGAAACCTCGTTCTTGGAAATGCACGTTCTGACTCGAATTTAAGATTTGCTGTACAGATCTCAAGCTCTTCAGCATTACGTTGTGTCTTTTAGGGATAAATGCTTCAAAGATGCTACGTTCTCCATTTGCTCTCCACAGTCTAGACACAAATATATTTTTTTTTCTTCTGGTTTTGTCATTGATGAATGAAGAGGTGTTAATAATTATAAAACTAAGAAAAATACTTTCTACATCTGACACAAACAACTACCATAATTCTATTAGGAGCAAAAATCGTAAAACAAAGCTATACAGAATTAGTCAAAAGTAGGAGGGGGGACGCATTCCTCTATCAGGGTCCATGTTTTCTACTGTTAGATTGCTCTCATTCAAGCTTTCTGCAAAACATATGTTTGAAGATTCTATATTTCACTGCCTCAGTCTTTGTCATATAGGCTGGTTTGCTACAGTCTTGTTATTGGATCCTTTCTTTCATGATACACGCATAAGCATAATATTTTCATAGAGGTTTGCAATTTCAAATAGGATAAAAATCGACCCCATAAAATTAGAATCGTGAACTCATAAAGGAAAGAACATAATAAATAAACAAGAGAATTACATTAAATTAAAAAAATAACAAAAACCAAATCAAACCCAACTGATCTATAAATATATATGATTTGTTAGTGGAAATCTCATCTAATTAAATCAAATCCTCATTTACATTTTACTAGCCTAGCTACGTCATTTCATTTATAAAAGCGTAGTTTTAAAACCCGATCAAAGGTTGAAAAAGTTATCCCTTTTTTTGAATGGGTCAAGCCCGGGTCGACTGGGTGGGGTCAACTCGGGTTTTAACCGGGTCAAACAAGTTTCTTTCCTTTTCTATTTTTTCCCAACCAGAATAGTTCTAGATTCTAAGTCGGGCAGCAATTAGGATTGATCAACGAGTCTTTCAAATCAATATATATATATATATATATATAAAAGACCCATGAGTCAACTCATCATTCAATCCAAGACACGAGCCTCAAGTTTTATCTTAAAAGTATGCTTCCTTCGCCTACTCACAAAAGACATCTCTACGGCTCTACCTTCCACCCCCCCTCATCGCCTTTACCTCTCATCCACATCCACTTACCACGTGTCCAATTATGAGGCGAAACAGAGATGCTTCAACACTGTGGCTGAGTCAACCCTCCCACCAGGTCCTACCATTAGTCAAATTTATGGCCAACTCTCGTTCTAATTTTCAACAATTACCATGGCGATTGCAGGTAGGACTTTTCTTTCTTCAACATGAAATAATTCTAGCTCTGCCATATACAGAACAAATGCGTGTTTTTGGTCCTACTCCCACTTTCTCACGTCAACAACACACATTACACTATTCTTTCACACACTTTTGACGACCCACTCTTCAACTTTACTACTACTCCTTCCTCCACTCGTCTTCGATATATATACACCCCCCCTTCTCCAATGCCCTAAAACATCAAACAGATCAAAGAAACAGTTCTGAGACAATCTTTGAAGCTGATATTCAATCAAAACTTGAAGCCCCACGTACAGAAAAACATGGGAAACTACACTTCTTGCTGTGTTGTTTTCACCTGCTCAAGAACAGCACCTAAGACTGCAAAACTTATGGATTCTCAGGGGAAGTTGAGGCAAGTAATTAGTCTCCCAGTAAAAGCTGCAGAGCTTATGCTTGAAGAACCTGGCCATGCAATTTGTCCATTGCATGAGCTCAAGCAAAGGAATCGTCTAATAGCCATGCGAGCTGATGATGAGCTTTTGCCTGGAAAGCTATACTTGCTAGTTACTTTAAGTAAGGTAAACTGTAAAGTTTCTGCGTCGGAGCTGGCAATCATGGAGTCTACTATTGCTGCTTGTGCGAAAAGGTCGAGCAAGAAGAGAAATGGTGCTAAGGTTTTGCCTGCTATGGCTGGGGTGTTGGAGGAGGGATCAGAGGGAGAGGTTAGCGTTTTCGAAGGAAATGATCTTCCGAGCTCTACCGGTTGCCGGTTGGTGAATTATAGACAGTGGACTCCGGCGTTGGAACCCATATCGGAGGAGTTTTGATCGGAGAAAAAACTTTTTTTCTTTCAAATTTTCCAGATCACATGAACTAGGTTGATTGAGGACATCGTTTCTGGGATTTGACCTTTTCTTTTTTAAGAACAAAATTAGAGTTCACTTTAAGTACCTACAACGCAGATCTTACACCAAGACAAACCTAAATCAAACCAGGCTTGAGATGTAATTATGATAGGGCTACTCAATGAGAAGTTAGGTGTGAATACGGTCAACTAAAAAATAGGATTAATTAATTCAATTGATTTATTAATTTATTACTCTTATGTGTAAAAGTTTTTCTTCCTTCTCTTCTATGGTGTCGATTTTGAGATGATTAAAGGAGTTATTTTAGAGTATGCTATACAGTGGCCTGGCTGCATTATACCGCGTGCTAGTCTGAATTTTTTTATCATATAAGAAAATTAAAGTGATGCAAACATTTATAAGCAAATAAAAAAAAAAAACAAGATTCAACGTAAGCTCTTATAATTTTAATAATATGAATAAACCATATAACATAAATCATATAACAATAATAAAAGAAATTGACAAAAACAACTAGCAAGAAAAAAAGGACTAAACTTATCGGATCTATATCTAAAACTTTGTTATAATATTGAGGTGAACCCGTCAAAAACAAGTTAAATAAACCAATCAAATTTTATTATTAAACAATTTAATATTGAAAAATAAAATTTAAATAAAAATAATAAAAAATCTAAGTCAAACCTGATCGATATAAGATTGAGATAATACAATATAAAAAAAAAAACCAAAACCCCCCAATAAATTAACATTAAGGATGTGATTGAATATTTTTTTTCTTAATAAAAAACCTAAAAATAATAAAAATCAACTCATGTTAATATTCAAAATCCATGACTGATCATAATTTATAAATCAACCATAAACACTAAAAATTAATGAAGTAAAATTCTCAAATGTCAACATACATGTAATAGATAAGAAAATAACATATTTATCATACCATTATATAGTTTTGGAATTTAAAAATTAAGTTATGATAAAATAATTTCATCATGCATTTTCTTTTCTCTTTTTCAAATTTATCCCATACTCTCTCTCTTTAATTCTTTTGAGACCTAATTTTTTTCTTAATATATGCAAAACTTGGTCGATTAGACCATTAGTGATAAAGTATTTTAGAAAAAAAAAAAAAAAAACTCTCTTATAGTTATACAACTGATCGATTTTCATTGTTGTTACTGTTTAGGATAAGGACAACAAACATTAATAATTTAAGTATTGCGAATACATTAATAAAAGATAATGTTTCTATGTATTAATAACAAGCTTTATGGATAAACAAATTATGTCATGCTAATATCATATCTTAATGGTAAGCAATAATCTTTAATTTCTTTCTCTTTTTTAATTCAAACCCTTTATTTTATAACATTTGAAGTTCGAAACTATTTATAAGTATAGAATTAAAAAAAAAAAAAGAGTAAGAAGTTGTCCCACAACACTCGATTTATAATTATGTGAGAATATTTTTGTGAGATGGGTTTTGAATTTAATTTAACCCTATAAGATATTGAATTATAATGAGATATTTTTATTATCACGAGTTCATCTTATCTTATTTATTAAGTTCGTTGAATATGAATGGTTATTTTTTTTTTATGCAAGGAACTTTTATTTATGGAAAGTGTATATTAGGTGAACGAGTAAGACCTCGACTATTTTAGATTTTTATAAGAGATGCACAGTATGACTCGAATTCGAGACTTGCTGTGCAGATCGGAAGTCTTGAGGATATGTGACACCCATGACATTAGAGTAGAAGATCAAATAAGTGATTTTTAAAACTATATTGTTTTTCAAAATAAGTTTTATACTTTGATATTTTTTCATTTTTTTTAATATGCTACTTTGAAAAACAAAACTTATAATCTATTATGAATTGAATTTCAAATTAAACGGAATAAAAGTCAAAGTTAAACTTAGCCGACTCAATATATTAATCTGTTATTTGATCAAAACTAATTTTTAACATTTTTTAAAGTCAGCATCCAGTAATTGGAATTATGGACTAAATTTAAAAATCTTAATAAGAAAACTAAAATTTATTTTTCCAGTGTGTGACAACAAATAATTCCACACATTCTCTCTTCTTTTCACAAACTCTCAACCAGAAAGATTGCAATGTGCTGGGCAGCCACGAATATTAGCTTTAGCCATTAACTCAGCTGATTTGGACACCAATTTTTACAGCCACGACCACAAGTGGTGCCAAAAAAAAAAAAGGTTGTCGGTAGTCGGTACGAGCCACGTTCTCAGTGAGTCACATGGGGGTCACTGTAATTTTACATTGGTGACTACTCTATGTTACACACTCGTGTTATAAAAATATTTATTTTTAAATTAAAATTTTTAAATTATTATTTTTATATTATTTTAATATGATGATGTTAAAAATAATTTGTAAGAATAAAAAAAATATATATTTTGAAAATCAACCTGAAACGCACTTCCAAACAAACCTATTTTGGTAGGGTGTAAGATTATTATTTATTTTAAAATAAATTAAAATAATATTTTTTATTTTAAAAAATTGGTTTTAATAAATCAAAACGATTTAAGAATATAAAAAATATGATTTAAAGATAAAGAATCTCATTTTTGTTAAAAATATAGTCTAACGACAACCTTAAATAATATCAAATAAAAAAATATTTATTAATTTAGTCTGTCTTGTTTGAAGTTTAGAATATTTTTTCATGGTTATTAAATCTGATTTTTCCAGGTGAGTTGATTAAGTAACTAAATAATTCCATGATGCTTGATAGGAGTTAGATTTATTTTAAACTATTTTTTTATTAACCGAACTAATTATCAGTGATCCAATGAGTGCATTAATTTCCCTATCAAACATAATTCAAATTGATAAGAAAAAAAAGTATTTTAAAAAAAAATCAACATAATTTTAAATAAAAATAATTAATCCAAATTAACTATTTGATTAACTCGTAAACAAGAAGGTTCAAACTAGGTGATTTTTGGGCCGGGTATTAGTAAAGAACCTAAAGTAGATCAGTCGGTTACTGTGGACTGGACATTTGCTCTCCAACTTGGCACCTACATGAGCTCAGTGTTTTTTTTCGTGTATGAACAATGTAAAAACAATTTTTTCCCTCGAAGAAGACAAAAAACAGCGTCTGGGTTGAGAGGTTTCACGGTAATTGCATATTTTTTGTCCGGTTCGGTCCGCTTCGTCTGGCCGGTTTATTTGTTTTTTAATATTTCATTGAACATTGCAGTAACCATTTTGTCCCTAAAAAAGGACAAAAATCATGTCAGGGAGGGAGAGGTGATCCGATAATTAACCAATTTTTTATTCTTTTTTTCTCCGGTTTACTGTTGGCGGTTGCCAGACACGCCGTCCATTTCCGAGCTCACGCGTGTTTCACACGACTCGTGCGACTTACTCCGACATCCAAAAATACCTAACTGACGTCTAAAGTGATTTTCAGGCATGTTCTCTTCCACCTAGTATGACTCATGTGACTATATGGTGTCCGAAGACGTGTCAATGATCTGTTGAATTCCCCCCCCCCCCCCATTTCTCTCTCTTGCCTGCACAATCTGACATCAGCGCAAATGTTTTTTATTAAATTTTATTTCAGTCCCTGAACGTTTGAATTTGTTATTCTAGCCCTTATTACTATTATATAGGTTTTGATTTGTTTCAATTTTGTCCTTCAATTGAAATTTGATTATATATTGTAGTTTCAATTAGATCCTCATTCTTTTAATTTTCGGATTGGTCTGGAATCCTTAATATTTTTGGTATCAAAGTTTTTATTTATTTCAATTTTATCCTTCCATGCAAATTTATTATAAATCCTTAATATTTTCGGTATCAAAGTTTGATTTCTTACAATTTTATCCTCCTATGCAAATTAATTATGGATTTCAGTTTCATTTTGGTCACAATTCTTTTAATTTTCGGTTTTGTTTTAAATTATTTAATTTTAATATTTGGATTTATTTAAATTTTGTCCTTTAAATTAAATTTATTACATATGTTATTTTTTAATTTTATCCCTTAAACTTTTAATCTTGAATTTTATTTTAGTTCCTTTATTTTTTATATATATTTCTTACATAGTTTCTATTTCTGTCCATGTTTATATGTATATGCTCTTAGTTTTTCTTTCCAATTTTTCTTTATTTCCAATGTTATTAAGTTTTTCTATTTAAGGTCCAAATTTTAATGTTTACTGTTTGTTCACCGTGGACTGGATATATGAGGCTAAGTATATATTTTTATATTTGTTTAATATTAACGTCCTAATATATATATATATATATATATATATGACCTATGTATTCTCTGAAAATAAAATAATAATTTATGATAAGTGTTCTAAAATACTTTTAATATAACAATATAACAAATAAATCTTATAAACTAAAAAAAAATATTTTTTTGAACAATAGTTAAGTTTTGGTGTCATCGATAGCATGACAAATAATGATTAAAATATTAATTATGTATATAATATTTATAATGACATACTCAAATAATTTCTTAAAATCTAATAATATTTATTTTTATTTTGTTATTTATTTTGTTTTTAAATTGCTTTTTTGTTAGTATTGTTAGGTCTTGAATTTTCTAATTATTATAGATAGGACATTCAAAATAATGATTATTTGTTAGTTTTCTTTTCTTTTAAGTATGCCAAATTAATTATATATTTGTATATTTATGTAATATTAGCGTGCGTGTGTGTGACCTAGATTTTTTTGAAAAATAAATGTCTTTAGTCAATATCATCGATTGTGGTTTTGCTATCTATCAATTAAATTATTGCCAAAGTACTTAAAAAAACATCAATCAAATTGTTTGGTGCATAAAATAAATCACTCATCTGCTAAAATTCAATAACTATAATTTTACTATTTGCTAATTAAAAAATTCATGAAACAAATAAAACATGCATAACAATCAATCAGTATGTTACACAGAGCATATGACTCATTTCAACAATTTTTTTTTTATTCCAACTGTACAGTCTACTGATACAATAATTATCAAAACATTTTTAACAATAACAACATTCAATCACTTTTAGGTAGGAAAAAAACTTTTCTAATATATTCCATTAATTACAATTTTACTAATTAAATATTAAAATAACCAGTTACAACGCGTATAAAATCATTCAATTTCCTACATAGAAAAAAACCCTAGATAAATTATTCAAAATAATGATAATGATTAGCTTTAAGTTTTTTTCTTATACATATGTGAGAGTAATTATATATTTTAATATTTATTTAATATTATCGCCTATATATATATATATATATACAGGGAGAGAAAATGACTTAGGATTTTTTGAAAAAAAAATTAATATCAGTATTCTAAAATACATTTAATATAATAAAATGATGAATAAATCTTATAAAATAAAAAAATATTTTGGCTTTTAATTTTAATTTTGTGCTCTTTTGTTTAAGTATTTCTTAAAAAAAATTACAATTTTTTCTATTTAGAATATTTTAGATCTAATATTATTGGGAAAAAAGACAACTAAAAAAAAAAGGTAGACAAATTTACCTAGGTTATCTACAATTAAAAAATATATGAACCACTTCCCGTTTTGATTACACTGTTCCTTTTAGGCGAAAAAAAAACTCATTTCTAATATATTTTATCTATTACAATTTTACTAATTGAATATTAAATCTAATTATAGCACGCAAAAAATTTAAATTTATTTCTTGAAAAATTACAATAGTTTTTATTTATAATATTTCAGATCTAATATTATTGGGGAAAAAAGACAACTCATATAAAAATAGGTAGATAAATTTATCTAGATTATCTACAATTAAAAAATATATAAACTATTTTTCATTTCGATCACACTATTCCTTTTAAAAAAAATATTTTTAAATTATTTTATTTATTATAATTTTATTAATTAAATATTAAAATAAGTAATTACAGTATATAAAAAATCAATTAATTTTCTATTTGAAAAAAAAAAAGCCCACAGGCGTGTGCAATCTTACTCGTAATATCTATATAATTTACTACCTTTTGCTTTTTATTTGGAAAAAAAGAAAAGAAAAAAGGAAACAAACAAAGGACAAGTGGGCCTTGAATTAACGTGTCTCTTTAAGTTTTTAACAAAACCACAAGAGGACATCCTTGGAGCCAGCAAATTCCTTACATTACACGAGCTTTGAAACCTAAACGCCACCGTTTTTCTCTTTCTTGTCCACTTTAGTCCAACTCTTCCTCCTCTGTATGCAGCCAGCTTTTGCCGTCTCACTCTCCTTTGTTTGTACACCCTCCTTCATTCTCAACCCTCCTTTAACAGCACACAAAAATGGCCTAAAAGCAAAATTCATATAGAAAAGATTAGTGTTTTAGGCCCAGAAAGGCGCAAAGTTTCCATCTTTTCTGTTTTGCTTTGGTATCTATAAAGATTCACTCTCGGGGTCTTCAATTCTTTTATGGGAAAATCGCTTTCTAATATATCCAAGCATCTGATTCATCATCACTCAAAAATCCATCTAAAGCCCACAAAACAAGCAAGACCCACATCAGTAGTTAAACAGTTAGAGAAGATGGAAAACAGTTCTGATTTAGACAAGAGCAGCAGCAACGGTAATGGTAACAGCAACAACACAGGCGTGCCTTTGTCAGATGTTGTGTCTGATTGTATTAAGAGGTGGTTTAAAGCCACACTCAAAGAAGCCAAAGCAGGAGATATCAATATGCAAGTCTTGGTTAGTCAAATGTATTACAGTGGTTATGGAATCCCTAAAGATGAACAAAAGGTATGCTCTGTATATTTATTTTTTTAGAAAATATCTTTTGATGGTTTGGCGCTGCTTTTGTTTATGATTTGATGAATTGAAGTTGTTGGGGTTTTGTGTTGGGTTGTTGATGATATTTGAGAGTGGATATTTTGTGTTTGTTTGTTGGGATTGTAGGGAAGAATTTGGATGACAAGAGCATCAAGGACTAGGTCTTGGGTATGGAAGGTTTCTAATAAGCAACCAGGTTTGGTTATGATCTGTGTTGTTATTTATTTTTCATCAAATACTAGTATGGCTATTAGGGTCATTACTGATATTGCTTCCTTGGTTTATCGTTCTTTGTTAGGGTATAATGCAAGTGATTCGGATTCGGATTCGGATTCAGGTGAATTGAAGGGTGATTCTTAATTAGACCAAGAATTGGGTTTCAAAACAATTGAAAGGTGAGCTTGTGTCGTGCTTGTTCTTGGCCATTTTGTCTATGTAAGTTGTATTTGTTATATTTGCTGTTCTGTCACTTATGTAGAAATAGATTCCAAGAGTTTCTTGAGTACTTCACATGTTTTCTCGAGTCTGGTTTTATGGAAATTCATCACTGGTCATGCAAGTGGCTTTATTTGTTGTAGCAAGGGGTTCTGACTATATTTTGCTTGTTAAGTTAATGATAATGAATCTGATTGTGATTACAGAATAATAAGTCTGTCAACTGTTTTGACTTTCGAGACAAATTTGGTGTATCTCTTTATCAGATTGTCAGGATTAAGAATTCACCTATCCTTCTTTGGGTCTTCTGAATACTAGACAAGCTGAAGTATATATAATAGTTCATCTCTCTCTTTTGTGCTCAAATATTCCCAGGCTGGATGTCCAGCCTATCCAACCTTAGATGCTATTAGATGGGGGATGAAATCTGATAGATGCCCTGATAGGAGAGTGTCACTACAAATATTCTCCTGGAACTTGTTTAGTGTTTGAGTTGGGGGATATCTTTGAGCATGGAATATTAGGCTGAGTATCCAGCCCGTCATGGAAATAAACAACAACTCCCCCCCCCCCCCCCCCCCCCCCCCCCCTTTTTCTTCCTTGTATTTCTGTTTTGTTACAAAGTGTTTACCTGGTGAATATTCAATTGTACTAAAAAAAACGTATTATTTGTATTATCTATTTTCCGATACAGTTCTTTTAATAGTGGTAATGAGAATTCCATTTACAGTTCACTTCATTAGTACCTACATTTCCCTTTCTACTAGTTACTTTTGTTGCAGAAATTTGCTTTTCTTTATTCTGGAGCCCTTGTATTGTTTTCACCACTCTTTACATTCTTCTTCTTTGTTCACTCAACCACTCTTCCCTGCATAATTTAGCATATTTCTGCTCTCCATCGGATTTATTATCTCAGAGCTCTGTAGCGGCAGAGTAGTAAATTATGATCTGTAACAATGTTGTTTCTTAAAACTTTCCTGGTTTATAAAATAAAAAATGATGTTTGTAGCATTTGTCATTTTACCTGATCATTGCTCTTCTATTTCCACTCTCTATGTTTTTTCATAAACTTTCTTTTACCTTAAGACCATCGCCAAGAGCATTCTATTATTGACATCAAAGCAGATACCTAGATGGGTATTTGGCAAGACTATCCTTATTCCCTGGAACATCAGAAAATACACTGGGAAACTGCTTCCAACGTGACTGAATTTAGATCTCATACAGACTTTATAGGTTGTAGGATGTTGTACATCCATAGATCTCCAATAGCATTGTGGATTAGCTAGCGAAAGGACGTGTTTTTCTTGTGCACTATGAATTTGGTTTGCAGATCATCCTCAAAGATTCAATGAGTTTTTGTATGTTGTGTTTGTTCTCATCAATGAAATATTCTTTTTATTTTCCTTTAAAAAAACCCAACATGTAAAGACAGAAAAATTGAACGAATGCATCTGTGTAACATCGCAAGATACCTACACCGCAAGGACTGTAATCCGGAAACTTTTCCTGGGGGAGAAAATGGGTTGTAATAAAGCAATTACATGGTTATATCTGTATGTTGCCTTTGTCAATTTTGAAGCATGAATCTTTGTTGGAATTATGATCTATCTGATCTCTGTGCGGCTAAGCCGGTCCTGCTGCAACTAGTGACATAATTGTATCACCTTTGGGGCAGTTTTCATGCCCATTTATCCGAACCATCATGTATAATTGGAAGCATTTCTTTATTGGATTTAATCTCTTTCTTTATTGTATATTTAGGGATGATGTTGTTCTTGATCTTCACCAGCTTTCATGTGCTTGTAACAACTGTCCTCTTTTACTCCCATCCCCTCTTGTAGTTCTCTGTTCCCCCGGGTGTATTTTTGCTTTTATACTGTTTGTTACCTTAAACAACTTGGTAGTTGTAATTTCGCTAAATCACAGGCAAGAGGCCTTTGTCAGTTGAGTTCATGTAATTGCATAAATGCTGACCTTTTCGTTTCACAGTTTCTTGAAACCAGTGAAATAAGATTTTGCTTTTCTTACAAGGAAGCTCATTGGATCTTGAACCAGACAGCAGCAACCCAGCAAGGGGAACCTCTTCTTTTTCTCATCTCATTCTATGTGTCAGTTGAAGTTGATCTCAGGTCGTTTTGGATACTGGTAACTTGTAATTCTTCTACCAGTGGATATTCACTTTCAGGCAGAATAATATTGGAAGTTCAATCATCTATGGTTGTTAATTTTAGGGTTCGTGGGATTAGTCGACGTGTATGCAAGCTGGTTCGGATTCACGTTAATAAATATAATAATATTGGAAGTTCCAAATGGACCAGAAAAGTAACAGTCATGTTCAATTCTTGAGTTGAATTTCTTGCCTCCAATTTTCTGATCACTACAAAGTTCAAAATCCAATCCTTGCAGGACCTGTCAACCCTACAACCTTTCAGAATAGAAAATGTAGACACGATGATTGCCACCCTGAACGAATTTGAAGGACTCTGAATACGGAGAAGCACGATACCCTTTTGAATCACCCAGAAAAGGAGTGCAATATCAAGGCAAAGTGGTGCCATTGTGACTTGACAAAATTCACTTTTGATCCCTAATATTCATGTTCATTAACATGGTTTTTTTTTTTTTTTTTTTCTATTTTGCTCCTCAAATTTTATTTTCACCACCTTTGAATTCCTGGGTTCTAAGAGGAGAAAGAAAGTCACTGGAAAATAGTGAGGCGAGCGAAAATAATTGATCAGCCATAAAAATGCCATTTTTTTGGTGTTAATGCTTGTCTTGGAGATGAGAATTTAATGGTAGTTGTTTGACCATTAAACAAGCTAGGAAAAGCATAAAGATTTTTTAGATTCAATCTGATTTTTTGTTTTTGAAATGATATTAGGGAGTTTTAAGATTTGGAATGAGGTAATTTAGATTTATAAGATGTTTAAATGGTGTTTTATGATCAAAATAGACTATAAAAGTTATAGGGTTCAAGAACCTTTGGCTAGATTTTCTAGCAAATCAAGTTTTGTCCACAACAAACAATGTGTCATATATATATATATATATATATATATATATATATATATATATATATATATATATATATATATATATATATAATTTAAAGTGAATATTTTTTAAAAAAATTAATAAATATAATGCTATTTAACAAATGATCCAACTCATAATTACCTTTAAAATAATAATTACAATGTTACTCAATAAATCATTTGATTATTTCATACTTTTTAAATAAAATTATACATTTTTTTATATATATTTCTTAAAAAATATATATGAGCTTAATATGTAAGAATTTTTTAAAAATTGCTCAATAATATTCTATGTGAGCTAAACCGTCATTTGGCTGTTAATTTTTATATGTTTTCCTGAATTAATTATTTTCTTTAATCTTGCCACGTAAAAAATATGGAAGCACTTTTAAAAAAAAAAGTTTTTTTTTATATTATGGAGAGTTTTTACTTAAACCAGTATGCTACCGATAAAAAAATGTTTTATAAAAAAAAACAAGTTAACGAGGAAATGAGAGCTTTACCTCAGAAATATTTTTTCCCACTCCTTTACTTAAATGATTGAGATTCTTGTGAATTTCTATTTAAATTATCTTAATTTTTTATTGAAAAAACATTATTAATAAAAAGGTTTTTTTTGTTAAAACAAAAACAAAAGTATAAATAAGGAATGGGTAATCTACTTAAGAAATGCATTTTCTCTTCTAATATTTGAGTCGATTAAACTCTATAAATATTTATTTTAATTATCATATAAGTAAATAAAACTCGCTTTAAAAATTTATTCTCGTCATCACATGGGCCTACAAGCTAATGGCTGCTAAACAAAACAAAAAATGGAATTAATAAGAAAACAATGGAAAGCCATTGACTTGCGGCAATCAACCTGATGGGTCATTTTTTTTAAATTAAAAACAATGTCTGAAATAAAAACAATGGAATTAAAACCGGTTGATTGCCGCAAGTCAAGGTCTCTTACTCTCTTCTTTTGTGTTGTTGAAAAGGTCATTGCATTGTCTTGCGAGCGCCGCGTCAGCAATTGTTTTTCTTCTTCACTCTTCTCCACTTAAAATTATATTTGACCATCTTTATTCTCAGTATTTTAATTTTAGTTCTTATTATTTTGATTTTTAGTTCTTGTTTTTTGTTTATTTTGTAGATTTTTTTTTTTAATTTCGCTCTTCAATTCTAATTTATCATATATATTTTGGTTATTGTCTTAGGCCTTTTGTTTCTGTTTTTTTATTTCAAACTTGATCACCATTGTTTTAAGAAAATGTCTTTTTTTAATTTATTTTGCTTTTCAATTTCACTATTCATTCAACAATAAAAATTAGTTTTCATTTGAGTTTTGATCTTCACTCTTTTAATTGTATTTTTTTTTTTTTTTGCTTTGGATTCTTTTGTGTAATTTCTATTTTTTTTCCAAGTTCATCATTTAATATTAATTTATTGAGAATTAAGGCTCATTTTTTTTTTTCTTCCAGAAATGATACTATTGATGCAATGCCTCATATCATGTTATTTGACGGGTTAACTCAGGCTGACATGTCTCTTATTTTCTAAATTATAGTTTTTTCATGCTAACTCATATCGAATCAAATTATTTATTTTTGAAAAATATTTACAATAACTTAATATCATTTTTAATGAGAAAAAATATTTACAATAACTTAAGTTATATGATAATATCAACTCTATATTTGTATTTTTTTTCTAGCACCCATATGATAAATCTCAAAAACACACCACCGCCCCCTTATATTTTCCCAAGAAGAAAGAGTTACAATAGATCTTTTCTTTTTTATACCAATATCAACTACCTGCTTATTTTGTTTTATGAGCACCTTCAACACACAATTTAATATATATATATTATTAAGGAAGCTAATCTTAGATATATATAATTAGATCTAAGATTAGCTTCCTTAATAATCATAATATATATAGTAATAATAATAAATATCTGCTTCAAAAGGGCATGTTCCTCCACCTCAATGGTTGCCAAATTTGATCCTATAGGCATGGTCCATGTGGTTAGGTTCGACTAATGAGTGGTTTCTTGGGAACTCTAGTTTGCGTGCCTTCAACACACAGGATACGCACCTGGAAAATAATAATAATAATTTAACAACAGAAAGTCAGCCATATCCTAGTGTAAGTGTCTAGTAGTTGGGAGCTGCATCTGTAACCATATTGCACCACATCACCCCCATTCTTGTTTGACTGTGCTGTTCTTAGTACTTTGTAGTAAGATTATATTATCATATTCGTGACATCCAAACCAATACTTTAGAATTTCAAGTAAGATTTGGGTTAATAGTATTTAATTTCTAGAACTCGTCATCATATCATGAATCATGCAGGCCACCATTAGTTTATTACCTTATTCAATTCCTTGAAGGTCAACTTGGTTTATTAGCTTTGTCAGGGTTCAGAACTTAGGAGGCGGTTTGATTTGAAGAAGCTGGAGTGAAAGTGAAGAGAAAAAAAGATGGTGGGAGAGTCCCTTCTTGATCAACAGCAGCCAGAATCATCTTCTTCCGAAGACATTTCTTTGCCCACATCTCTCATCAGAAAATTGTACATTGGCCACTTCTTAGCAAGATGGGATGCCAGGTTTTCTCTCTATTGCAAAAACAGTTTTCTCTAGTTTTTGTGTGTGTAAATTTGATAGATTTTTCTATTTTTATCTTGCATGTATGTATGTTGAGATTGGTTTTGAGGTTGAAGAGTTGTTGCTCATTAATGAAAGTTGTGGTATTTCTTCAAGCAATATATCCTCCATGAAGTCAAAAGATGAACAAATTATGTTTCTATTATGTATCTACTTTCTTTCTTTCCCTGAAGATTCAATCATCTGCTCTACCGACTTGTTTAGAGGCCATTGATTTTCCCCATAGACTGGGTGGTAGATTAGACAATTAACTGAGTCAAACTTGCGCCTCGGGAAAAAACTGTGAGAAATGAAATTGCAGTCCCTTTATCAGGATTGAGATAGAACTTTTCTTCATCGTTCTAGTTTTCAGGATATAATGGGGTTTCATTTTTTTTATTTGAATTGTTTGTTTGCTAACTGCAGAATGTGGGAATTCTCAGTGGGTTTATACATGATCACTCTTTGGCCAGACTCCTTAATCCTTCCTGCTGTTTATGGTGCTATCGAATCTGCTTCTATTGCATTGCTTGGTCCCATCATTGGACAATGGGTGGAGAAGCTAACATATATTAAGGTTTGCTCAAGAATTGCCACTTTGAAGCTATGCTTTATTGAAATCACAAAAGTCAATTATACAAGAAAAAAAATGAAATTTTAGAAAGTGTATAGATTCCCTTTGTTTTTTGTTTGAAATATCATATTGTTGGGATTTCAAAAGAAAATCTACTGGTCTAATGTGTGCATCCATCAAAAGTTCGATGGAGCAATCAGATGGGCCTGTGGCTCAATACGACCTCCGGTTTGGCATTGCACGGTGAGTTCGAAATATACAGAACATTACTAGGATTCAGTGAAAAGTTTCGTATCAAATCTAATTGCTCTCGCATCAAGCTGCAGTCTCCTCTGACCAGTATAATCAGAGATGTCTTTCACCATCTTCTGAAATGCCTCGAGAATTTATGTTGTGTTCATATCTTGAAACAAAAATACGATGAATAAGCTTTGATGAATGTGTTTATGTGGCTGGCTCTCATGCATGTAAATTTGCTCCATGGACATTCATTGGCAGGTTCTCCGAATTTGGTTGGTGACCCAGAATCTCTCCTTTATAATAGCTGGATGCGCAGTAGTTGCACTACTGTTCTATCCAGACCTGAAGTCGACAAATCTCACAGCATTCATCTCTCTTGTGATATTAACAAACCTCTCTGGAGCTGTCGGGGTGCTTTCCACTCTTGCCGGCACCATCTTAATAGAACGAGAATGGTAATTAGAGGATCACGTTTGTACTTTCAAGAGAGGGTAATATTATTTGCAGTGGAGCAGTTGCTATACATTTTCTATTGTGATGATAGTTATTTTCAAAATGCAGGGTGGTGGTGATTTCAGAAGCCCATCCACCTGGTGTGCTAACGAGGATTAATTCGATTATTAGACGAATTGATTTAACCTGCAAGCTTCTTGCTCCTGTTATCAGTGGCTTCATCATGAGCTTTGTATCAGTTAAAGCCTCTGCCATGACTTTAGCAGTATGGAATACTGTAGCAGTGTGGCTGGAATATTGGCTTTTCACGTCTGTATATTCTGGCATTCCAGCTTTAGCTGAGAGGAGCCAAAGGAGGATTTCACGACCTTCACGAACTGACATGGAAGAGATCAGATCCATTTCTCCAGAAAGAGAGAGCTTGCTTTCTCCGAGGGGCGAAAATTCGGTTTCGACGGATTTAGGATGGAGAAGGAGATTACCTCCATGCTTTTCAGAGCTCCCTTTTCTCGGTGCTTGGCTCGTGTATTTACAGCAAGATGTGCTGCTCCCTGGTGCAGCTCTGGCCTTGTTATATTTCACAGTGCTCAGGTAATGCCCCCCTGATGATTTTACTGAACAGCATCAGAGACTGGACTAATGCCATAAGATACTGAACCGAGACAGTTTGGGCCTTCATCTCAATTGATCTGGGTTTAGTTCCTAACTGTTACAACTTGCTAATGATTCCATTTTTCCAGCTTACTAATGATCTGGGTTTAGCTCCTAGCTGTTACAACTTACTAATGATTCCATTTTTCCAGCTTACTAATGATCTGGGTTTAGTTCCTAGCTGTTACAACTTACTAGTGATTCCATTTTTCGAGCTTACTAATGATCTGGGTTTAGTTCTTAGCTGTTACAACTTACTAGTGATTCCATTTTTCCAGCTTACTAATGATCCGGGTTTAGTTCCTAACTGTTACAACTTGCTAGTGATTCCATTTTTCCAGCTTTGGGACGCTGATGACAGCTTCCTTGGAATGGGAAGGTATACCTGCATATGTGATTGGAATAGCCCGTGGAATAAGCGCTCTGATTGGAATAGGCGCGACGGTTGTGTACCCAATCTTACAATCTCGTATCTCAACTCTCAGAACAGGACTGTGGTCAATCTGGTCTCAGGTACATTTCTTAGTAATTAAGATCATCTGAAAGTAATTCCGTCGACTGATCACGGTGCCCCCCTCCTCCTTATTCTGTGCATTGCAAGCAGTGGACCTGCCTTCTAGTGTGCGTAGTTTCAATATGGATCCAAAATCGTCATTTATCAGCGTACTTGCTGATGGCTGGAGTAGCCATCTCCAGGCTTGGCTTGTGGATGTTTGACTTATCTGTAATCCAACAAATGCAGGTGAGAAAACCTATCAAAGAGCACTGAATTCTATTGCAGTGTTTTCCAAGATCACCTCTTTTTATGCCGGCCGATCAAGTTTACTCTGCCTTAAAGAAGGCATACTAATCAACTCTTTTCTTTTTCGCCGGCACAGAATCAAGTTCCTGAGTCTGATCGTCTGGTTGTGGGAGGCGTTCAGAATTCTGTGCAGTCTTTTATGGACTTGCTGGGTTATGTTATGGGCATAATCATCTCCAACCCTCGGGTAATCATCCCTGAATCACACCACTTTCAAGCATTAAACTTTCCTGTTTCACCGGATATTTGAATCAGAATTCTTGTCTTCTTCCCTGATTTCGTACTTTGATGTGCATTGTTGTTCAGGATTTCTGGGAGTTGATCATACTGTCATTTTTAGCAGTAACAGTTGCTGCATTGCTTTACAGCATACATCTATATCGGGTCAGAAAGCACCTTTTTCACTTTGAGAAGCTGTTCATGTTGGTGAAATGGAAGATCTTGTCATCTCCGCATCAAAATTTACTGGAACCAAATATTTCTCGGTAGGGTTCATCCCTGCCGTTCTGACGTCAAGTTTCTGAGATCCCCCAGAGATTAGGCCCCATAATAACTTATCAAATACATCTGTCTTCTGTGTTGGGGATATTATCCTTCTTTTGTTGCCTGGAACAGCAGGGCAATTTATTAAATTTTTAGCAGTGGAAAATGAATAAATAATCGGAGGCCAACAGAGAATATTGTCCTTCGACAATGGTGACGACATAACTCTGTGATAATGATTAGTAAATAAAATATATATATATTCGAAACTTCAAAAAAATAAATTTAAGAAAATGCTTTGCGAATAAATGGATAATATTTATTAGAAAATAAGTTAATAAATGCATTAAATTTCCTAACAAATCATGTGATTTATCTCTATAAATTTACTGGTAGATTTTTATGATAAAAGGAAAGTTATATACTTTTCAACAACAGTTGATGCCCTATTCTACAGGTAACCCATGTCAGAAGAAAACAGATAAGACTAATTGCATGTGGTTTTAACGACACTATTTTTAAAAGTATTTTTTATTTAGAAATATATTAAAATAATATTTTTTTTATTTTTTAAAAATTATTTTTGATATGAGTATATGAAAATAATATAAAAATATCAAATAAAAAATTCATTTCAAATAAAAAATTCATTTTTTTCCAAAATATTTTTGAAATACCTTGCTAAAAAAAGCTAGGCGAATATCCTGCTGCAAGCAGTATTATGTAAACCTGAGTTAGATCAAAACACCACCTTATAATAATAAGAATTTCTTTTTTCTTTTATTTTTTTCTCAGAAATACTTTTCAAACATAAACTACAACATCTATCCTTTGTCTTCGCTTCCAGTCCAGGGCACTATCACCATCACTGTAATTAATTAATGGCCTACAACGATCTGAAAATCTATCTTCATGTATGGCCAGCAAAGCATCGCAATGTCCACGTCTTTGCAATTAATACAGTTACTATTAGTTTATTATTATTATTATACTTATATAAATACATATTTATTATTAATAAAAACCTAGTTTATTTTTAATATTTATATAATATTAGAGTAATAAATCTAGACTAAAAATAAAATTCACAAGACAAAATATTTTGCAAAGAAAATTTTAAATATGTTATAATTATGGTTAAATACTGGATATTCATTATAGCCGTGGAGATTTATATATATTATATTATTTTTTTATGAAATAAAACAGTTGTTTTTATAAGTTAAGGTATAAAGGATACCTATAATTAATATATGGGTTTTTTTATATAAAATATATGCATTGAACTATCCTGTATGAGAATTGTATATAGAGATATCATCTTTGTTTATGAAAAAACTCATGTGACAGTTATATAAATGATCCTTAAACTTGAGATAATTAAGTTATCTTATATAAAAAAATATTATGATTTGATTTTATTACATGTTATCTTAATTGAGATAACGAAAAGGCATACATTCGGTATAACATGAATTATATGAAGAAATTTGAATGATCAAAAGATGATTATCACCTTAAGTAAATTTGAGAAAATATTTTATATATTCTGGAATACTTATTGTCAAATCTTATTCAAACAATCAATGAATATTGCATAAAGAACAAACATGATTTAACATGATAAACATTCTTCATGCTTTAATGTTAAATTAGAACATTATTAATGACATAATATTAATTACATTGACAAATCGATCACTGAAAGATTAAGTCAAACCACTAATGATTTTTCTAATATTTAGAGATCATGACACGTTGTTAGACAATAAATATGATTTTCAAATATAAATTAATCATCTGTTGAATTAATAATAAATTAAATTGTTTAATTTATTTAATTCTATTTAATTATAATTATAATTTGTATTTGAACCAACATGTTAGAACCTAATGGATCACACACATTATTAATTATTAGTAAGAAATTAAATTGATATGATTTAATTAAATTAAATTAAATATAACTTGATTAAAATAATTTTAGAAATTAAGGACTAGAATATAACTAATATAGGGATAATGTTTCTAGACCTAGAAAAATCAAGTAAATACATTATTGGGTTAATTTATAAAGTCATTCTAAATTAATATATCAATATTATTCAAAGAGAAAAATGATATTTTATCAATTTATAGAGTCTTTCATTTTTTTTATAAATAATAAGTTATATCTCTTATTTATTTATTTTAAAAAAATAGTTATAAGTTAGAAAGAAAAACTAGCATGTGACTAAAAAAATAGTTATAAGTTAGAAAGAAAAACTAGCAAGTCACATGATAGAAAGCCAACACTTTAGGCATAACAATCACTCTCTCCTAAATAGTGATTTACTAGATTTCTTATTAGTAATTCGTGTTGATTACTTTTTCATGGACAATTGAACAACTTGTGTTTTGTAATGATCTAAATTTTAAATAATCATTCAAAGTTGAAGAAGATTAAATATTTAACTAATAAATATATAAACAATTCTAAATTTATCTAATGATCTATACTTGAAATTCTTAAATAAGTTTATTTTTTATTTTTCAGTGCACATAAGATATTTGAAAACTCAATAGTTACCTAGCAGGCTAGCATCATAATTAGGGTTAAAATATACTAAGATAACCCCAGGAGGCTTGAAGGCGGGTGGATATAGTTAAAAAGAAGAAGAAACTGAAATAAAAGGAGGATAATGAGAGAGTCACGTCTTGAACAACAGCAACAACAGGAATCTTCTTCTTCTCGAGACTCTACTATGCCTACACCCCTTATCAGGACTTTGTATATTGGCCACTTTTTAGCAAGATGGGATGCCAGGTTATATAGCAATTCCCTCGGAATATTTTCCTTTTATCATGTACGTAGTTGCTGGCTAGCTCTCTATTGTGTGTATTGGTATGTGATTGTGTGTAAATTTGAGACTTTTCCCTTGTATTTTCTCAACTAAGATTTTCTTGATGAGGGAAAAGGATGGCAGAATTAAGATTCTTTCGTTTGTTTGTCTGTTTTTTTTCCTTCTTTTTTTCTTGACTGCCGACTAATCCGGATTCGAGTCGGGTGAGACCGTTAAGGACGGCAAAGCTCTCCCACATAGCGCCGTGAGACCGTTAAGGATGGCAAAGCTTTAAGGACAGCAAAGCTCTCCCACGTAGCGCCGCTGCATACCCAAGGTCTCGAACTCGAGACCTTGGTTAAGCCAGGACAGCCCTCTGCCAGCTGAACTACACGCTCGGTGGTTCTGTTTTTTTCCCTTGAAGACCAAATTGATGAGCTAATTCAGCGATCTGCCATCTTTCGCGTTGACTGGATTATCAGAGAATCAATAACACTTGTGACTGGGCATGTATAACTGTGAGAAATGAATGAGGTTTTCATTTCATTTGAATTGTTTGTTTGTTATCTGCAGAATGTGGGAATTCTCTGTTGGTTTATACATGATCACTCTTTGGCCGGATTCTTTAATCCTTCCTGCTATTTATGGTGCCATTGAATGTGCTTCTACTGCATTGTTTGGTCCCATCATTGGACAGTGGGTGCAGAGGTCGACACACTTGAAGGTTCGCTCAGGCTCTGTTAATGCCCATCCCACTGGAGAAAAGATAAAATTGTGCTTTATAAAATGTTCACATTTGGTTCTGAAATTGCAAATTTTCTCATAGTTTCTGATAGTTTTAACCTCGTAAAACAGTACTAGGATTCGAATCATGAATTCTTCATCACTACCCTTGGACAGGTAGGTTGAGTGAACCATGTTCTTTTTTTATCGAATTTAACTGCTTTCAACATCAGTTCTTGTCTCCTCTGATAGTAAAATCGGGGTTTCCTTTAAAGAAATCACCATCTGAAATGCCCTCAATCAACTTATGCTGTGTTCGTCTATGTGAAAAAACAAGAAAATATAACAAATAAACATTAACAAGTGCCTGCTGTTGTTGCCTTTTCATCCATGTATATTCTCTCATAGAACATTTCTTGGCAGGTTCTCAGAATTTGGCTGGTGACCCAAAATCTTTCCTTCATTATAGCTGGATCCACGGTAATCACATTACTGTTCTATCCAGACCTGAAGTCGACAAATCTCTCAGTATTCATTTTTCTGGTGATGTTAACCAACATCTCTGGAGCTACTGGCGTGCTTTCCACTCTTGCCGGCACCATCTTAATAGAAAGAGAATGGTAATTTGGAGGTTAATTTGCATTTATAATTTGAAGAGGGGGTAGTATTAGCGAATGGACTACCGTCAGTCTATTGGAGTTGTGATCAAAATTTGTCTTGTGAGTTTACATTTTCTAATTTGAAGAAACTTATTTTCAAAATGCAGGGTGGTGGTGATATCAGAAGGCCATCCACCTGGTGTTCTAACGAAGATTAATTCGATTATTAGAAGAATTGATTTAACCTGCAAGCTTCTTGCTCCTGTTATCAGTGGCTTCATCATGAGCTTTGTATCAGTTAAAGCCTCTGCCATGACTTTAGCAGTATGGAATACTGTAGCAGTGTGGCTGGAATATTGGCTTTTCACGTCTGTATATTCTGGCATTCCAGCTTTAGCTGAAAGCAGCCAGAGGAGGATTTCACGACTTTCACCAAGTGATACGGTAGAGATGGCATCTACTTCTGCAGAAAGAGCAGGCTTGATTTCTCAAAGCGATGGAATTCGAGTTTCATTTGAAACAGGATGGAGAAGGAGATTAACTGATTGGTTTTCAGAAACGCCATTTGTTGGTGCTTGGAGCGTGTATTTTCATCAAGAAGTTGTGCTCCCTGGAGTAGCTCTGGCTTTGCTATATTTCACAGTCCTCAGGTAATGGCCTGCTTGTGATTATGTTTATGATTCATAATCTCAACCTACTTCCATAGTTTTTAGCCTCCTTTTGCACTGCCTCTGTGTTTTGAAGATTAATTTTTCGTTATTTTCGATTTAATGATTAAAGAACCCTGATAAGTTGAATATTGTAACTTTGTCATCATTGCAAAAACCCTGAAAACTATTATCAAACATGTGGTGGACTTCTCTCATTATCTTGATACACTGATTGCATCACAGTGAACAGCCTCAACATCCCTCACGCAGATATGTGATTCCTCTCGCAGTTCTAAGGGCGACTTTAAACTTTTGCTCCCAATTCAAAATCTCCCCGATGGCCCTTCTGAAAACGCTAAAATGGTGTCTGCTATTTTCGTTGTAGATGGTCACTAAAAGATTACCAGGGAGAACAGATAATTAGTAACAAAGAATTATGGGAACACGAACATAAAAAGGAAGCTTTTGAATAGAGGCATAGATCCTAAACTCATAGGCCACTCAATGAACCAGCATAAGAAGCCTCAAAAATAATATGCAAAGAAGAGAAAACCCCAGTTCAAGAAAGGTGTCCAGACTTGAATCTTGAACTCGGAATCAGCCTTCCTAAACCCAGCCTAATCATCACCATTTTGAGGAAGTACAAGTTTTTGTTTTGCTTGCAGTTTAGGGCTACAAAACAGCAAGGATTGCCGTTGCAATGTCATTGTGGGTACTATTCGAAGCAGTAGTAGTACTAGCACCAAAACTGGTTATGACTTCTTAGGGATGAAAATGGTGTTTTGGACTATAGAAGTTTGGAGATGAAATAATTAGATATATTTGGAGCTAATTAATGTGGATGCTGTAGTGATTTTTGCAGGGAAACGA
Organism: Salix purpurea; assembly: GCA_027405865.1. Lineage (NCBI taxonomy): Eukaryota > Viridiplantae > Streptophyta > Magnoliopsida > Malpighiales > Salicaceae > Salix > Salix purpurea. The sequence goes on along the minus strand of JAOWLH010000002.1, from coordinate 10,669,432 downwards.
AGGAGCATTCCACTCTCCAGAGAGAACAAAGAACTGAAATAGTAGATCAGGTTGACAAATTTAAAACCATTGGATTCGTTTGCAAAGTTTCGAAACATCATGAGGATGAGAACTGGGAAAACGAGGCATTTCTGCTAATGGTTTTTGGATGCATAATAATAGGTGATTTTGGTATTTGAATCGAAGAACATGTCATGAGAAAATCAAAAATTGATATCAAAAGTGGATCTTGTATCATATCTTTTGCTCATCATTTGAAACCAGTCATTTTCTTATCAAATGCATTTTGATTCGAGGTTTTTTCATTTTCGTGGAGAGAGAGGAGATATTTTTTTCCACTTTATCAAATCGTGGATATGGCTTTAGTTCCAAACTGCTAGAAGTTCTTAATGGTTATACTGTTCCAGCTTTGGCACCTTGATGACAGCTACTTTGGAATGGAAAGGTATAGCCGCATTTGTGATTGGAATAGCTCGTGGAATAAGCGCAATAATTGGCATAGCTGCAACTGTTCTGTACCCAATTCTACAATCTCGTGTCTCAACTCTCAGAACAGGATTGTGGGCGATCTGGTCTCAGGTGATACTTTGCTGCCATTTACACATTTCTTAGCGGAAACCATCCTGATTTTGACCTTAAAAATGCCCCCATTGTGTTCATTTCAAGCAGTGGAGCTGCCTTCTAGTCTGTGTTGCTTCAATATTGGCCGGAAACCATCTTTTATCGGCTTACATACTGATGGCCGGAGTAGCGACATCTCGGCTGGGTTTATGGATGTTTGACTTATCTGTAACTCAGCAAATGCAGGTCAGAAAAACCATCATGCTAGAATAATGCTTAGCTCTGTTTCAATGTTTTTTCGCCCTTTCTGTTCCTTGCTCAAGTTACTAATTTCATGAAAAAATAATCATTCTATTAAGCTTATTCTGGTGGCACAGGATCAAGTTCCTGAATCTGATCGATGTGTAGTGGGAGGTGTTCAAAACTCTCTCCAATCTACGATGGACATGTTGGGTTATATCATGGGCATGTTCATCTCCAACCCGCAGGTAATCTTCCTTGGACCATGTCTTTTGTGCAACACCCTTACTAACACAGTTTACCATGGCATTTTCATTCAGGATTTCTGGGAGTTGATTTTGCTGTCCTTTTCAGCAGTAACATTTGCTGCTTTACTCTACAGCACACATATTTATCGAGCTCGGAAACACCTCTTTCACTTTGAGAAATCGTTCGTGTTGCTAGAAGGGGTAATCAGATCATCACCTGAAGATTTACTGTAATCAGATCTTCCTAGGTAGGACCTAATGGTTTATACCCACAGCCATTCAATTACAAGCCTGCTGCTCTGCCACTATGCTTCTAAAGATCAGCAGAAGATTAGGGCTCATAGATTTCAATTCTCACTCTCTCATTCCATGACCACTCAAATGTTTTAACTCAGAGGGTACTTTTTTGTTGCCAAGAACAGCAGGGCAATTTTGTTACTAATATCTTTCTGCACTATTCTCCAGGCAATTTCAGAGAGATGAAAGCTAGCTTGGGCTAATAGTCTGCCTCTGGTTGTGTTATGTAAACCTAAGTTAGGTCCTGTACAATCCCAATCCTGGAGAATCTATACAACATGATGTGAATTATTCTTTCTCAAGAATTTCTGGACTTTTTCTTGTATTTGTATAGCAATTTTCAACTTGAACCTTAGGAAAACATCAAATCCTGTCAAGTGCTCATGTTTGAAAAACGGAAAGTAATCATTCTCTCAGCCAAATTCTTTTCATAGAGGATATTCCTAGAGAATAAATACATATTTTCTCGATCCCATTAAACTTTTATAATGATTTCTGCAAAGCATTTTGACTTGTTGCTTTTAGGTAATGAGCTGTGGATCAAAGTTAGAAACCATGATAACTTGGGTGCTTGCCCTAGTGCTTGATTGTGTAATGAGTGATTCAAGCTTATCCAGCTTTTGATTGGAGAGGCATCAAAAGTGATTGACCCGCAGTGGAAGAGCACTAGCCTGATTCTTCCTGGTTAGGTCAAGCTGACCTGAATGGTACCTGAACTCGGTGGATAGTCGGTAATGATGCCGACAGGTTTATTAACCTATTTTTAACTATAAAGATATAAATAAATGAAGATTTATGTGGTTGCCCTTTCCATTAAATGATTTACTTGGGATGGTTTTAGGGGCCTGCCTGCAAATAAACCTCCTTGTCAATTCAATATACACTTGCCGCCTGTAATTTTATTTGCTTTTAAAGTACAGTATAGATGTTTAGATAACGGTGGTGCTTATAAATTATAAAGAAGAAGAAGAAAATATTTAATATTCAAATATTTAATATTTAACTTGAACCTGCACTAAAAAAACCTAAATTGGCCTCATGTGAAGGCTCATCTTCGTGTGTTTTAGTAAGATTTAGTTAGTTCCTAACTGAAGTTAATGCTTAACTAGGAAATAAATCTTTGTTCATCTGTTTTCTTACAGCAACTGGCCCGTATCTTATTCGGAACAGGTAATGTCATGAACTCCATGATCTTGGTGATGGTGAGGATATTTTCTGCATAAGTTGCACGCGCCACCCATATAGTTTATTTTACCCCCCCAATTTGATTTCGTTTCAAATTTTAGCATGCCAGGGTTAATTAAGTCCCAAATAAATATCAGTTTGGGATAAATTAAATGATGAGAAAAGAACGAGAAATATTGCCCAGCTGAATTACTTTATTATGGTCGTGTCCATGACTTGGATCGTGAGTTTCATGAATTACCTTAGGTTTATTGGGGTCGATACAATATGATATATTTTTAAAAATTTTATTCTCAATTCTTTTATAACTCTTCAATCTAAAGTTGTCAGTTTCATTACAGTTGGTGTTTTATTTTTTCAATTGAAACGAAATATTTTGGTTTCGAATTGTTTCAGTATGCCGTTTCAGAATTGTACAAATATAATTCAAATTTGCCAAAGATTATTTTTCTTTTAAATTAGATTTTCTTATATATCTTTATATTATTCTGATGATTGATGTAAAAAATATTTAAAAAAAAATATTATTTTAATATATATTTAAAAAAAACATTTTGAAAATTAAGAACACCCATGTAAAAGCAAAAACCCTTCACTACAGTAGCCATTGCCAGTACCAGCCTAGTGGCTACCCTCCTTAGCTGTGGATACTTCTATGAAAAGATCCCCAAATCATTTCTTTTGTTCTTATGGTCAAATCAATTTATTTGCTGATGGGATTTTAGTCCCCATCTCAATTATTTTTATAGCACAGAATCCAAGAAATGCAGCTTGTTTACTTCCTAACGTTACATAAAAAATCATTCTGATTTTTTAAAGATAGAAACGGCATAGCCGGTATGAAATGGGAGTATTTCGGCTGATATTTGACTGAAAAATCTGAAATGAATCGAAATTTAAACTGAGATAAAAATGATGTTATTTTATCTTGGTTTTTTAGTAGTACAAAACATTTCGATCTTTTCAATCGAAACGAAACAAAAATGACAAATATGCTTTAATATAGTTCCAGATTTCATCCCATCCCAGTTCAATTAAGACCCTACTAGGGAGGGGGGGAATAAGGGAAGACAAAAAAAAGAAAGAGATGGATTTCTCAACCATGTTAGCTCATTGCGGTCATGTCCTTTACCGAACTTGTAAATTATGCAGTCAATATAATATATTTTTTTCATTTAATTCTTGGACAATCCGCATTTAAGCTTGGAAGGGTTGGGAAGAGATTAAAACAATGACGTTTTTAAAAATAGTTTTGAAGCCAAAACGCCATTTGAACAACAAGCACACCGACTCTATTTTGTTATTTTCTTTGGCACTCGGTTTAAGTTTTCAATTTGCATAATAATTGAACTTTTGACCTGAAGAAACACAGAGAGTTGCTGGCAACAAAAAGCATGGTAGTTTCCTCATCACCGTACAATCTTAGGAAGCCCATGAATATGATTGTTTGGAGGTGGAAAACAGGAAAGATTGACCATTTCTATCCGTACATTTACTTTCCTAGTGATTTGGTCAAAGGCTACGTGATTATTGACTTCAAGAACTCCACGCCCCAAAATTTCCAAGAGCCCATTAAAAAAATAAGAGAGACGAAAGCTGTGGAAGCGATTCTATGCGAGAAGCTTGCAATGTGTATTGTACTCGAGTTGTTAATTATGTTTCGGCTTAGTATTTTGTTTTTTTAATTAAAAAATAATGTTTCGGTTTTAAAATATTTTGACAAGTCGTTTTGAGATTTTACTAATCATACATATAAAAGAAAAATTAAAGTTTGGGGCCAACAATTCTCCATGCCAAAAACCCAATCCATCCCTATCTTCTCTCTACCCTTCCCCCTAATAAGCGACCACCATTCCTTATCTTCCTTGACTACTAAACACATGTAACCTAAATGAAACCAAAAACAACAAAAAATTCTAACACATTAGTTGCTGCAGTTGTTTCTTTATCTTTGTCGAACAGTTTCGGCACATCCGAAGCAATATTGGTATATTTTGGCCGGTATTTGACCGAAATATCTGGTACGAGCTGGAATTTAAATTGAAACAAAAACAAAGTTGTTTTATCTCTTTTTTTTTACTAGGACAAAATTTCAACCATTTTGACCGAAACAAAACAAGATTGATAACCCTGATTGTACAAGGAAGAATTGTTCACACAAACAAAAAAAATAATGTCAAAGGGAAGAATCATTCATCTAAGAACAAAGAAACGTAAATGGGAGGTTGGATTTGGGGCAGCCTTCGTTGACTCTCCTTTTCTAATGCTTTCTCCCTATTAAGGTTAATGCACATGGTTTGCCACTGAAATCACGCCTCGAATCAGTCTAAGAAATAATTGCTAGCATAGAAATAATTAAAAACTAATGATTTTTTAATTGATGAAAATAATCTTATCGTTTCTTATGTGATTGACTATATACACATACACACGACATACTGTATCAGTAAACATATTGTGATTTTTTTCAATTTTAGATATTTATTTATAATGGAAATGAAGAGTTGGCATAAAGATCTGGTTAAATTACATGTTTGTATATTATATCCATTTACCATAAAGGAAACCCCACTATGAAATCCATTGAAACTGAAACCTATAGCTGAAAAATGATACATTAATGGTTTGTTTGTGAAGAAACTAGAAAACTAAATCTTTTTGCCTTTTCAAGATGCTGGGAGAATTTCACTGTCATTTTCTTAATTTAGTTAAAAAATGGAATATTTTAAAGGAAAAAAAATAACAAAACAACTAAAACAGAAGGCAAAAATAGTATATCCCCCCTCATTTTTTTTTTATTTTCACCACTATAGTGTAATGATTTTTTTATCCTTCATCAAAGAAATCATTTGTCTTTGAACCAAGAGTATTTTTGTCTTTTTTATATGATGCATTTGTCATTATGGATTTGTTTGAGGGTATTTTTGTTTATTCAATATATTTTTTAACAATAAAATAACCAAATTAGCCTTGTAATAATAGTAATAATAAAAACTAACACTATAAGGTAAGAGTGTTATTGTCTTTTTCTTTTTAAGAATATAGTAAGATTATGTATATGACCTTAGGGACAAAAACATTAATTCGTTGTTAAAAAAAAAGGTATTGACATTTGTTTCTCACAATTGTTATTATTAGTTTAGTTGGACACATACATGCGTGTGCTAAAATAGATAGTTATCGCTTACAAAAATCGTTCAACTTTAACTTTTATACTATGATGATTCAACAACTCTTCTGGTTTCATCTATTTGCAAAGTTTTACTCATATATTAGTAATTTTATTGAGAGTGCAATTGGGGCTTAGAAAGTACTTCATAAGATAAGTAAATAATTAATTTGAAATTCGTGTTGATTTCGTCGATTTCTTCTATGAGTTTTAGAGTATGTTTATTTTTGTATGTTTTTCAAATTGTTTTTTTCTTCAAAATTGCATTAAATCTATATTTAGGTATTTTTCCATGTTGATGGTATAGGCCGGAGGGGTGATGGTATATGCCTTGTCTTTATAATAAAGCGAGAGGAATCTTAGAAAAAAATGGTACAAATTTTATGACGATAGGACCCTCCATGAGACACAGCCTCCCCCCCGATGAGATATTTGAGTTTTTTTCTTCACTCTACCAGTCTACCTTGCTAGCTACTATCACCATGCAGTTCTTATCTGAGTAAGGTGGGTACTATGGAGGTCAATTTTATAAGTACGGCTCTTTATTTGTCTTCTTGCTATAATATAAAACTAGAATGGTGGTACGCCCTATGCAAGTTTATTTATTGTTATGATATAAAAAATATTAAAATAATGTAAATATTTTAAGAAAAATGAAAAAAAAAATATCTAATATTTATGTTGTTGGGTTGAATGAATCTAATAAATTCGGGTAATTTAATAATATAATTAGAGAATAAGATATCGTCAGCAAATAAAACAATAAAAAATAATGATTCAATGCAAAATATGAATGCTCGTCAATGTTATTGAAATTTATCATTATAATATTTCTAAAATGTCTCATTGATTTTATTTATTAGCAAAGTGAAAATTTAATATGAATGAGATAATTGCATAAAAATAAATAAATTCTTTTCACCTGAGTCATCGTATAGATGAGTTCTTAAAAATACATCATCTGAAAGGACTAGACATGATATTTTTTTATCATTTGACTTGAGCAAAAACCAAACTAAATATATAGCCTAGTTGTGGGAACAAGATAACTCTGTGAAAAACATGTTGAATAATATTTAAGGGTGAATTTCTTTTTAAAAGAAAAACAATTTAAAAAACAACAAGAAAAACCTAGTGAACTTGATGAGTTCACGAACCTAAACATGATATCAGTAAAACTCTATAGAAAATAAAATGTAATAAAACGAAGAATTTTAATTGTCAACAAACTCGATAATAATTAATGGAACTTAAAAAATAAAAATGATCAAATCTAACTCGGTCCAACCTTAAAAACATGTGACGTGAATTATGAGGTCGGCTCACAACATAAAAGGCAAACCTAAAAAACTAGCAATGTAACCAATCTAAATAATTAGGGATAAGATTTTTAAAAATAAAATAAATGGGATAAGAAAATATCGATTTGAAAAGAATGAGATCTAGATTTGACACAAAAATAAAATAAAAACAAATTATATGCAATGAAATTGAAAATCCATTTCAAATAAAAAAAATATAAAAAACCTAAACATTACAATTAAAAGAATGAGGACCATATTTCATTCTTACATATTTGATATAAGAATAAAATATCAGGGGATAAAATTAAAAAAAAATTATTTAATACCAAATACATTGCAATCAAAAGAACAAGGATCTAATTATTCAAGACCAAATAAGTCAGACTTTGTTTTTTTCTAATGACCAGCATGTTTTTCAAGATCCAGTTTTGTTTTTTGAGAACATGTTGAGACGAATTGAAAGCAATCCTAGAACAACAATTTCATCCTCCTAAATCAACTGCACATGTGGTTCTGAGATAGTTATGTATATGACGAGTTAAAATGTATTTTTAAAATTGTTTTTTATTAAAATACTTAAATGAGTTCACCCCAACTTATTAATTATAAAAAAAAACAGCACCAAAATAACACAAATACCCTTTAATCAAACATTTAAATTATGACACATCAAGTGTATTAAGGTCTTGTTTTCATCATTTATTTTTCTTAAAAAAAATACTCAATGATAGTTAGGTCATTTTACCATGCATTTTTATATGAAAAATGCAAAATTGATCCCAATAAAAGCTAAAAAATATATCTTGTTAGGGAAATAAAATATATTTGCAATACAGTTAAAACCCGAAATACCCATCATGTTCTCAATCAATCTTAGAACACTAAAATTATTGTAATGCAAAGACAATTTCACATTTAAATATTTGACCAAGAGTTTTTTCTTACAAAAAAAAAAAGTCAAGAGGGAGAAAACACTATTCCCTTTCTAGGGAAGGTTACAAGATAACCATGCTTATAATTTTAATTTGAACCTGCACTAAAAAAACCTAAATTGGCCTTCTGTAAAGGCTCATCTTCGTTTGTTTTTTTTTAAGATTTTTTGTTCATCTGTTTTCTTACAACAACTGGCCCGTATCTTATTCGGAACAGGTAATTTCATGAACTCCATGATCTTGGTGATGGTGGCTTAGAATAATTTTTGCACGAGCTGCACGCGCCATATAGTTTATTTTACCCCCGAATTCTTTTTTTTTTTCTGTAAAATCTACATAGTTTTTTTTTTTTAATCTGGTCCCATTTATTTGATAGTTCTTTGATTTCGTCTCAAATTTCAGCATACCAGTGTTATTTAAGTCCCAAATAAACATCAATTTGGGCGCAATTAAAGGAGAAGAAAAGAACCAGAAATATTGCCCAACTGAAGGGGGGGATGGATTTCTCAACCATGTTAGCTCATTGCCAATTATTTTATTTTTCTTCAATAATCGAACTTTTGACCTTAGAAACACGAATATGATTGTTTGGAGGTGGAAAACAGGAAAGATTGACCATTTCTATCCGTACATTTATTTTCCTAATGATTTGGTCAGAGGCTACGTGATTATTGACTTCAAGAGCTCCACGCCCCAAAATTTCCCAGAGCCCACTATAAAAATAAGAGAGACGAACGTTGTGGAAGCATCGACGGGAGGAGCTTGCAATGATAGGGCACCGTGAATTGGACGAGGAAGAACTGTTCACACACACAAAAAAAAAAGACGAGGAATTAATTTGTGGCGATCAAATTTAAAAAAAAAAATGTCAAAGGGAAGAATCATTCATCCAAGAACAAAGAAACGTAAATGGGAGGTTGGATTTGGGGCAGCCTTCGTTGACTCTCCTTTTCTAATGCTTTCTCCCTATTAAGGTTAATGCACATGGTTTGCCACTGAAATCACGCCTCGAATCAGTCTAAGAAATAATTACTAACATAGAAATAATTAAAAACTAATGATTTTTTAATTGATGAAAATAATCTTATCGTTTCTTATGTGATTCACACACACACACTCGACATCCTGTATTAGTAATCACGAGCTGATTAGCCCGCTTCGCTGGGTATTTTTATCTATGTAGAATATTAATTGATTTTATAAATATTGTATTTTGTTATTTTCATATTTAATTATTATAATTGTAATTGATAAAATATGCTAAAAATGGTTTTTTTCAACCAAAATGTGATTGAATATTGGTATTGGTAAAAAACTTTTGATAAAATTTATTAGAAAATTTGCTAAGAAGGTTAAATGATTTATAAGAAATTTGTTGTCACGGATACTCTGGTTAAAAAAACAAAACAACAAAAGAAACCCGGTTAAAAAAGAACAACTGAGTTGGACAGTAAAAAATAAAAAATACATGTGAAAAAAGGTCACCGTTTCTTAAAAGAAACAAACAAAGGGTCTAAAATATAAATTTAAATTCAAAGCCAAAGTTTTTTTTATAAGATTTATTCATCATATTATTATATTAAATATCTTTAAGAATGCCGATATTAATTTTTTTTTCAAGAAATTGCAGGTCATTTTTTTTCTCTCTTTATATATTTGTAGGCGATAATATGAAATAAATATTAAACACATATACTTAGTCTCACATATTATATAGTGTGATCGAAATGGGAAGTGATTTTTATATTTTTTAATTGTAGATAACCTAGGTAAATTTGTTAAAAAAAAATAATATGATTTGCCTCTTTTACCCAGTAATATTAGATCTGACACATTATAAATAAAAAATTGCAATATTTTTCAAAAAAAGGAATATATATTTTGTGCGTGCTATAATTACTTATTTGTTGTCTAAAAAGAACAGTGTAGTCGAAACAGAAAGTGCCTACTATATTTTTTAATTGTATATAATCTAGGCAAATTTGTTAACCTTTTGTTTTTTTGAGTTGTATTTTTTTCCGGGTAATATTAGATCTTAAATATTAAAAATCCATTTTTTTTTTCAAAAATACACTTCAACAAAAGAGCACAAAATTAAAATTCGAAGCCAAATTTTTTTTTTTCTAAGATTTATTCTTCATATTATTATAGTAAATGTATTTAAGAATGCTGATATTAATTTTTTTCTTGCAAAAAATCCGAGGTCATTTTTTTTATCTCTTTATATATTTTTAGACGATAACATGCAATAAATATTAAAACATATAATAATGACTTGTCTGTCGTTTAAAAGGAACAGTGTAATCGAGACAAATGTGACCTGTATCGGTTTTTTAATTGTAGGTAACCTGTGTCAATTTGTCTATTTTTTGTTCTTGAGTTGTCTCTTATCCCCAATAATATTAGATATAAAATGACTATTGCTATTATTGCAAAAACAATTAAAATTATAAAATTTTAACGGAAGAAAAAACTGGAAAAATATTAACAACAGAGTAAGCAAGAAAAAAAAAACTATTATTATTATTATTATTATTATTATTATCATTATTATTATTATTCTAATTAATGAAAGTGGCAGACATAAATCAAAGGAAAAAAAATCGATGGAAAATAAAATTATTAGGAAAAATGTAAGAATTATTTTATAAGCATTACAAATTTAAACAGGGATTTAAATTATAAATCAAAAGTTGAAGGGCTGAAATGAAAATCATATTTATTATCAATTTCAATCCAAAGATAATATTGCAAAAATTCAAACCTGTGTACCCAATTTAATGATGAATTTGGACCTAATCCGGAAGAACAAAAGTTGCAGGACCGAAGTGCAAGGTGCACATTTACGTTGCAGGACCGGAGGGACTAAATTGAAGCAAATTAAAACTAATGTAACAGAAGTGAAAGGTGCAGGAAAGGCAATTGAAAGTTGAGGGACCGAAGTGCAAAGGGTAAAAAACACGGGGTCCTCGCCTGCACTGTTACGTGCAGGGGAGAGAGAGAAAGGTTGCCGCCGTCTTCAACCGTCCTCCGCCGCGTACACGGACATCTTGTGTCAAAACGCGCTGCACCGGGAGGACGACCAAGAGGAGGCGCACCGGATTAGACGCCGATTGCTCATTTCCGGCCACCTTATCATACCGCACGCGCCACTTGCAAGGGGCGTCAGGGTGGACATCGTCGGCCGCGTGAACCGCACGCGCCTGACAGATTTCGGAAAATATATAAATAATAATGGTTAGTTACCGTTATGTCCCTGACCTTAAATAATCGATTTTGTCTTATTGGGGGCTAGAACCGTCTTTAGCCATTTCAAAAATATTAAAAAAATATAACGGGGTGCGGCGGGCCGGACCGGTCCGTACGCGTGCAATGACGCCCGCACCCCTGACCCCAACCGTTATTTACCCCTCAGCCGACCACTATTTTGTCCTATTATCAGGGCCAAACTCGCCATTACACTGTTCCTAAACGAAAAAAAAAAAAGGTGGATGAACAACCGCGACGCACGAATTGCAAATGTCCAGTCCACAGTGCACATGAGTCACAGTGCACAGTGGACGAAAACCCGAGCTGTTTTAGCTTACTTGTTAATACCTTTAGCATTATATTTTTTTTTTCAAATTTAGATTTTTGTTTATGATGGAAACGAAGAGTTTGCATAAGGATCTTGTTAGATTACATGTTTGTATATCATATCCGATTAGCATTACGTTAACTAAATTTTTTTTTTTTTTATTTTGAAAATACCTAAAAAACTATTTTTTACATTAATGGATCATTAATTTAGTCTCTTTTTTTTCATAATACATACATTGCATAATAATAAAAAAAAAACTAGAATAGAAAGCAAAAATAGTGTAGCACCCTCGTATTTTTTTATTCACCACTACAAATGATTTTGTTTTTGTCCTTCATAAAAGAAATTGTTTGTCTTTGAACCAGGCGTATTCTTGTTTTTTATAAGGTACATTTTCCATTATGAATTTGTTTAGGGGTATTTTTGTATATTCAATATATTTATGAGCAGTATAAGAATCAAAATACTGTTGTAATGAAAAAAAAAAAAACTAACAACTATAGGATAGGGGTTTTGTTGTCTTCTTATTTTTAAGAAAATAGTAAGATTATGTATATGACCTTAGGGACAAAAACATTAATTCATTAAAACAAGGGTATTGACATCTTTTCTCTTAGTTGTTTTATATAATTGTAGTACTTAGTCGAGGATAATAACATAATTTTCATTTAATTTATATTTTTTAATGAAAAAAGTTGCTGATGCATAGGAGATGTTGCACGCTTGGGAGACACGTGTGATGTCTCCTGCTAATAAAAAATGAGTTTTTATCATCTCATTTGGTTCCTTTTTGTGTCAACTTCTTTTATTGCAGCCAAACCTATCTCTTTTAGACTCGACTACAATCCAAGCTCGATTGGTTTAAGGGTCATTAAAGACCGATACTAAGGTTATAAGACTTTGTTTATTCATTTTTAAGAATTTTAACATAAATTATTCATGTCATGAATAATTATCTTCCTGCATCTATAGGTGTATGAAAGATGAAAGGTCTCCTTAGGATCTAAAATATTTTCATCTCATTAATGATGTGTATGAGATATTTGTCCTTCATTAACGATGTGTATAAGATTTTTATCCCATATTAATGACATGAGGATAACATGACTTTCCACACCCTCAAACTCTATAAAAAAAATAATATAAAGATTTATAATTTATTTTCTCCAAGCATTCCTATTATAATTTTCAATTATCATAAAAAAAAAAACAAGAACATACACTTTTGTTCTTACACACACACACACACACACACACATATTATACGGATGCTAAGATAGATAGTTAGCGCTTACAAAAATTGTTCAATTTTACCTTTTGTTAAGTATATTCCTTTAATTAGTTTCTTATACTATAATGGGTCAACAACTCTTCTAGTTTCATCTATTTGCAAAAAAATATTCATAAATTAATAATTTTATTCAGAGTACAGCTGGGACTTAGAAAAAACCTCATAAGATAGGTAAATAATTCTTTTGAAATTCATGTTGATTTTGTCGATTTCTTCCATGAGTATGTTTATTTTTGTATGTTTTTCAAATTGTTTTTTTCCTCAAAATTGCATTAAATCTATATTTTTAGGTATTTCTATATGTTGATACAAAAAATTAAATAAGAATTTAAAAAGAATATATCTTAAAAATAACCACTACCCCCATTGCCAAAAGAGAGAGAGAGAGTACCCCCTTTAAAAATGATTTTATTTTATTTTGAAAATTCAAGAAAAAAACCCTGTATCCAACAAGATTTTTCTGGGGGTCAATTTCATAATAGTACAACGAATTTTTATTTTTAAAAGTGAAATTTCCTTGTTTTCTCTTGTTTCAATCAAGGGCGGGGCGAGGCGAGGACAAATACAGCGGCGAGGCAAAAGAGGCACATCACAAGAGCAGGCAGAAAACACCTTCACCAGCTAAATAAAAACAGGGAAAAAGAAAATAGAATAAAATCTTATTGATTGAAGAGCACGTGATAGGTCCTAGCTAGGACCCACTTTCCCTTTCCTGCCCCATCTCTCTCCTCTTTGGTCCTCGGATACCGTTCTTCTATGCCACGCGTTGAAATCCTGCGAGTACACTGCTCAATTTTGAAGGACACATTTCAGTACCGTTGTCTTTGTTTTTTTTTTATAGCCCATAGGTGTGAAGGTAATATGCCTTGTCTTTATAATAAATTTGGACCCACTAAAGCGAGAGGAATTTTAGAGGAAAAAAAAGGTACAATTTTTCAACGTTTTTTTTTTTATATAAATATATTAAAATTATATTTTTTATTTTTTAAAAATTATTTTGATATCAGTATATTAAAATAATCTAAAAACACCAAAAATATTAAAACACCAAAAATATTTTAATTTAAAATAAAATAAAAATTAATTTTTTTTAAAAAATATTTTTGAAATATAGTAATAAATACCCCGAATAGAAATAGTACCCTCCATGAGACACAGCCTCCCCCCCGATGAGATATTTGAGTTTTTTTTCTTCACTCTACCTTGCTAGCTATTATTATCATACAGTTCTTATCTGAGTAAGGTAGGTACTGTGGAAGTCAATTTTATAAGTACGGCTATTTATTTGTCTTCTTGCTAGAATATAAAACTAGAAAAGTGGTATGCCCTATGCAACTTTATTTATTGTTATGATATAAAAAATATTAAAATAATGTAAATATTTTTAAAAAAAATGAAAAAAAATCTAATATTTATGTTGTTGGGTTGAATGAATCTAATAAATTCGGTTAATTTAATAATATAACTAGAGAATAATATCTCGACAGCAAATAAAGCAATAAAAAACAATGATTCAATGCAAAATATGAATGTTTGTCAATATTATTGAAATATTGGATTATAATATTTCTAAAATATCTTAATGATTTTATTCATTTGCAAAGTGAAAATTAAATAAGAATGAGATAATTGCATATAAAAAACTAATTTTTTTTCATCTGAGTCATCATGCAAACGAGTTATTAAAAATACATCATTTGAAAGGACTAGACATGATAATTTTTTATCATTCGACTTGAGCAAAAACCAAACTAAATCTATAACCTAGTTGTGAGAACAAGATAACTCCGTGAAAAGCATGTTGAATAAAATCATAAGGCTCAATTCTCAAACAAACCTAAAATTTAAGGGTGAATTTCTTTTTTAAAGAAAAACAAGTTAAGAAACAACAAAAATCAACAAGAAAAACCTAGTGAAGTTGATGAATTCACAATCCTAACACATAATATCAATATAACTCTACAGAAAGAAAAAGGTAATAAAACAAAGAATATCAATTTCCAACAAACCCGATGATAAAGAATGGAACTTAAAAAATAAAAAGGATCAAATCTAACACGACCCAAACTTAAAAACATGTGACACGAATTATGAGGTCAGATCACAACATAAAAGGCAAACCTAAAAAAATAGCAATGTAAAATTTCTAACTAGCCAAAATAATTAGGGATGAGATTTAAAAAATAAAATAAATGGGATAAGAAAATATAGATTTGAAAAGAATGAGATCCAAATTTGACACAAAAATAAATATAAAAACAAATTATATGTGATGAAATTGAAAAACCATTTCAAATAACAAAAATGATAAGAAACCTAAACATTACAAACAGCTGAATGAGGACCGTATTTCATTCTTACATATTTGATATAAGAATAAAATATCAAGGGATCAAATTCAGAAAAAAAACAAAAAAAAACTTAATAAATTATTCAAGACTAAATACGTTGCAATCAAAAGAACAAGGATCTAATTATTCAAGACCAAATAAATCAGACTCTTTTTTGTAATAATCAACATGTTTTTCTAGGAGAGGAGAGAGGATAGGCAGAGGAATGCAAAAGTATGTGGTCGAAGCTTCACTACGAGCCTGATGATAGCACACGCCTCGTCGATGTGATGGAAATAGTGATGCACATCGAATAATATCTTAGATAATGGTGTTCAGTGTTATTTGGTGTTGCACGTGCTACCCGAATAATACGGATAACTCCAATTATTTTTAAAATTTAAATAATAATTTATATATATTAAAAGAAAAGGAAATTATAATAGAAAAACTAAATTGCCTTTGAATCCAAGCTAAGAAAAATAATTTGTTAGGGGCATCTAAGTGTTTGCATTGCACAAAAATATTTGAAAAACCTGAAAGCCCTTAAACTAAGAAAAATATTTTTCTTTCTTTCAAGGGTAATATAATAATTATCCTATGTATAAAAAAAATATAAAAACATCGAGTAACTCTTTTTGCAACGACTAATTGGTCATATAAAAAAAACCTTATTACCTCTAATTTTAAATTAAATGATTTTTTCAATCAAAGAAAATATAGTAATATTTCATAATGTGAATCTATAGTAAAATGACGTGAGTGTGTATAGTGAGTCCCTTATCTCTTTTAGATTTTTATATAATAATTAGTCAATGCTCTTGCGCCTCGTTGCGGACGACATCATATTTTTTTCAACGTAAAAAAAATCAATTATGTGAGTTTTTTTATTATAATATAAATTTAGATAAAATAATAAATCTGTGTGGAATTCTTTTTAAGAAAAAAATACAAAAAAAACAATTAAAAAATAATCACTAAAATTATCATTATTATGACGTAAACAATAAAATCATAAAAGTATTTGATCAGAAGAATAGATAAAAATAACATAAAACAAAAAAAAAAGAACAAAGAGAAAAAGAAAGCAATATTAATTTGAAAATGATCACCAACATAAATTAAAATTTCAGGACTGAACCAAATAAAAATAAATCCCTGATAAAAAATAAAATGACAAAATTAAAACAAAAACTAAAAGCATAGATACATAAATACAAATAAAAAATAAACTTTGTCAAAGAATGACAGAAAAAAACAAAGAAATTAATAGCAAATAAAAAATTCAAATAATAAGGATTGAAATGAAAAATAAAATATATAATTAATTCCAATCAAACGAAAAAATTGAAAAAATTAAAACATTCGGACCGTAACAAATAAATATATTTTTTTAAAAAAATTTGGAGCATAAATGAATAAGGATTGAAATGTTAAGTAGAATACATGACTAATTTCAATTGGATGACACAATCAAAATAAATTAAAATAAATAATATAAGTAATTTCAATTGAAGGATAAAATTGAAATAAATAAAACCTTGGGATCGAAATAAATAAAAACATTTAAAACAAAATTGTTGTGTAATGTTTTTATAAAATTAAAAGAATAAGGACCGCAATGAAAGATAGAATACATGACAAATTTCAATTGGAGGAACCAATCAGAAGCAATTAAAACCTGCATACCGAAATAATTAAAATAAACAAAAGCAAACCGAAAATCAAAAGAATAAGGACTACATTGCAATCCAACATATAAAATCAGTTTCAATTAAAGGGTACAATTGCAACAAATAAAAAGCTATATTGAAAAACACAGCAATAGAAGCGAAATCCAAAGCCCAGGGACCAAAATAAATATTTAGTAAACATTAAGGACTGACTCGTATTTCCGGGCGGTAGGAGAGAGAAAATGGAGAAAAGGCTTAAAACCATCCACGGGAGCTTCCCCTACCACCGTAACCAGACACGTATCACACCGGGTGGAAGAGCACATGTCAGCGCACCATGTGACACGACGGGAGCCGGTTTTGGACCGCTGTAATGAGACACAAGCTCCATCCAAAAGGCACGTGCACCGAAAACACTACAGAGCGGGCGTACGATGTGCCTGCAGTGTCAGTGAGAAATAATATTAAAATAATGCACAATTACCTATACATTCATGGACTCATCGATAACTATGAAAAAACCACCGTGGAAAATTCAAAAATACCTCCGGATCTGACGCCTAGTTTTTGTCGTTTTGGGGGGTTAATTTCGTAGTTTTACTATGCACAAATTCAGAAATACCATTCATGTCCCCTGAAAATTGCTAATTACCCCTGGTCCGGTTTGCCTTCTTTTGTCGTTTTCGAGGGCTATTTTTGTTGTTTTACTGTGCAACAAATCCAGAAATACCATCCATGTCCCCTGAAAATTTTGAAAATATCCCCGGTCTTGGAGGTCAAAAATTTTCGATCCTGGAGTAAAATGGTATTTTTACTGTCGTAATGAATAGTAACCTGAGTTTGTGTGAACAATATGAAAGTGTACAGGAAATAAATCAAAATAATATTTATTTTAATTTTTAAAAAATATTTTTAATATTAGCATATAAAAATAATCTAAAAAAACCAAATATTTTTAATTTAAAATAAAAAATAAAAAAAATTCATTTTTATATATATTTCTAAAACTCAATTACAAATAATACCTTACCCATATTAAAACATTTCCCTGAGGCCATCTTCCCAAGTTCACGGGTCTTATCTAAGGTAGGTACTATGCAAGTCTATTCTATAGTATGGAATTTTTTTTTTTTTTAAAAAAGGATGATTTGAATTCGTGTTTTACACGACACGTGCAAATTTTTTTTTTTTTTTGAAATCTAATAATATATATTTTTTCCCCTTGGGTTGAAGCAAATAGAAGAGATGGTGTAAAAGTATGATGATCTCCAATAGGACTATTCGAATTTAAAATTCAAGGGTTTTTAATTTTATTTTAATAATTTAAGCTTCTCGTAACAACAGGGACAGGTAATTTGTACCCACTGAGACTAAAAAAATAAAAAAAATATAAATAAAGGTTGAATAAATAAATAAAGAAGGTACAAGGCTGCACTTGAATCTGTCCTTCCTCACATAGTTCTCCACCGAATGAGATGGTCTTCCATCGCCACGAGACAACGACATCTCTATTGACAAAACTGCCCTCGTCAACTCGCCCCTCCTATCTCCTCGTCCTTCTCGTCCTTCCCCGTACGGTCCCTTCCTTTTCTTTCTAAAATACATAAATACCCCTACTTTAGAAATTTGTAACTATCTAAACATGAATTTGTAACTATCTCCTTCTTTTTAAATAGAAAGATGAGCTATAAAGAAAGATTTTTAAATTAAATTAAATTAAAATTAATTTAAGTTAAATTTAATCAATTTATAATTCAATTATATCAGTTGAAACTTGTTAATTATGCATATCAAAACTTAATTTAAATTAATGAAAGAAATTAAAATAGTATTGGTATAATATTTGTTTTAAATGAGTTAATGTTGTTTGAAATTGATATAGTTTAAATAAATTATTGTTGTTTGGATTGATAGGTCTCGAGACTTGCTTATCTCAATGACCCTACACTCACTATTTAATTTAAGCAAAATGATCATTTTCTTCACAACAAAGACCATCCAATTTTGTTTTTAAATAAAATAATAATAATAATAATTTGTTCAATAAAAAGTTATTTAATATTATAATAAAGATTATTTTTTAAAATATTTTTATATTCAAAAATACATCAGAATAATATGTATTTTTTATTTTTAAATTTATTTTTTATATCAACTTCTAAAAAATAAAAGGCGCTAAAATAATTTTAGCTTTGGGAGCAAAAAGGGTTTGAGAGAGAATTGAATGACTGAACAAGGGTAACTTGGTCCTTTGAGATGAGAAGAACAGAATAAAGTTCTTCCTTTAGAAAACCCCACAAGGGCAATACCGTAATCCGAACATATCCATCTTCCTTAATCGCACTCCCTCTTCAGCTACATACCTCAAGCAAACCACCATTTTTAATCCTTCTGCAACGGTTCCCTCTCCTCTGAAAATTCCACAACCAAACCTAACCCGAAGATCCCACCTTTTTTCCTAACCTTTCGAATCTCTAACCATGAAGAGACAAAAAACCTTAGAAACCAACGCCAACAACGGCAATCTGTTTGATCTCTTGTCCGAAGAGATAGTTTTTACAATCTTAGACTTCATTGACACAAACCCTTTAGACAGAAAGTCTTTTTCTTTAGTTTGCAAGTCATTTTACATTACAGAATCAAAACACCGCAAAAATCTTACGCCTTTAAGACAAGAACACCTTCCAAGAATCCTTAACAGATACCCACATGTAAACCATCTTGATCTTTCTTTATGTCCACGTATAAACGACAATTCTTTGAATGTTATATCAAACACTTGCAAAGACTCATTGAATTCTATTGATCTTTCGAAGTCAAGGTTCTTTTCTTATAATGGGCTGATGAGTTTGGCTTTGAATTGTAAGAATTTGGTGAGCATTGATTTGTCTAATGCCACTGAGTTGAGAGATTCTGCGGCGGCTGCGGTGGCGGAAGCTAAGAATTTGGAGAGGTTGTGGTTGGGGAGGTGTAAGTTGATTACTGATATGGGAATTGGGTGTATTGCTGTTGGTTGCAAGAAGTTGAGGTTGATTAGCTTGAAGTGGTGTATAAGTGTTAGCGATTTAGGTGTTGGTTTAATTGCTGTCAAGTGTAAGGAGATTAGAAGTTTGGATCTTTCTTACTTGCCAGTAAGTTAATTACTCTTGGTTTAATGTTAATTAGTTTCTTTGTTTTATTTTTCTAATTTTGTTATATGGGAATGGATTTATTCTGCTGCTGTAATATATGGGAATGGGTTTATTCTGTTGCTGTAATAGAGGGGAATGAATTTATTTTGTAGCCGTAGAAAGTCTTGAATTAAGTTAGTCTAAGTTAATTTGTTTGTTTGATCCATCAAGTTAGGATTTTTCTCTTTTTCTTTCATATTTATTTTATCACTTTTGTGTTGTGTTTTAAGATGTTGATCATAATTATGGTGTGAATAAATTCCGGAGATATTATTCCTTCATGTTTAAGTTTCCATTTAAGAAACGGTGGGCTCTAATGAATAAGATTTAGCCGACATGAAGGTCTTAGAAGTCTGCGATTACATCTGATTGAAAATTTTCGATTAAACTATATACTCACGTTCTTGTTTTCCTGCTGTGCAGATTACAAATAAATGCTTACCGTCCATTTTGAAACTACAACATCTTGAAGATATAGTTCTAGAAGGATGCTTTGGTATAGATGATGATGGCCTTGCTGCCCTCAAACATGGCTGCCAGTCGATGAAGGTATTTTGATTAGCGAAGCATTAATCTTATTATATGATCAGACTTCTGATATATCGCACCTCATATAATACAATATGTCTGCCAAATCTCTGTAATCAAAATATTTGTAATGATTGGATTCTGACAGGCGAGAAAGATACTTAATCAAGTTCTTGGATATTTTGTTTGTGGCTATATATATATTTTTTTGTCATCGAATGTCATTAAGCATGTTCTTTTAATTAAGTTAGGAATATGTTCTATATATGTAACCGTAAAATATACACTATGGTTGCATTTGACCACCAGGGCTCATACCATGTTTTGTTTTCAACTGAATGAAAGTTCAATTCAGTTGCGTGCCAAAGTAACCTGTCTGACAAATTGCTTTAATTCTTCCTTTTGCAGGCACTTGATATATCAAGTTGTCAGCACATCAGTCATGTTGGCCTCTCTTCCTTAATAAGTGGCGCTGGAAGCCTTCAGCAACTCACCCTAGCATATGCATGTCCTGTAAGTTTTTTAACTCTTTTCTTTATGTTATAAGTGGGTAGGTTTTTTGTTTTCTCTGATCTCTGTGCTTACAATTTCTTGATGGCGTTGATTCAGGTCACCCTAGCTCTGGCAAATAGTTTGAACAGGCTTTCCATGTTGCAATCTGTCAAGCTAGATGGTTGTGCAGTTACCTCTGCTGGACTGACAGCCATTAGCAATTGGTGCATATCACTAAGTGAGCTGAGCCTGAGTAAATGTTTAGGAGTGACGGACGAAGGTCTCTCTTCTCTTGTAACAAAGAACAAAGACTTGAAGAAGCTAGATATAACATGCTGTCGGAAGATAACTGGTGTTTCTATCGCCTACATCACAAATTCATGCACCAATCTCACTTCCCTGAGAATGGAGTCATGTACCTTAGTTCCTAGTGAAGCATTTGTCTTGATTGGACAGCGATGTCAGTTTCTTGAAGAGCTTGATTTAACAGATAATGAGATTGATGATGAAGGTTTTTACTTTCACCTACACTTTGCAATTAAGAAATGGTTGTATAAACTATCATGCTTATGCTCATTTTATTTGCAGGTCTGAAGTCTATTTCTAGATGTTCTAATCTCTCCAGCTTAAAATTAGGAATTTGCCTAAACATAAGTGATGAGGGACTTTCACATGTTGGCATGAAATGCACAAAACTTACTGAGCTTGATTTGTACAGGTATTTAGTTGCAATCCCTGATTTTCTTTCTGTGCAGATTAGTCTTTGTTTTGTGGCTATTTGCCTTGGTTCTAGTCTATGGAATTTAAGAATCAGAAACAACAATCAGTAATTTATGATGAACTGATTGGGGTTGCTTTATTCAGGTCTGCTGGAATATCAGATATGGGCATTCTAGCAATTTCTCGAGGTTGCCCTGGGCTTGAGATGATCAATATGTCATATTGTGTCGACATTACTGATCGTTCCTTGATATCACTTTCAAAATGCTCAAGGTTAAACACATTCGAAAGTCGAGGGTGCCCTCTTATCACATCTCTAGGTCTTGCAGCCATTGCTGTGGGGTGCAGGCAGCTCATTAAGCTAGACATAAAGAAGTGTCACAACATTGGTGATGCTGCAATGCTTCCCCTTGCACACTTCTCTCAGAACCTCAGACAGGTATTTCGTGTTTGGCAGTCTGGCCTATATCATCTCCCTTGTTTATCAGAACAACACCTTGAGAACAATACTGATATTGGTGGTTGTGGTATGCTCTTTTTGCAGATTACTGTATCGTATAGCTCAGTTACTGATTTGGGGCTCTTGGCCCTTGCTAGCATCAGCTGCCTGCAAAGTATGACGGTCCTGCACCTGAAGGGCCTGACTCCAAGTGGATTGGCAGCTGCCGTGTTGGCATGTGGAGGCTTAACAAAAGTGAAGCTCCATTTATATTTTAAATCATTGCTTCCACAGCCTCTTTTTGAACATCTGGAAGCACGAGGTTGTGTGTTTGAGTGGAGAGATAAAGAGTTTCAGGTATGTCCTTAATTTATGATGAGTTGGCGCAATATTTCCTAAAATTATTTGATTAGCTTGATCTAAACATATTGTCTGCCATGGCCACAAAATTATGGATATGTACTTTAATGTTGTTCTCATTGTATATGATAGTTGTTGCACATACCGGTGCGTTCTGTCTAGAGATAGAATATTTGTGCTCATCCATGCTTTTCTTCTGAAGCATCAAAAGAAATAGTAGTCGAACCACAATTTACTTCATAGATTTTCGGTGCCCAAAGCTATAAAGTTCTGATATCCATTTGTTTCCATCAACTACAGTTTTTAAAATTAGAAGGATCTAGTTCAATGGATATATAGATATTTCCTTTTTTGATGAATAACGCAAATAATATATCAATAATCGTGTTCCTCCCTCCGAACACATATCGAGCAACTAAAACTTCTGATGACTAATGCTATGTTTTCATGATTAACAGGCTGAGTTAGATCCAAAGTGTTACAAGTTACAGTGGGAAGATATAGCTCAATAGACACTGAGAGCTGTGTTCTCTGGGGAGGATGAGTTCTCTTGCCAGCAAAATGTAGAAGAATCTAAGCTGCTGAGAAGGCATAGTTCATACTTCGTAAAGCAAATAGGAGTCAAGCGGCAAAGTGCCATACATCATAATATAGCAAATAGGAATTCCGGGCTCATGTTCAAGGTTGGATGCAGCAGAGCTAGTAATCATCATGTTTAGCCTTCCTTAATTGTATTTTACAAGACAAGGTAAAATCATGGTGGCCTGTTTAGCTGGATTGCTTGGAAGAAAGCAGTGACTTTGTAGCGTGTAAACATGGAGCCAAAAAAATAAAAGCAATGTTCCTCAATTCTTTAGTTAAATTTTGTATGTAAGCTCACATGACAGGTTCATTTTGTGATCTTCTTCATCATCATGAAACCATAGTTGTCTATTTAGTTATGTTTCTGCCAAAACAGCTGAAAAAGTTTTGTACCGGTTAAAAAAAAAGATAAAACAACGTTTTTATCTCAGTTTAAATTCCGGCTCGTTCCGGATTTATCGGCCAAATACCAGCTGAAATGTTTTGGTTTCATTCTGCTTGTTCCGTTTTGGTCAAATTGTGTTTTTTTAAATGATAGATAATTTTACAATATTAATTATATCTCTTAATTTGACTGTTAGATTGAGATAAAATTTTATGAGGAGTCTCTTGATATATTTATATATATTACGTTAAATTTTAGAGTAATAAGAGAATATAATGGCTTTGCGAGATTGATGATGACATTCTTGTAATATTAAAACTATTTATGATTTTGTTTAGAAAAATCATTTTATTGTGTCTTTTTTTTAGATTAAATTGCACAATTCTAAATAATTTTATTTTTTGATTTGAACTAATTTTTTTTGAATTAATATAATTAATTATATATATACATAAACAGTACAACTCCGAAACACTCTGAAACTGAAATATTCTGTTCCAATTAAAAAAAATAAAGCACCAATCGAAACAATAATGACAACTTTGCATGAGACATCAATCTTCTCTTGTATGTGCCTGCTTGAGAATATGATTACGATTGTTTTTGAAAGTGTTTTTTCTTTAGAAATGTATCAATTTTTTTTCAAAAAAAATATTTTTGACATTAGCATATCAAAATGATCTAAAAATAATAATTTTTTTAATTTAAAACTAAAATTAAAAATAAATATTTTTCAAAGTTTTTCTGAAACGTTTTAGAAAAAAGTGTTTGGAAATCAAGTTTATAATATAGATCGTTGTTTGGAAATCCAGAAGAGGTGACGATTCTTGGCCCATCTATGCTTCGCAATCTCCAATCAGGCTTCTGCATGGCTCATATAGGTAGTAGGTATGCATGGCCCTTGGACTTAGGCTATCATTTTTCATCAAAAGAAATATATATATTTTAGAATTACGTACCTTCGTCGCTACCGATCCACTCCACCACTGCTCTCACTCGTAGCTATAGCAAGCCTATCAATTATAGTAACTATTTTATTTTTATTAGTCTATTATCGTTATATTTTTCACATGGGTATTTATAAAATATAGTTCTACACTTGTAAATGCCTACTAATAAATCTTTTTTTATATCTTTTGAACCGCTTAACTAGGGTTGTTCTTATCATATAGTATAAGCGTTGTAGAGAGGGTAAGAAGAATTATAAGATTTTTTCGGTGTTATATTAAAATTTACTGTATGAACACTAAATCTTCAATATAGAATAAAAAAATCTATATATAACAAGAATTAAATTATATTTTTTCAATATAAAATATCTTTTAAAATAGTCTTTGTTTTTTTATAATAGATTTTACCACGTTATCAGAAGAAACACGACCAAGTCTTCCCTCTCAAAGAGTCAGAACTTTATTCCAAGGAACAATAATGTTTGACAAAGTCAAAAATCTATTTTAAAATGCTAT
This sequence comes from Salix purpurea, assembly GCA_027405865.1. Classification (NCBI taxonomy): domain Eukaryota; kingdom Viridiplantae; phylum Streptophyta; class Magnoliopsida; order Malpighiales; family Salicaceae; genus Salix; species Salix purpurea. The sequence continues at coordinate 10,644,480 of JAOWLH010000002.1, read as the reverse complement.
GGAGATGTGCAGTTTCCTACCATGAGAAGTTAGCATGGATGGCCATGATAGTCAGTCACCTCTCCATTCTCCGGCCGGCTGTTCCCTGCTGTCTTTGGAGTGGATGATGGGTGGTTGGCGAGAAGAGGAAAAAGGGTTCAAATATGTCAAACAAGTCCACCGGGAGACGAACCCAGGTGCCAACCACCACACCATGGAACGAACTTGTTTTGGTGCTGCTTGTCTTCAAAATTTTCCATCAATTTATTAAGGAACTCCTTTTTTTTTAATACGAGGAAATTCACCTCTGAAAAGCGTATCTTATGATCCTAGATGATAGAGTAAAACTTTAGCTGTATCAGATTTTTACAAAGAGTGCACGATTTGACTTGAACTGAAGACCTGCTATATAAATCGTAAGCTCTTTGTCGTCAAGCCACACCCATTGGGGACAATTTCTTAAGAAACATTACCTGCTTTTAAGTCAGTTCAGTAATAGTTAATTAAAACTTAGTTTATCACAAATAATTAACTAGCAAAATCTCCTCATTTGACATAATCCTTTTCTATTTCTCAAGACACAAAAAGGAGCACTGCATTGATAAAGAGCTAAATTATAAGAAAATGTAAAAATACAGAGATTAAATATATAGTTTCTAAGCCTATAAGGAGTCATTGACTAGTCTTGTTAAACTACAAGGACTAAATTATATTATAATCGTCAATGCACGCAGCAGGTCAAGGGAGAAATGGTCAGACTTGATGCCTCAACAGTGAATAGCAGCTAGCTCACAGCTTCACAGGCTTGGGGGAGTGGGATTATTATTTTATGGTTCTTTTCTTCATGGGGGCAAAGTTTTGAAGCTCTTTAGTCCATGCTATTAAATTATCCCTTCTTTTGGGTGACATGAAGAAAATTAAGCTTTAAATAAATTATTGCTAGGGAAAAAATAAAAATAAAAAGAATCTACCATGATTTTTGTTTCCTTTTTAAATATTAAATTAGCCACTAAAAAAATAATTAAAATTCAACGCAAATATGGAAAATTAGTGAAGATTTAAAAGTATGTGAAAACTATAATTAAATATAGTTAATTTATAGAATTAATTAATTTAACCTTAAGACTAAATCAATAAAATCTATCAATTATAAAGAACTCTAACATTCCAATGCATGATTTAAAATTATTCTTATAATGAATAAGATAAAAGTGAACAATGTTAATTTGTGTGATAGATGTTAGATACTTTCATGTTCAAACTTATAATTAGTGTTAGTAAGTCAAGTTGAAGAACCATAGTAACTAGGATGTTTCAAACTAGATTTGTTTTTAGCCAAGTTTAAACTTGTTACACATATATCATACAAGTAATTTCAAGTTGAAACTTATTACACATGCAAATAGAAGAATCATAGTAACTAGGATGTGTTAATGAATTTATGTCTAACAATCATATGACAAGTTTAATATAAAGTTTCATCCCATAAAATATTAGACAAATCAAAATTAATTAATATTTCATTAACTATGTCTATTAAAGTTTTTTTTTTCCTGTCATAATAGACTTTGATGAATAAGAAAGTGTTACTTGATGTATAATACCATATAATTCTAAAAATGTATTCATTTTCTTAGAAGTGTACTCATCACCTCTATCAGGTTATAAAATCTTTATTTTTCTTTCTAATTTATTTCCCATTTCAGTTCTATAAACTTTAAATATTAAAAATAATTTATTTTAGAGTTAGTCAAATAAACAAAGATAAAAAATGCAAACTAGTATTAAAAGAAGGCATTATACTTAATTTATAAAGACCATTCAACAAATAACTATTTTCAACATAATATCTAAAATCTAATAATAACTATTTTATTAAATCGTAGAATAAGATTTAAACCATTTTATTCCAACAAAGATGAACTAACTATATATTTTTTCAACATCAAAATAAGAATTTTTAATAAGACAACTCGAACTTGACTTAATTGTAAATTATTGAATCCTCTATCCCCAACACAAAGAAAAACAAAACATTAACCTAACTAACTTGGTTTCTACTATATTAATGGGAGGAAAAGTAAACAAATCAATACTATTCTTTTTAAGGAAAATTATTGTTTCTCTCTTTATGATTTGTTGGAAAAACAATTAAGAATGAAAATAATTAGAAAAATAAATGCAACCCAGATTATTTTTCCTTCAATATTAAATTACAACTAACAACAACATTAAAAATTATTAGAACTAAAAGTAATTATGGAAAAGAATAAAGGCTTAAAAGGATTGTCGCACACAATAACATTATTCCTAGAGAGAAAATACAACAATTTATATATAATTAACATGCTTATCCTCTAAGATGATACAACAACACATTAGAATTTTTAGATGCAAAAAAAATCTCCAAACCTTTTAATTACTTTTTTTGGATACTTGAGTTTAAAAAAGTATAAGAAAGAATGTGTAGGAAGACTTTAGAGGAATATAGAAAATGAAGGTCTTCAATTACACCCAGAAATATGCTTAGAGACTAAGTAAAATAAGAAAATATTTTTCAAAACCTTTAAGGTTGGATTACTTTTGTTCTTGGTGGATTTTCCACGACATTTTACGCGCTCGCACGCGCTAAGGATAAGTAAACATGGAAGCTTGATTAATATGTTGGGTTTTTATACAGACAAATGTTCATCCTTCACAAACATGCTTAATGCATCACTTGACCTTGTAGTTTGGTATCTTGCTTTTCATGTTTTGATCTCGATTTATTAATATGTTTTAGGATTTATTATTAGGTTCTGTTTTGAAATTGTGTTTCAAAGTGATTTCATTAAAAAATATATTAAAATAATATATTTATTTTATTTTATTTTATTTTTGATATTAGTACATCAAAAAAATATAAAAACACTAAAAAAATTAATCTAAAATAAAAAAAAATCAATTGTTTTCAAGAACAATTTTGAAACATAAGTGTCAATTAATCACTTAAACCACACCGAAATAATTAAAAGAGATTCATTTTGCATTCACATTGTTTTTTTTTGTTTTTTTAATAATTCTTGGATAGCCTCGACAATTATAATTATAATTTTTTTGATATCAAACTTATAAATATAATATAACCTAGTAAATGATTCCATTAAAAGTATTACCTTTAACAAAATATCAATGGAACTTTAAATCAAAACCTATCCTTATTCTTATTCTTCTTTTATAAAAAGAAATTAACAACTCTATATAAATTAATACTCTTAATATCATGAGAAATTATTAATTAATTATATTATTTAATCAAGGTATTATTTAAATTTTAAATATAAATCAAGGCCGGATACAAATATTATATAGTTAATGTTTAAATTTAAAAATAAAAATAGACAATTACTTGCTAGATACCCTAATCATCCATACTCCTTTAGATTTGTAGCTTGCTCAAATATCATAAAATAAAATTCAGGAGATTTTTGTTAATTCCAAATTGGAATGCACCAAAAAAAAATCCTGCAAAATGTTCCCCTCTAAACCATCCAAAGCATAGATCATAGGGGCTATAGATAGAGCAAATCAGATGGCTAACCATGTAGACTCCATGCTTGTGATTGATCATCACTGATGAAGCTGAGTTGTTTAGCCGCCATTTTCAAAAAGGGGACAAGTCCAGTCAAAGCTTGTGGCTTTGAACAAAAAAAATATTTTTCAACAGTCAAACTTTTCTTTTAGCTTCTCAGAAGAAGCGTAGAGGGAGCCCTTCATGCACCATTTCCTCCATGAAAAACATTAGCATCTGACCCTTTATATATCTCATACAAACCTCAATAACTTCTCCAAGACTTTTAAATTTAATGGCATCTTCAGCTTCTGCTAGCTTATCAAGTTCTAAGAATTCTCCATCTAACTTTTCTTTCTCGACCCAGTTCATGAATTCTTCTCCTTCTTCCTTCACTAATCTTCTCTCTAGTAATAACAAAGACATGGACAACGTTAGCTGGGGACTTTATGACCATGGAAATAATGATAGAATTGGTCTTGACCCAAACTATAAGTCATTTCAACCCTTTTCTCCTCCACCGGTTTCTCCTTCTTCTTACTTTGCCAGTCATCCTGGTTTAAACCCAACTGAGTTCCTGGACTCACCTGTACTTTTCCCTACTTCTCATGTAAGTTCATGGTACTGAATTGTGCTTGTAGGGACATGATTTGTTATGTCGGTAAATGGGTTTGCTTTTGTTTTTTTAGTTTCTTATTGATTTCATGTTTTTTCAGGGTCTTGCATCTCCTACAACTGGTGCTTTTGCTGGTCAAACCTTCAACTGGAGGAGTGATTCCAATGACAATCAGCAAGGTGTTATTGGAGAGGAGAAAAAGTACAGTGATTTCTCTTTCCCGACCCAAACAAGGCCTCCTGCAACCTCATCGTCCTTTTTTCAATCTTCTTCAAACAGTGTTACAGTGGTACCTTTCTTTACTTAACGTTTACCGCAGTTTTGTACTGTCAAGTTTCGAGCTTTTGAAAAGCCAAGACTGTTCACCGTTTGACCCTTTTAATTTTCGTTGATAATTTGTGATGCAATTGTAAAATTCAAGATAACTATACTGATTTTGTAGCAAATAAATGGAAAAACTGGGCTAATTTCTGTAAAATTCACATCACTTTTTAGGATCCTGAGATTTTGTAGTGTAGTTGAGCTGTAGAAGAATTGTTTCCATAACGTGCTGTGGTTCCAACTGACAGGAGAAACCCCTGAAAAGGAAACAAGAAGAATGGAACTTTGACCAGTTAAAGCAGACTGACTTTTCATCAGATCAGAAAACAGGAGTAAAATCAGAATTTGCACCAGATCAGAGTTTCTCCTCGGAGGGGGTGCCACTCCAAGCTAACGTGCGAAGTGTTAACACTGCTGCTCAACCAAGTTTCAACCAATACAATCAATCAGCTCATTATATGAGAGAGAACAAAAGGTCTGATGATGGATACAACTGGAGAAAATATGGACAAAAGCAGGTGAAAGGGAGTGAGAACCCTAGGAGTTATTACAAGTGCACATATCCGAATTGCCCAACAAAGAAAAAGGTGGAGAGATCTTTGGATGGACATATTACTGAAATAGTTTATAAAGGAAACCACAACCATCCCAAGCTTCAATCCAGCAGAAGATCATCCTCTCAACTAGTTCAGCCTTCTGGAGGTGCCAGCTCAGAAATCTCTGATCAATCAGTACCGCCAATAGAGTCTAGCATGATGCAGGAGGACTCTTCGATTTCTCTTGGGGAGGATGAATTTGACCAAAGTTCATCGATGAATTCAGGAGATGAGGACAATGTAAATGAACCTGATGTCAAAAGATGGTAAGCCAAGACAGGATTGTCTCTCATGGCCTCTTTTTTTTACTGAAATTGCATGAGCTTAACTAGTTATGTTCTTCTGTGATTTTACAGGCGAGGACAGAATGAAAACGAGAATGTTTTAGGTGCTGGGAGCAGGACTGTTAGAGAACCCAGAATTGTGGTTCAAACAACAAGTGACATTGACATTCTTGATGATGGCTACAGATGGCGAAAATATGGGCAGAAAGTCGTCAAGGGAAATCCGAATCCAAGGTAATTGGTGATCTCCCTTCATCATAATTTTGGCCTAAAACGATTATTCTTGCCAGTTGCCATTGAAGGTGGTTATCCGCTTGGTTTCTCAATAGTTACAATCTTGTGATTTGCAGGAGCTACTACAAATGTACATTTGTTGGCTGTCCTGTGAGGAAACATGTAGAGCGAGCATCGCAGGATTTGAGAGCTGTGATTACAACCTACGAAGGAAAACACAACCATGATGTTCCAGCCGCCCGCGGCAGCGGCTACGTGAACAAAGCTCCACCCATTTCTAACAGCACTGCCAATGCGCCGATCCCTATAAGGCCTTCTGTCATGGCCAATCATTCTAACCAGATAAGCTATCCAAACTCCCTTAACAGCACAAGATCATTACCAGCATCAGGAAGTCAGGCACCATTTACCCTCGAAATGTTGCAGAATCAAGGGAGTTTTGAATACTCAGGTTTTGGAAAGCAGAGTGGAACCTACATGAATCAAACACAATACTCTGATGGTGTCTTCCCTAGAGCCAAGGAAGAGCCAAGGAATGACTCATTTTTTGATTCCTTCCTTAACTAAAAATCACTTTACACTTGGAAAAGATAGGATCAGAAAAAATAAACATTTTCAATTAGATATGTTGTGTTAGTGTATATTGTTTTACATCTGGTGAAATTTTTTAATTTTTTTGGGGCCCGTTTGAAGGTGAAGAGACAAGGCCTCCATGAATCATTATTTAAGGTTATTTAGAAGAAAGATAAATGTTAATTTTTTGTATGCAGTCGTATTTGACCATGGACTGAATAAGACTTTGGAAGTTTCTTTGCTACTGCTTTATGTTGCCCCCTTTTCTTCTGTAAATCTTTCGTCCAATTGTTTTTCTTGCTACGGAACTGATCATGTGATAATTAATCAGTAATTTGTCATTCGCTAATAATGGGAGAAGGCTTGAAAATAAGAAATGTCATTTTCATTTGACATCTTTGTAAGAACAGAACCATGAATGCTGATCGAAAAATAATACAGAAAGGAAAATTTGACAGATTCCTCTCTTGTTTTGAATACAATTCAATGCCAAGTTCCAGTCAAAGCAAGGGCTTTTGCACAGTGCTTTCTATCCAGCACAGAAATTTATTTACAATATATTAAGTGGTTGACAGATGAAACAATCAACATGATATACAAAGAATCACACACCAGAAGATAGGGTCTGTGTCGTGCTGATCGTAAACCGAGAGCAAGGGCGTGCTAGGAGAGTGGCTACACGCAGTTGTTGGTGAACCAAATTCACCTGAATTGTCGAATAGGTCCATATCCTAACCAACCATTTGAATGTCTCGGGGGGTTACAAGACAGCAACTACTTAGACTCTCACCGAAAGACATAAATCTAAATGTAAGATTGAGTTGATAGTTTATATCCTGAAATAAGAGCCGACAGTGCCAATGATATGAATGCAAAGAATCCCATACTGATGGCTGCTGCTGAGGAATCAGTAAATATGTTATCTGCTCCTTCTCTCATCCTGTTTGTCAAGGGAACTGCTGAAGAAGATGAAGATACCAACAGGTAGGCCACAATCTGAAAATTCAGGAAAGGAAAGTTGTAACAATCTAAAACCTTCGCATACAATGCACCAACAAATCAAAGTTAGTTTCCAAAAGAAAAGGTCAACACCAAATCTGCTAGCTAGGTTATATCTCAAATTCACAAACTTGTTGGGTCAAAGGAATCAAGGTCCCCTTATTGGTGGGCATTAAAGCAATGTTTTATCACCTAGCTTAATTGGCAAGGTGCAAACGAGGTTATTATATATGGTACAGCAGATTGAGAAGTTTCTCCCCTTGTCAGTTGAAAGTAAGCCCTCCTCTACCCAACCATAAACTAGATCCTACTGGGTGGTCCCGCCATCCATGTGCAGACCATTGAATATCTTTTAAGGGTTAAATAAAGGCAGGAATCAAAATATACAACAGAAAAATAACTGGAGGGTTTGATACAATTCAGATTGGAAACTTCTCCAAAGTCAGTCAAATAATTTTATAGTGAAATGAAAACCCATGAAAAGTGATACTATTTTTCCTCTCAACAAAATCATCCCCGTCCATTAAGTGTTACCAGTGGCTGCAGAAAAAGTTAAGGACTTGCAGATGCATCTATAATTTCAAAGTTGGATACAAGAAACAAATTAAACAGTACATTACAGATAATGTTCTAGATGTAGAAAAGTATAGGTAACGAGACAGCCACGATAAGCTAAACGTCGAAAACATATAAAAAATCCTTCCTTAGTTTGCCTGTACAGATTGTTAGAAGATAGTTGCTAATGAAAAATTTCCTCCAATGTGGTTAAACATTGTCGTCAGCTTCAAAGAAAGAAAAAAAATGTATTCTTAATAATTGAATATTTATGAATACATGCAAAACACCATGGTCACAAGGCCTGGATACGGAATCATTGGCTGTTAAGAAGACTGGGAATGAAACTCGGGATATATTTGCCCTTACTTCACCACTAATTCATCAAATTAAACCCATTAAAGTCCAAATCAAAGATCAAATTCCGATACTTAACCATTTTTTAGAAACTAAACAAATCACAGAGATGTATTACAGCAGAAGGAATTAGAGGGTCAAACCTGATCCCCAAAGAAATCAACCATGGCAGAAGTCCTTTTTTCTAACATTTGTTTCCCAGTCGAAAGCTCATGAACATGTCTTAACGCTTGCCCGGCCGTGTACAAAGTCGAAAGCATTGCTATTGCCAACAAATACCTAAAATTATCACAATAAAAAATGAAATGAAATGACTCCCAAAATAAAACCCCAATTCCAGTTTCATTGTTAATTACCTGTACTCCTCATATTTATCATAATTTTTCCAATCTCCATGTTTGTTACTAGCCATGATGATAAAAGCAAGCAAGGAAAATAACAAAGCCAATCCTCTCAATGCTAATGACCCTCTGTTTAGCATGTCCTCTCTTCTCCATCTCCTTGTAATCGGCGCAACACCAAACCCAGTTCCTGTTTCCACCGCCGGTGTTGGAATGTCAGTCGCCGGCGATTCTACATAATTGTTCGGTGGTTTATCCTCTGAATTTGACATCTCGAGCTTAATTTCTTAAGTTTCAAGAAAACAGAATAGCGTGAATATAAGAGACACGATTTTATTCAGACAAACAGGGGAGGAATTCTGCTCTCGGGGTTTTTGAACAGTACGCGTTCAGTGTAGTGCCGATGCCTGTTTACAGGTTGAGTTAACAAATAGAAACTGGACACGTGTGAAATGAATATAATTTTATGGCGTGGAGAGGAAGTTATTGGATGAAAGAGAATGGGGGATTCACGTGGAATGTAGTGGAAACTTGTAGTTGGTAACTAACAAACGGCAGGTACGATCCAGCGAAGCAAAAGGCTGTCCAAGCCAAAATGTGAGGAGAAAACTATGGATACGGAAGAAAGGATGTTCTTTTCTTAGCTTGATTTTTTTATTTTTTTATTTTTATAAATATCAATTTTTTGTTGATAGAATACTTCATTGAAATAATAATTATTAAAAAAATACTAAGAAATTGATTATAATATTAATCAAATCAATATATTTACAATATGTTAAAATTATAGCTTGTTAAATCTAATCCTACTCAGAGTAGATTAATGTAAAGAGTTTGTATTTGATATTTAATTTAGATTAAGTTTAAAGTTAAATTGAAAAACAAATTCATTCAATAAAACTTAATTGATCTGACCAAATTTTTAATAATCTGGTTCACGTAGTTAAATCTGGTCTAAATTTAACCAGATTATCACCATGGATTTTTTTAGAAAAAAAAAAACAAAACTTTATTATTTTAATAAAATAATGAACCCAAATTAATTCAATAATACAATAAAAATAAAATGGCATTCAATCCCTATAACTAAAACTTGGGATGCAAGGTTTGGACAAAACAATGGTTATTATATATTAGGTTTTGGAGAAACAACAAATTACACCCCAGCCAGCCGTACAGGGGATCTCAATTAGATGATCTCTAAACATCAAGCCATGATGGGAAAAAAAACACTTGTGGATTGTTAAAAAGCAGTGTTTCTCCCACGTCGTTTAGGGGGTGTTTGGGAGGGCTTTTCAAAAACTTTTTTTGAAAAAAAATGAATTTTTTATTTTTATTTTAATTTTTAAGTTTAAATTAATAAAATTTGGTGTTTTTAGATCATTTTGATATGCAGTTATCAAAAATAATTTTTTAAAAATAAAAAAAAAATATAATTTTAATGTATTTTTGAAAGAAAAACACTTTAAAAAATAAGCACAACCACACTCCCAAATAGAAAATTAGATTACAGCTGGTAATAGGTGTAGAAGAAGGAAAACATGTTTCCATAGAAGATATAAAAGGTCACCAAAGGTTAAAAAACAAAGTCTGCTAGCTCTCGAATAATTTACGAGACTTTATATATTCATGAATCTAAGTCAACTCGCATGGTATAGAGGACAAATATTAGAATAGATTATGCAATTCATCAGGTAATAGTCTTTGATAAAACATGCATTGATGTTGTTTTATGGGTCCATTGATAGCAATAAAATCATGCAACTTCTGAAGGGGTGTAGCGTGATGATAGAGAACTGATCTGTAAAGCAGATTTTGAATTCGAGTTTGAGTTCATGCGTGTATTTCTTATAAAAATCTGAGGTAATCAAAATTTTACTCATCACCTGAACCCATAAAATATATTTTACAGATTTACACTCACCCAAAAAAAAATCATGCAAGTATCAATGGGCAAGGTGGACCCAACAAGATGGTCCGAGCGAATCCGTGTTGGGTTCGGGTATGGTTTGGTCGAACCAGCTAGCAGGAAGAGGTCAACTTTGATATTTCCAGACATTGAACCATGCCTCATGCAAAGCGAGCTGCAGTGACGGTGTGATCCCTAAACCCAATTAACGGCCTTGATCAATTCTTAGTAGCTGGATACCTGTAAAATAAATAAATCTAGGCAGCAGCTTCTTGTAAACTTCGGAAAGTCAACGAAATCGATGTATGCGTTTTATAGATGTGGAGGATGCATCCTCTATCTATCTTTTTTTTTTTTGTGAAATTTATCAACTAACCATTTTATATAAATTTTAAGTTATCAAGTGATGTTCTAAATTTAAATAATTTTTTTAATACATTTTCTTAAGTCTATACAATCACACTATTTTATGTTTAATTTTTATCGAACAGAATTAGAATGGTGAGATCCCAACTCATGATTACTTAGTTAATAAAACTTTGATATCATATTAAGTAATTATTTTATATAAAAATTTAGTTATTAAATGAGATCCCAAAATATAATTTAAATTATACTCTAACAAAAACTTTCTAATATATATATGTGTCTCGATTATAATGGAAATAAAGTCAATTTATATTAAAGATCTATGTAATTTTCTCTCAATAAATTTTCGTTAAGTGCATAGATATTAAAAAGAAAGTGTTTTTATTTATTAAAGAAAGTAAGTAATCTTAGAAAGAAAAAAAACAGTATATAAATTTTAAACACTATTTTCATGTTCATATCCGAATATATTGGATTATTTTTATTCGTCTTCGTTTCCATCGTCTCTATGAAGACAAAAGTTCCTCTACAAACGAAGGAAGACCTTAAATTGCCATTTCTAAGGGGACAAAAGAACTGTGTTTAGGAGAATTAATCAAACCATAGATTTCATTATCTTATGTTAGACTCAAAAGGTCATCTTTCTGGAACCCTAGTGATATTTATCATAAGCTTTTTTTTGTCTGATATTAACCTTTCTTAGCACGTGATTGGCATCGTTTAATTGACTGAAAGAGTATCTGACATTACATTTTAAAAATACTTTTTGAAAATAAAAATAATATTTCTCTATTTTTTTAATTTAATATTATTTTTTTGATGTTTTAGATTATTTTTATATATTGATATTAAAAATACTTCAAAAAATAACATCAACTACACACTTAACATGCAATAATCATAACTATCTCGATAATATCGAAATTAAAAACAAAATGATAATAAAAAACAATGTTTTTTTATATTAATATATTAAAATAACATAAATATAAAAATAAAAAAAAAAATTTGAAATACAAAAACAAATAAATCGTATCTCTCATGTATGGACGTTCCTACCCTTGAAGCTTCCGCCACAGAAGTAAAGAACTAACGAAGTCTCAAGGTTACTTCCCATGTCGGCCAAAATATCTTCACAATTGGGTGCCTTCCCCCTTGGCGCATGATTAGATATAATCTTTCTTATCATAATCAGCTTTATTTCTCTAAAACGCAAGGGAGAAACGTGCTTCAAAAGAGATTAATTCCTAGGGATTTGTTTATTTTTTAATATATCAAAAGAAAATATGAAGCTCAATCAAGTTGGGGGGGAGAAACTTCAACTAATAAAAAGATTAAAAAATAGATGTTCAATTGTGAATTCTAAAATCTAGAATTTAATATTGAATAATAAAATTTAAAAAAAAAAGATATTAAAACTAACATTGAAAAGAATTTATTAAATTAATTTTGATGTAAAAATGAAAACAAACAATCTCTGTTCGAGGATACCTCTTGGACTAAACAAACTCATAATTCCCTTGTCCAGAAAGGCCCATGGAGATTACATGCCAGGCTACTCAAAAGCCCATAAGCCTTTGTAAGTGTCCAAGTTGTAACTCCCAAAATATACTTTATGAGAGATTACAACAAAATGTTCTTTTCAAAGCCCCTCTCTTAAATAATTTATATTTTTTATCCTAAACTAATGAGATTTAAAATGTGATTTTATCTTTCTTTTGTTTTCCTCTCTTATTGAATCTATCTATCTATTTATTTATTATAAGCATTGATAGTTGTATCTTTAGTATTATAAAAAATAATTAACTCGGAAAATAAGTTTAAATCATAGTTGTCTGTTTCGTTCCATTTCGGCCGAAACGATCGAAATGTTTAGTATCATTTAAAAAAACCAGACAAAACCGAGTCGTTTTTATCTCGATTTAAATTCTGGTCCGTTCCAGATTTTTTGGCCCAATACCAGCCAAAACATTTCGGTTTCGTTCCGTTTCGGTCAAATAGTGTTTTTTAAAATAATTAATAATTTTACAATATAAATCATATCTCTTAATCTGACCGTTAGATTGAGATGAAATTTTACGAGGAGTCTCTTGACATATTTATATATATTATGTTAAAATTTCAGATCAATTAGAGAATGTAATGACCTTGCAAGATTGATGATGACATTCTCGTAATATTATAGATGCTCATAATTTTATACAGAAAAATCATTTTATTGTGTTTTTTTATAGATTAAATAGCATAATTCTAAATAATTTTATTTTTAGATTTGAACTAATTTTTTTTGAATTAAATATTTAATTATAAACACACACACACACATACATACGTAAACAGTGCAACCTTAAAATGACGCGTTAAAACACTTGAAAACCAAAATATTTGTTCCAATTGAAAAAATAAAGCATTAACCAAAAAAGTATTAACAATATTGGTTTAAATATAGTGAAAATCTCTCAAACGCGAAAATAAAAAAATTCGATTTGTACACGCTTTATGGTTAGAAAATTAAAGATGATAGCTTGGAAAACTGGAAATCGCATTCAAATCTATCTAAGAGGAGAGGTGCAGGCAAGACCTGGCCAGATACAAGCCGGCCCACTTGAGGGCCATGCCAGGACGATCGGGGCAAGTTGGCCACTTAACCAGAGTGGAAGAATGGTGGGTCGAGCATCCATCATTGCTCACCAATCTGCTTCACCTCGTCATTTCCTTGAGGATCCCCTTTTTTTTTTTTTTTTTTGTTTGGTTTGATATTTGGTCATTCAAGCCATCTCATCCAATCTTGAAAAAAGAATGTTAGGCATATGACTCTTGATGCGAGGGTTACTGCCAGCCAATTGTAGGACGATGGCTTCACTTGACAAGTATGTGAAAATGATCTAAAAACATTAAAAAAATTAATTTAAAATAAAAATAAAAATAAATCAAATTTTGTCTAAAACGTTTTCAAAATATAATGATAAACATGCCGTTTTATGTCTTGGCAGCACTCGTAGAGCTGGAAACCATATCTATTCATTGACATGCCATTTCATGTAGATAAGACGTCCGGGTGTGCATTATTCTTTCTGGGAAATTATTAAACTCAATTTAATTGAAGATCTAAGTTACTAGAGCAGGTTAATCTTTATTGATATAAATTCATTTAAAATAGTGTTATTTTAAGATATTTTACAAATAAAATTTTTGAAAAATAAAAATAAACAAATAAGTTTTAATATATTTCTGAGTTAATTGAATACTCGTATTGAATTTAATTTAAAACCTAGATTGGATTAGGTGTTAAATTAGAGTAACTGGATGGCTAGCAAGGCCTGATAGGTTTAATAATTGTGGAAGAAAAAAAAAAAAGGGGTGGTTGGTCGTTGGGCTGTGTAAAAACGAAAAAAGCAGAGTCGATAAGGCCGTTGAAACCGGCAGCAGTTATGGCGCAATCTCACCGAATGACCTTTCGCTTTTCGTTTCCTTGATTTTGGAACTTTCTCGCAGCATCTTCTTGTCTCCAGAGTGTCGCACGACCGTATTATTTAGTAATTATTTAACATTTATTTTTTAAAATAATTTTTGTTTATAAATATATTAAAATAATATTTTTTTATTTTAAAAATAATTTTTGATATTAATATATGAAAATAATCTATAAACACATAAAAAATAATTTTAAATAAAATATTTTTTTTTAAAATACTTTTAAAACACAATGATTAATTTATATATTTTTATTGTCCACGTAGCATAGTTACATATGCCTTACGTGTCATCACTATTTCCAATTGCAACAATTTTGTAATATGATTTTCATGAGAGAGAGAAAATTCTCAATTTTTAGTGTAATAATAGGGTATTGTAAAAAAAATCAACTTATATATAATATTTGTGACTCGACTCAATTTATCAAAATTGAATATTATAGATGGTCATAGGTTAAAAAAGTATAAGAAATGGACAATATAATTTGGAAAAGCAAGTCAAAAATTTTAAAACTTAGTCAATTCAGTCTAACTCATATATTTTATATTTTTTTATCTTTAAATTTGATAGTATGACAAAAAATATTAATTGTCCCTTTACTAAATGGAGGAGAGGGAGGTGACTAAAATTTAATAGTGATGTAGGATGTAAAAATCATATCTAACATTGAAGATGTTATGTACTTATTGTTCATATTGTACATTCAACTTTAATTACACTTGTTAAAATTAGCAATATAAGTTCAATATATATATGAAAAATTTAATCCAGCTTAATATACTAAGCCCATTTAGATATATATATATAAAAAATTCAATGAGTATGTTTATAATAGGTAAAATATCAAAAATTAGTGTACATATAATTATAAATTCAAACTCAACTCAAATATATCTACAAACTTCCCAAGGGAATCAAGCTTTAGGGCTTTTTTTTTTTAACATTCCATTGTTTTTGATTGGTGATAAAAAAATATATTTTTTAACTTGTTTCACATACATCAAAAAAGGTGTTAACAATGAGATTAACTAGCACCCGCATATTTAAAAGAATTATGTTCCTATTCGAGTAAATAGTGGTAGTTAGAGATAAATACAAAGTAAAGAAAAAAAGGAGAGCAAATTAAAAAAAAAAAATTAATGGCTACCATGATACAATCTCTTTTCAAAGTAAATTCACATGATAAACTAGTGATAGTTACTTACTCGTGATGAGATATAAAATTTTCATTCACATCACATGTTTAAGTTTGTAGTTGCTAATATGATAGACACTAGAGGCTTACATAGTTATTAATTTCAGGACCCGTAGAATTAGTCGAGATGCACGCAGGCTGACTCGAACTCCCGCATTAATAAAAAAAAAATCCTCACACCAACATATCACTAAAGAAATCACAAGATAATTTATGGATAACATGAGTTTCAGGCAATAAATTAATTTATATCGTCACAAGTGTTTTTATATATCTCACTGTTTTATTTTCTGGAAATATCAGATAATATTATGTTTATATAAAAAATCATAAACTATTTATAGAAACACCAACAAAAAAATATAAATATTTTTTTTCATTATTGCACTATATTTGTTATATATAATGCCGTATGGTAATTTTTAAAATTAATCTTTATTTTGTTCCATTACAATTAAAATAAATGTTTTTGAGAAAGAAAGTAATCAAAATTCTTATTTTATAAGGAAATTTTTAATTTTCTTATGAATGAAATTTATTTGTTTTCATAAAAAAACTTGATTTTTTTTGTTTCAATAATCTATGCATGATAGAAATATAAAATACGAGAATAGTTAATCTAAAAATATTATGTACAATAACAAATTAAAGATTTTATTTTTATTCAATATTCATGAGTATTTTTTATATAAATCTTACGTATTAAATTCATATAAAACAATTCACAGATTAATTATTAATATTATAATTTCAGCTGGAAACTATTGTGAAATTTGGATAATAATTTAATTAATATAGTGGCTTTTATTCATTTTTTCTATATAAAAAAAACGAAGGTTAATATTAAAAGAGTTAGGCCTTGGGCTACGAGGATGGGTTCACGTGTCTTAAGAAAAAGTAATCTTAGGCTGGCTTCAGCCTTTAATACATGGTTAAGCGTTTATCGTTATAATTAACAATATAAACTCTACCCATATATATATATATAAAAGAAATAGTTTAACTCAATATCTTCAACCACTCAGATATAAATAAAACAAAATAAATAAATAGTATTTATAATTTTAAAGTCAAAAAATAAATTAAATTAAATGCAATTATAAATCCAAACCCAACTCAGCTGCATCAATAAATAAACACCTTGACGTGTGGCAGCGAAAGCCAAAGCCAATAACGGGACATCTTTCGTTTTTTTTCCTTTCGGCTGTTATTTTGTCCAAAAGGGTACAGCCAATAACGGCTAGTGCAGCTTTTGGTCGCCCAGAAAATGACCCTTTCTTTATTGGCTTCAGGATGATGACCTCGTGGGTTTACTGCCTGATCCGGTAGACTTGGCCGGTGTTACCGATGGAGGTACCGGTATTTCTTGGAACTTGCCACATATATTATATTATTTTTTATGCCCTCCTCATATTAATGCAACTTATTATTAATATTATTTGCGAGATTTAATGGAACTTAATTTAATTATCGGCTAGCAATAACTATTATTCCACAACTACATGCCACAGTCTATAATAATAATAATTTGTCAATGCAAAGTGCTAGTTTTATGTGACCTTTTATTATTATTATTATTATTATTATTATTATTATTATTTCAGAGTAGAAAATACAAAATACTAACGTTGGTGGGACAGTGTATGCTGTTTAAAAAAATATAAATTCATTTCAAAATTATCTCCAAAACATATTTGTTTTATATCTTTATTTTATATCCTTTTAATTATTTTTTTTTATTATCAAAGGATATTGATTAAAAACAGTTTTTATGTTCAGCTTATGTAATAATTGATGGAGTTATCTATTATTTACAATGTCATTATATATTTTGATATAACATGTTAACATATTCATATGTATGTATATGATGTTGCGGTGCATTCTTTTAAAAAAATATTTTTTTATTTGAAAATATATCAAAATAAGTTTTTTTTTTATTTTTAATATCAACAATTAAAATTATTAAAAAAACTCAATTTAATAATTTTTCATGTTAAACAGGCTAAAAAACAAAACTACCGCACTCCCAAAAACATATTAATTATTGTGTTAACATATTTGTTAACTTGATTTAATATATTGGCCTGCTAGTTTTAATATATCAATGCACTTGATGATATTGAAATACAATATTAATTTGTTTGCATATGTTGTTACAATATTAAGACAACAATAACACCTAAAGAGAGGGTTAAATTAGGTTTTTCACTAATATTAAGACAACAATAATACAATCTAATTTAACCAAACACAATAACAAGTAATATAATTAAAATGCTTAAAATAAATGGCGAGGAAGGAAAATTGTAAATTCAATTTTTAACGTGGTTCAACAAGTATATATGCACACCTTAAGCGCAAAATTAGTCTTGAGTATTCTATTTTTTTTCATTTGTTCAAGTTCAAAATTACAATTGTTATTTAATGAATATATAACAAACTTTTTACATCGCTTGAAGATATTCTCTCATTAAAATTATTTTTCATTTGAAAATGTACACTCTTCCAAATTTTATCTTGGTGACAATACTTCATTAACATCAAGTGTTTTTCCTAAACTTTAAAAGATTGGATAATGTGATTTTGATATCATGGAATTAATTTCTCAATATAATGAATTTTAACATTGAAAAATCTAAGTATCTCTATATCTCACTAGATAACACTTGAAGGATTAATTAAATTGTTGTGAGAATGAATGAAAATATATAGTCTTATGCAAGAGTATGAAGATTTAATTTCACAAGTATAAGCATTGGCTAAGGATTTATTGTTTTAAAGTTATTTTGTTCTTAAGATGACTTGTATATAATGTATGCTCGAATTCTATTATAAATTTTACAATTTGGCAAGGTATACGCATATTTATAGCAAAAACTAGTTATTTATAATTGTAACAATCTTATTGACAACTGAAACGATTGATCAATTACAATTAGATAATTTAATCGGTCGACTGTTTTTTGTGGAATTTTCAAGTGTTTATAATAGATAAACAAATGGTCAAATGCTTCCTGCAAAATTCCTAGGTGTTCATCAGGAATGAATAGACTATCAACCAATTAATTTGGTATATCAGTTCATGTAAAATCCATGTCAGTTTTGATTCTGGGTGAATCCTTAAAACTATTTTATCAATATTTTTAGAATGCATGGAAAGTGAATTGTGTACATTCATTTTAATTTGTGTGTTTTTAAGGGGCGTAACGTGATGATAAAAGGTTTGAGATCTGTACAAGAGGTCTTGAATTCGAGTCAGGACGTGCATATTTTGTAAGAGTCTAGGACAACCGAGATTTTATTCGCTCATCTAGGCCAATAAAGTGCACTTTTCAAGGATTGAAGTTTTCTCAAATAAAAAAAAAAATAATTTGTGCTA
Source organism: Salix purpurea (assembly GCA_027405865.1). Lineage (NCBI taxonomy): Eukaryota > Viridiplantae > Streptophyta > Magnoliopsida > Malpighiales > Salicaceae > Salix > Salix purpurea. Next base: position 10,625,743 of record JAOWLH010000002.1, on the reverse strand, counting down.
TCAAGCAAGATATGAAAGCTTATATTAAGCACTTATAATGAATACTTAAACTAAGTTTTCATTTTGCTTCCTTCTTGAACTTATATCATGTTTGTAGATGTGTTTTCATATAAAATATGCTTAAAATTTATTTTCAACCAAGCATATTATTAATCTAATTTCTATATTATTATTAAAATATATAAAAACATAAATGTATAAACTAAAGATCAACAATATCAACCTTATAACCTTTTGCATCTCAAATTATTACCATTAAAATATACCAGAAAATCTGGCTGTAATCTAAAAAAAATCCCTTTTTTATTTGCTTGCTGCCGGTGGCGTGCATTATTTCTAATTGTCATTATTGCTTACGCATAATATTTTATAATTATGCATCTGTCACTTCCCTTTCTTATTTTAGCATAAAAAACGATTAAGGGTTGTCATGACACAAGAGATAAAGAAAGAAAGAAATAAAATATTATACGTAGCAGCTATCCGTTGGCCTAACAACTTTTTATTTTTTTTAGTGTTTGTCCCAATTATTCTATTGATCCAAAATAATATAATATAAAACAATCCATTTCAAACAAATCCATTAATGGGGTGTTTGGGAGTTCGTTTAAAAAGTACTTTTAAAAAAATGATTTTTTTTTATTTTTTATTTTAAATAAAAAAATAGTATTTTTAGATCATTTTGATGTACTGATGTTAAAAATAAATTTTAAAAAATAAATTTTAAAAAATAAAAAAAAATATTATTTTGATATAATTATAAATAAAAAATATTTTAAAAAATAATCTCAACCATAATCTCGAACAGCTACTTATAAGAAAAAACTTGGGTCCTAAACCTGCCATTTGAAAAAGACGCATTACTAATAACAATAAAAGAAATTATAGAAAATCTCAATTCAATACCATTAATTTGATGACAAAGTCATTTTATTTCAAGAAAATAGCTAATTAATTTGTCAAGGACTTGTGTTAATTATTAATTGCTTGTGGTATTGCAATTAGATCAATCGTAGAACTTTGACTCTAAGAGGTCGAGAGTCGATCACTAAGGATAGAAAATGAAAAATGTAAAGAAAAAAAAACACCCTGAAATCTATGGGGAGAGAGTACAACGTTTTGAGTGCAAAATTAAAGATTAAAAATTAAAAATAAAAAAATACACAAATTTTTTCTACTCTTTTGAGCATTATTTGCACATTAAAATTACTTTCATATCCTTACAAAAAAAATCTTGCATAGATGGGTTTTTTTGTCTTTTTATTTTGAATAATGAAGTGAATGAATCGCCTTTAAAATAAAATAAAAAATACAAAGCTGGTTTCCATAGGGGAACATGTGTCACCTATCTAGTTTAGGATTTGACATTACAGTTCAACCATGCTTTTGAGAAATTTTGATTTTTTTTTGGTTATGTTATTGAATTATTTTAAAGCGTTAATATCAAAGTTAAATTAAAAAAATATTATTTTAATATATTTTTAAATAAAAAAAATCTATACCATACTTTAACAATGAATTAATCTATCAGCCGATAACAAAGGTTAGCAGCTATAGACAGACAATACTTGGAAAGTAAATGGCAAGAGAAAATGAAAATCGGAAACGATGGAAACCGAATGCTGTTAGGTTACTGTTTTTTTATTAATAATAAAAAAATTGTAGGTGAAAATTACAATATTTTAAAAATTAATTAAAATAATATAATTTGATAAAAAATGGAGGTGAAAATACAATGTATTTTTAAAAAATAATTAAAATAATCGCAGCAAATTTAAAAGAGAAAAGAGGAAGTGAGGCCTGGAGGCTCACCGAAGATCGGATAACGACATTTGACCGTACCTAATGATGTAAGTGATCAACTTCCATTTGTAATAATTCGATTAATTAAATCACAACGAACTCAACCCAGTACTACGTCGTCGTTCATCAAATCCATCACAGACTTTTAATCCAAACAGGCAACATCAACATCAAGCCAGTTAGGCTCCACGCAGTGGCAATATCCAATCACCGCCTTACTTTCCACGGAACTCTAACCGCTTACATCGCGCGTATTATTTAGTTTTACCGGCTATGCCGGTCACCACACCGCGTCACTCCGCTTTTATCTACTTCCCCAAAACCCATTCCCTCTGTCCAAGCTCCATGGCATAGCAGAATCATATCCTCTCAGAAATTCCTAAAATGTCTTCCCGTTTTACCCCTCATATTTCACCGTATTTCCTAATCTCGACCTCTATCTCTCAAAGAAAAATCCTAATCGGCGCCAACCACACCTCCGCTCGCTTCTGCTCTCGCTAAAAACAGAGAAGAAAAACCACCCACTCCCTTTCAGATTCTTTCTTTCTTTTCTTTTTTTCCTCAAGTGTCTAGTAATCATCATGGAGCCTACCGCGGGGAAGCCAAACTTCTTGAGGAACATTCTAGTGAAGGTGTTGCTATTCGGCGTCTTAATCATAGTCGTCCGATTCGCTTACATTGTTACAATTACCGGCGAATCATGCAAGCTCGGAGACTTCTGTTTCTCACCGGAGAATCTCAGTTTTGTCATCGCCGGCACCGGAGCCGGTGTCTCCACCTCGAACAAGGTGGTGGGATCCACCTCAGCAGGTACCTCACAGTCGGATCTGTACAGGAGTAAAGATTGGATCAAGGCCGTCCATTTCTACTCTGATGTTTTTCATGATCTAGTCTCCGACGGTTATATCTCGGCGATCTCGAAAACTTTGTGTGTGGAAACGCCGAGAGGAGAAGACGTTTTAGCTTTAAAAGAAATCGGGATTTTGGACTCGATGGGGGTTTACAAAAAAGCATCAAAGCCGTTGGTGATTTCGTCGAAGGAGAATAGGTTACCGTTCGATGAGAATACTTTTGACTTCATATTCTCCGGTGGGGACCGGTTGGATAAGACTGCACAGCGGCCGTTGGATTTAACGGTGTCGGAGATCCAACGGACACTGAAACCCGAAGGGTTTTTTGTTGCTCACGTGAGTGCTAAAGATGCATATAGTTTTAATTCGTTTCTAGATTTATTCAATTCTTGCAAATTAATTAAGTCACGTGACATTGAAGGTTACGATTCATCAATGTCTCTTATCAGAGAAATTGTTTTGCAAAAGAAAGTAGGAAGTGAAATTGTTATCAGGGATTCTGATGGCAATTCAGGGAATTCGTGCTCCGTTCCTGGGTATAAAAGGGACTTGGTACGCAACGCGGAGGCGTTGATAATGGAGGAGCCATTGAAGCCGTGGATTACCTTGAAAAGGAATATAATGAATATTAAGTATTTGACGGCGACGGCGGATATTAGTTTTAAGAGTAGGTATGTGTATGTCGACGTTGGAGCTAGGAGTTATGGGTCCAGTATAGGGAGCTGGTTTAAGAAGCAGTATCCGAAACAGAATAGGACGTTCGATGTGTATGCGATTGAGGCGGATAGGGCATTTTATGAGGAGTACAGAGTGAAAAAAGGGGTTACATTGTTGCCGTATGCAGCATGGGTGAGGAATGAGACGTTGAGGTTTGAGATTAATCATGATCCCGGCAAGGAAGTCAAGGAGAAAGCACGAGGGATGGGGAGAATTCAGCCGGTGAAACCATCGGTGTCATCAGGGAGTTTTAATGGAGAAGTGAATGAGATTGAAGGGTTTGATTTTGCAGAGTGGTTGAAGAGCACGGTGACGGAGAAGGATTTTGTGGTGATGAAGATGGATGTTGAAGGGACCGAGTTTGATTTGTTACCGAGGTTGTTTGAGACAGGAGCCATTTGTTTGGTCGATGAAATCTTTCTTGAATGTCATTACAATAGGTGGCAAAGATGTTGTCCTGGACAGAGGAGTTCCAAGTATGAGAAAACATATGGGCAGTGCTTGGACCTGTTTACATCTCTTAGAGATAGAGGTGTTCTTGTTCATCAGTGGTGGTGATTGGTAACAATCCTAATCATCTAGCTGCGACTTCCAGGGAAAGTGCTCTGGGATTTTAATCTCTCTTTCTTCTTAAGTACTTTTTTTGTATTCAAATTTGTTTTCTTGTAAGAATTGCAGATGCAAATGGAAGTCCCATTACTTTTTTTCACTCCATTTATTAAATTTTAATGTGTAAATCATATTATAGCTATTAGTATATAATGAGGTTTCGATTTCTGTCTGCCCTTGAGATTCAATCTCTTGTCCGAAATTCAGTATTTCTGTTTACTGATTTTTGTGTCATTGAGAGCTTTTGACGTGTCGATAAAAATGGTAAGCCTCGGATATGAGAATTGCTTATCATCAACAATGCGTTGCATAAATTTATTATGTTATTTTGATGTGTCAATATAAGTGTATTATTAACAAATCCATGCTGGTGGACTAGAGTTTACCATGTCCCCAATTAAAAAAAAAAACAGTTTTATCTAGTAGATAATTCAGTGGTAAGAATTTGTGATTAAAGGGTTTGCTCTTGGATTTAAATTGGAGATTTGTGGTTGTTAATATAATGATTACTAGAGATTTACATGGTCATTAATTTCAAGAATTAGTCAAGGTGTACGCAAGTTACTCTGAACAGCGACGATAATGATAAAAAAAATGGGCAGCTTCTCTTTGGTGATTCAGTGCTGTGCCATTTTTGATCAAATTCAAACCCTGGGAAGTGGCAATATGGTCTGACTAATGGTCCTTCCACTTTTGGAATCATGGTCATGATTTGCGTTCTAGTTTGTCATATGGGGGCATAATTGCATCGCTGCCTGTCGAGCACTGTCATAAGATTCTAAACTGTCGAGCACTGTTGCAAGATTCTAAAGCTAAGCACTGATTATTGTAGTGTCAATTTACTTTTATGCAATTGAGTTTCCCCTTTCAAGTGTCAAAAACCATGTTCTAGCCAATCAGTTTCCCCTTTCAAGGGTCAAAACCCATGGTCTAGCCAAAATATTCGATACAGTAGATATCGAATTGATTTATTGAGTTTTGTTGTTTCTGCTTACTCTTGTTCGAGACCATTTTGAAAGCTTGGATCTATAAGGTAAGAGTTGATGTCGATGGTTTGATGTGTTCACACAATCACGGTACTGGAACCAGAGATTAGAAACAGATCACGCCTGTACAAGCAGAATCACACATACAAACTCAGGTTTTCTCTGCTGAAACTAGCTAACTGTTGCAGGAAGACATGCACGGCAGAGTATCAAACTACTATTTCAATTCTAATACTTGTTCTTATGATTGGTTTTTTCAACACACTGAATTTTATTTTTCCATATATTGCTCTTGCTCAAATAATATATAACAATTCGGAATAGACTGAATAAAATAAAAAAAAAAACTGTTTTTTAAAATAATTCTCAAAAAAAGCTTGTCCATGTGAAGGAAGATCTCAGTTAAAAAGACTGTCTTTCACAGTACATATCGTTTTATGCGAGTCTTTTTAAACAAACTTTATAATTTAAGCTAATAATAGAAATTGAATTGAGTTAAGAGAAATTGACATTTGATTGAAAAGAAAGAAAGATAGTCAATAGTTTTTGAGGTTGCTCGGGTCTATAAGAACATATTCAAGGATATCCAATCCTCCCATGACCTACAAAGTTCCCTCAAGATTTTCCATGATTTCTCCATAGCCTAGAATTTAAAATTAAATAGAGGAGAAAAACAAACGAAAATTCAAATTTATAAAAAACTGTAATATGTTAATTTTAAATTTAACCTAGAGTAAATCAAGGTTAGAATTGTTACACTTCTTATCATCGCTCTTTAATACAACACTTTGTATGAGCTATACCTATACTACCATGGATACCTAATACAATATTTTTATACGAGCCACCTCATAGTAGGTCTCACCACCAAGGTTTTCAATAGCATCAACTAACTCAAAAGAAAACAATACAATAATTCCAAGACGTCTTTTTCCCGAGGAGAAACCTCTTTATTTCTCTTTAAATGAGCATGTCATATTTTACGATATCTTTCAGCTATATGATTATTCGATAGCACACAACAACTAACCATCAAGAATCATTTACGATATCTTTCAGCTATATGATTATTCAATAGCACACAACAACTAACCATCAAGAATCATTAGAGTTTCGATACACATCATGTACAACCTCCAACTAAAATCACTAGAAATCATTTAACTCTGATACTAATTGATGTAGATAAGAGATGAAGATAAACAAAGTTGTTACAAAGTCAAAACCCTTATATATAAAAACTAAACCCTTACATGATTTCAATGTTATTGATGCATGCTCCTTTACCTCCTCCTCTCAGCCTCAGCACCAGATGAATTGTAGCAAAAACTAAACCCCAGCAGACATATATTGCAAAACATTATTAATATATTTCTTGTATAAAAGCATATTCAACATTTCAAGCTCAGGATTACGATGAAGAAAGTGACCACGTTATTTAGGTTCGGAGGATTGATTATAAACCCTAAGCCTCAATGTCCCATTCTAGCTAATTCTGCAGCACCCCAATTGTAAACTAAAACTAATTTGCAGTTACTGTGTAAGCAATGGGAAAACACTGAGCAGAAAGATGGAAGAACAAAAAACAATCGGAGAAGAAGACAAACCTTTCTGGATGCTGTAATCAGCCAAGGTCCTTCTATCTTCCAGTTGCTTGCCTGCTAAAATGAACCTCTGCTGGCCTGACTTGATCACATATAGAGTATTTAGGTTTTTTTAGGCTGAAACTTGAAACTTTCAAGCACAGACCATCAAAAGAAAGAGATGATCATAAAAGGGTTTCTCCTTCCCTGTCTTGAGCCCTGGCCTTGACTTTTGTTGATGCTGTCACAGCTTTCTACCTCACGAGTCATGGACTTTACGGTGAGGGTTCTCACAAAAATCTGCATCGTTCCCTTCTCTCTTTTGCTCCTTCTCTGTCTGCTATTATTTAGTTATCATTATGTAAACAGTTAGTTCATTCTCATTCTTGCAAAGCAAAAGGGGTTAAAGAGGTTAAGGCTTGGGAATCGCCACTCCAATGTGAGTCCCAGATTGGACAAATAATCATTAATTCCAAAAATATAAAATAATCTCAGGAATGACCCTTTTCTTTTCAATCTTGCAAAATAAGGTCAATGCAATGATCCATAGAGGAAAAGAAATTGTGATAGCAATTCCCGAGTCTGAATTCCTTGGCAAATAAGAAAAACAAGGAGCATTTGACACTATAGGCATCTTTGCCTCTTCAGCAAGTATCAGAACAAGCAAACCATCTAGAAGTTGGATAAGTGATACGAGTTTGAGATTAAGAAAATTTATTTTTCTTGCGGTCTCAAATTCGAGCTCTGTGATTGCTAATATGATGACTATTAGAGGCTTACATGGTCGGTAACTCCAGGGCCCATGAGATTAGTTGAAATACGCACAAGCTGACTCAAACACTTATGTTAATTAAAAAAAAAATAGAAGAAGCAACCACATATAGAAAGCCAATTTCAATCCATGGACTCACCGTTGCAATATAGCCTTAAAACATACACTTAATTGTCTTTGATGATAGCATGGATTGGAAAATAGAACATGAAACAGCAAAGTATATAGTTCTTTTTAACAGCACAATCACATGAGCTCTACAGTTGCATAGAAATGTTCACAAACACATGACTCAGTTTTTTCAGAGATTCAATGCCAAATGATAATTTCCTCCAGCAAAGAAGTTCAAGGGGTAAAAGTCGCTAAAAACATGAAGCACCTCGTTACGTTCTAGAGTAAAATTTCAGTTTGATAAATAGGTTAGTTTGCCTACTTCCTATTAAAAAAAACCACACTTAGGATGAATATTATTCCTAGCCTTCCGTTTATACTGCAAAGACCCTTCAACTTTTGCTTCCTACACTAAGGGTGTGTTTGACATTGCTTTTGTTTTTGCGATTGAGGTTGAAAAAAAAGAGTTTAAAAAAAAGCGCTGTTACTGCGGTTCAAAATAAGTTGTGAAGTGTTTGGTTAAAACTGTGGTTGAGTTTGAGGTTGATAAAAAAACAGTTTTAGGTGTTTGGTTACCAAACTTTACATATTGCTTTTTAACTTGTGAAATTACTTTAAAGGGCATAGACATATACACACATATTTATTTATATATATATATTTTTTTTAACTTGTGAAAATAAATTTAAAATTAATCACAATTTATTGCAAGGAATAATTCAAGTAAAATGGACACTTCATTTTATACTCCCATCTATTTGCAATGCCATCGCGAACAATATACATACGTGAATGCGTACACAAACTCTGACTATTTTCACACGCTACAATATCTAGTAAAAAATCATCTGGGATATAATCGGGATTACGATCATATTTAACAAAAATAGCATCATCTTGCGATCTCCTTCTAATATAGTTATGTAGTGTCATCGATGCAACAACAATCGCAACTTGCGTTTTGTATATTATGATGTAAATTATATATTTGTCATGTTGACTCCACCATTTTTTTCACATTTGAGTGATTAAAAATTTAATTTTGTTGTTTTTTAACATTTTCTCTCACATAATTCTTTTCTCGATCGCTTAATTTTTTTTATATAAAAAATGTACACTCAAAATTCTTTTTTTAACCGATAAAAAAATGTTTTAACCCAGTTACGTAAATATAAATATAATATAAAACAAAAGAAAAGAAAAGGAAACACAGCTACACTCTTCACTCTCTTCGAAATAGACAGACAAATAAGAAAAACGAAAAAAACTCTCCCTTTGCCTCTCCTTCAAAATCAACAATCAAAAGATTCAAAACCTCTCTCAATCATCCCCAATCTCAATTTTTTACTCCATAAATATTAAAACAAACCCAAACCCACCACGGTATCATCCATGGCTGCCACCTGTTCTCCAACCTCTCTACAGCTGTGATTAGCCATGAACTGCTATAACCGTCGAGTATCACCTCCAACACGAACACGGGCTTGGATGAGGAACATGGAGAGAAGGGAGATGCGGGTGGTTGCAGAAGAGAGAAGAGACGGGAGGCTTAGGGAGGAGGAGTTTTGTTCCTGGGAGATGTGGGTTGCTGTGGGAGCTGTAGAAGTTGTAGAGGAGAACAAAAGTTGAGATGGGAGGTTGCAGACGAGAGGATAAGGTAGGGATTTTGCTTTTCAACGGTTAATTTTGGGTTGCAGACGAGAATCGGGGTTTTGAAAGCATGAATCGGTTATAAAAAAGCATGTAAGAGCATCTCTAGTGGGGAGTGCTATTTTGGAGTGCCAAATCTCCAAAATAGGACTTTGAATAGTGTAAAAATGACATTTTTGTTGATGTGTGCTCCAGTGGTAAAAGCTATTTTGGAGAGCCATTTATTTTTATATTATTTTAAATATAGTATAATTATTTTGTATGTAGTTTAATTATGCAATTAATTATACAATTAATAAGAGTAATTATGTAATTAAATAAATGCTTTTAAAAAACCCTCCAACATTGATTATATAATTAATAAGAGTAAGTTATATAATTATTAATTTTATATATAAATTTTTACTCTCTTGTTAAGGTATTTGTAAATAAAAATAAATATTTTTGATATAATTATATTATTTTCTAATATATATATTACATTTTATATATATATATATTATAATATATAAAAAAGGTGGCCCCAAGGTAGGGCCACCTTTTTTAGCTCTATGTCCCGAGCTGCTACAAATAGCAGCTCGGGAAGGGGATGCCATTTTTACATGGGCAAATGGCATCCCCGCTGGAGCGTCTACAGTAACGAAAAAGAGCTAAAAATATATTAATTAATGGATGGCTTCTCATATAGCAGTCCGCGCTGCGGATGCTCTAATACATGTTTCACAGCAAACGGCGTTACAACACAATAATTGATGTAGGTCCCATGCTTTGTATCTCATTTTCACCTGAACCAAACATTAAAATGAAAACGCCGTTTGGCAATCGTGGATCACACCACGATGCCAAACGGCCACTAAGTGTACAAGAAAACACGCCATTAGATAAAAGAAAGAGGGAGAGAAGATCATCTAAATTTTATAGATTATCTCAATGATGTTTCTTTCAAGTTGTTCCATATGCTGTGAAAGCAAATTTCTTCGAGCAAACATCCCTAAAAAAAGAACTAATCTCTGTGAGTGCATCTCGAAATTTGTTTTGAAAATATATCATTATATGCAATTGTTCACGACTCTTTATTTTATACAATCTATATTCTTTTAAATTCATCAATCTAGCTATGTTAGAAGCGTATCGATTAAGAAATCACATGCTCTTAAGCCATTAATAAACAAGAAATTGTGATTTTTTTAATCTAAGGTATATATGGATTTGGGCCTTTTGATTCGTTTCTCGTCATTAAACAACTTTATATTACGATGGTCACAAAATAAAACTATATTCATTATAGTTTTTATGTTATCCATTGCATATCCATGATCATGTTAAAAATATTTTAGGACACATTCTTCTCAATATTCATGGCATCTATATCAAAAGACATTAGTCTCCAATAAAAAACCTCTCATGAAATTTTTTATTTTATCCAATTATAGGTCACACCAAAACTTGAAAAAATATGCTAACTGGATTGAAAATCAATTACAATATCCTCATATTGCGATACTATAACATATAATTTTTCACCAGCAGTATCAGTGGTGCAACAACCATTTCAACTTTACCTTTCAAAAAATCTTTTTTTTTTGTGTATTGTTGATGACTCGGAAAGAATCTCTAGTGGAAATACAAAAAATAATCTTTACCATCGTTCATTAAGGTGAAAGCCTTATTATTTTGCATACTATATACATAGGCTAATTTTCCATGTATCCTCGAACCTGAAACCATCTCATACACAAATGAATTATTTATAGTTCATATTAAAGTTGTCTTCATTTGAAAATTTTATTTTCATGAGATATCATACACTAAAGCCCAGGATGGCCATAACTATTTTAACTCATCAATCAACAGTTGAAGACAAATATCTATATTCCTACTTGAACTATGAGGTTCGTGTATTGTTGTAGATAATAGCATGAATCTTGGCCTCGTATACATTATTGGGGGCAAGTTATAAACTATTAGTATGACTAGCTAACAAGAATATGGTTCAATAAAAAACCCAAACGGATCAAACCATTTTACATATAAACCAAGATGCATGTTCCATGCTTCCATTTAAAATTGAGGATGCACCCTATTAAGTTGTCTCCAAGCTTCAAAATTAGAAGAATGAGTCAATAATTCATCCTCTGCATCATGAGAATGATAATATATCATATGCTTGGTTATTTTCAAAGACATAAAATAACCTTTGCAGACTAAGAGTGATTGAAAAATATCTTATTTTTTTATATATATAACTAATGTTTTTCCCTACCTATGTTAGGTTTATATTGAGCATGCACATAAGTTTTACACTTGATGAAATTTACATTTTGACCATAATACAAAATGTAAAAATCTAAGCACATATCAATTTTTTGATATCCTAGACTAAGGAGTTTCATTATGAAATTTTGCAATATAGAATTTCTATTTTTAACTTATTTTCTTTAATTAAATACCTTTTCCCATTTAATTATGTTCTCATTTATGATAAACACTTACGCAATAACTAGTAATTTATTGTGATTTATATACTCATTCTATAATAGTTCGTTAGAATCTTTTAAAAGATAAAAAAAACCTAACTAGATCTACATTTGATTTTTCTTTTACACATGAATTTTCACTTAAATAACCATGATTTATTCTCATTGCATCTATCACCATACCCCCCATAATGATTACTATTATAATCAATAGCTTTATGTTTGTTGCAAGAGCTAGATGTTGAGTCAGTAATACTTTTTAACATGGTCTCATAAGGAATAAAAGTTTTTTTTTGTGTGTGTAAGCCAACACAAACATTTCTCAACGAACCCTTATTTTAGGAGATGGATTGTTACAATATCTGGTTGGAGGAACTTCTTGTTTCACACATTAATATCTAACTTTATCTCCACTAATATTCTTTGGATTTAAAAATTCAAAATTAATTAAACCTTATACCACTTTGCAATAATCTTCCTTATACAGTCCTTGTGGTAAATCTAGATACATCGACGGAGAATAATCATTTATTACACATAAAACTTATATAGATTAGTGATAACATAATTATTAATAAAGCAACAATCAATTCAAAATTTAACTTTGATAATTAAAAATCAATTCACAATCTAATATCCAATTATTCTTTTTGTATAAAAAATATAATGATGTTAACTTAAAGCATAAATAAGTATGGATTCAGGTGATGAAGACCATCCGCATGATTTTAGAGAGTGACTTTCAAATATAGATTCATGTATGTTTTTGTTTTTGTTTTTTACCATCCGGTAATCCGGCCACAGCCGACTAATCTGGATTCGAGCCGGGAGAGACCCGTAAGGGCGACAAAGCTCTCCCACAAAGCGCCACTGCATACCCAAGGACAAGCACAGTCTCGAACTCGTGACCTTGGTTAAGCCAGGACTGCCCTCTAGCCAGCTGACCTGAACGCTCGGTGGTGATTCATGTATGTTTTCACTTAATTGTTTGTGTATTTTTGTAATTCGATATATATAATTTCTATGTTATGAAATTTTCTAGTGCTAACAGAATACCCATGAAACACAGCACACAGATAGAACGAAGCCCGACAGGCATGCCTTCTTCGGGCCTGTTTGGTATTGCGGTTGCGGTTGTGGTTGAAGTTGAAAAAATGGAGTTTCAAAAAAAGCGTTTTTTACTGTGGTTCAAAAAAAGCAGTTAAGTGTTTGGTTAAAACTGTGGTTGAGTTGAAGGTCGAAGAAAAAACAGTTTTGGTGTTTGGTTTCCAAACTTTACAAACTGCTTTTAACTTGTGAAATTACTTAAAAGGGTATATATATAATTTTTTTAAATATTGTAAATTTAATAATTATAATAAATTTATTTTATCAATTATTTTTTATCCCACTTTTCTCTCTCGTTTTTTTAATGTTAATTAAGAAATACATTTTTGTTTTGTTTTTTAAGTTATTTATTCAAGATAAGCTCAAACATAATTAATTAATATACACTTCATTACAAATAATTCAATCAAATTAATTATAAATAATTAAATTTATAGCATGTAATTAAGCTAACTGAATTTTTTTTATTAATTTCACATAATTATTTATCAGTGCTAAGTATTATAATTATTATAATTAATAATTAGTATAAAACCCACCCACCCACCCCCCACCCCACCCCACCCCACCCCAACCCTATCTTCTTTCTCCTGCACAACCAGCCGCCCACCTTGCTCTCTCCATCCAGCCAGCCCCCCTCCCATTTACTCCACTCTCCCTTGGCCCTCTCCAACAACAAAGCCAGCCAGCCCCCTCCTGTTTACTCCACTCTCCCTTGGCCCTCTCCAGCAACAAAAAATTGAAGCCCAAAGCAACTCAACAAAATTGAAGCAGATCGTCAACAGTAATAGCGAGAGCGAGAGCAGGAGAAAAGTTTGCGGAGGTGTTTTATGGGGATCTGTTGCAGAGGAGTAGAGATGGGAGGTTGACGAGAGGATGAAGACGAGAGGAGAGGTGCAGATTTTCAACGGTAATAGCGAGAGCAGGAGAAAAATTTATGGGTATGTTTTGTGGGGATCTGTTGCAGAGGAGTAGAGATGAGATGGGAGGTTGACGAATGTGTGTATTGTGAGGAGGACGAGGGTTGATTTGGAATTAAAATTTCAACGATAAATTGCTGCTTTGCTGCTTTAAATGCCGGTGCAAGAAAAACAGCAAATTGCTGCTTTTCTTGCACCGGCGTTTCAAAACAAATTTGGTATGGGTCCCACACAAAAAAATTGATTTTTAGCGTTAACCAAACGCCATGTAAACTGCAATCTCCGTTTCAAACTCCAATCTCTGTTTCAACCGCAATGCCAAACGGGTGCTTCATCCAGTAAAGGTGTTGGCCTATAGCAGTATAGAGTCCAACTCTATTTATAATATATTATAATTAAGTCAAAATATAAGGAAGGATATCTCAAACCTAATTTGTTTTTTTTTTGTAAATAACTAAATAGCAAGAGAGAGAGAGAGAGTTTGTTGACTGAAAAATAAAATAAAAAAATATTTATCCATTTAATCTCATTTTAGTCATCATGTCAGATAAAAAAAAGTCTCTTGAATTTTAAATATTTGAAAAAATAAATAAAAAGAAAAATATCATTCAAAAATAAACAAAGAGCCTGCCATATTTTAATTTTTAACCCCACTATTTTATAACTTTCCACTTAAGTTTCTCACAGTTTAAAATTCTCAATATTAGTCTTGTAGTTTCCAAAAAAGAATAAAAAAAAAAACAGTATAGCCCTTGACCATTATATATATATAGCTAACAGCTGACAAAAATGTGTAATTAATATCATTAAAATTACTAAAAACAGAATATAAAAAAATTCCGAAATTCAGTTAGTGACGCTTCTATCAATTATTTAGCAATCAAGAGACATATTGGGACATTAATTTGTAGTTGTACAGCATTTATGGGATCAAAAGTAGAAACTTAGTGTTTGGTAATGTTGTTGTAGAATTTTTTTTTAAAAAAAACATTAATTTAAAATATATAATTTTAAAAATAAAAATCATTTTTTATATTAATATATAAAACTAAATATTTTTAAAAAATATCAATTTAATATTTTTTTCCAAGTGAAAAATACTTTGAAAGAAAGAAGTTAGTTACGGCAATGTCAAATAGACACTTAACTATAGAGATCGAAGTGAAGTTTCTGTAAATATTTAAGGACTCAAAACGTTAACCTTCGAAGCAACAAACGAGGAAAAAGCCGCATTCTATTCTTAATAAGGACAAACTAAAATGTGGTTGTCTTCTGATCCGTATCCTACAGAAGACAATGTCCCATGATCGGCTCCGCAGGCATTTTTCATTACTGTTTTTGTCTAAATTCCAAATAAAAATGTTGTGCTGTATATGAATATCACCTCCACTTCTTTCCTCCTTTGCCCTTTCCTCATTCTAGCCTCCGGGGTCCAAGAAAAATCTCATCTTCGCTCGTTTTTCAAGAAAAAAACTGTGGTTATTGATTGGATTCATTTGGCTTCGGTGTTTTTTGCTTTTACTAGACATTTCTAGCTGCTCAAAGAATGGGAGCCTGTTGCAGTAAGGAACCATATTCTGATGGGATGGTAGACGATGCCATAGAAGAGAAAGAAGAGGAGGAGGGTGATGTAATTGTTGGAGATTATGGGGCCCGTATGAGGTTATGTGGAGCTTCAGAATATACATCAATGTACACCCAACAAGGAAGGAAAGGGATCAATCAAGATGCCATGACTGTTTGGGAGGTGATAGAAAATGATATGCTCATCATTCATTTTTTCTCTCTCTCGTTTTCCTTCTCAACTTCTCATTTTTTCTCTTCTGATCTATCCATACCTCTCGTTATGTTCTGGTAGTTACCATATCTCATGGACTTTGATTCATTTTCCTTTTTGTGATTGTAGTTTTAATTAATATTCAATCCTTCGTTTTTCTCAGATATAGGATATGTTGTTTATGGATCAATGCACCATGATCTGTGTGTTATGATCTAGTGTTCTTATAATCAGCCTGCACCTGCAGAACACGTGAGAAGAAATATTGAAATTTTTGGATTGATTGCTGCATTCATTGCTAGCAAGTTGGTGATCTAAACTGCATCGCTCTTGCTTGAAAAAATATATAGGTTTATAATCAGCACCATTCCCAGCATTGCCGGGCTGAGAGCAGAAGAAGTTTTTAAAGCTAATTTGAGGTTTAAAATTGAGAAAGAGATACCATGCCTCATCTTCATTTATGCTCGAATAGATGCAGCGTGTTTTCCCTACAGAAAAACTTGTATATTCGACTAAACATTGAGGCTTGATTCAGGAATTTACAGGTGATAAAGATATGTTTTTCTGCGGAGTGTTTGATGGGCATGGTCCCTATGGTCACAAAGTTGCTCGCCATGTACGTGACACTTTACCCTCGAGGCTGTCTAGAGAAATCAAAACATCACAGAAGAATAGCTTCAAAAGTAGAGATGCCGATGGAAAAGGAGATAATAGCGATGCGGACAATAAAAATAAAGGTGGCAGAGATAGTGCTGACGATGATGATAGCAGCAGTCTGCTGTTATCTTCATGGGAGGCCAGCTTCACCAAGTCCTTTAAGGAAATGGATGAAGAACTTAGCCTTGATGCCAGCATTGATAGCTTCTACAGTGGTACTACTGCTGTAACTATAGTTAAGGAGGTATTATTACACTCCAAGTCAATACGTTGTCAATGGATAGACATTTATATGTTGTGTGTTTCTGACATCTTCTTTTCTAATCTTCAGGGAAACAACCTGATAGTTGCCAACTTGGGTGATTCTCGTGCTGTTCTTTGTTCCAAGGGCCCGAAAAATCAACTCATTCCCATCCAGTTGACTGTTGATCTAAAACCGAATATTGCAAGTGGGTGCTTTCTTAGTATCTTTTCAATTCATGGTAAGAATCATGAAGTCTAACTGATCTTGTTTTGATTCTTACTCTCAGGTGAAGCTGAAAGAATCAAGAACTCTAATGGCAGAGTTTTTGCATTAGAAAAAGAACCAGAATTGTTCAGAATATGGATGCCTGATGAAGATTGTCCTGGTCTAGCCATGGCAAGAGCTTTCGGAGATTTCTGCTTGAAAGATTATGGCCTAATTTCAACCCCGGAAATTTCTTATAGAAGGGTTACTGATAAGGACGAATTTGTGGTTCTGGCAACTGATGGGGTAAGAGGAACATAAAATCAAATATTTTAAAAAATATAATTGAAGTGTCTTAAAAAACTTATCGGTTAATGAGTTAGTGTTAAGAATGGGCCTTCTAGAGTTTGATGATTTTTGCTGTATTTACAGGTGTGGGAAGTGTTAACAAACTATGAGGTCATAAGGATTGTTGCCTCTGCAAGGAAGCGATCCATGGCTGCTAAATTGGTGGTAAAGCATGCTGCTCGTGCATGGAGAAGTAAGTTTCCTGGCAGCAGAGTTGATGACAGTGCAGTTATATGCTTGTTTCTGAGGAATCGAACTCTGGTAGCCAGATCCTTCTCCGAAGTGACCCAACTCAGTGTAAATCATTCCGACCTTGAAGGCTACTCTGACGTGAGGCTGGCCAAATTTGAAACCTGTTCTGAGGTGAGCCGGGCCAGTCTCAATCACTCAGAGATCGCAGCACTTCCTAAAAGGTTTAGATCCAAGAAAAGAGAGGGAAGGTCTGAAAATGCCAGCACTGATCTTAACTCAGAGAAGTATGAGTTTCCTCGTGCCAGATTACAAAAAGTTAATTCATCACGAAAGTCCCCTCGATTTCGCAAAGTTTTGAGTCGACAGAATTCAACCAGAGCTTACAAAGGTGTTGAAACTGTTGAAGTTTGATGACAAGCTTCTTTGTCTGAAACCTTGCACTGAGGTTCTACTGAAAGTGGTCTGCACACCTCAGGGAATTTTTATGCCTCATTTGTACAAATATAGGAAGCTAAGGACCATGTTGGGTGCTCCTCATTTTGCATGAAATTATCCCCTGATATAATTGTTAAGAGAACAGGAAGAAAACTGATGATCTGATTTTGGCAAATCCCATCTGTTGGAATATTATTTGAGCTAATCTCTTCTTCTTGATGAGGGATGGGGGAAAGGCAAGTGTAGCTGTCTGATAAGTTCCTTCCATATCAGTTACCAATCAATTCAATCCTATAAGAGTCTTGATTTCTTCCATACATCATTCAATTTAATAATCAATCTTATATAAAGACTGGTTTTGAATCATCAAAGGAAATATTCTTCAAACTAGCCATATCAAAATTAAACTGGACTCCTGATGAATATGACAAGCATCAGGAACCGAGCTACCAAAGCCAGTTTTATTGATTCGGCGCCAACCTATCGTTGTAAGAGGCATGCATCAGTCAGTTGAATGTCTTAAGATTCTTGAGATAGGATTCGCTCTGCGACTCAGATCCATCACCTTTAAAGATGGATCTCCTCTCATTTGCGTTTTCTCCGGGCAAGAAAACCATAGCCAGTCATATATGTTTGTTTTCGAGCCAGAGGAGGATACCCTATACCGTCAAAAAAAAAAAAAGATATTTTCTCAATTTCGAGACCACATAAATCTGAAAAGACCACTCTGTTAAAGATAGGAAATTTTACCAACGTACTTCCTGTCCAAGTTCTTGAGCATTGATCTCGGCTTCGGGTGTGCACATTGCAGGCCACACGTTATCAGTCAAAGATCTAGTGAGCTCAAGCAGAGCACGTATATTTGACAGAACTCCATATTTCTCCCAATTCTTGTTCAAGAACACTATCTATAATGACCTCTTAATATGCTATCCACTCTCTCCATAAAAAAACCTTCTCTCTCACTAAAAGTTTCTGCTCTCGTATGTTTTCTGTTTCCTACCCGCACCAGCACATATCCTTGAGATTTTATATTCTTTTACATGTGACCTCTTGCATTAGCTGCGACTTCAGAGTCTCATGGTTCCCTCTTGATCTAACCAGTATTGAAAACTAAGGATGAGTCAGAATTCTACCACAGAATTAGTTTGCGAGACATTTGATGCGTATAAGATAACGCGTTTTATGCATGAAGACGAAGGATACTTCAGTTTCTCACCTGTGATCGTGCAGATTGGTCTAGTTACTCTTTTAAAAACAATTTTTCAGTTCCTTCTCATGCCTTTCGGGCAGCAGCGTTTTGTTTCGGAGATCCTGGTAATTAAATCCTCACCCTGTTACTCATTGAACATATTATTGATTGAGTTTATGAAAAATAGTTAGCTCGATGCCATGCTGTTTCGATCGATGTTCTTATTCCTCTTGTTCAGCTGAGATGATAATGGTTTTCTTATGCTTCCAGGGTGGAATTTCCATAAGCCCTTCATTTCTTGGACATATTGGAAGAATTAATAAATACTTGTTTGCACCAAGGAGTGTACTGATTCTTGATACCTTTGAAGTGTTAGGTCTCATATTCGTTCTTTTCCTGCTTAGCATGCGGATGGATATAGACGTCGTAAGGAAATGTGGGAAACTTTCAGTTGTTATAGGCCTTGCTTCTTTTGTGGTTCCGACGGTGATAACCACCGTAATGGCTTCGTATCTGAGCGGTTTCTTTAAATTGGATCAAGATCTTCACAAGGAGGTCTATGTCATGTCTGTTCTTATATCAACATCTTCCTTTCAAGTTGTTTTTTCCATCCTTGAAGATCTCAAGCTCCTCAATTCAGAATTAGGTCGCCTTGCTCTCTCTTCTTCAATGATCAGTGGATTGTTCAGCTGGAGTTTTTCAGTATTTCTTGCTAATGTGAATGAAGCCACGAGCTTTGGATCAAAGAAAAGTATAATGTTAGCGCAGATAAGCAGAATCCCCTTGGTTGTGGTCATTGTTTTCACTTTCCGACCTATGATGTCGTGGATGGTCAGACAAACCCCAGAGGGACAACCTCTGAAGCAATCATACATTTTGATTATCAGTACTATGGTTCTTCTAAGTGGTTTTTTTGGGGAAATCAATGGGCATCATTATCTTTTTGGACCTCTACTCTTAGGGTTAGCTACTCCTAATAGTCCACAGCTGAATTCTTCCTTGATGGAGAAGATTGGCACCTTTGTTGATTCATTTCTAGTGCCATGTTTCCTGGTAGGTGTTGGTAGAAGGATTAATTTGTTCCTTGCCACATTCAAGCTTCTTGCATTTGTGCAAGCGCTCATCTTTATATCTACCTTGACCAAACTTGCTGCCATTATAGTCACCTCACTCTATTACAAGATGCCATTTCGGGATGCTCTCTCGCTCGGAATCATCTTGAATTGCAAAGGTTTCGTCGATACACTGCTATACAACGCTGCAAATAAGTTCGAGGTACCTTTTTCAACTTGACTGTACGTAAATGTGAGCATGAAATCATCTATTAGCTCCCAGCTTTTGTTGATTAATCAAGAGAGCTAACGGGCTAAAATCTCGAAACATTGTGCAGGGGCTAAAAACTGAGTTTTTTAGCATCCTGGTTGTCACAGCAATGCTGCAATCGGTTTTTGTTACCCTGCTAGTGAGACTTCTCTACGACCCTTCGAGAAGATATATAGCCTACACACCACGCATGATCCGAAACACCGGACTCCATTCCGAGCTACAAATCATTGCCTATCTCCATCAACAAGATGATGTCCCCCCCATTATCAATGTTCTTGAAGCAACCAATCCAACCAGGGCAAGCCCCATAACGATTTATGTTTTGAACCTCAAGAGGTTGATTGAAGGCACCTTGCCGCTTTTCATATCGCACAAATTGAACAGTTCTTCATCTTCTGGGAAAATCGACAGTGTCGGGAACGCCTTCTGCCGATTTGAGCAGGAAAATCAAGATCTTGTTACTGTGCAATGCTTCACATCCTTCGCACCTTATGCTACAATGCACGACGACGTTTGCACTCTGGCACTGGAGAAGGGTGCCTCCTTGGTGATCGTTCCTTTTCAACGCTCCGATAGCCCTTCACTGAGAGCAGCCAACAGGAACATCCTCGGAAAGGCTCCATGTTCTGTCGCTCTCCTTATTAACCGAGGAAATTTGGATCGACACATTTTATCAGATCGACTCACCATGAAGGTCTGTGTTGTTTTCATAGGAGGGGCCGATGATCGGGAGACGCTAGCATACGCTCAACGCATGTCCGGGCATCCCAACATTCGGCTGACAGTGCTCAGATTAGTCTCCGAGGACCAAACGATTACTGATTTGATAGAGAAAAGACGCAACTTGAGCATGATCAATGAATTCAGCCTCAGCAATAACGACTGCCCGCGTGTTTCATACAAGGAAGAGATGGTCGAGCAAGGAAACGACACCGTTCGGCTGCTAGGAGCCATGTGCAATGATTTTGATCTCATTATGGTTGGAAGAAGACATGATCCTGATTCTTCACAGTTAATGGGACTGTCAGAGTGGGGTGAGATTGATCAGGATGTAGGTGTGATCGGAGACATAATGGCATCTAAAGACTGTGAGTGCAAGGTTTCCATATTGGTGGTGCAACAACAAGCTTCGGTGGTGGTAGAAATGATTCAAAGCCAGAAATATATATCCGTTACTAACTCTGATAGATAGAGCTAGCTGAACCAGGTGTACTTATATATATATTCAAACTTTTCCAGGCTTTTTCTTAATATTAGATTAGTAAATTAAATTATAGAGAGAACTTTGTCATTGATATATACTAAAAATCTTCCAAAAAAATAAAACGGCAAACTATCTAAATAAGTATTAAACTTATTTAAGCTGATCAAACCCAAACAAATAAAATTCTGAAATCTAATTAAGAAAGAAATATAAAAAATAACTAAAGAAAGAAAGAGAGAAATATGTTTTAATATGTCGGAAAAAAATGACCCACTTAAAAATTGACCATGTAACAGAAGGATGTCTGAAGTTGAGGATCTCTTGAGCTCATCGGTTTTTTTTCCTTTTTGCCTAATCGGATGTCTGAAGCTGTCTATTTATTAAAAAGACCCCCTTGCGATTGTTAAGAATTCTTTCTTGAACAAACGCATGTGTATATGACCAAGTAACATATCTATTTAAAATATTCTTAAAAAAGAATAGGACAATCATCTGATTTTTTTTTTCTTTTGATTTGATATGTGGTGACTTGATTTATTTATGATTTTATCATGAAAATAAATATAATAATCAAAATTGAAATTTTAAATATCATATTTATCAAATTAAATTAACTTTAAATATAAATAAATAGTAGCCAACCTAATAACTTATTTCTTTCACCTAAAGCAATTTAACACGAGATCTTATTTTGAAGATCTCATCACCCTAAATTCAATAGCATAATTCGTTCACAGTTTTGACCACTAGTTAAAGAGTAATGACATATTAAAGATTTTGGCCTCCTTTTTCCTTCTCTTCTCTTTTGATATGCGTGCACCGACTATTTCTTCTCTTCATCCCCGTTCAAGCACTCTTCCATCCAATTCCTTTTTTAGAGTATGTTTTTTATTGTGTTGTAAGAGTGTTTTTAAAGTAGTTTATTAGTTTTTATTTTTATTTTTTATTTTAAATTAAAATATTTTTTGTATTTTAAGATCATTTTTATATGATGATATCAAAAATTTATTATTATGATGTATTTTTTAATAAAAAATATTTTAAAAAATAATCTCAATCACACTTTCAAAAAAAATTATTTAATAAATAGGATTATTTTTTCAGTTCCTTATTTATACATTTGTAATCAAAACTTGATTGGAAAATGTTTTAACACCGGCTCAACTTCTAAATAAAAGAAATTGCTTTTAAAAAACTTAAACTTTTTTTTCTTTTTTTTTAAAATTAAAGTTTTTATATATTAACTAAAAATTTGTGGTCTTTTCATTGTAGCGAGTTTTATAGTTCACATAGACATAATTCATTGTGGATTCAAAAAGTGAAATTATCATTTTATCTTAAGACTGAAAAACTTTAACCCCGGGGATCGGGGTCATTATCGATATTTTTCAGGGGTCATGGATGGTATTTCTGATTTTTTTGCATAGTAACACTACTATTTTACCCCTGAATGATGAGAAAAGTAAGCGGAACATTGAAGGGTGTTTTCGGTTTTTCATAAATTCCTGCACAGTAAAACTACGAAAATAGCCCCCCAAAAAGAAGCCTAGAGTATGGGGATAGTGCGGTACTATCACGCCCTAGTTTTTTTGTGGTTATTGATGGGTCTAGGGGTATATAGGTAATTTACCAATTTTTTATTTTTTATTTTTCTAAAACACTACAGGTGAGTTGTACGGACGCGCCAACAGTGTTTCACGCGCTAATCAGTTGGCGCATGCGGCGTCTACCAGAGGTTGAAATTAATCATCCGACGTGTCACCTGGTGCGCCGACATTTACTCTGCCTCTCAGTGCGGCGCGTGTTGCTTACGGTGGTCGGTGGATGGTTTTTGCTTTTTTATCTCTTTTCTCTCTCCCGCCATCGGGAAATACACTCCAGTCCTTGCGTTTTGTGTATGTTTTTTTTTTGTCCCTGAACTTTTGATTTGGCTTTTATTACTGAATTCTTCAATGAAAATTTTGATTTGTTGCACTCGTGCCTTTCAATTGAAAATCATTATATATGTTGGTTTTCAATGTAGTCTTTATTCTTTTGATTTTTTTTTTCTTTTGGTTCCTTTAATTATTTCGATATGTAGGTTTTAATTTGTTCTAATGGGGTCCCCAATTAAAATTTTTCATATATTCTACCTTTCATTTTGAGCCTTATTCTTTTAATTTTTTTAAAATATCTTTATTTGTTTCGGTCCCAAGATTTTTATTTATTTCATTTTTTGTCCTACGTTTGGAATTAATTATATTTTGATTTAATTTGTTTTAATTGAGTCCTCCAATTGAAATTAATTATATATGCTACTATTCATTTCGATCCTTATTCTTTTAATCATTTTTTTTAAAATACCTTTATTTATTTAGCTCTCAAGGGTTTTACTTGTTTCAATTGTGTCCTCGATTGAAATTAATTATGTATTTTAGTTTTTCATTTGGAACCTTTTTCTTTTAACTTTTTATCTGATATTAATTCCTTTGGTTTTTTGGTCTTCTTGGACAATGTTTATTTTTTATTTGTATTTATGCATCTTTGCTTTTAGTTTTTAATTTTAATTTTTTTGTTTTATTTTTTATAGGGGTTTTATTTTTATTCGGTTCAATCCTGAAACTTTAATTTATGTTGGTGATCATTTTAAAATTAATATTTTTCCCTTTGTTCTTTTTTTTGTGTTTTTTTGTTATTTTTAGCTTTTTTTGGATTAGATGATTTTATATTTTCATTGTTTTCACAATAATAATAATAATAATAATAATTTTAGTGATGATTTTTTATTGTATATTTTAAAAAATGATTATCTTTTTTTTTATTCTTTAGAGGCAATTTAATGATTTAATTGTTTGGGCATTAATGTTTGTTTGATAATAATATTAACTGTTATAGTCATGATAATGAAGGCAATGCAAGAATAGATTTTCAATGATGTTTTTTTTCTTTTTGTTGATAGAAAATTAACAATTTATTTTTTTTATTTAATTATTATAAGTGTTTTTACAATTTATATTTTGTTTGTCGTATTTAATTTTAACTGAATTACAAAATAAACTAATTCTAACACAATGAATTTGATAATTCATGTATCTGAATTTTTTTTCCTTTTATAAAAAACTCGTACTCCATAGAAATTCTATATATATTTATAATTTTACGTAAATTTATATTATAATACAAAAAATCTCATATAATTAATATTATGTACCTTAATAGAAAAATGGTTCTACGGCGGCGAAAGACGGGAAAGTTGCTAGTGTTTTTATATAGCTCGATCATCACGACATTCAACCGAAATGGGAATTTCGGGAGGCAGGGTACGATTTCTAGTTTTAGTGGAGGGCTTACATCAACAAGCAGCACCGACCGAAAAGACGCTGAAAAAAGATGACAGCTCAGCTCAGCTCAGCTGTGTGTATTTCAAAGAAGCAACGGGCACAAGATTCATGTCATCATCATGAGGGAAGCACGCAGATATTGAAAATGAGGCGCGACGCTCTCCCTCTTTCAGCCTGCATGCTTTGAAGCTCCCCGCCCGTGACCCGCACCTCCTTCCATGCTTTTGCACATCTCTTCACGAGATCCCCCAAATTTTGTTCTTCTTCAGCTCTTTACACCAATCCATTGGGATCTTCTTCGGCTCTTTTTCCTCATAGGATAGAATACGTGTTTGTAAATAGTTTTTACAGCCTCCTGTCCCATCATATTTGTCATTGTGTTTAAAAATTATATCATTTGATTTCAAAAAAAACAATTAAAAATAAAAATTATCATATTGATGCATTTTTTAATAAAAAATATTTTAAAAGCAACATCAATTACACTCTCAAAAAGACACTTATTATATTTAACATTGTGTTTTAAAAGTGATTTAAAGAAAAAAAATATTTTTTTAAATTATTTTCATATGTTGATATCAAAAATAAATAAAAGATCATATTGATAAATTTTTTAACAAAAAAACATTTTCAAAATCAAGTTCAACCACACTTCCAAACAAACTAATTACACTCTCAAATAGACACTTATTATATTTAACATTGCATTTTAAAAGTGATTTTGAAAAGAAAAACATATTTTTTTAGATTATTTTCATATGTTGATATCAAAAATAAATAAAAGATCATATTGATATATTTTTTAATAAAAAAAATATTTTTAAAATCAAGTTCAACCACACTTCCAAACAAACTTATTGTATTTAACATTGTATTTTAAAAGTGATTTTAAAAAATATACATTTTTATTTTTACTTTAAATTAAAAAAATTAATGTTTTTAGATTATTTTCATCAAAATAACTTTTTAAAAAAAAAATATTATTTTATATAATTCTAAATAAAAAACACTTTTAAAAACAACCACACTTTCAAACCTATCACTATTTTTTGTTTTAAATACATTAAAATAATATAAAAATATATATAAATGTACTTTAAAGTATATTTTGTTTAAAAATTATTAAATTAACATTTTCTTTACAAAAACAAAGTTTTCAATCTCAACACCAAACAAGGCTTATATTGTTAAACATCCCTAAAGCAACTTCCAAAAGTTAGTCAATATCCCCAACTCCAGCTTGCTTTCTTCTCGAAAAGCATGGATGAAACCGCCAATAACAAGCCCAAAAGATGAATAAAGCAATACAGCTAACCACTTTAACCACTCCAAATTTTTTAAAGCTCAATTGCATTGATATCCTCCCATCACATATCCTTCCCCATCATTTATTTTTCACATTTCTTTTTAAGATCTTTTTTATTTAAAAATACATCAAAAATTATTTTTAAAATAGCAAATCAAAATAATCTTAAAATATAGTAAAACAATTAAAACAAACTTTATTTTCAATTTTTTAGCATTTTGAACCCACTTAAGGTTACCACCAGCAGCTGTGGTTTCTTTTTTTGGACTCAAGCCCCACTCAAAGCGGCGAAAGGCTCTGTCAAAAAAAACCCATTTGAGTATTTGACACACAAAGCAACTGGCCAAAAAAGAAATTTGCCCCAACGTAGAAATTCTGGGCCAGAGCTAAGCAGAAGGTAATTTGCTTTGATTCTTCACATTATAAGAGCTACTAACAAAATACCATCATTTTTATACATGAAATATTAGTGGCACTATCAACTAGGCTATAACAGTTCAAACCCATTAATTAAACCTCTCAAAATAAAAATATAAAGAACAAAATACTCTGACAAGTCTGGAGTTAATGGAGCTCAGGCAATGGCGGCGGATTTGCGAACAAAGTATCGATAAGCTGCGACCCTCTTTTTCCTGGAGAAGGTGTTGTCCACTGAGAGCACCATTTTGCCAGCTTCTCTTGACGTAAATGAATTGTGGATTGCTTCTTCCGACGGTGCAATCTTTCTTGCCTTCTCCACCGCGATGGTGTAGCTTCCCACGGCGTTGGGCACAAATTCAGCGCTGTACTCCAAGTCCCAGCCCCCAACCACGATGTCCCATGTTATCGTTGCACCAGCCTGTTTGATGATCAAACCAAAAGACATTAATTACAACAAAACCCAACATTTTAATTCAAACAAGTTGAAACCTTTCTGCAAGGAAATTGAACCTCGATTCCTTCGATCTGAATGTTCACTTTCTCTCCTCCCTTGACAGTAAACTCGGAGGCTGGCTTCGGAGGTCCATTCTGCGAATCACTGGGTCTACTCAGTCCTCCATACTGAGCTGGAACAGCCTCGGGCCTAATAAATCTAGTGGCACGACCAAAGACCCACGTTAGATAACATACATCACAAAGGAGATAAAAAGGGCAAAACCAAACAAAAGCAGATTTTGAAAGGCAGGAAGCAGAGATTCGGGATCTCAGAAATGGACAACTGGGGCTCCAACAAAACAAATAAACAGAGAATGGTAAAGCAAACAGGCAGATTATAAAATACAAGAACTTAAAAGACTAACTTGTAAAGTGTTTCTGCAACATTTCCTTCCTTGGAGATCACAAACTTGCTCTTAGTTCGCTGAGTCAAGAAGGGACTGAACATGGAGTACAGCATGCTGAAGTACCAAGGCACATTGATGAAAATCTAGCCCCAGAACAAAAAAAACAACAGTTAAAATCAAATTTCAACATATGATCAAATTACTGAACATGAAAAAGAAATTGCAAGCCATCATGAAAAGGGTGTTATTTATTACCTTACGCGCAACCATTTCAGGGTAATTATCTTGAAACAAGGACAGGATCTGATTAGAAGCAACCCTGAGCTCTCTTTTAGGCATGTCCTTAAGATCAGTAACCTGGATAATGGAGTTAACACCTCCAGGCTTAAAATGCAAGAGATTAATCCCTCTTTCAAGAACTTGAACTCTCCACCTCAAAAACTTCTTTAGCTTCTCTTCATCACCAAAAACCCTCTCATACATTTCTTTATCTTTGAAAACCCCATAAGCATTGTAACAGACGGGATGCCCTTCTCTGTCATAACCATGCATGTAAGCGACAACACCTTCAAGTTCTTTAAACCCCAAATCCTCTTCCACGATATTGTCAGCCCCGAACTCTTTTCTCCAAGACAGACACTTTTCTAACATCTGGAGTGCATCTTGAACTCTAAAATCTCTAGCTCTCAAAAACTTCAGCAAAATCACATCAGCTTTTTCACTAATGCTTAAAAGAGGAATACCCCACATGGAACATTCACTGGCAGCGTTAGGCCCATAAGAGCCTGAAAGTTTGTCTCTCAGTTCTTGAAGGGACTTTTTCTCTGAATTTTTTAGGTGGGAAATGAAATAAGTGTCTTCTTTGAAAGAAGGAGTGCGTAAAGTAGCTGCTTCCATCAAAGAAGTAACAAAGCTTTTCTTGTATGGTTTTGGCGAGGCTTCAGGTACTGAATAGTCTTGGTGAGGTGTTTGCTGAAGTGAAATAGGCGATGAAGCTTCCATTTTGAACGAGACCCTGGTGGAATCGCCGTGCAAATATTGAAAAAATAGCGATGCAGGTGATGTGCGATTATAAAGGCCAACGAAAGTTTTGATTGATGCTCTAGGAGAGGTGAGCCTGGGTTTGGCAAACAGATGATTGCAAGGGAGCAGATAAGAAAAGGGATGGGTTACTCCTGTCACTGAGGGGGAGAGAGATGGATTAGTGTGAAAATTTGCAGAGAGAAAACAGTGTATAGAGAATTGAGCCGCGATTTTGATTTGAACTTTCAACGAAGGAGCTTATAAAAAAGAGAAAAATCAACTAGTGTGGATTGAGAAAAGGTAATTTTGAATTGAGTTGGGGAGTGAGGTCACGAGCTGGCTGTGGGTAAAGCCGTGTAGCCCCGACAAAAACAAAAATAGTTTAAGTTTTGTCCTCAACTCTTTTTTTTATATAGAATAAGAAACCTTTTTTACTTTCTAACCAAAAATCTTTGATTATTTTTTTTCATTTATGGTTCTCGATATTAATAAAATTTTATGTTTATTTAGAAGTGTAATTGAGTTTATTTTTTTACTAAAATATATATTAAAATAATTTTTTTTTTAAAAAAAAATTATTTTTTATATCAACAACTAAAAATAATTTAAAACATCAAAACACTTAATTTAAAATAAAAATAATTATTTTTTTGAAAAACAAATTTGAACAAGGACTTTATCATTTGGATAGCTTCTTGTAAATGTAGAGTTTTATCATTTGTGGAACTTTCTATCTCCCATATTAAAAATAATTTTGAATTTAATAAATTTCAAAATAATCCTAACATAATTCGTTAAATATAAGATTTCACATATTATTTATCATCAAATATATAAATCTATAAAATATAATATATAAATCTCCCATACACTCACTTGTAAGCAAAAAAATGTAATTATTTCAATCTCTCAAGATAAAAAGATGCGGTTATTTTTGTTGTTCAGTGGTATTTTTCAAAAAACTTAAAATGTTTTTACTTTTTTTCTAATATTAACAATAAATATTTAAAAAACAATAATAAAACAATATTATTTTACTATATGTTTGTTTGGGAGTGTAACTGAGATTATTTTAAAAAATATTTTTTGTTCAGAAATATATTAAAATAATATTTTTTTAATTATTTTTAACATTAATATGTAAATATAAATTAAAAATATTTTTAAAACAATGAATTAACTGTTATATCTTCAAATAAAAACAACTCGCGTCATCGTTATCATCTAGATTGGTAATGACCACATCACATCACCAAACCGACTTTTAGCATGACATTATCATTTAGAGCGAAGCCGAGTCGAGCCATGAAAAAGAAGCTGTCGAATTTGAGAAACGAAGGAGTGCAGGGAAGGCGATAATAATTGAGCGTACACAGAACTGGGCACGGGGACTATGCTGGCATGGTCCACCTCACCCTGCAAGAAAATTTTCTTAGAGCTGTGGGCCCACCTTCTCTTCTACTCTCACACGCCACCCAGGCTCGAATCTCGGGCGCCAACAGTACTTTCTGTTCACAACTCTCTCCCAGCAAAAGAAAAGACATCATCCAGACCGGACACTATTGAAAGTGGGGTTTGATAAAATCATCTTTTGGTTTTGGGTTGCTAATTACCAACGTAAATGTTAAGTTAACCATGATTAAGGTGGTTTAGGCGGTAGTGGTTTCTGGTCGGGTGGTCCTGTACGCGAAGTAGTCTTTTCAAGTGGGGTTGAAATTGGTTTTCAGAGTGTTTTTAATTTAAAAATATATTAAAATATTATTTTTTTTATTTTTTAACAAAATTATTTTTGATATCAACAAATGAAAATAATCTAAAAATATTAAAAAAATTAATTTAAAATAAAAATTCAAATCTTTTCAAAAGTATTTTTTATATATATGGAATTGAGTTTGATCTGGTAATTATAAATGAAAAAACACAAGCAAATGACATGATTGTTATATATGTATAAGAAAAAATTGTTGTCATACAAGATTTATAATTTATGTTTTATTATTGAGTAATTAATTTGATGTGCTTATTTAAGAGATTTACAATTCGTTAAATAAACCATAAACGAACATTTTCAAGGTAGTAAATTAGAATCCTAAAATAAATAAAATTGATATATACGGCAACTTACAAGCTCAATTCGAGGTTTTTCAGAGTTAAATAGATTATAATGAACTAATTTTTTATATATAAAATTGAATTTGTAGATTCATATAAGTAAGATTTTGAGTTTGATTTAGGGATTAGATAAATAACACATGGGATTTTCTTACAAGGTTGCATTTTGGCACAAACAATTCTGATAAATGTCCTCAGGTAACGTGGTGTGATGACATAGCAAATCTTGAGTTTAAGTTAGAGTATATATTTTTTATAAAAATATAAAATAATCAAAATTTTACTCATTCATCTAAATTCTGATAATGGGCATATCCATGTTATATTATTTGATAAACAAATCTAAGTAAATTTTCTGATAGATTCGTCCGTGTTTAACTATTTAAAACCATCAGATTTTATGTACTCACCCGCACCACATGGTTACAAAACAATCAAGTAATATGTCGTGATCGGGATCACATTTATGATGATAAAGAATTTTATGTAATTGATCTTAAGCTTTACGAAAAGAATATTGAAGCAATTTTGACTAGAGTCTTACTTTTGAAAGTGAAAGCATTGAGAGAAATTTATTTTTTAATTGTTTGTTTTTATATTATTTTGATGGGTTAATATTAAAATTATTTCAATGCATTTTCATGCAAAAAAAACTTTAAAAAACAATAATCACTGTCCCTTTATGTTTCTTAATCAACCTAATTAAGCTTTACATAATAGTGGTAATGGGGTTTTGTGAAGAATTATGGAAATAACATACAAGTTTGATATTTATTATCATGCCCTTTTTTTAATATTTAATATCAAGTTTGGCTACACTTGACAAACTTTGAATAAGAAAATAAACATCACGACAATGAGTTGCATTATTTGGAGCTGTTGGATAAGGCAACCCTTGACACTCAAGCGTTCTTCAAGAGCTCTTTAGAAAATATAGCCTATCCAATCTTTTAGGGTTTACTCCTACACCTAATGAGGTTGGTTTTGGTGGGTTCCTCCTATGGTGGCTTCTAGTTATTCATATTCTGGACAAAAATTCATGAAGACTTGCTGCCTATTTGGTACTCTGGTTTAGCTTCTTTTTTTAAGTATTTTTTTTGTTTAGAAATATATTAAAAAAATATTTTTATTTTTAAAAAAATATTTTTGATATTAACACATAAAAATAATAAAAAAATATTAAAAATTTAAATTTAAAATAAAAATATTTTAAAACACAATTACCAACTGCTAATAACAACAAAGGCAGCTTGCGTGTGTTGGGAATTCATAGATTATCGAAGGGACACGGTTGAAATAGGGCGATGTGGCGGGCTGACGAGTTCTCGGAGGCAAAATCTATTTTCTAGCAAAACTAAGATTTTGGAGTGGAAGGTGGTGGGCTCCCCGGAGAATATATTTATGAACTTGATTGAAGATTTCAAGATCTAATAAGTAGCAATTTGGATAATAGTTGAATTAGGTTGAAATTTAGTCATAATATATATATATATATATATATATATATATATATATATATATATATATATATAATCGGGGTGTCCGGGCCAGCTTACACGCACCATAACTAATCTCCGGACTCACTGAACATCCTGCAAACCCAGTGAGCATGTAAAGCACCGCAGGAGTGACAAGCATGCATGGTGGGACTTGAACCCTAATGTAGAGGAAGGAAACAAGTTCCTTCAACTACTGGGCCAAGACCCCACTTGCAATTTAGTCAATATATTATTCTATGAGCATGTTGCTTACGACATGAGGTTAGAAGCATGCTCAAATGATGTTATTTTAGGATTTTCTTTATTTTACCTAAATATTCTTGGATTATTTATTTATTTATTTATTTCCCTGGTGTTTTAGATTTATTTTAAGTGGATACTATTGAAAGATTGAGTGATTAATGAGAAAAGAGAGCATTTTTGTACTATTTAATTGTTTTTTTATGCCACGAAGATTAACAAATTCGTTTTGAAATAAATATGTTGGGATTTAATAAAAATCAACTCTACATATTTATAATATTTTCGATTTCTCTATCACTATAGTAGTTATTGTGGTTGTTTAAGAGTGTGAATAATGTTGTTTTTCAAAGTGTTTTTTGTTTAGAAAAGTATCAAAATGATGTTTTTTATTTTTTTAAAAATATTTTTAATATTAACATATCAAAATAATTTAAAAATATAAAAAAAATTAATTTTTTGAAAAATATTTTTAAAATGAAGTGATAAACATGGTAATTGTTTCCATGATGGGTATAAATTTTCAGGAAGTACAAAGAAATTGTTGTGTACAAGATGGAAACATTCAATGACCAGAGCTTTCCAATCTGTTTCATGTGATTTAAGTTTTTCCATGCTGTCCTGCGTAGAAAATGGCATCCCTCAGACAGAACACATATCAGGAAATCAATTTCAGACCGATTTCCTTCAGAGATAGATTGATGCCATGCGTGAAAATGATTGGCCAACCTCGTGTCATGTCAACCTCTTCCTGTCGTGGATCACCATGATTGCAGAAAATTGGATGATTCATTCCCGGTGGACAGCGAGCTGCTTCAGGATGCCATTTTCAGATATCAGCAGCCCGCCTTAGTAGTCAATTCTATGCTTCCATTAAAGGAGCAGCAGTCAATTTCACTTGGGATCTCCAAGCGTAAATTTGTGTTTGACATTTTTTGAAGAAAAAAAAAAGTTAAAAGGATTTTTATATGTCAATTAAATGAAAAATAAGTCTCTATCAACAGAGATCATAAGATTTCAAAACCAATTGCCTATATGATTCGGTGTATGTTTTAGAGTGTTATTGAGATTATTTTTTAAATTATTATTTTTTGTTTAG
Organism: Salix purpurea; assembly: GCA_027405865.1. Lineage (NCBI taxonomy): Eukaryota > Viridiplantae > Streptophyta > Magnoliopsida > Malpighiales > Salicaceae > Salix > Salix purpurea. The sequence continues at coordinate 10,592,717 of JAOWLH010000002.1, read as the reverse complement.
AAATATATTAAAATTATATTTTTTTATTTAAAAAAAATATTTTTGACATCAGCATATAAAAATAATATAAAAATATTATTTTTTTAATTTAAAGTGAAAAATAAAAAAAATCATTTTTTTCAAAAGCGTTTTTGAAATGCATTGCCAAACACCCTCTTAATGCCTGCTTGACACCACGTTTCAAAAAATTAAATTATTTTAGATATTTTCAGATCATTTTGAAATGCTGAATTCAAAATAATTTTAAAAAAAATATTATTTTAATATATTTCTGAACAAAAAACACTTCAAAAAACAGCCTCAACTACAATTCTAAACATGTCTTAGTTTAAAAAACAAAAATTATTTGACTAATGAGCCATTAAAACCATTTAATTTTAATTAAAAAAATGCTTTTAAATAAAATTTCGGGGGCATGGAAGGGAAACCCTCGGCCCCACGATAGAGGAAAAGCCGGGGAAATTGAAGTGGATAAAGGATAGAAAAGAGAATGGAATTAGGCGTGGGGAAGTATGAAAGAGGTTCGTGAGAATTTTTGGGGATTTGAAGAGGAAGCGAGTGGCATCTGGCAAACGCTTTGAACCGCTAATAATTTTACCCACCGAAGGTCTAACCTCTTTTTTCACTCGCAAATTCAAAATGTGGGTCTCCTAAGGAACCCTATGGGGGCGGAAAGTGACCTAATTTTGTCACCTTCCATCATTTCGAATCCATACGCGGTTTTCTTCAATCTCACCATTGGAGCATCATCGAACCTTCATTTGGGCGTGTTTGTTCTATTGTATTTTTCGAAAAACTTTGTTTTTTTAGGTGCCTTTCTTGTTTTTCATATACTAGTATAAAATAAATAAAATATATTTTTAATGGGGTTAAATGAAAAGCATCAGCAGATCCCAGCTGAAGGACCTGATTAAATACTCGTTTTTTATTAAGAATTTGGCACTCTTTTAGCATCAAAATAGATATCTCTCGCTGTTTATTCATGGAAACTAATATTAATTGTTGAAAACTACTAAATTGACGTGTATTTGGCTCGATAGTGATTGCTTTGATGCAGGAGGAGTTGTTTGAGCGTACATTTCGAAAATGTTTTTTTAAGAGATAAAAAGGTTTTTTATTTTTATTTTCTTAATAAAAAAGAACAAATTCTCTTATATACTTCCAAGCATGGTTGTCAAAATCACGATTTTGACATGACACGGAAGGTGCTTTGAAAACTCGAATCGTAAGATTAGATCGTAAAATCGTACCTGAATTTTTCCGTACAAAAATCGTAAAATCACAGTTAAAATCGTGTAGGTAAAAAAATTGTAAAATCGTAAGTAAAATATTTTTGAATATAATATAACATAATCATGGCCATAAAACTTCATTAGTTAAGGTTTTTTATTTTTATTTTCTTAAAAAAAAGGAACAAATTCTCTTATATACTTCCAAGTCTTTCACCAATGAGAGCAAGCATCGGGAAGCTGCATATTTCTGGGTAGCAAGCCATCGCTGGCTTGCTATTCCATCATAGTTCTGCCATTAAAAGAAGGATCGAGTCTAGAAGCCAATCCATAAAGGGCATATATTTAAAGTACAACGATCAGATGGGGGTAGCAAAAACATGGGAACGCGAGAAAAGTTGTGTTGAAATTTAAATAAATCACAGTGATTTTCTCTTTTACTTTTCTTCTTTGAATCATATTTAGCTTTTGACTTGCGCACAAACCTCACTTGAGATTATAAATCCCCTTTAATCATCACTCTCCAAAAAGGTTCCTGGAGTTCTAATTTTTTTTAAAAGATTATTTGTTCTAGCTAGAGAAAGCTCTCCCCATATCATCTTCTTTCTTTCTTTTTTGTAGGGTTTGATCAGAGTGAAGTTTCCTTTGTAAACATCTGCAGATGGCACATACAGCAGCATTATATATATATATTATTCTCGTATTGCCAAAATATTTTACTGCCTCTGCTAGGGTTGCTTTTCGGCTCATATATTCTTGAGATTTTGCCATCCTCTCTTTTTTTTATGTCTGCTGAAAAACCCTAGCTACAATGGGCGATTCTTGAGATTTTGCCATCCTCTCTCTTTTTTATGTCTGCTGAAAAAACCTAGCTACAATGGGCGATTTTCTCATTTAGTAAATGTGTAGAAGTGTTATAGATGTTGTATTTTAAGATCTTTTAGCTTGAAGCTAAGAAAAATATATTTAAAAAATATATATAGTTGGATTGTAATGTCAAACAAGGCTCGAATCATTGCCGCGATACTTTTCATCTCCCTTTCTTTTCCACTAAAATATAATGAAGATCATATCCGTTAAAAAAACATTTAAGATCCAAAACTGATTTTTAACATAGTGTAAAATAAGAAAATATTGTCATTGCTACAATGAAACACCATTTCCTTAGTCATTGTATAATGACTTTTCAAAAAATATAAAAGTGTAAAGAAAAAAAATAAAACTCAAATTACATAAGAAAGAAGATAAAGATAAAGACAAAAAAAAAAGAGAGGTATAAATAGACCAAATGTAAAGTAATAGATACTCAAAGTGTAAAAAAAATAAAAAAATAATGTGTTTTTCCTAAAAACAAAGGTGTAAAGGAAGAAAAAGGAAAAACTAAAAAAATATGACAAAGAAAATGTAGATAAGAAGAAAAGGATGATAAATAGACCAAGTATAAAGTGATATAAAGGTCATTTTCAAATTGAAGAAAAATTAAATCGTGTCATTTCTATAGTGAAAATGAGTTTTTTTTAGTAAATGTACTAGTTATTTTACTTGTTCTTTATTGTGAGTTGGATAATATTTTTGGCAAAAAACAAATAAATATTCAGGCTTTTTATTTTTATTTTTAAAAATCAAATTATAAATAAAAAAATCCTTTGCATGTATTTAATTAAATACATTGAGAATTATATGTGTCGATAAATACAAAGAATAAAGTGTCAATGCATCTATTTAACTTGTCTCGCTGAAGTTCAAGTAATCTTTTTTTCCAGGGCAAAACAATTAATGTGTAAGTTTTAATAGTGTTTGACATAGGATATAAAATATAATTGTGAATAAAAAAATCAATGCTTATATATAATAAAATGTATTAAAGATCATATGCATTAATAAAAAAATATATATGCTCTCACACTAATTTTTAACGTATCAGAATAATAGAACAATATTGCAGTTGCTAAAGTGAAATATCATTTCCTTATTATTGGTATAATAACTTCTTTTTTTTAAAAAAAAAAATGTAAAGAGAAAACTAAAAAACAAACTACAAAAGAATAAAAATAATAACAAGAGAAGTTATATAAATTGGTCAAGTTTAGAGGGATAGATATTTAAGTATAAAAAAAAATAAAAATACTATTTTTTTCAAAAATAAAAAAGAGAGGAAAAACTAAAACAATATTACAAAAAATTAAGATAAGACAAATAGTGAGTGTAAAATAATAAAAATGTCAAGAATAAAGAGAAAAACAATATAAAAAAACTTGTTTTCTATACTTTTTTCTTACAAATTTCCCACTATTGCAGTGCCGCTATAATAAAAAATTTGAAAAAAAAAATCAAAATTATACCATTTATACAAGAAAACACCCTTTTATATGGCTGTTATATTATGTGTTAAAAAATAATTAAAAATTGACTTAACTTCGGGAGACAATAATTCAATGACACATGTCCCTCTCTCCCCCTTTAACGGGCAGAAAATAGTGCAACTTTTTTTTTTATTATTATTATTATTAAAAGTGAGTGTTTGTATCAGCTTGTGCTCATCTTAATTAATTCCATGAATCTTAAAGTTAATAACCATATAATTTTTTAATAAATATCATATTAGTAACCACATGCTTCGAATCCTGAAACCGTATTAGGAGCAAATCTCTTAGTTCCAAACTCTTACCACTAGTGGTACAAGCTGAGACTAAAAAGTTTGTTTTTCATGTGGTATGAGGTTAAAGCAAGTGATTGCTAATATGATAATTATTAAAAATTTACATAATTATTAAGTTCATGATCCAAAAAATTAGTCAGATACATATAAATTATATCAATATTAATAAAAAAAAGAGTTAAAATAGTGAAACTCTTGAATCAAGAGAGGATGGGGATGAAATATAGGCAATGTAGTCAAATTGAACGCAGCCAAAAAATGATAGAAAGGAGCCAAGCCACATCTGTGTTCTCTGCAATTCATATAAACATATTCATTCAAGTACAATCCTCGTAATGAATCAAGTGTTTCAGAGATGAAATGACCATGTGGGCTGCCAGGGTGAAAAATCTCTTACCCCATCTAAGATTTCCTCTCCGACTCTCTCTGCATGAAGTACAAACTGTAAAAATAACCAATGTTTTTTTTGTCAAAAAGAATAGGGCTTGGAGAATTATAGAAGAAAAGGCCACATGGAATCACATAAAATTATTAACCCAAGCTCTGCTCTAAGATACTTCCTGAATTTCGTGTCTTCAACACTCTTTATGTCCCGGTCCCGCCACAAAGACTAAACCCAAAACAAATAAATAAATAAATAAATAAAGGAAAACAGCTCATGTAGGAGCAGAAATGTCACCTTTCACATGGACAATAAAACATGAAGCAGAAGCTTTTTGATTTTAAAGAGTAAAGTTTTGGGTTTTCTGGTTAATGCTGGTTTTTAAAATGTTTTTTTTTATAAAATAATTTAAAAATAATTTTTTTTAAAATACTATAACAAACAATCACTTCATAATTTATAAACTTTATAATTTATACAAAAGACATCCTAAATACTTGATATTAAAATCAAAGTCCCATTGCTTTTCTCTTCTCGTGCATGAATTATCACTCATTAACCTACTTTTTTTTATAAAAATGGAGTCAACCTTTCACGCCAATAACTCTTAAGCACCATCATTTCTCATCAATGATACAACAACTACACTTTGTTTTTTCATGTTTTATGTAAAATAAATATAATTATTTTGATTATTACATTACATTGCATGTGATCGAGGCGTTTAAATACTTTGAATCGCCAAAAAATATAAGTTCATTCAAGAGATCACAAGTTCATACAAAAACAAACAAACTAGTACGCTTTTCATTCCTCTCTTTTTTTCTTGTATGTTTTTTTTTTTTATATTGGCAGCGAACTTGTTAGTTAAATAAAAAACATGAATCAACTAAAATTAATCACTTTATCATCTTAATCGGTCATTTTGTCAATTCAATTCCAATCATCCTGGTCAGCTCTAGTCAACTAGACGTGAAAAAATGATAATATAATTCAAAGTTTTCTCAGTTTCATGATTGATGATTTTAATTCAACAAGAAATTAACACATAAAAAGTATATACAAACCATGATGCTAGCCTATGATTGTCCATTGCTCGTATTATCCAAACCAACATAATTATAAGAAGGCTTGGTTTACTTCACACCAAACAAAATGATTCCCCAAGTCCAAAGGGCGATTCACTCCCCATGTGCTGCTATCTATGAATTACTTGGCGAGAAATTGATAACCTGAAACAGTAACTAGCAGAAAAAAAACATTTTTTTTTGTAAGAATTTTCAAACTTTAGTCAATCGACAACATTTGCTAGTCTTGAAGCATTGAGTGACGGAACCAAGTAATTGTGTGTTCATCAAGTGCACAAGTACTTGTGAATATTATAGTAGTTGATGATTCTCGTGCAGACAAAGTTTGATCATCCAAGCAAATTAACATTAATATTTTTATAAGTTTTTGATAATTTTGATGTATTACCATTAAAAACAGTAATAAAAAACATTAATTGAATGTGATTTTCAATTTATAAAATAAGTTACCACTGTTTTTTTTTTATGTTTTTTAGGAAGAGGGAAAACAATCAGAGACAGTAGAATGGCCCATCATCAATGGGCAATCAATTTCAACTGTTACCTACAATGTACAAACTGTGCAGCACCGCTCCCTCTCTCAAGGTTTTCCACTAATGGTTAGACTTTTGTGCTTGTAATCGGGTCTACATACGCTGACATTTATGAACAAGTGTGAAAATTTGTCATGGGGTTTTGAGTCCAAGATTATCATGAAAGAGAAAACAAAAATTAAAAACAATTAAAACTCGTACCAGTACACATGGAGTTATTTTTAAAAATATTTTTTATTTAAAAATATATTTTATTTAAAAATATATTAAAATAATATTTTTTTAAAAAGTATTTTTGATATTATCAGATTAAATGATTTAAAAATATAAAAAGTTATTTTAAAATAAAATAAAAAAATTCAAATTTTTTTTTGATAACATTTTTAAACTAATGCCAAACACTATTACGTGTGAAAGCATCCCTGGAAAACATGGCTGATTTTGTTTTTTGTACATTATAAAAGTGAAAAAGAATAGCATTGGTGTTGTGGCTTAATGATTCGAATCATCAGATCCAATAACCCCCCGTCCCTCTTAAAATTATATCCAACCAAAAAAGCCTAAACTCATGGCCCTATGACCTAGCACGCCTGGCCTACAACAATGAAAAGCTCGGAGAGTGTTGCGACCGGTCGTCAAGCCTAGGCCTGCGAACCTGCCATTTTACTATTTGGTTTTGAAAATAAATAAGCGGGCAGCACGTCGCTTGCCAGGACATATGACATGTCATTTAGAAGTCCAGATTCTTGTCACCACATTGGTGATTGAAAAATTAGGGCATAGAATATTTTTGGCTAAAAAACCCATTTTTAAAGCCGTTTCAACCAAAAAAAAAAAAAAACACTTAAAAGAAAACCTATTTTGACGACTAGGAATGGAATGGACAGTAAACAACAATTTTTTATCTCATCACTGGAATGAGTAACTCATGCCTGCGCAAGGTGACATCAACACAACAGTTTTTTTCTGAATTTTTACTTCAGTCCCTATATTTGGAATTGTGTTTTTATGGTCTTTATTGTTATTATATAGGTTTTGATTTGTTTCAATTTCATCCTTCAATTGAAATGGATTATATATTGTAGTTTCATTTAAGTCCTCAGACTTTGAATTTTTGAAATTTTCTGGAATACATAATATTTTCGGTATTAAAGTTTTCATTTATTTCAATTTTATCCTTCCATGCAAATTAAGTATAAATTTCAGTTTCATTTTGATCCTAATTCTCTTAATTTTCGGTTTTGTTTTAAATTATTTAATTTCATTGGTATCCATGTTTGGATTTATTTCAATTTTTTCTTTCAAATTATATTTATTATATATGTTTTTTTATTTAATCCCTTATACTTTTAATCCCTTTATTTTTTTTATATATTTCTGTCCATATTTATATACACATGCTATTAGTTTTTGTTTTCAATTTTTCTACATTTTTTATGTTATTAAGTTTTTTATTTAATGTTCAAATTTTTATATGTGCTGGTAATCATTTAAAAATTAATAATTATTATGATTTATCTTTTTTTCTCTCCTTCAAGTCACATAATTTCATATTATTATTGATAAGACATTCAAAATAATGATAATAATTATTTGTTAGTTTTGTTTTCTTTTAAATATGTCAGACTAATTATATTTTTTTATATTTATTTAATTTTACTATCATTGTTCTGAAATACTTATGAGTAATAAATCTTATAAAAAAATTATGGATTTTTTTAACAATAATTATGGTCTCACCAATTTTTATTATTTTCACTATTATTAAGGTTTTTTTTTACTATTTACATTTTAATTTTTGTTGATGATCATTTTAAATTTAATATTTATTATTTTCTCTCTTTGTTATTTTTAAAATTCCTTTTATTGATCTTTCAGGTCAATTTTCTTTTTAAGTCTACCTATTTATTTTTTGTCATTTATTTAGGTTTTGTTTCTTCTTATAAATATGTGAGACTAATTATATATTTTAATATTTATTTAATATTAGCACCTATATATATATATATACAGAAAAAAATGACCTAAGATTTTTTAAGGAAAAAAATAATAATATCAGCGCTCTTAAATAGTTTTAATATAATAATATGAGAAATAAAACTAATAAAAAATTTTGACTTTTAATTATAATTTTGTCCTTTTTTGTTTAAGCTTATTTCTTAGAAAAAATTGATACTTGGATTTTAGATTGTTTTTGTAAAAAACAAATATATAATATTTCAGATATGATATTAATGGGCAAAAAATTTACCCAAGTTATCTCTAATTAAAAAATATACAAATCACTTACCCTACGTTTCGATTACACTATTCATTTTAGACGGATTTTTTATATTAATTAAATATTAAAATAACTAATTACAATAAAAAAAACAATTAATTTTGCACCAAAAGTTTAGCTCAGCACTAGCATGGACCACGTTAGCCTAAATCAGCCTAGATGAAAAGGTATCTAGGTTTTAGATTACCCTCTCTAGGTAAATTTTAATGTGCCAAGTCACTCATTGGATATAGCTGTTGGGCTAGAATCTATAGGTTTCTTGATCCTTGACCCAACCCACAGGGACTTGATTGCAACCTCTTTCAAGTTTCAAGATGTAGCTAGCAATTATCTTAGAATTTCAATATATAATCGTGAAATAGGATATATTTTGAACGTCACATGCTTGCAAATTTATAGAGAATGAAATTATTTCTCCTTCCATTATATTATTTTTAATATTAGTATATTAAAAAACTGCTGAACTGCAATGGTAACACCATTTAAATTTGTCATTTTGTACAAGACTAATAAGTAAACGTACAAGTTCAATGAAGATTAATTTGTTATTGAAAAAACAAATACAATAATTATATTATATTTTATGAAAACATATTTGTAAACCCAATAAAATACTTTCTATGCTCACTATTTTAGCACCGCTATTATATTTAATTTTACGAGTTCGCTTGAGACTTGGTAAAAAAGATATATATATATATATATATATATATATATATATATATATATATATATATATATATAATCAATTATTCAATTTATAACTGATGAAGTTAGCCGAAAAAAACAGTTTTTTTTAAATATTATTGAAAAAATTAAGCCTTGGGCCTCAGAAAAGAGAAAAAGTACACCATGAGTCATAAGCCCCGTTCTGTAGGTCCACAGGCTTCTGTGAACTGAGTGAATAACTGTAGAAGTTCGGCCAAGCTACTTCCCACCGGACCAAGGGGCTCCACACCTGTCTCAGCCCTCTGCGCCAGGCACAGTAAGATCCGATGCTAGAAGCATTCCCAGTTTCCTGGGCTGCATTTCTGCAGAGATGGCCCGGGGACTTTCCTGGGTCAAACGACCCGCTCACTCCGACCCACGGTGATGTTAAATGGATGCAATACCCAGCGCTTATAATCATTTATGATTCCTTATATCCATCCGATGTGGGATGGTGCATAGGGAGGAAAGCTGTAGGCATATTCTAAATTGCGCCGGAGGTGTATATTGTTTTGTTCTGGACTTGGAAATACTCTTTTCGCTCGAGTTGAGCGACTGTGTGTGAGAGAGAGTTTCCTTTTCCCTTAAACCTCTCTTCACTCTCTCACTCTCTGACCCTAATCCACTCCCTCAGCAGTAGGATTCTCTCCTCTCTCTCTCTCGATATCTAACAATATTATCCGATTTTGATTTTTTTTTTTAGCTTGTTTTGGCATTGGCATAAAAAATGTTTTTCTTGAGAGAATTTGGAATTTCTTAGGGTTTTAATACATTTATTTCTCTGGAAATATTGTGCGATTCTTCATTCCTTATCTGTTTAATTTAATTTAGTATTTTTTTAACTCATAAAAATAATCATGTGTATTTTTGTAAGAATTTGTAATTAAATTTGTGTGACTAACATGTAGTTTACCAAGTGTTTGATTTATGCCTCACAACCCTTTTTCTTTTCTTCAATGCTTAATGTCTTTTGTCATGAGAAATGATTGGTCATAAGCTTTGTACTGGACATGGAGAAGGCATGAAATTAATGTTTTGTTCGTTGTATTTGATGTTAATATTTTTCTTCTGGGGAAACTTGGAGGAGTCTTTGAGGTTGATCATTGATGTTGTGATTGATGGGAGCAGGGAGGAAAGCAAAGGCATTTCTCGATGGAAAGAGGTGGACGGGTGTCAAGTAACCTGGCGATTGACAATATGCATGCTAGAAATTTGAAGAAGAGTCAGCTTGGAGGTGTAGTATTTGTGTGTACGAACAACACGATAAGAGAGTGCTTATTAAAACAACTCTTTGGTCAGTTTTCTGCATTTGTTTGATTGCCTTGTTTGTTTTATAGTCTGTTTTAGATGTTACTTATTACTATTTGGTAAGATCGTGCTTTAGTGGTGTAACTGGTAATGAATTCATGTATGTCGAATTCACTATGTTATGAAATATTTTTTAATGCGAGGATTCCGGTGTTTATCTTGGCCCCTTTCCTGATAAATAGTGAGGCATTGGAGGAGAACAATGAGCATTTTTTAAAATATAATATTCATTGAGAAGCATGTTATAAAGGGTGGTAGATTGTTAGGCTCACATTTGTTTCCCAGGAATCATAAATTTTTCTTTCAATTTGAACAGGTTTACCGGGTCAGCATTTTTCTTATGTAAAGAATATTGATCCTGGCCTGCCGCTCTTCTTATTCAACTATAGTGACAGGAAACTTTATGGAATATATGAGGCTGCTAGCTCTGGCCAAATGAACATAAACCCGTATGGCTGGACCAGTGATGGTGCACAAAGAACACCGTATCCTGCCCAGGTATTAGATGAAGGTTTGTCTTAGATACCCAGGTTATTTTTAGTCATCAAGTTTATATGGAGAACACTTTGTATTATAATCAAGAATACTATTCTTCTGTAATTATGGTTTGGTCAACAAGGTTCAAATTCACGTGCGGCTGCAATGTCAACCACTGCGTGAAGAACAGTTTAAACCGATTATCGCAGATAACTACTACAATCATAATCAATTCTGGTTTGAGCTTGACCATGTTCAAACCAGTAAGCTGATGTCCTTATCAGCATCTTTAGCAGTTTCCCCTGGCACCTCTGTACTGACACAGATGATAGAGAAGTGGGGAAATATATCCCAACCTGGTCCCTTACCTAAATCAAGAGTGCAAGGTGAAGGAGACAACTTGCCTGCTTCAGAAATTGACTACACTGATAATTCAAGTACAAAATCAGATTCTACACACCTTGCTTCTTCAGATGTAGATAATCAACGAGGGAAAGATCAGTTGGACATGACGGCAGTGGAACAAGAAGAGAAAGAGCTCATATTCAAGAAGCTGCAAGAATTGGCTCTCAGATCTGAACCTCAAGCCTCTTCTTTGAGGGATGGCACAGAAGATTCTCCTCCTATGCATGATATGCACTTGGAGGAGAAGGCTTCTGCAGAGGAGCAGATGGGTTCAGAGGAAAAGAATGATGACAACCCTGGTACCTTTTGTCAATCTACCATTTCTCAGGTGGAGTTTTTCTGTTATTTATTTATCTTAATCGTGTCATGGATGATGACATTATATTCAATGATATTCTTTTCTTTCTCTCTTGCTGTTTTTGTTCTGTCTATATTTGTAGTTGGTTCAAGGGATGGAAGAGCTTAAGGCTTTTAGAACAGAACAAACTCTGAAGATGGGTCTCTTAGAACAGAAGCTGGTATTGTTTAAGTGCCTTTAGACTTCTGTTTTTGTAGTTGCTATTTTCTACATGTTGAAATGCCTTTTTAATTTAACTTCAAGCAGATTGAAGTTTGTTATGCCTATTGGTAAGTAATTGGACATGCAGTGGAATTGAACTGCCTACAATATTTTTGTTGAGTGATTAAAGGGACTGGTAGCATTTGCTATTTGTAGGAACAAAATATACTTTGCAATTCCCTAACTGTTGCATATAACTAAATAGGTGGATCGATGTTTTGGCAATGGATTCTAGGAAAAAAAGGTTGATATGAAGATGAATATTTCCATAGAGGCTAAACTAGAAATGCTGAAGTTAGAGGCACTTTACTATACTTTATGGACTTCATCATAGATTTGTATCTGTTTCTGTGATGTTAAATATTCAAACTCAGGTCTCTATGCTATTGTTCCCAGCCATAAGATCTGCATCTCATCCTTAGAAAATCTGCTATAGCTTATGGCACAATGTTCGCGGATACCAGCCCATGCTTGTATTTGTCTGTTTACATTTATATGCTGTATATTTTTGATGAATGGCTTTCTGGATGGCATTTCAGGTTGAGGCTGAAGAACAAATTCAACAGTTGAAGGATCGGTGTATGATGTTGGAATCCATGTCTACTCCTTCTAAGGAACACAATGATGAAACAGTCAATAATTTGTTTGAAGAAGAGCAACTGGATCCTAGTGATGCCATCCATCTGATGGGGGGATATGATGGTGAATCATGGTTGTCAACTTTCAGTTTATATTTTCCCTCTCAAGATGCAATGAAATCTTTGAGGCCAATGAGCTCTGTTCGGTCATATGCTTCAGTTGTACAGTTTCATGAAGAGCTTTATGTTTTTGGTGGTGGGAATGGCCAGTTGTGGTATGACACGGGTATGAGCTCTCTTACCATGTCTTTTTTTTTTGTTTCTTAAACTTGTTTGTCTTAACTTTTTTTTTTTTCCCATGTCATATGAAGTTGAATCATACAATTCCGCAAATGATCAATGGACCCCTCGCCCATCATTGACCAAGAAGAAAGGGAGTTTGGCCGGGGCTACTTTAAATGAAAAAATATTTGCCATTGGTGGTGGAAATGGGGTTGAATGCTTTGCAGATGTTGAAATGCTTGTTATAGATATTGGAAAATGGATCCCAACAAGGTCGATGCTACAGAAGGTAGAAGTCACTGCTTGTCTTTCTTTATAGTTTACTCTTTTTTTTGGCTTTTCCTTTCAAGTCTGCTTTTCATGACCTCATGCAACTCTTTCAAATGGATTTGATATGTTTGGATAACCTGATTAAAGGCTGTTCTACTGTTTCCTTGTTTTGTTCCAGCGATTTGCTCTTGCAGCTGTGGAACTCAATGGTGTAGTTTATGCAACTGGTGGATTTGATGGGAGTGATTATTCAAAGTATTGTAACATGCCATTCCTTTTGTTTCATCACTAGTCTTATGTTCTATGCTGGCATCTTTGCTCGAATTTATGAAGCATGTAATACTTGTATGAATACTGCAAACACACATACAAGCTAGCACTTGTGTGTGCATAAAGGATTAAGATGAGATTGAGCATATGGAAGTTGAGGATGTCTGCTGTTTCTGACAATAGTCTCTCAAGTTAATACTCACATAAAGATGAAGCGTACTTGAAGTGTATTTTTTTTGCTTTGTAGTTCCTTTTCTTCTAGATAATCTTGCCTCTGGAGCCTGTAGTTTACAGATATTTTACTCTATCTTCTTGAGGGGAAACTGCGGTTGTCTAACCTGCTACAAACATATTGGAATAGGCCCGTCACACAAAAAAATCCATTATAATGGCTGTCTACCTTTTATTCTTTCAGGACTGCTGAAAGATTTGATCCGAGGGAACATTCTTGGAGCAGAATTGCAAGCATGAATGCAAAGAGGGGCTGCCATTCATTGGTTGTTTTGAATGAAAAAATGTAAGTTTTCATTTCTTACTATGTTTAAGGAAGCAGTTTATGTAATATAATATTAATGAGCTTGCAAATGGTAGCCCTACCCAAACTAAAAACATGGTGTTTAAATATAATGAACTTCACCATTCCAGCAGTGAAGTAATCCTCCTTAATTAGGCCCCAGAGGAGACCCAAATTTTCAATAATTAGAGATGTAAAATAATGGATGCATCATTCCAGCTGTGCTTTTAGGCGGCTATTTTCTCACTGGTTTGAATTATGCTACTTAATGAATTTCACCATCTGTGGTTTTTTAGTATCCACTTCAGGATGAATGCATGCTGTTAATTATGAAACCCCCCACTTTTTAGATATGCTTTGGGTGGTTATGATGGAAGCACAATGGTTTCAAGCACAGAAATATTTGATCCTCGTCTTGACTCATGGATCCCTGGGGAACCCATGAACAAGCCTAGAGGATATGCTGCCGCTGCCGCTGTTAAGGAATCTATATATGTTATTGGAGGGCTGGAATCTGATGAGAACATAATAGATACCGTATGAAATCTTCTGCAAATATCTCCTCGTTACCTTCTGCCATTACTTTGTCTTTTCAAATATTTATTATAACCTCCTACGAAATGGCAGGTTGAACACTTCAAGCAGGGGCAGGGATGGCAAGAAAAGAACTCCAGGGTCATCAAGAAAAGATGCTTTTTGTCTGCTATTGTTCTGTAAATCATGGAAATGTTTGATAATCTTTTTGGGAGTTGGGATATATGTTTTTTTCAGGACATGGGATGCAAGCAACTGGCAGTATAAAATTGTTTCAAGTCTGTAAAACACTAAATCCCGTCATCAAATAGATCATCAAGGGAAAGACCACGAACAATGGCCGTTGTCTCGGTCACTATCTCAACTGTTTGTGCTTGATCTTGAATTTTGGTTGCATAGATTGGATATTGGCTGCAGTCCTCCTTTCATCAGTTTATTGATATGATACTTCAATCTTCTTTTCTTGCTGGATCTTAGATGGGAATTCCACTCTCTACTAATCAATTTTTCTTAACAGAAAAAAAATATGAAATTACAGAATAAGGAAAATGGACGGGTGAAAAAAGAGCTTAACATGATTGTTTGTAATGTGATGTATAGTTTTTTTTTTTTTTAAGTTTTAATTAAAAATGTATTAAAGTAATTTTTTTTTACATTAAAACTATTTAAAATGAAAACTATTTTAAAAAATCATTATAAAATACAAAAACAAAAACTCACGGGCTTGAAATGTTCTTTGGGGGTGGCTGGTAAGTAAGCTATGAATGAGAGCTCCATTCAAAGAAGCTTAAGAAACAGTGGTGAGGACAGGCCCATAGAATTAACCAGCCCAAGCCTTAAAGAATCTTTAAGGACATGCATTGGTAAAGAAGTGTTGAGAGAAAGGTCAAAAGGCTGGTCATGGAAAATAAAGGGTGTCATATTTGTTTTTTAGATTGAATAATTTACGTAACTTATTTATTAAAATAATCCACATGCCATATAAATAACAGTTATTAAACTTAATTTAATACCCCGGTAATAGATTAAATAAGTTAATTTAAATTGATAATAATTGCATCATTAGTTTTATAACAATGTATGAAATGTGTCATCTTCAGAAAGCTATGTACAATTACAAAAATTAGCGAACAACAACTCTATGGTAAAAGTGAGATTAATGTTGTGATACAAGACAGGAAGGTGGGAATTTCCTCCATTTTGACCTTCGCCATTGATAGGAACGGAATAACAGAAGGCAGCTATAAAATTGATCGAGTCAATTTGTTAGTGTCTACGTGGCAATTCAGTTAGAATTGCACAACTGTATTCGGTGAGCTGACTTTATAAATAGCTAGAGTAGCCATTTGGCAGAATCATCAAAGAAATATACAGAAATTCGTTCTTGTTCCTCTTGTTCTTGGTTGTAACTCTAAGGTTGAAAGATAGAGTTCTATCATTGGTATCATAGCCATTGATCCTCTAAGCTGTTCCTTTAGTGTATGACCCGTGCCCGTACCCGATCGACAACAATGGAAGCTAGGGTATCAGCGCTTGAAGCTGCTAATGCCAAGACTCAACTCCTTCTGGAAGCAATCCAACATCTTCTTGAGGATAAGTTCGCAGCCATTGACAGACACTTCGATTCAATCGAATCGCGTCGTGAGAGTTCTACCATTTCTGATCAGATTTGTACACACCCATCTGAGGAAGACGATGGCGACGGCGGTCGCAGGCGAGGAGGTGTGGATCATCGAGAGAGAGAGAGAGAGGGCTTCTCCTATTGAGAATCGCATGCCTTTCATCAAAATGGATTTCCCTCGGTTCAATGATGGTGACGACCCAGTTGAGTGGATTTATAAAGCGGAACAGTATTTTGATTATTTTTCAGTGATGCCGGAGAAAAAAAATCAAGATGGTTTCCTTCCACCTTGATCGGGAGGCCCTACAGTGGTTCCAGTGGGAAAATTGTGTTTCGTCCTGCTCCACATGGGAAGATTTCAAGAAGGCATTCTGCAGAGAGTTTGGTCCGCATGGGTTTGAGGATTTTACAGAGGCTCTCTTTAAACTCAGGCAGACGGGACCCTTGAAGGAGTATATTGCTGAATTCAGGAGGTTAGCAACTCGAATTCATGATCTTAGCCCATCCCTTCGGCTAAGCTGTTTCATTGGTGGTTTACGGGAAGGACTCAAGCAGGATGTCAAGCTGCTACGTCCAGCCACAGTTCACGAAGCCATGAATTTCGCTCATGAAGTGGATGCTAAATTCCAGAAAGTGAGGTTTGCACATTCTTCTGTTAATTCTAGTCCAAAATTACCATTACAGCATGAGGTAGCTCCTACTAGAACTAGAACTGAAAATACTTCTCGGAAGGACATGCCGTTCAAGAAGCTAACCCCCGAGGAAATCCAATTTAAGAGGCAGAATAACCTCTGTTTTTATTGTGATGAAAAATTTGTGAGAGGACATAAATGTGTTAGGAAACAAATTTTATTATTGGATATGGGTTATAATAGTTCGGAAGAGGAGGAAATAGCACATGAACTGCAACAAATTGAGCATAAAGCTGAGATAACTGCTTGTTGTATCACAACTTGTGCCATGTATGGTACACCTGCTCCTATTGCTATTAAGACCATGAAAATCACTGCTGTTATTAAGAACTGTGTTGTGGTGGTATTGCTTGACTCGGGTAGCTCTCATAATTTCATACATATCGGTCTGGTTAAGAAGTTGGGTTGGCAGTTGGATCAATCATGTGTGTGTGATGTCATGATTGCTGATGGGGGACAAGTTCAGTGTAAGGGCTCTTGTGCTGCTGTTCCTTTAACCATAGGGACTTATGGGTATACTTCAGATATGTTTGCATTACCATTGGGTGGTTGTGACATTGTGTTGGGGGTGCAATGGTTACGAACTCTTGGTCCAATTTTGTGGGACTTTGAGAAGTTAACCATGAAGTTTTGGAGTGGGAAAGAGCAGATTTGCTTGGCCAGTGCTAGGCCTCAATCTCCACAACCGGTCTCTTGTCATCAAATGGGTAAGTTGCTACTGTCTGGATGCTATGGAGTATTTCTATGTGCTTTGGAAGGTGGAAATATGGCAGCACCAGCACCCACAGATGAATGGTCCTCTACACATCAACAGGAGTTACAAGCCTTGTTGAATTCCTTCTCTGCCATCTTTGGTGCTCCAAATACTCTTCCTCCAGTGAGAGACTATGATCACAGAATCCCACTAATTGCTGGGTGTAAACCACCAAGCATTCGGCCTTATGCTTATGGTCCCTTTTAGAAGTCAGAAATTGAGAAGTGTGTCAAGGAACTGCTGGAAGCTGGTTTTGTGAGGAATAGCCATAGTCCTTTCTCTTCACCAGTCTTGTTGGTCAAGAAGAAAGATAGTACATGGCGGATGTGCATGGATTACAGACAGTTAAACGAGTTGACTATAAAGATAAGTATCCCATCCCACTTATTGATGACCTATTGGATGAGTTGCATGGGGCAAAGTACTTCTCCAAATTGGACTTAAGGAGCGGCTACCATCAAATCAGAGTTCATTAGGAGGATATTGAGAAGATGGCTTTTCGGACGCATGAGGGACATTACGAATTCCTTGTAATGCCCTTTGGGTTAACAAATGCTCCGGCCACCTTTCAAGGTTTGATGAATGAGATCTTCTGAAAGTGTTTGAGGAAGTTTGTTTTTGTGTTCTTCGACGATATTCTGGTTTACAGTATATCATGGTCAGATCATTTGAGACACCTGCATACGGTTTTGGGAATTTTAAAGCAGCATCAGCTCTTCGTCAATATGTCAAAATGTGCCTTTGGGGTTTCCACTATTGAGTATTTAGGCCACATTGTCTCGAGGGAAGGAGTGGCTGCAGATCCATCCAAATTAAAGGCGGTTGCAGAATGGCCTACCCCTACTTCGGTGAAGAGTTTGAGAGGGTTTTTGGGTCTTACAGGCTATTATAGGAAGTTTATTCCTCATTACGGCAAAGAAAGCTTCCCATTGACTCAGTTGACCAAGAAAGATGGGTTTGTGTGGTCTTCGGAAGCTGCTGCTGCCTTCCACAGACTCAAGGAGCTTATGCTTTCTCCCATGGTTCTAGCCTTACCAAATTTTATGAAACCTTTTGTCATAGAAAGTGATGCTTCCGGTTATGGTATTGGGGCTGTGCTACAGCAGGAGGGAAGACCAATTGCTTTTTACAGCAAGGCTCTTGGTCCTCGGAACCGTGCCTTATCAACTTATGAGCGGGAAATGATGGTCATTGTTCATGCTATTAAGAAGTGGCATCATTACTTGCAGGGAAGGCATTTTGTCATAAGGACGGATCATCACAACCTTAAATATTTCCTCAACCATAAGGCACACACCCATTTTCAGCAAAAATGGGTTACTAAGTTGCTGGGCTATGATTATGAGATCCAGTATAGGCCAAGAGGTGATAATAAAGCAGCTGATGCTTTATCTAGATCTCCTATCGACCAGGGAACATCAGCTCAGGTCCTTGCAATGGATAAGGTGGCTACGGGGGGTGAAGTTGATGAACAACATATGGAGAATCTGGCAATCACTTATCCTTATCACAGCTGGATGAATGATTTGCGAAGATACAACGAAGGGGATTCTTGAATTATTAGCAAGAAGCAACAGGTTCTAGCTGGAGTTGATCCTACACAACTCTCTCCTTCACAGTCTCGGTCAGCAGCAAATCATCTACTTAAATTCCACATTGATAATGGTCTCCTCAAATATAACTCACGGATAGTCCTCAGTCCTGGGTCAGTGTGGATAACCAAGGTCTTTACGGCTCATCATTCAGTTCCTTCAGCTGGACATGCTGGCTTCTTAAAAACCTATCAGAGGCTATCTCGGAGTTTTTATTGGCCAGGTATGAAACATGATGTGCAAACCATGGTTGTTGAATGCCACACCTGCCAGCAGCACAAATATGAGACTATGTCCCCGGCAGGATTGTTGCAGCCTCTGCCTATACCAGATAAAGTATGGACAAACATCTCGATGGATTTCATTGTAGGGTTACCTCCTTGCCAAGGGAAATGTGTCATTTTTGTTGTGGTGGATCGGCTGAGCAAGTATGCCCATTTCATAGCTCTAGCCCACCCTTACTCAGCTTCCACCATTGCTCAAACCTTTGTGGATCAGGTGTTCAGGTTACACGGTATGCCTAGCACCATTGTGTGTGACAGGGATCCAGTGTTTGTAAGTGATTTCTGGAAAGAATTTTTCAAATTGCATGATGTGGCTTTAAGGATGAGTTCGGGTTATCATCCTCAGACAGATGGTCAAACCGAAGTAGTTAATTGGTGTTTGGAAACCTATTTGAGGTGCTTTGCCGCAGCTCAACCCAAGAGGTGGTTGTGTTGGTTGTCTTGGGCAGAATTTAGCTACAATACTGTCTATCACTCATCAACCAAGCTAACCCCTTTTGAAGTGGTGTATGGACAACCCCCTCCTACCGTTACTCCATACGAGTCAGGCACTACAAGGTTTGCAAATGTTGATAGAAGCTTGGCTGCAAGGGACAAAATGTTGTCCTTACTCAAATCCAATCTCCTTGCGGCACATGAGAGGATGAAGGTTCAGGCTGATAAACATCGATCGGAAAGGGAGTTCCAAGTTGGGGATTTGGTATATTTGCATTTAGTGCCTTACAGGTTGAAATCATTGGCTGACCACTCCTACCATAAGCTATTGCCCAAGTTTTATGGCCCGTACGAGGTATTGGAGAAGTTAGGGCCAATAGCTTACAAGCTGAAATTGCCTACAGGCTGTAAGATCCACCCTGTATTTCATGTGTCTTGTTTGAAGAAGCACTTGGGAGTTCATGTGACTCCTTCATTGACACTACCTCGCATTACCGAAGATGGAATTGTACAAGATGAGCCACTGGCAATTTTGGAGAGGAAGCTTGTCAATCGGGGCCATGCTGCAGGAGTGAATGTTTTAGTGCATTGGAAGGGGCATACACTGGAGGAGGCTACATGGGAGGACTACTATGGCCTCAAGGCTAGATTCCCGGATTTTGTTGCTTAGGTGGAAGCTGATTTTAATTCCAGAATTCATTCCAAATGAAGCCAGCCGCATTCTTCTTGCGTTATAAGAATTCTGTTCTGTTAATGTTTTTCTTTTATAAGTTTTCAATTCTTGTAAACTTAGTTTTACAGGGGAGGGTAATGATAGGAACGAAATAACAGAAGACAACTATAAAATTGATTGAGTCAGTTTGTTAATGTCTATATGGCAATTCAGTTAGAATTGCACAGCTGTATTCGGTGAGCTGGCTTTATAAATAGCCAGAGTAGCCATTTGGCAGAATCAACAAAGAAATATACAGAAATTCGTTCTTGTTCCTCTTGTTCTTGGTTGTAACTCTAAGGTTGAAAGATAGAGTTCTATCAGCCATTGGCTATGGTTAGTGTCCTCAGCTGCGACGACATGGAAAATTTGTCGGTGTGATTCAGACTAGCATCACATGTTAATACTAGTTTTATAGCCCGCAAACATTCCGATGTATGAACATTCGATTTTATGCTTAGCAAGGTACTACCACATGATTTCGCTTTTGATTTTCGACAGTGGAATTGGAATCCAGTAGTTCATCTGATAACTAAACTAGAAACATGATTTCAAGAATTTGACATTAAGACCAATAAGACCCACCATTACAAATTGAAATTGTTCATACATTGAAGATCAATGAGGTTCATTGACATCAACATAGCAGCTGTTACTGTTGTATTAATTAACATCAAAGCCAGATTTCAAGAAAATACACAGAATGAGCATAAAAATCAATTGCAAATCTGAAACGATATTACTGGAGGAATTCTCAGGCACTGGATTAACTTAGTTTTGAGGGGCTATTTGTTCTTGTTGATGCTTAAAATCAAATCTATCTGGAGCCTAAGGTGTTTAATCGACCTCTGAATTCCAATTTCAAGGACCTGTCAAGTGATTCAAAACAGATGAGGCACATGCGGTCAGGAGCTAAGAATGTAACAATTGTTTTCACCATTAGTATATGGCTGGTTCCTTTTCATTAGCTGTAGAACTCATTTACAAAAGTACGTGTACAGCATAAGAATAATTTAGAAAAACACAATGGTTACAACAAGACAGAAAATATACCTTTGAAAAAAGAAATTCAGAATTCTAGGGCCTGAAAGCATACCATTAAGAATATAAGCACTATCAGCAATATCCAGGATCTTCCAGGGTTTACAGCATACCTCTTACATCCATGAAAAGACCTTCAACAAATTTATCCGAAGTAAGGCAACCTAGCAAACATATCAAGGAAACAGCTACAAAGACAGAGAGGCTTAAGGTTTCAAAAACTCCAACACATACCTTTCAAAAGCCAACCCGGCATTGGAGATCAACAGGCACCAGTGCATGATCCACAGGGGAAACCATCCACTTCTGTGAATTTACATGCATAGTTTTTAAAGTGTAGTCAGAGCCTTTTAGAAATCAACCATGAGGGGAGAATTGGCATCAAGATAATCTGATGTGAAGAAAAACAAGCAAATTCTCTGCAATATCCTTGTTCATGCATCCATATCACAAGAATATCTAGACCATTTTCCCAGATATAAGAGTCAGGCTCGTACCATCGCAATGATTATGAGATAAAAACAAGGTCTATGATCAACTGATGAATCCAGCTTCTAGAAAACAGAGGGAAAATGCAATGAGGATCCGTGGCATATGAAATATCAAAAAACCTTTCACCCCCTCCGAGCCAAGCACAAATGAACTTCTTTTTCCTGGAAAAGATAAACCAAGTCACGTCTTGGACCTCCACAGTGTTTCAAAATGTGACAATCCTCGAGAGCACATTCCATACCTATGCTAATCCATAAGGAGAATGAACAAGCTTTCGGAGTTCTGTAAAAGGGTGCCATAAATGTAAATTTCTTGACCTCATTGCAGCCTCCTAATATGTTCAAATCTAAGAAGACAAATTGAGTTGACTCCTCACTCATTCTCATCGTAAGCCACAACCTATTCTCACTACTGACATTGTATAAAGTAATATCCAGAGGTATAGCCACAGGTAGTCCAGAGACAAAACAAAGAGGATTTTCAGAATCATTACCAGGAACATTCAGTTCTGCATTTATATGCCTTACTCTTGAGCACAAACTAAACTGCTTAAGGGTGAAGAAATCATCTAAGTTTGTAATCAGGAAGAGACTGCATGAGATACCAGCTTTAGAAGATTCAATCTCATGCATTGTTTTCTTAGCGTCCATTAAAATATTGGATGGTTCAATGGATCCCTTATCATTAAGAATCTCTATATGTGAAATTATAGCAGACAGTTTTTTCATAGTAGTAGGAGAGCAACTGATTTCAACTTTGGATAACCTTAACATACAGGCCACAGCTATAAGCTCCAACACATACAACTCCTCTTCCGTAGAAAACCCTATATATCTATACCTCAGTTCTCTGAGCCTCATGTCTAGTTTCCCAAATAGATATTCCAATCCTCCTGTTTCATTGGATCTTATCTTCCATACAGCATGCTCCCATATCTTAGCAAACAGTTTCATTACCTGGAGGTATTGCAACGTAAATGCCATTGCACCAGAAGATTCAAGCGATGTAGAGGTTAACATTGCCAATTCTCTCTTGCAATCCCTGCATGAGAAAAAAATAAGTATAAAAAATTAGAGGGGCATTAAACATGGAAAGGGAAATTTACATATAATTAGAGTACAACCTCAGAGCTCTCAATGCTACATTGGTGCACCTTGATTGTACCAAAAGCCAGGCATCTCTGACCCTTGCAAGGATAAGGTTCACAGATTTCATGACTTCGTCAAGCTCATCTGCCTGGCATTCTACAATTGAAGTCGCTAGATACTCTAATTCACATGATGTCACAGGCTGAACTTTGGAAGTTTCATTGCCAGTTTGTAGCATGGGCGCCTCAACAGGATTATTGACATCCTTTTTGGTACAAGTTAAAACAACATCATCAACAACTGGCAATAATGACTCTACTTCGACTTCTGCGCCAAGAGTGGAGGATCTACTGCACTGAGACAAATATGCCAAAAGTGTATCTTGGTCTACAGCTTCACTCAAAGCACAGGAGATCCTCCCTAGCAAGGTTACTGCATACGAAAATAATCTAGGTGGAATAATTTGACCATTCTGATTTTGTGAGAGTGGAGCTGAGATGGCAAGTACAAGAAACGCAGCTACTCTTGCACTATCCAAGCCCAACTGTCCCTCCAAAACTGGCTCTATCTGGATTCAAAGAAAGTGAATAATAAATCTCTATAAAGCAGATACCAGTATGAAGACATAATAATGTACCCATTGATGAAAACAAAATGATATTGGATAATGGATGCTTATTAACAGAGATGCAAGGGGAAGAAGAAAAAGAACACATGTCAACTCAACTAAGAATTCTTTTTCTTCTATTTGAAGTTGCGTGTTGTTATATGTGTTGCATTGACATTAAAAACAAAGAGAAAAATAGGCATTGCCATAAACATGAAAAAAATAAACCACTGGTTATATCAAAAAAGAAAAGAAAAGAACATAGAAATTTAATCATGGGGACTGATAAGTGTGTGTGATCAAGAATGTATAGCTCATTTAATCATGCTAACCTCTTGAGAAACTTCCTTGACAATGTGAGCAGCAAAGTTCCCATGGCTTCGACCCATAAAAAACAAAACAGAGAAGACATCAGCTTCATCCTATAAGAAAGGAAATTTCCAACAAGTTATATAAATTAAACAGAAGAAACACATTTTCATATTCAGAGACGCATTATTTTTTTTTTTTTTTTTTAGGAAATCTCACATGATTGCTTGTTTCTTTCTCCTTGACAATTTGGAGGGAATGGAGGTAGGGAGGTTTGTACTGAACAGAAAACTATATTTGAAGAGCAGCTAACCTTAGAATATCTCTCCAAGTTCTGAAGGAGGCCATGAATGGATAATCTAAATAATTTCAAATCAGGAAGCTTCACCAATTTAAAAATTTTTCTTGCGGTTGATCTTATTAGATCACAGCTATCAAGTAGAGAGCCCAGAAACTGCAAAATATAGCAACACTGAATAAGCTACACTTGTGATTAAATAACATCTGTGCAAGTCATCGCATTCAAAGATATATAACTGGTTTAAAAAATAAACTAAAAAATAAATAAAGTGAAACATAGCATGATATAGGAGAAAAAATTTAAATGCAGTCAATCCCAAAGCTATGAGAGAGACTTCTTATCCTCATCATAGACTGAAGGTGTCGCGCATCTAAATATTCTACCAAATGCAATATTTATTCAGGGCTGTAAAAAAGGATCGAAAACTTACCATATGCATGTGTATCTCTTGCACATTCAGACAATCAAAGGTTGCCATGTGATGCAGTGCTTCTAATGCTTCTAATCTTACAGCCATTGAATCATCATTCAACATGTCCATCAACAAGCTTAAGGACTGACGAGCAAATTCAGCATAGAGGATAGTATGAATGCGCAAGGAGTTACAAGCAGATTTTCGCACCTTCAAGCAAGCACAAAGTGTCATAATTATAGCAGTCAGGTATTTGGGGAACACGTCTTGGGCTGCTGACAATTAATATGATTAAAAAAAGGGGTCCATTACGGTAAACTCCACAATATTTTCAAATTTCAACCATCTTCTACACCTATATATGCATGAATAGAGAGAAACATATGAAGGATCCAATCAAATTTAAAAGAACATTGCTTTTTGCAAGGACAATTGTTGTGAACCATAAATAATAACTGTTTGATTTAGAAAAAGAAAAAGTAAAGAAAAGGGTATTACTCTCTCAAAGATGTATCATATTATGCAGAACTACAAGATTCAGTGCAACAAAATGTTCCACACAAGTTACCTCATGGAATTCATCCTCAAGTCCATGCATAAAAGCCCCAGCATAACTGGATGCCAAAATCTCAAACCTTTCTGCTGTGCACTGACCATGAGAGTTCTTCTCTTTCAAGATTGCTAGGACTTTTTTTGATATAGTTTGCAATAAAATGTCCTCAGATACCAACTTTATCTTGCCAAGAGCATTAAAAGCTTCCACCCTGACCTCCACACTCATATCTCTTACCATAGAACAGATCTGTGAGCACATTCATAAATGGATATTTAAGGGTGGAAAAACATTTACTATTAATTATTCATAGACATAAATAGATGCCTATGCAGTCAAAACAGGCAGCAGGAGTACTCGCATACAAGTAAATAGCAGTTTACACCTTAACAAGAAATAAAAATTGTTAGTGTAAATTACTCAAAAAAAGTCTTAAAATTAAGCTCAGGTTTCCAAGTCACATCCTTTATTTTCATAACATCTATTTTGGCAGCATTAAAATCTGCTATCATATAGGTGATTATTTTAACCCCACATTTTACATTTGTTTAAAATTCTGTCTTTTCACAGTAAAAAATCATTAGACCCTAAATTAAAATAAACCCAAGAAAGCAATTAAACTAAAAATTCGGCACTGGTTGCATGAGCAACCATCAACTTCCCAAAAATACCAGAAGACAAAACAGGCAGCGTAACAATGTTGATAAAAATACCTGTACAAATACTTGATTTGACTGAGCTATTTTATCATTCCCTTCCTTTGCTGCTATAAGCTTTTGCCCCCATTCACATACCTGCATTCACAACATTAAAAAAAAAATCCAAATATTCACAACAATAAATTAGATTGTTTTTTTACCATGCTTTAATTAAACACAGTAAATGGGGGGGGGGGGGGGGGGGGGGGGGTAAAGGATAGATTTTCTTTTTTACCACGCGGATTGCAGCAGAGCGTACTGAATGTTCGTTATCTTGTAGAAGCTCAACAGCATGGCAGTAACAACCTTCAGTCACACTGATACCTTCAAAAAGGTCACAGCTTTTGCACAATCCTAGCAATCCATCCAAAGAAGCCTTTCTCACATATGGGTATGGATCTTTCGTAAACCCTAAGAACACAGTAAACAGCATATGTGTCCCTATGCCTAACCTCTCTCCATTTCTGAGCAGACGCAATCGAGCAGAAGCTGAAGTGGCAGCAAAACACAGGGACATAAATAACTGATCACCGATTTTGTTTTGATCGGAATTGGAAAAAGAAGCGAGTGAAGTGAGTGACTCGGCAGCAATTTGAGTTGACTCTGTGAAGAGGAGTGAGCTGGAGTGGATTGAGTTGAGGATTTGAGAGGAGAGGTGGGTGCGGTGTGAAGCAAGGTCAGTGAGGAGTTTGAGGATGTGGTGGTGAGTTGTGAGTGAGTTGGTGCTGAGTTGGAGAGAGTGAGTTAGGGTTTCGAGGATTGAATAGATTGTGGAATCGGAGGTGTTAGGGTTGATTATTAGAGAGCGAAGAGAAGCTAAGGCTTGAAGAGAGGGAGGATTATTGTTGTCTTTGAGAGATTGCAAGCATATGTGAAGCAAATGATGCTCCATTGAAGAGTAGTGAGCGTGGTTCTTTTGAACAGTAGGAAAAGAAGATGAAGAGAGATGAAAGCACACTGTTTTGTTGTGTGATTCAAATTTGTGTCTAGACACAATTAGCTGACAGTAAGATTCGGTATAGCACCTTGCAAGCTACAATTCTGAGACTTCTACCTTGTCATAGAGGATTTCAAATTAAAAAAGGAAACATCAGCACTTTTTTATGTATATTTATGCAACACAAGTTTGTCATTTGATTCATGTTTATATAAGCACTAAAACAAAGCCCCCAAGCATCTCAATCACAGGAGTAAACAAGAGTTCATGAATATGAATAATAAGTTATTTTTAAATTATAAATCCAGGAGTAAATCTTCAAAAGCCAGCAGTGATTGTTTCACATGTTCTAAATCAAGGGAAACATTGTGCATGGATTACAACACAAGTAGACAGTAGATCAACCAACGAGGCTGCAATCAAGGGACACATTGCGTATGGATCACAAAAAACACACGCCAATTGCTATAGAAACACAAAGGGTTCTAGAGAGTCATCGAGATGCCTGGAAAGGGTTCTAAATTCTGTTCTTATTGTTGCACCGAATAATCTACAAATTGATGTCGCCAAAGGCAATGGAAAGAACTTAACTATCTCAGTCATGAAACTTCTTTAGTGATACACTGCATATAACATTATGTTGCCATAGCAGTACATAAGAAGAGGTGTTTTTAATATGAAAAGTTCGAAGTTTCCCTGACATCAAATCTGCTAGCCTATAGTTGAAAGACTGCTTACTTGCCAGGCTCGCCATACTAAAACCATGAATCTGATTGTGTTACTACAATAAAAACGATCTGGGAAATTATTCGAGGGTTGCTGGGCTGAAACCAAGCAATGGCATGTCAAGATTGAAGCAGCCAATATATACACAAATTGTAAGACTTTTGAGGCGGAGATAGATGATAAATTAACCCAACAAGAGGCTTTTTTTTATGAAAAAAAATCGAACAGTTAGAGTAACCCATCAAATTTTCAACTACCAAACATAGCCATGAACGCGCTACAAAGTCGAGTAATTTTTTATTTCAGACATTTTTACAAACAGTTGGAGTAACTGGTGGATCAAACAAAAAATTAATTTAGGATCACTCTACTTGTTCCATTCTATGTTTTCTAAAGAGAGAAATTAAAAACATCAAGGGTAAAAGTGTAATCGTCGAGTAGTAGAAGAAAAGAGAGTTGAGTAGAGTACCTCCAGCAAAAAGTTAGTGGTTGTGCCTCGCTGCCAAATGAAAGCCGCCGTCCAGCCAACTCCTGCCACTAAACCACCCAGCCCGAACACCTAACACCAAGCCCAGCCACTAAACCACCCGAAAACCATGACCTAGACCACCACCACCTAGTAGCTCAAGTGCCCAACCCAAACAGCTTCAACACAGAACCACCACAACAGCTGCCGTGAAACAGCCTCTGCGGATGCTCTGACAGACACCCATCGTATAGAGTTATACTACTTAAATTGCCCCCGCTGCATGCTGCTCAAATAATTTTTATAATGGTTAAAATTGAAATAATTAATAGGCTTTAGTAGTTTAAAAAATAAAATATAATATCTATACATGCAAGATTTGATATAATAAAATACATTAATATATTCTATTATAACAACAATAATATCAGAGTTTTAATATCTAAAATTATTATTATTATTATTGTTAAATCAATAAAAATATTAAACAACCCAGAGAAAAAAAAACTAAAAAAAATAACAAAAGAGAAAGTAAGGAAAAAAACTATAATTATTATTATTATTAATGAAAAAAAATAAAATTAAATCAAATAATAATAAAAGTCTAAGAACTTTAATAAAAGATCAAACAAAAAAATAAAAATAAAAATTATTAGCTGAAAAAAAAAATAATTTGATGTAAAAAAAAAAAAAAACTAAATGAAAGAACAATAGGAAAAAAATAAGAAATATAAATTATCAAATAATCATAAACACAAACTAAAATTTAAGAACAAAAATTTTCAAAAACAAATACTACCTCAACAAAAGAGAAAAAAAAATTATTAAATGATCCCGAAAAAAAAATTATTAAAAAAAAACTCAACAACATTAACAAAAGAGTAAGTAATAAAAAAAAATAAAATTATTATTATTGCGTTAATAATGAAAAAAATAAAATTAAATCAAAGACTAAAAAAGCCTAAAAACTTTAACAAAAAGAGCAAACAAAAAGAATAAAATAAATGATAAAATAAAAATAAAAATGATTAGCTGAGAAAAAATTACTTGACTTTAAAATAAAATTAAATAAACTAATAACAAAACTAAAAGAAAGAACAAAGAGAAAAAACAAATAGAAATATCAATTTTCAAATGATTACAAACATAAACTAAAATTCAAAAACTAAATCTTTCAAAAAAATATCACCTCAACAAATAAGAAAATAATAAAAATTAAAAACTAAAGCTAAGAGCACACATATATAAACATGGATAAAAATAGAGACTATTTCAGAAATATATATAAAAAAAATATAAGAGCCGAAATAAAAACCA
This sequence comes from Salix purpurea, assembly GCA_027405865.1. NCBI lineage: Eukaryota > Viridiplantae > Streptophyta > Magnoliopsida > Malpighiales > Salicaceae > Salix > Salix purpurea. The sequence goes on along the minus strand of JAOWLH010000002.1, from coordinate 10,563,603 downwards.
AATATATTATTAATTTCAATCAAATGAAAAAATTGAAAAAATCAAAACTTATGCACCGAATATATTAAGGGATTTAAAACTAATCTGGAAATTAAAAGAATGAGGACCAAATTGCAACCTAAATATATAATCAATTTCAATCAAAGGATCCAATTGAAACAAATCAAAACTTAGATAACAGAAATCAGGACCATGCAAAACAATAAAAAAGGGATTGAAATGAAATTACTATAAAATTGGGAGTCTGCCCTGTACTTTAGCATGTAGGAGAGAGAAAAGGGAAAAACACTTTCAATCGACTACCGTCACGAATCCGGCTACCATGGCCCACGACACGCCTCACAAGGAGGAAGAGTACATGGTGGCGCATCGGGTGAGACGCCAAATGAATATTTTGCGGCATCGTTGGAAGATGACATGAGGCCAAATATTGTCGGCCGCGTGTGGCATACGTGTGCACAATATTCGGCAAAAGATAATAATAAAAATTGGTCAGTTAACGAAATATCCCTACAGCCAACTCTTCAATTTTATCTTATTGGGTGATAGATTAATATTTAGCCATTCTAAAAAAATATGAAATTCCCGTGACACCTCTCCCGACCAATATTGTTTTTTTGTCTTATTGGGAGGGTATATTAGTATTTAGCCAAAATGTAAAATTCTCGTGGCACCATTCTTGGTCAGTGTTGTTTTTTTGTCTTTTACGAGGAATAAAATGATTATTTTACTGTGCAAATAAATATAAAAAAATCAATAAACTGGTGAGACACACTATTATAGTCCACAATGTTTTCACTTACAATAAACAGTGAAACACTAACCTCTTTTAGTTTATTTTATAGTTAGAGATCCTTAAACCCAAAAGCATAAGTATATTCTAGGCCCTATAGTTTATAATATCACAAGAAAGTGCTCAAAGAGACCCATCGAGTAGGATTCCTTAAACCAGAAGGCATAAGTATATCATGGTCCCTAAAGTTTATAGCTGCAGATCAACATTGTCTTCAACATTAAACCACCACAACAGCACTCAAATCAGTATATTTTAGTCCCTAAATTTTATAATTTCAGAAACAAGTGCTTAAATAGACACCACTGTGTACATTCCTTAAGCTCAAAAGCATAAGTATATTTTACTCAAATTTGAAATTTGAGTTGAGGGATATATTTTTCTTCATGAATTAGAACAATGTGTAGCGAATACTTTTAAAATTGTTTGGAAAGAATATTTAGTACCCATAGTTTAATTAAATATTGTGATAAATAAACAACTTTTAATTTTAAATTTTATACAGAAACCTATTTATAAACTATTTACGACTTGAAGCAGGCCAAGTATTTTTCTTTTCTATATATTAGTTGTTGCTTGCATGGATATTGGACTATTTATATAAAAATAACTTTGTTGAATATTGATGTTTTATTTTTTTTCGCGTCCAATATTTATTTTCATTTTGTTATAATTATTTTATTATAATCATATTGAAGGGAAAATTACAATAATTTCATTGAAATACCATAAGATTATTTAAAAAATTAATAATATTTTAAGATATGTAAATCTTCCTCTTATACCATAAATTTCCTCAATTACTAATTAGAAAAGATATAACTAAATTAGAAAGTCTTAAAATTGGACAAAGAGTATTTAAAAAAACTAGAAAAAATGTCCAAAGTTAATTCATAAGACTGGTACTTTTCAAGTCCTAAAAAAATACCAAAACCATTTTATATAATTTCTCTAATTTTGTATTTTTCTAGTTAAGAGAACCTGTTTTCAATCATAATTAACGGCATTTTATATACAAATGAGTTTCCTTCTTAAACATTTTCTTAAACATTGAAGGAGATTTTTATTTATCAAACTCTAAAAAATTTAAATTCTCTCCATAATCTTAAAATACATTAAAAATATTATTATAATTTAAATTAAACATCAACACTTGGATATAGTTATATGTTTTCTAGTATGGAAAAAAGAAGTGATGTTAAAATAGATACTCATGAAATATGTTATCTTAAATTTCATGCCATTATTGAAAATCAATTTCAAATTGTGAAAATCAATTTCAAATTGGATCAAACCTATTGAAAATCTCAATCACTTTCTTCTTATTATTATTATAAAACCAGTCTCTGTCGCATTTATTAAATCAAAACATAATTATCAAACACATAGATTTACCAATGTATCCCTACATATTATATGTTTTTTCAGCTATAGCCTTGTATAAAAAGAAAATCAATTATAACCTTTAGTTTATCCATAAACTTATCCCTTCATTAATTTTATCCATTAATATGGATGATCACAAGCATGCCACGTAATAATTTATTTATGAAATTACTTAAATGTCCATTCAAGATTACAAAATAAGATACTAAAAAAAAGGGTATAATATTCTCACATTCAAACCTAGTTGTAGACTATTTTTTTTTGTTGTTGAAAATTTAGCCTCTATTTGATATTACAGTTGTAATAGAGGTTAGCTAAAATTTATCTATTTTGTTTAAAATAATTTTTTTATATGTTTTTAGATTGTTTTAATATCTAGTTATAAAAAATAATCTTTTAAAAATTATTAAAATAATATTTTGATCTGATCCTGAAAAAAATATTTAAAAAAAAACTATTATTATATTCTGAAACAAACTTTTTTAATTTTTTTTTAAATTCAAATGTGAGAAGTATTGCATGCGTGCATTTATTTCATACTCTTAAAGAGGCATAATTTACAATTAAAACACCATAACACCATGTACATTGCATATGACTAGTTAAATTTAGTAGAAAATTTTGATAGATTGGAGCATAAACTAAAGTTATAATTGGTTTTTTTTATACAAATATAAAATTTATAATATATATATATATATATATATATATATATATATATATATATATATATATTGTGATCTGCTGAGCTATACCCTTGTATAGAAGGAAAATCAATTATAACCCTCAATTTGTTCATAAACATGTCTCTTTATTATTATTAAATTATTTAAAAAAAAACAATTGTCGTATTTTTAAATATTTTTTTTTTAATTCAAATATTAAAAGTATTGCATCGATTCACAATTAAAGAGCCGTGTGCATTGCATATGAATCGTTAAATTTTGTAGAGAATTTTGATAGAGGGGAGTATAAACTAAAAGTTATAATTAATTGTTTTTTTTTTATACAAAGATAAAATTTAGATGTATAAAAAAAATCATTTATAACCTTCAATTTATTCATAAACGTGTCTCTTCATCGTTACTATTTTTTTGTTAAAATTGATGGCCATATGCTTTTGCATGAAAAATTAGCAATGAATTCGTTCAAACAACCCTTTAAGATTAAAAAATAATACGTTGGAATTATTATTATTATTATTATTATTAATAACCTATTGCTTCTAAGATTTGATCATATAGATACTTGATTTTCAAGATTTTAGCCTTATAAAGTTAAAATGCTAGAAGCACATGCACACAGAATAATAATAATTGAAGTGAGTGCTCATAAGCTTCAGGCTGCTATTCGGAGTTGGGTGGGTAAGCATCTCTCTTATGCAAGAAGGCTTGTGCTTCTGCACTTTGTTCTCTATGGCATGGTTCAGTTCTGGATTTATATCTTTCTTCTTCCAAACACCGTCATTACCAATATTATTCGTCTTTGCAGGAACTTTTTATGGACAAGTAATGTTCAAAAATCCCATTCGGCTTTGGTTGCTTGGAAGAATGTGTGTCTGCCCAAGCAAGAAGGTGGGGTGGACCTTTTTGACATCAAAGCTCGTAACAAAAGCTTTCTCGTGAAGCATCTTTGGAATATCTATCTGAAGACTGATTCTCTTTGGATCAAATGGATTCATCATTTCTATCTTCCGACTCACTTGATTTGGGATGTCCAAGCTAAGAAAGCTTCATCTCCGCTATTCACCTTTGTTTCCTTGAAAGATCAACTTGTCTAGGATTGTGGGAGTAGCTCCTCTGTTATTGCTATTATGACCTCCTGGTCTGCTGGTACAGGTTGTTTCTCGGCTAATACTTATGAACACTTTCGAGTGAAGGGTCGCATGATCCACTGGGATAGGGTGGTGTGGGAGTCATGGTCTTTGCCTAAATACTATTTTGTGTTGTGGATTGCAGTGTTAGGTAAGCTCAGAACCAAAGATCTGCTGCACTTCATTCCCACTGACGCTAGCTGTGTGTTTTGTAGTCAGGACCAGGAGTCGCATAGTCATTTATTCTTTAATTGTCTCTGGATTTCGAACTTGTGGGAAACATTATTCGGTGGCTGCATATTCATCGTCAGATGAGCTCTCTTCCTAGTGCTATTCGAGGCCTCTTCCCAAAACAGAGAAAGATGGTTTCTAGAATGCAGAGAGCCTCTCTTGCCATCTCAATTTATCTCATCTGGGAAGAGCGTAATAAAAGACTGTTTGATTCTTCTTCATCCTCGGTGGAGAGAGTTTTTCGGAGATTCCAGGTTTTGTTCTTCACATTTTTTCACTTCCATGAAAAATATCACTTCTCCATTAATGTTTGCTAATGTATGGCCGGTCTTAATGGGGTGGTGTTGGTTGCCGGCTGCTTCTCTGCTTGCTTTGCTTGACGTGGCTGGTTGTGATTTGGGCTGTATTGACCATTTGTTGTCCTTCTTTGAGTTGGCTGTTAGTGGCTAGTTTGTTGCCGAGAGTTTCCTTGTGTGTTGCTGTCCTTTGCCTTGGGCTTGAGTTTTTGTTGTTTCTTCATACAAATATTGTTCTTCTTTTAGTTCTTGCTTTTTGCTTGTATCCTAGCCTGCCAACTTCTTAGTTGGATTGTGGACGGATGCTATGCTTCTTATTTTGGCTTCTCCTTAGTTGTTCCCCTTGTTTGGCCTCGGGAGTGTGTTCCCTTAAGGTGTCTGCTCTTTTTTAGGTTATTTGACTTTGCTGTTCGTAACTTGTTTTATTATTTGATCTTTTTTATATACTTACATTTGATCAAAAAAATAATTGAAGTGAGTGTACACTTGTGCACCTCTATCAAATTTAATGAGCGTGCGCTACTCAGTCACGCTCACCATGTGCTAAAATACAATTTTTATTGCATGAAAAATATGTACAAAATACAAGTAAAAGAACTATTAATATTTGGTTATTGATTACTTATCAGCCCAACTCTCACTTAAAAAATAAATATATAAGTAAGAAATTGAAGAAATTTAAATAACTAGTCCTCTCATTATTATTTTTATTATCACCATCAAGATAAATTGATGAATAGTAAATGAGAGAAATCATAGCACTATCAATGAATTATACATTATTACTCGCAAAGTAAAGGAATGCTTTTTCCTTACATTTTGTAAACCTCTTTTGATATAAAATACAAAAACAGAGCAATTTATCATAAAACCAATTAATTAAAGATGAAAAGGAGAGCCATCAAATAATTCAATCAGAAAAATAAATCTATTGAGAAAAGTCTCGAAACTCAAAGTTCATATCTATCATGAATGCGTTCGTTGACTTTTCTGGCCTCCTTCACCTTGTGATTCACATTTTGTGAATGCTGGGTTGATATTGGTTGTGGAGTCTGGACCCAGTGCAGTTGTTGTCCATTGAGAACAGCAAGGTATCATGGGTTCGGTGGAGATCACAAATGGTGCGCGCCCACCATTTCTGTGGAGGATAAAGTGCTCCGAAAGTGGCATCCTTTAACAGCAAATTACTTTTTTTAAAAATGATGAAATAATGAAATCATTTGAAACAAAAATATAATGTTTTGATGATTGTAATTGTTGAAACAACGCTTTTTTCTCCGGGCCGAATTCCGACGATCACTCCTCTCACTGAGTAAAGATTGAAAATAATGAAATTGAATTTTAGTATCAAAATGAATTTTTGAAAAATGAAAAGGACTAATTCTTATATAAAAAACAATAAAGGGACAAAAATGTACCTCATCAATAAATTTGAACACGTCACCTTTGTTACCTGTGTTCACTTCAGTCTTTCATCTTGCAATTCAACCTTCATCCCCTGAAACAATTCAGCTAGACTCTAATTTTGCCTCCATTGTGTAAAAATAAATAAATCTGAGGGTCAAATTAAAAATATTAAGAAATTTCATTATTGTAATTTTTTCTGGAAGCGAGGAAATTCCATTTCCCAGACAATCCACTTTATGGGTCTAACTCCATTTATTCCAGATTTTTACAAGGAATGTACGTCATAACTCAAACTTGAGACATGCTGTGCATATCACAAGCTCTTTATCATCATACCATGTAATTTCAAGATCATTATTGTAATCCAAAAAATATAAGAGAATAGTTATTTAACTAGAGTAAAAACGTTGTGTAATTTAACTTTATAGATAATAATTTTAAAAAGGCTCGAGTTTTTTAAAGCATATATATATATATATATATATATATATATATTTAAAAGTGAGTGATTTATCTAATATAATAAAGAAAAAAAGATTTTGGCTTGACAATCACCCCATGCTCCAGTGAAGAGAAAAACAAATAAATCACAAACACCTGATATTTCTCTTCCACGCAACAAACACTTTTTAACCTTTCTTTCGATTATTTAACAAGAGAAAGTAGCGAGAATCTCGGGCCCAAATAACTCCATCACACATCGCGACAAATTCTTGCACTCCACTTTTGAAGCATGCAAGTAACGACTGGCTTTGAAAAGATGGGAAACAATTTGCAGCCACCTGTTACGTACCTGGCAGCCAGCTGAAGCCGCCACTGTCGCCTTGGCATTGCGGCTCGGGGGACCATAAAACCAAATGGATCCACAATTGCTCCCTGCTATAGGTCCTGCACCATTTTCTTTGTTTAATGCGATTATATAAAAAGTGTATTATATGAGTTCAGGTGAGCGGATAAAAAATTAATTATCTTAAATTTTTATAAAAAAATACACGTTTTGACTTGATTTCAAAATTTATTGTGCAAATCACAAGCTATTTATCATCATATCATGATTTTTAGAGACATCTAAACCACTTGGCAGATTATTATAGGCAGTTCATTATTGAAATAGCCCTACAATAATATGCCCCTTTCGTATTAATGCATTGAACTTTGCTCACATTATGAATTTAGAGCATTTAATTTATTAAACTCGGAAGGAGTCAACCTCGTGACCTGTAGACCGGACCGGACCATGCTATTTTTAATATTGATTTGTTTAAAATCGTAATTGTAAATGCATAACCTGGTTGACTAATTATATTATTTTAATTTTTGTCCAATTATTTTGCGTTCATCTAGTAGCCCGAGGTCTTAGCCAAGTTAGACCCGGCCGAATCATACGGCTATAATTAAAATAGTAATCTTGTTATGGGCTCCAGGTTATCATTGATGATGATCTGCCTTTCTCAAGGCGAGAGAGACAAACAAAGAAACTCTTAAAATACTAACTGTCGTGTATTGATTTTTGTCTTTTTGACCCGATAATATATATTTTTTTTCTCTAATGGCTGCAGAGATCTTGACTAATCAAACAATGAACACTTTGATCTTAGCTTGGGGGACTAAACTGAAAAGGTGCACCGTCTTTAAAGCCTCGATTGTTCTGAAAGATAAATCAGAGTAACTGTAGAAATTTTGTGAGCATACAAGATATTTCTTCCACTTCTAAGACTATGCAGATTTTTTTTATTCACTAAAAAATTACGAAATATTAGAATCTAATTTAGAATATTAACTGTAAAAAATAAATGGGATATGTCAGACCTTTTTCTAGAAACATGAACAGGTTATGAGTTATCCAACATCTTTTTAGTAATTAGAACAATAATTTTTTCCATACAATGTATAACCTTTTATGCTACTAAAGCATTATTTCAAAGTGCTTAGAACTAGATTAAAATATTTTGGGGTCTAAATAATTCATCCAAATAAGGTTACACTATATTAACAAGAACCTTGGTGATCAATTTATAAATAATACTGTATAAACTGATGTGGCATAATTGTATGAGATTTACAAGTTTATCTTTTTTTTTTTTGGAATTAGAACAATTGATATTTCTATTAATTCCTTATTAAAGCTACCCTCCATAAATGCATTATAAACCAACTTATACATAACATCTCATAGTACATTCCAATAAAAGTTTTTTTAAAAATGGTTGTAGACTATTAATACCTAGAACTTTAATTGAGCTCAAACTTATAAAAAGTTGCATAGATTTCATTTTTACTTACGGGCTTTAATAATGATAACTTTCCTTGATTTGACAGTTTATAAAGTTATACTTTATTTTTAGAGTTACAAATTCCTATGTTCAAAGAGAAAAGTAGAGACTTGACAAATTTTAGAGCTTTTCTTGTAGCCTAGTATCCTTCATACGCTATTACCAATTAGGAAGAAAATTACCATTAATTCTATTTCCTCTCCTTTTAATATTCATGAAAGCATGGATTTATTTTTGTATTACTATCCCCATGAACAATCCATTTCCCCTAGATTTTTGGTATCATAACATCTTTTCCTACTTAAAAAATGTATTATATTCATGTCGCAGTTCACACTCTAAAGTAAAAACAACACCATAAAATAAAAAAGAGCACAATACATACAATGCTCTCAGCCCTCTGAATACCTTTCAACTGAGCTTTAATTCTTCTCTTGCACTGAAAGATGATCCTAAATTTTTTTTGTTGAAGGAAATAGAGTATGATTTGATTGCATTTAAGCCTCTAATAACATCATGGTGACTTTATTGCAAACCATTTCCATATAGGCTAAATAAGTGGTCGAGACAATTTTAAATCGAAAAGGTCTTTCACCTGCTAAAGAAGGAGGCCTACCACAAATAAAAAACCGGTTATGATTTGAATGTACATTAAAAAATGTTCCATATAAGCATTAGGAAAAGAGTTATGCCATTCCATTTAGCGACAAACTTGTTTAGTCTTTTAGACAAATAACATACCCTATGTATTTGTCCATACAGGTAAAACCAAATCGTTGGTATCCTAAATTTATAAGGTCATATTTTGAAGAAATTTTGATGCCTTAGACCAGAGGAATAGACCACTATAATTTTCTGAGGGAGAGATGATTTTGTTAAAGTCACTTAGCAAAAATCATAGGCCATGCACTATACTCCTTATATTTCTAAACTACTCCTAAGTTGAAAATGCCTATTTAGAGTTGGAGAAACATATAGATCTAAGACATACTAAAAGTCATTTTTTGAAGTAATTTGAATTGTCACACACTGTCTAAAGATATCTATTGCAGTAATGGAGAGATTCCCACTTTAAGTAAGGAACCATATACCTCCAGTGTTATCCTCAGCTTCAACAATGTTCACTAGATAATACCATACATTCTTCCAAAAATTCTCTACCTATACAAAACACATCTTCATATCTGTTTCTTTTTTCTAACCCATATTCCTCAAAAATGGTTTATTCATATCTTTTTATTTTAAGTTAGCATTTGGCCAATTAGTTTGATCCAAGCTTGTATCCACCTTCTTAATCTTATATAGAGTAGTAAATCTGTTATTTAAGTTTTCAGATATATATATCTTTTGACTTTTGACTTTTTTATCACCTCATATCTTTTAGTATGTCATTTTTACCACCTTCAAAATCATGAGGTATATACCTCATTTAGATTTATCACCTCTTTTATCTTTTGACTTTTTTCTTTTTGAAAGCTATTAACCACTTACCATGAGTTTTGGTAAGGTTACCTGACATTAAAAGAGTGGATTAAAACACACTAATGGTTATGTCTTTTACATTGTCAACTTGATAATCTTTCCTTAGATGGACATAACACGCACACTTGCCACATATAGTATGTAAGCCTTTGAAATCAACATTATACCAATGATTTTGCAGCCAAATCTTCTAGTCTATTGGCTTGTCCAAATCAATCTACACATAAATTCTAGTAAATATTTCACGTTCCATATTCAAAGTGTGTATATCAACTTTAATGGTTTTTATTTTTTATTTTTTTATTAATGTGTGTATAAAAATGAGCTAAGAAATAAATTATTAATGTTTTATTTTTTTCAAGTTTACTGAAAGAACATGAATGAACTATGATAAATGAATATTTCATGATTGCTCCTACAATAAGTATGGATTCTTTACAGGTTTACTTTGAAGAGATAGATAGAGGGTAAAAGGAACAAAAAAAAAAAAAACAAAAAACAAATCCAGAATCTACTAAAATCAATAAAATATTTTATTTTTATCTTTCGTTTTTCCTCTCTCGGTTTATTTTTCTCTTGAAAACAAATATAAATCTAAATTTACAGAAAAGCCATAGATTTAGCTCCACCCAAGTTTCTATTTTGTTCCTCCTCCATACTACAGAAAGATATTTCACATATTATAAAGGGCTAGCTTATATCAACTGGGAGAAAAAAATAATGAATGAAATGTGGTGGTTGGAAGCAACCTCGAAGGCCAATTTGTTTAACAACATGCTGTATTAGTAGTAATTACGTTCATGTTTATTTCATAGACTAATCACACAATAACATAGAACAAGTCTAAGTTTCCAATTACATATACTGACTGTAGTTAAGACTTGATCCTGTAATTTGATCGATTCATGGTCCATTCCTTGATCTTGAACAGAACTTTTATGCCTGCGGGGTGGTCCAGGGCCTGCCATCCATTTGCATATATCCTTGCCAATCCAGCTCAAGATTTGTGCTTCCAGACAGTGAAATAAGAGCAGGGGCAACTGTGGGATTTCTTGATTTTGAAACTCGTCCTCCCTCGATTATATAAGGAGGGTTTAAGCCTCAGGTTTTGAGGCAGGAGGTGTAGATTTTTCCAAGTCCCTGATCTTTTTGGTGGCAGAACTGTTCTCCCACGCGTAACAAAGAAGAAGCAAGAAAGGTAGAGATACAAATATCAGATTCAGAAACGATGCCGTGCCTTTATATCTCTACTAATGTCAACCTCGACGGTGTTGATAAGGATCCCATCTTCTCCGAGGCCACGAAAGCTGTCGCTTCCATCATCGGCAGACCTGAACATGTAAGCACTCTCTATCATCCCTCAGCTCTTTCTTTTCCTTCAATTTCTTCTGCCTGTTCATGTTCAAATTCTGTGGCCTGCGAATGCATGAGGATTTTAATGTTCTTTAATGGTGACCCGACCCTTAAAGATGGAGGAAGGATCAGTTGCTAATTTTAATGTTACTGTTTTAAGAATAATTTGATACCTTACTATAAGGATCATGTTCCCTTACCCTTCTTAACGCATTTGACCTAGCTTGATAAGATAGTTTCTGATGATTTCCGATTTGATTTTCAATTTCGGGGCAAAATCTTTTGAGGTTGAATCTAAATTTTTTAGGGTAATGCTGAGGAGTCATGACCATTTTATCTTAATTTCCCTTAATTTCTTCCCAGATGAAGGAGTTACGTGCAGAAAACCAACCTTCTTTCCATTCTTAAAATTAAAAAAAGGCAACTTGACTTAGCAAGTGAGCAGTGCTAGTTAAAAATTCGGCAAAAATCTTCCAGGTTACAAATTTGGCCAAACCAAACACCCTATCATGAATCTGATCAAATATACCCCTCGTCCTTCAGTTGAAGGTGATTTTATCCATTTTATCTAACCTGATTATGAACTGAATGGCTAGATGATGAGTTCCATATGCTATAAGGGGATTGGATGAAGAACATTAAACTGCCTTTAATATGAACTCTAGGGGTTAATTTAACCAAATTTAAAGTACACGATCTAGCTCAGCTAAATATGAAAAGTAAAGGGACCACGCAATGATTTCTTAGCCGTCTAGAGTGATGGAGACGCGATCAATCCATTTTCCAAACACCCACACGCATGTAACAGGACGATGGCCAAAAATAGACACTTGATAGGATAAGAATTGATGCACTGGGAGATAAGTAAGCCCTCACCTAACTATATTATTTTTGTCTTCGATCGAATAATAATAGCAAGTTGTTTCCTAAGCATCACCGGACTTATCGTTGCTTTGCTGTATCTGATTTTTATGGACACAACGAGAAAAAAGTCTACTTGGTGGGGCGAGGGTCAAAGGACATGTAGCTGTCGTCGATGCTTTAGGCACTCGATCGAAGGCATCGGAGCTGTGATCGTGTAAGAACTTGGTGGGTAAAGTGTCCATGTAAACCTTGTCGTGTTTTTGGATTTTCTTTTAATGTTTTTAATAAAAAAAAACTATGAAAACAAGACGTAGAGCTGACGTTGTTTGTGAAGAATGTGGAAGCAAAAAAGGAAATGTGAAATGCGTCCACTCTCCAGCATCATCGGCAAGAAGTTCCAAACTGTTAAGTTAGGTTAATTTACTTACTATCATCGGATGTCACTCTCACACCTGCGACTTGCATCAACATTATTCCATCCCAGCTTTTTGTCGAAAATTAGAAGCCAACTACGACTCCTTCTCCTGCTTCAAACTTTCTACGATGAACTCCTAAATATAATTCGAAAAGCAGGGGATATAAAAATATATTGAAATATTTATTGTTTTTCTTTAAAGTCTAAGCTTGGAAAATTAAGCTTAAACTCAACTCTTGAATGTGACGAGTTGCTTGATTTTTAGAGCAAGAAGAATAGAAGAGCTAACCTAGATGGAAAAAAAAAGGATGCAACTCAATTAGGCTTTTAGCTTGGACAGTGATGGGATTTACTTTTATATTATCATGCAATATTAAATATTTATTTAAAACCCTAAATATTAAATTTCTCATGAATATACTCGTGATTTGTGGGCTTGAGTAAAAGTGGTCCTGGAGTATCCTCATTGTCAAAGAAAAGCGAGTGCTTATTGGCAATCCAGAAGATAACATGCGCCACGGAAGTCATGATAACTCTTCCACATTGACATCAGCAGACAATAATTACTGAAAGCGCATAAATTCCTCGCATGGTTTCCCCTGACAGGAAAGAACTAGCATGTGTTGTCTGCTAGCGTGTATTTCGTGGAAGATACTTTGAACGATGCAGCCGCCGGCTAATTTGATCAAATCTTGCGTGTATTTCGTGGCTGTTTTCTTTTAATTTTTATGTTCTTGTAAATCCATGCAGCTTGTGATGGTCATACTCAAAGGAACTGTGGCCATTTCATTCAATGGAAACAAAGAACCAGCTGCGTACGCAGAGATTGTGTCCATGGGAGGGATTACCAAACAGGTTAAGAGGAATCTGATCGCTACTCTGGGCAGAATTCTTGAGGCTAAGTTATCCATCCCCAGGGCACGATTCTTCCTCAAAGTTTATGATACAACAGCTGCTGGCAACTGCTCCAAGTTGTAACTTCTGATAGGATGATGGCCAATGAGTTTCATCCTAACTTATGGGTTTTCAATTTCTGTTTCATTTTATGCCTGCTTATTTCTAAATTGTCAGAGGTCATCCTGTCAGGAAAAAAAAAGATTAACATGTTCAAGAAGACCTACTTCAATGTAGTTATGCACTATTCAATTTCCCACTAAATTGATGCAAATAAAAAAGGGCATTGTTCTTTCTTATCTATGTGATGATCATCTGTGTTTGGTACAAGAACGTATTTAAAGCATGATGGTAATTTCAGCCTTAACCAAACATTTGGAGGGTTACTGTTTAAACTCAATCAACAAAACCAAGAGATGCTGGCATTGAAGTAATTCATCTGGCAAAACATCGAAATGTTGGGAGTAAGGATGGAGATGATTATAGGCAATTCAACAAGTTTTTAATGCCATGCACGATTTTCAAGAACCTATCAACTGCATGATATAGCAAGCCTGCCAAAAGGTCAAGATCCATAAATGATCCAGTTACCTAAGCTACAGACACTGATTGGTTTACATCAAATTAGCTCGAGTGAAAAGGAGGGAGAGGATACATATCGACAGATTCCGTTACATAGTTTGGTGCAATTAAACATGTTTACTCTCACCATAGTACAGATCACAAATAACAATAAATATGCATCTCTTCGAGCTAAACTATTCAATAGCTCTACCCTGTCTCATGCAGAAACAGAAGCAGGAGCAGGCTAGCATTGTTAAGGCAAATTCTGGCAAGTTATTTCAAAGTAACAGCTGCATTTCTCAATGCCAGATATCTTTGCACATGCTCATTTGGAAGTGATCTCACGAGTTTGAAGGCATCAGTATTAGCATAACGGAGGTTGGTCCTTGGATCATGGTAAGGTGCCTGCAGAAGAAGTTCGCTCCGTATAAGGGGGTCTGTAAAAAGATTGGTACACTATTCCATATTGTTTTGGATAGCATTCAAGATTGCAGCAGTTGATCATTGCATGTTCAAATTGTATAATGGGTTGAATGAAACTGATAGCATATGGTGTCTAAGTGTCAAGCTACTCAACAATGGAGGAGGGTAGCTAAACTCTTTACTTTTCAATTTCATATCAAAATAAACATTTGACAAGGTCATCACAATCTTGAGCGGCATGCTCAATCCTGAACAATCTAAGCTTCAGCACCATGGCTTCTTCCAGCTAAACAAAAGCAGATGTATTAGGACTCCAGTTGACATCCCAGGGCACCTTTAAAGATGTGCACCATGCACATTTGCTTCATTAAAGTTGCAAGGTAACATGTTAAATCTGGTCAAACATATATAACTTTCTATTCTTTCCCCAACCACTAACTTCCAGTTTTCACATTTCTAACAAGCAATACAGTACTAGAAAATAATTAATCCTCAGAAATATTGCTTACAAATATGACGCGACATGTAATTGACATAAGGAACAACATTGCCTAGCGAAAACAGGAACGAGTTCTTTGTTTGAGTTGTGCAAATGTTAGACCTCCATCCTTGATTTCATTAGGACAATAAGCTTGTACAGATGTAAACAAGCTCATTCTCAACCAGATTCTCAAAAACACTAAGAGACAGAGTAGCTTAGCTTGCTAACAGATAATGCATAATATGCAGAATGATGGACTGCTTATAATAATCTTTTCACTCTGAGAAAGTTGCAGAAGTACTTAGACGATGCAAATTGATCAGAAAGCCTCCTTCAAGTTACAGAATTACAATTAGGTTAGATGAGGCCAATCAAATCAAGCCTTCAATTGTTTTTTCCCAACCAATGGCAATAGTACAACCAAGTTATTTATGCTCGGCAACCAATAGGCTCATGATATTCAAAACCAAAAAATGATTAAACCATGCACCTAAGAAAACAAAAACAAAAAACGCCATGGCCAATTAAGTCAAGTAAAAGAAACCAGTGCTCTATCTAATTCTGGAACTGTTGAAACCTAAATCCTCAATTCCACTGAACAAGCTAGAGAATGTATGATTGTAGAAAAGCTTAAGCTCAGCCAAACTGTACATAAGAAATTCAATGACAGCAGGTGTATCTTAGCTGAATAGCAGGCAATGAATAAAATGCAGAATTATCATTAACAACTGATGATTCTCTCTCAACTAGAGACCACCAAATATTCAACAAGCAAGGTTTTGACACGCAAAGTAGCCCTTCCTCCTGGCACTCAAAATAAAAGGACTTCACTTCAGAAGGATATGATTCAACTGATAAAAATTACCAGTAATGACACTGAAAGATATTTCTAAATTTACCAGACATTTCAACCCATTAAAATTTAAATCTAACACCAGTGGTCAACTCAGTCATTCATAATCTGATTTAAATGACATTTTAAAGTTGGTCGCATTATTCGCAAACGAGCTAGAAATAATGATGAATTTCACCTGCCAGTTCAAGCACCAAACACATTTCAACAGAAGCACATACCTCGAATCCTGTAATATCGCATATTCTCAAAGGTGGGTGCATGGATGGTGGTGACTCAATATTAATATCTGTAAGATGAAAAATAAAAAAGACAACAAAGGTAATTTAACCTCTTACCAAGCCTAACCTAATATCAATACAAAAAACCTTTAAAAAGAAAAAGAAAAAACAACCATCTGCATAAGCATATTAAAAAAACCCAACTTAAACCATGCAATTAATTTGTTGAACAACAGACAGAACACGGGAATCCTCTATAAAACCCTCCGGTGCTACCATTGTACAAAATAATCACAACTACATTTTCCGTTCAGATTTCACCCTCTGTGGGCCCACATGAAGAACCCACAGACTCAAACAATGGAATGTTAATGCAATAATGGCTTCCCTTCATCCACAAAAATCACCAAAGGATCACGTTTTCAACCATATATCAAACAAATCACAGCCAAGGTTCAAATTAAAGTAAAAAAAGAAGAAGAGGGAGCAAGGAAATGGCGGAGGTTGTTCGTACAGTTGGGTTCATCAGTAGGGAAATTCTGATAATTCTCAGCTTGAAGAATCTGCTTAAGGTGTTTCCAACGGCCTCTTGGTTGTCCCTTTGGGTATTTCTCGTATATCTGTATCCTCTTGAAACTGAAGTGTGTCGGCAACACCAGCTCTGCATTTATCAACTCCGCTTCCATCTTCTTCTTCTCCTTCTTCTATATCTAAAAACCAACAATACCACTCAATTCAATGATTTATCCCTTAAATCTCAAATTCAAAAGAATAGAAACTAGATAAAAACGAGTAAAAATTTACAGAAAAGAAACATAATCTAAAATTATAAATAACAAAAAAAAAAAAAAAGGAAATTCATCCGAAACCCAACAAAAAGAAAGGCAAACGAACCTCTCAGTTCAGAATCTCATGATGCTCGAACTGGGCACAACAGCAAAACGGACAGTGATCTCTGGTTTATAGTTTCATAGAAAATCTCAATTTAGTCACCAGATATGAACTGATCTTCTCTTTAGATCCCATACTATTGATATTTGCAATCGGGTCCCTGATGCATCAGGAAAGTGTCAAAATTTTCTCTAACCACTGTCATTTTATAGCACTACGAATTAGATTTCCAAGCCTATCGGGTAGAAAAAGAATGAAAGAAAAGGCCCAACCGGAGAGGAGAAGGGCAAAGTTCGAGGAGTATAACCTGGGCTCAAAACCAAGCCCGACAAATCTCAAAATTAAATATAAAGTTAGCCCAATAAGAAGAGCCCAATAAAACAAACGAGCCCACGGCCGTTCACGATCAAGCATATATTCTACATACGAGTAGGTCTATACTCTCCATGGTAGGAACTCATTAGATCCGAAGATATATAAAATACGAAAGGATATAGAAAGACCTAGATTCATTTGGAACTTTTTCGACTTCTATGTATCCTTGTAAAGTAAAGGCCCACTTGAGAAGAGTTTGAGAGTGTTTAATAATGTTAATGTATTAAAATAATATAAATTTTTTAATAGTAATAAATTAAAATGATTTAAAAACATACAATTTAACACAAAATAAAAAAAAAAACTTTATTTTTTTTAAATACTTTTAAAATATAAAAACAAATAGACTATTTATCACCAAGTAAGCATGTAAAATTGCAATGCTACTTCATGTTAGGTTATCGGTTATAACGTGGGTAGTGTTAGCCATAGTTCCATAATTAGAGTTTTTGTTCTGCTTACCATTGTTTGATATTGTATTTCAAAAATATTTTTAAATAAATAGAAAATTTTATTTTTATTTTTTTATTTCAAATTATTTTAATTTGTGTTCTTAGATTATTTTATTATGTTGATATCAAAAATGATTTTTAAAAAATAAAAAAAATATTTTGATACATTTCTAAATAAAAATAACTTTGAAAAACAATCTCAACCATACTGATAAACACAACTTATATCTTCTCATATTCCAAGTTCAGTTAATTTTAGGTCACTACTGAAAAAAAGTTATTAACCTCCAATTCTCTGATTTCCCTTTTTAGCATAACAAAAGACTGTTCCTTTTTTGAAGAATCAAAAGGCCATGATTGAAGTAGAACAGGGGGAAAACCCCTGAACTCAACCCAAAATAAAAACGAATCTTTTATTTTCAAAAGATAATTTCTCATAAACATAATTTCTCAAAATTATTTGATTTCAACACCATTTAATTATTTGCTTGTTTGTTTTAATTATTTTTAGTTTCATAAACCTTTGTAATTGAATCATCAAATAGATATGGATTTTATAATTTTGGTACTTATTGATAATTTTTACAAATTCTCGTGGGACGATCTACTTCATCATTTTATTACTTATTATGATTCATGCACTTGCAATTCTACCAACAATAAGTTGAAGAACTTGCACGTAGAGTTTGCATTTCATTGTCACCTGGTAACTTGGCCAAATCTTGATTATTACATGCATTCTCTAGATCAATTGTTGATGCCAATTTTTTACTTGTTTTTCTTTGGTGTAGGAATAATATAACGTTGTTATGCATGCCAAACATGGAGAGGACCCTTTAAATCATTCGAAATATAATATGAATTTGTGGCTAGAGGTTAGAGCAATTGATGGACTTGATAAGAATCGGGTTTATAGTAATTCCATGACTCTATCCTAATATATGAGATTAGATTGTAGTGTCTTGATTGCAGGCACTCCACAATCCAACCCGAGTCAACCATCGCTAGACAATAAGGAGTTGATTGAAGAAAACATTGGTGCTTTGAGTGTCGAAATGGAGACAAAGTATGAAGAACAAAAAAAGAAGTTGAAGAAGATAATGAGATTCTTTCTAGTCATTACTAGTTAAATGTCCGTACTATGTTGCGGGTGTAGTGCGGGCAGAGTAAATAATTTTTACAACTGTTGAGATTAAAATATAATATTTTTACACGTAAAGTTTGATATAATGAAATAGATCAAAATACCCTATCATAACAACAGTAACATCGAAGTCTTAATCTCTAAAATTATCATCACAATTACTGTCAAAGAAATAAAAATTATTAAACTACCTCGAGAAAAAAACACAAAAAAATTAACAAAAAAGCAAGTAAGAACAAAAACTGAAATTATTATTATTATTGCTTTAGTAACAAAAAAAAAACAAAATTAAATCAAAGACTAAAAGAAGTCTAAAGACATTAACAAAAGACCAAATAAAAAAATAAAAAAAATAATAAAACACAAATAAAAATTATTACCTGAAAAAAAATCATTTGACTTGAAAATTAAAAAAATTGATCGCACTATGTTGCGGGCTGAGCAAATAATTTTTATGATTGTTGGGATTAAAGAAATTAATAAGATTTGTTGGTCCAAAATTAAAATATAATATTTATATATGCAAAATTTAATATAACAAAATATATCAACACACACTATTATAACAATAGCAACATCAAAATCTTAAAATCTAAAATTATCATTGCTATTACTATCAAAACAATAAAAATTATCAAATTATCCTGAAAAAAAACACACTAAAAAACATTAACAAAAAAGTAAGCAAGAAAAACAATTAAATTATTATTATTATTATTATTATTATTATTATTATTATTAACTAAAAAATATTAACATAAGAGTAAGCAAGAAAAATAATTTATTATTATTATTATTATTGTTGTTGTTGTTGTTGTTGTTGTTGTGTTAATAATGAAAGAAACAAAACTAAATGAAAGACTAAAAAAATCTTAAAAACTTTAACAACAAATCAAAAAAAAAACTAAAATAAAAATAAAAATTATCATTGCTATTACTGTCAACAAAATAAAAATTATCAAATAATCCCGAGAAGAAAAAACTAAAAACCATTAACAAAAGAGTAAGCAAGAAAACCAATTAAATTATTATCATTATTATTATTAACTAAAAAACATTAACATAAGAGTAAGCAAGAAAAATAATTAAATTATTATTATTATTATTATTATTATTATTATTATTATTATTATTATTATTATTATTATTATTATTATTATTATTATGTTAATAATGAAAGAAACAAAAATAAATGAAAGACCATACACAAAATTAATTTCAATCGAAAGACTCCATTGAACTAAATCAAAACTTATATAACAGAAATCAGGACCATACACAAAATTCAAAGTCCAGGGACCGAGGTGAAAAGTCAACAAAACTGGGGGCCTCGCCTGTACTTTTGCGTGCAGGAGAGAGAGAAACTGAACAAACAGCTTTAATCGGCCACCGCCGCGTACATGGATATCGTGTGATGAAACTTGTCACACCGGGAGGAAGATCACGCAAAGGCGTATTGATAGAGACGCCGATAGCCCATTTCTGACGACTCTAGAAGCCCTCAAGCGCCACCTTAATAGGGCGTGAGGAGGAATACTGTCGGTCGCGTGTCCCGCACATGCCGATAGCATTCTGAAAAAAATAATAAAAATGATGGTCAATTACTGGGCTACCCCTGTGACTAATTCATTAATTTTGTCTTATTAGGGGCTATATCCGTATTTAGTTATTTTCAAAAAATATTAAAAAAACAAAAGTTGCGGCGAACCGGACCGGACCGGACCGTGCGCGTGCAATAACCTCCACACCCCTCCAGCGTGCAACCGTTTTTTGTCCTCTTCGATGGACAAAAACGTTAATCCACTATGCATCAAAGAAAAAAAAAGGCTCACGTACACGCGTGAAGCACGGAGAGCAAATATCCAGTCCACAGTGTTTACACTCACATGCTACAGGGAATGTCTTCATCGACTCTAATAACAGCCTCTCCCACCTTGTTCAGCTCAGAAGGCTGAATCTTGCTGACAACGATTTTGACAACTCTGAAGTCCCTTCTGGGATTCGAAACCTCTCAGGGCTGTTTGATCTAAATCTCTCAATGTCTAGCTTTTCCGGTCATATTCCGGCAGAGATTTTTGAGCTTTCCCTTGATCTGGGCTGGAATTCTTTGAAGATTCAAAAACCTGTTGATCAAGGATCTCTACATTAATAAAGATTTCTCTTTTAACTAGATAATAATCGTAATATTACATATGAAGTTCTAACAATATTAAAATTCTTATAAATTCTAAATTTTAGTAACCTAAATCTTGATTGAAATTATAAATCCTATTAACCTAATTGATATTCAACTTGACCTAGGTTTTAAGTTTTTTAGTTCAGAAACCTTGCTTTCCTCCGGTTATCGTATATCTATTTGTCTCTGCTAAATATATAGGCACAATGCTACCATTCCTCAGCTAAAACTTGAAGTCTCGGCTTTATCTGGATGCATTTTAGGTGAGTTTCCCAGTTTCTTGCGTGATCAAACCATCTAGTGCTTTTAAAACTTTCACATAACAGACTTGAGGGACACATACCCAAATCTAATATTTTTTTTTTATAAAAAATATGCTCAAAAAATTTTAGGATTCGACTGTATGCATGGAAAAAAAAATATTTTTTATATTTTTCAAATAAGATTTTTTTTGGAAATTTTACAGAAAAATCATATTTTTATATCAAGTATGTATACTTCAATACAGATCTACGGACTAATATTGAACAAAAATGGATAGAAAAGCATACCATAAAATCACAAAAATCATGACAAGCGTGCAGTATTACGAAAAGAAATAAAAAAAAAATGGTAAATTAACTATACACCCATGGATCCAGCAATAACCGCGAAAAATTGGTGATGAAAGTACGACAATACCCCTGACTCTAGGCCTTCTTTTTTTTTTTGTTTTTTTAGGGGGTATTCGTAGTTTCATTGTACATGAATTTATGAAAAACCGAAAACACACGTATTATTCCGCGTCTTTTTGTCAGCACCTAGGGATAAAATATTAGTTTTGTTGTGCAAAGAGATCAAAAATACCATTCATGTCCTCTGAAAATATCAAAATTGTCCCTGGTTCCAGGGGTGAAATTTTTCAACCCTAGAATAAAATGATAATTTTAATGTCGTAATCCGCAGTAATCTATCTATGTATATAGTAAAAATACTACAGGAAAAGGGGCTTGCCCTTTTATATTTTAGTTAATATATATATTAGGAAAAGGAAGGATGAATTTCTAGGCAGGCTAGAGTGGTAGACAATGAGCTCAAAGAAAAAGGGGTCCGACTGGGGTGCTTTCCATTTTCTTGCCCTAACAACAAGCATGGCATTATTTTCTAGGCTAGAGTGAGAAAGAGAAGGAAAGTGTGTTTTCCATTTTCTTTCCCTAACAACCGTCTGGGGTCGTCATTAAAAGCCTAAGCAGCAATAGATCTAGACTGGTGAGTGGTGATCACATTAAAAAAGTGCCTGATTCCACAAATTCAATTGCAAAATTTGTCAAGCTAACAACAAAATTATAAAAAGTAAGATAATCCAAAGGCATGTTAGTTGAATTGAAAATAAAGATTATAAACCAGCCGTGAAGCTAAATTGACTTAAAAAAATCATTTTTTATTGCAATTAAGCCCTCAATAAATTTAAATAAACCTTGAAAAATTCTAATTGAATCCTTACACATCTAATTTTGATTTTTTTTCTCAAATCAATTTTTTTCTTACAATAGTGTCTTCGCCAGTTGAAAATACATTGTCAGACTTTCTAATCTAGTATATTTTGATCTTACTCAACCAGCCTTCGCTAATTTCCTAAGTGCTCTCGTATAATCTTCTCATTGATATATTATTTTTGAATTTTTTCCAGCATTTTTGTTTACATGGCCCGTAAAATGGGTAATAAACAAGGCTCAAATCTTCACAAGTGATTTTATAAGAAGTATTCTATAAGACAACATTACATTGTTGAACAGACCTTAAATATTTCATAATCATGTTGTAAGCATTGATGCTTCCAATGTGGCATTTTTTATATGTTTTATTGGATTCGATGTTTTATTTCATTTTTTTTATCTGCTTTATACTACTGCACATAATAATAGGCATGTACAAGGCTGCATTAAAAATGGAGTCTACTCACTTTTAGGGTTAAGATTAAACAAATATAATTTTTTTAAATCTGAAACAAGCCCTAAAATTGTAAAGAGAGTAATCACAAATCTATGAATATTTTTAAAAACCAATTTTATAGAAATAAGCAAAGGAGACAACCTAGGAACAAACAGTGCAACATTATGTGTTTTGCATTCACTTGTCCATTCCACACGTTATTACTCTGGAATTCACCGAAACAAGACAATGAAAAAGACTTCCACCGGAGCCAAAGTCTACAAGAAGACTACTTTGTTTAACTTTTCCACCGGAGCAAGGCAAGACGATGACTTAGACTGAATGTTTTTGTCGATATAAACTGCTTTATTATCCCACTTCTTTGCTAATTATGAAAAATAAAGATTATATACTAAAAACTATGCCACGATGATTATATAGCTTGAGGATCTCATCAATCTTTCTCACATTTTTTTTTTTTATCAAGAAGGACTTTTTAAGGTGCATAATTAAACAAAATGTATTAGGCTAAAAAATGTGTTGGAGGGTTTTTGGGGTCTTGGATCACTTTTTCTCATGTCTTTATGAGATCATTTCTTATTCATATTTGATCATGACACATTGTTTTACATCAAAACAACCCTCCATGATAATTAAGGACACTTTACTTTCTCATATTGAGTTCTTAACCTAGAAAACCAGGGTTTGTTCCAATTATTAAATTGATACTAAATTAAAATATTTAACTCTATTAAATTAGAACTATAACTTAATTTGGGCCAATATATTAAGAACCTAATGGGTCACACACATTAAATTATTAGTCAAAATTAAAATAGAATGATTTAATTAAGTATGATTTTATTAAAATATATTTTAGAAAGTAAATATTAGAATATTATTAGTATAAAAATTATATTTTTATACCTACAAAAAACCAAGGACTTGATTAAGTTAATTTCTAAAATTATCCTAAATTAATATATAAGTATTATTCAGGGGGGAAATTAATAATTAATTTATAGGTTTTTTGAATTTTCCTATAAATTGTAAGTTATGTCTCTTATTTTGTTTAATATATATATATGTATGTATGTTAGACAAAAAAACCATATAAAACACAAAATAAAGAGTTAGTACTCTAGATTTAGCAATCCCTCTCTCCTAAATACAGATTTAAGAGATTTTTCACTGGTAGCTCCTATAATTACCATTGAAAACAAAACAATTGAACAACTTGTAATTTACGATAATCTAATTTTTTTAAAATTATTTAAAGCTAAAGAATATCATATTTTTATATAACACATTCTTAAATAAACCTAGAGCTATCTAAATTAATCATAAAACTTTCAAATAATTTTATTTTATTATTTATGTTGTATATATGATATTTGTGAAACCCACCACATATGTCACGTTAGTTAGTGACATCGTGGAATGAATCGCAAGACAACGACCTTGACTTCCTTTATCGCCCAAGTCTTCGTATATGAAAGAAATTCTGAAAAGACTTCAATCAAATCGATGAAGACTTCCTGTAGACTACATTTGTTTACTTCTCCACTGACTGAATATATTTTTTTTCTATATAAGCTGCTTTATTTCTCTTATTTGTTCATTAAAAAGGATAAAAGTGTCTTTACCAGAAAAACATGCCATCGTCTGTGCGTTTCTTAACTGTACGGATGTTTTCGCTCCTTCTGCTCTTGTTTATTCATCTTAGAGCTTGTCATTCTTCTCCCTCCATGCACCCGCTATGCCATGACGAGGAGAGTCATGCCTTGATTCAGTTCAAGCAAAGCCTTGTCATTATGGAGTCCGCTTCTTCTGATCCCTCTGCTTATCCCAAGGTTGCATCATGGAAAGTTGATGGAGATTGCTGTTCATGGGATGGTGTTGAATGCGACAGGGATTCTGGTCATGTGATCGGCCTTGACCTCAGTAGCAGCTGTCTTTTTGGCTCCATCGACTCTAATAGCACCCTCTTCCACCTTGTTCACCTCAGAAGGCTGAATCTTGCTGACAACGATTTCAACAACTCTAAAATCCCTTCTGAGATTCGAAATCTCTCAAGGCTGTTTGATCTAGATCTCTCACTTTCTGCCTTTTCTGGTCAAATTCCAGCAGAGATCTTAGAGCTATCCAAGCTTGTTTCCCTTGATCTAGGAGCAAATTCTTTGAAGCTCCAAAAGCCTGGTCTGCAACATCTAGTTGAAGCATTAACCAACTTGGAGGTGCTCCATCTCAACGGAGTGGACATATCAGCCAAGGTACCTCAAATCATGGAAAATTTATCCTCTTTGTCATCTCTATTTCTCAGGAATTGTGGATTGCAGGGTGAGTTCCCCATGGGAATATTCCAGTTACCCAACCTTCGCTTTCTCAGTATCCGGTTTAATCCATATCTCATGGGATATTTGCCGGAATTTCAGTCAGGCAGCCAGCTAGAAACTTTGTTGCTTGAGGGAACAAATTTCTCCGGTCAGCTACCTGAGTCCATTGGAAACCTCAAATCATTGAAAGAATTTGACGTGGAAGAATGTTATTTTTCAGGGGTGATACCATCTTCACTTGGTAACCTTACAAAACTGAACTCTCTAGACCTTTCTTATAACAGTTTCTCCGGGAAAATCCCTTTTACTTTTGTCAACCTTCTTCAACTTACTTATCTTTCGCTTTCTTCCAACAATTTCATTTCTGGAACCTTGCATTGGCTCTGTAATCTAACCAAACTGAATTCTATAGGCTTGAGCCTAACCAATTCATATGGTGAGATTCCATCCTGTCTTGGAAACTTGACTCAGCTCGCCGTCTTAAGGCTAAATCGAAATAAATTAGCTGGTCAAATTCCATCTTGGATAGGAAACCATACCCTATTTATCTCACTGGACCTTGGATCCAACAGACTGCACGGTCCAATTCTTGAGTCTATTTTTAGGCTTCCAAATCTTGAAACTCTTCATCTCCATGATAATCTCTTCCGAGGCACTGTAAATGTTGGCCTTCTTAGGTCAAGAAGCCTTGTTTACTTCCAATTAAGTGGCAATAATTTGTCTGTGATTGGTAACATCAATGATAGTGTTGCTCTGCCAAAATTTCAAATTTTAGGTTTGGGTGGATGCAATTTATCAGGCGAGTTTCCAAGTTTCTTACACGGTCAAAACCACTTGGAGTTTGTAGAACTCGGTGGAAACCAAATTGAGGGGCACATACCAAAATGGTTTATGAACTTGGGCACCGAAACACTTTGGAATTTAGATCTGTATGGCAACTTTCTGACAGGTTTTGAGCAATACGTTGATATTCTTCCATGGAATAATCTACGATATCTGAGACTTTCTGGGAACAAGCTTGAAGGAGCCCTTCCAATTCCACCACGTTCCATCATTAATTATATGGTCTCAGACAACCGTTTAACTGGAGAAATCCCACAAGCAATCTGCAATCTGCCATCTCTCGTTATCCTCCAATTGTCTAACAACAATTTGAATAGCAAGCTTCCGCAATGTTTAGGAAACATAAGTAACTCTGCTTCAGTACTCGATCTACGAAACAACAGCTTCAGCGGTGACATTCCTGATGCTTTCTCTAATGACTGCACATTGAGGGCAATCGATTTCAGTCAAAACCAATTCGAAGGGAAGATACCAAGATCATTAGCCAATTGTGCTGAGCTAGAGATTCTCAATATCGAAAAAAACAAGATAAATGATGTCTTCCCTTCATGGTTGGGTATTTTTCCAAAGTTGAGGGTTCTGATTTTGAGATCCAATAGGCTCCATGGCGTGATTGGAAAACCCAGAGCTAACTTTGAATTCCAGAGGTTGCAGATTGTTGATCTATCCGGTAATTGTTTTCGGGGTAAGTTGCCACTTGAATACTTTCGAAATTGGACTGCCATGAAAACTATCTATAAAGAACACCCGTTGTACATGCAAGTATTCTCAAGTTTCCGATTAACAGGGTATGAAATGATAATTTATTTTAACTACTCGATGACAATGACTAATAAAGGTGTGTTGACATCATATGAGAAGATCCAAGAATTTCTCACAGCTATTGATCTCTCAAGCAATCGTTTTGAAGGAGGAATTCCAGATGCCCTTGGAGATCTCAAAGAACTTTATTTGCTCAATCTCTCCAACAACTTACTCACCGGTCACATCCCTCCATCCTTGTCCAACTTGAAAGAGCTTGAAGCTTTGGATCTTTCTCAGAACAAACTCTCTGGAGAGATTCCTGTCCAACTTGCACAGCTCACCTTCCTCGCAGTCTTTAATGTGTCTCACAATGTCCTATCAGGCCCAATTCCACGAGGAAACCAATTCGATACATTTGACAGAACTTCATTTGATGCGAATCCAGGATTGTGTGGGAAGCCTTTATCAAGAAAATGTGGAAATGGTGAGTACTCGTTGCCGGCTGCTAAAAGAGATGAGGGCTCGACGGCATATCCACTTGAATTTGGTTGGAAGGTGGTGGTGATAGGTTATGCAAGTGGATTGGTAATAGGAGTGATTCTTGGATGCGTTATGGACACAAGGAAGTATGAATGGCTTGTGAAGAATTATTTTGCGAGGTGGCAACGCTAAAACTCGCATGCGTAGAACTTATTTCTAGTTATATTGTATTTTCTTGTATTTCCTTTCCCTTTTCTTTTCTTTCTTAATTTTCCCTTGTGCTATTCCATGGTTTGTGCTATATGGTAAGAGTGAAATTCTCTTGGATTGCCTATTCCATGGTTTCTGTTATATGGTAAGAGTGCTATATATAAGATGATGTCTTTAATAAGATGATGTGTTATATGATATAGTTCTTGAAATACAATTCTTGTTTTAATGAACTATAATAAAAATAACATGAAGCCAATGCTTATTTCAATTAAAATCCTGAAAAATTAAGGGTCTAAACTTTAATTTAAAGAAACAATCAAATATCTTCAATACTATTTACAAGAATTCTTGAATTCATAAAGTAAGAAATATTATCTGAATAATATATATATTATTCAGAATTATAATTTTTTCTTGGTTAATTTTAAAAATGTATCACTTTTTTATGAGAAAAATGATTTAGCTGACGTGTCAAAAATTGGCAAGTGTAGTGGAAGACTTGGACTTTGAAAATGGATGCGCTAAAAACAATTTATTATTATTATTATTATTATTTTATCTTGGGGTATGAGACAATGTATTATTTGTTTCAGTCAATTTTTTTGTTCTTTAAAAAATTATACAATAATGATGATTTAATGATATTTATTTTTAATTAAATTAATTCATGTCATGCTGGCATGAATTTAAATTAAAAAAGAGAAAGAAAAAAAAAAGCTTTCTTTCTAGAATCTAAAAAATCATACAATATTTTTTAGTCATAAATTTATTTTAGTTACCATCTTTATTCTTCATTCACAAAAAAAAAGGTTTTTAAAAATTATTTTTCATTTTTTTTATTATTGGTGAAATTTAGAAAAGGTGGTTTCTCCTCTAAAGATGGTATATACCCTCATAAAAATGACAGTCACCAAAACATATCATAAATGAATTACTTATTAAAAGTTCAAGATATTTAATTATTGGTGGGAACTTAAACCCAATACATATTTGTATGTTGTGGTGGATAAATTGGAACATATACCGCAAAATAAAATATTTTTAGATGAAAAATGTTTGGCTCTTGACCAAAAAACAATTCTAATTTAGAGAATTTATATTATGATGATGGCCTAATACCTATGAGTGTCACTACATGTAATATAATATGTCCCCAAATAGAGACAGGATGCTTAGTTCTCATGAGTAATGGTTTTACAATTAACTAAAAGTGTTTAATAAATGATTTAGAAAGATCATTATGTGTATTAACATGGGCACAAGATGTCAATGTTTATCCTAAGTTACATGCAATAATCATCAAATGCTTGGGATGTAAATTCATCAGCATTGTCAAGACAAATAGTCTTGATTGTGTGGTTGGAAAATTGTGCTCCTAATCTATCTGAGCAAGTATATCTTGCAAATACCACGTTACAAGTTGATAATAAACACACATGTGACCATCTTATAGATGCATCTACTAAAACCATAAAAATAGTCCATATGGTGGGTGAATGAGCCCACAAATATAACCTTGAATGCATAATAGAAATCTTAGGGATTCAAGTCCAACTTCAACCAGTGATGGTCTAATGACCAATTTTTCTTGATAATTAACAACACATAAGAATTTCTTAAATTGAAGAATCTTTTTGTTCTTTAATTTATTACCCTGTAAATTCTCAATAATTTTTACATCATTATTAATTTAGAATGACCTAATCATTCATATATCAAATAATAAAATTATTTGACTTATTGAACTTTTGGCTCATTATTGTATTGACTTTAATTATATGAATACTTAGTTGTACAATCATACAGATAAAACAAGTAATTTTTCAAGTATTTGTTTTCTTGCAGAGTCATTTGATATGATGTAAAGATATTTAATATTATTGTCATTGACATTTTTAATGTTGTACTCATTAGGTCGTATATCTTAGAAACATAGTAGATTACTTTTTAATTTAGTAGAGAATAAAACATTATTGTCGTAACCCAATTTTTGGGTTACTCCCCAAAATAAAATAAACTAAAAAAATAAAATAAAAGGAGCCGGCGTGGGTAGAAAAATCAATGTGAAAATTTTGGTTGTTTTCGCGAGTCCAATCGTATCTCTTTGGTTCCAAAAATAGAGAAAAATACAGATTTAAGGCAAAAATAATTTATCATTGGATGAATCTGTGTAAAAACTAAGTTAAACGACATAATTATATTTTTTATGGGTTGATTCGATTTAATCATCGACAAATTTAAAGTTTAATTATGATAAGGAATTAATTTAAGGTCCAATTGAAGGATTTAATTAAGTGCAAAGACTTAATTATACTTTAAATTGGTCAAATTAATTTTATTAAGGGCTTAGTCAATGAGAAATCAATTTCTTGAATTTAATTCGGGCTCAATTGATGAGAATAGAATTTTCGGAGACCGATTTGAATTTTTAAGTCAATAATACGAAATCAGGAGCCAAATTGAACGAATTGAGAATCCGATGATCAATTAAGGGTTAAATCACGCAAATTGGAAACCAGAGATCAAAATAAAAAAGACGGGCACATTTAAGGTTGCTGTTGAAATTTTGACGGGGATACAATTGCATAAAATTAAAAGTTTAAAACTAATTAGGGGTGCAATTGAACCAATCAAACATTAAAGGACCAAATTGCAAAGCCAAAACTCTGCAACCCATAGCCTCTACAAATTTGCAGAGGCCGTGGGTTGAAGAATTTGCAGAGCAGCCTCTGCAAATTCTTTGCAGAGGCTGTCTCTGCAAATTCTTTGCAAAGGAGCCCTATAAATGAGTGGGATCTCAGGTAAAATAAGGGGGGAGAAAAACTGGGTAGAAAAAAAGAGAGTGACGAGAGAAAGAAGAAAGAGGGAAAGAAACAGAGAAGGGAAAAGAAACAGAGAGGGACAGAAAGAACAGACAGTGGAGAGAAAACGAAGAAGAAAATAGAACAGAAGAAGCAGAGAGAACACAAGGGAAATTTTATGTAAAATTTTGAATCTTCATCCCTCTCGTGTATGGTCTCTTTCACGTTTTTTCTCTCTCTCTCTCTTAAAACCAGAAGACCTGAAACTTCTCTCTCTCTCTTCTCCCTCTCGGTCAACAACTCCAGCCACCGTCTCCGACCACCGTGCATCACCCCGTCATCGCCAGAAGCTCCCCCTCCGCACTAGCAACCCAGCTGTTGGTCTCCGTTGAAGCAAAGGCAGAATAGCCCCAGCCACTGCAACGCCACAGTGCACCTTTAGAAGCTCCCTTTGGCCACCACAGGCCAAAGTTGAAGACGCTACCACGATAGGAATCATCACCTCGGTCTCCTCTACCCAACGGTACCACCATTTACACCTTTCGTCACAGTCGAAAAATCGACTGTTCATCATCGTCTTCCCCGTGCATGCGAGCAGCGGGACGCAATTTGCGTCCCACTGTTCACACGGGCCGGCCGGGTAATCGGGCCGGGCTTCATGCCCAACCCGCCTGTTTGGGCTTCCAGCCCGCACCCTGTTTGGGCTTCCAGCCCGCACCCTGTTTGGGCTTCCAGCCCATGATGGCTAGAAGCCCAGCCATACCCTCCTGGGCTTCCAGCCCGTGAGGGCTGGAAGCCCAGCCCACTCAGGGTGAGTTGTCAGCCCCAGCCAGCCCAGTCCAGAAAAAATAAATAAATAAAATTAAAAAATACAAATTGACAAAAAAAAAGTATTTTTATTTTTTTTACTACTATTATTATTACAAAAAATTCAAAAATATAAAAAAATGTATTTGTTTTTTGTGCATACGGCCAAATTCCATGATTTTTCCATACATATTTTTCGTAAAAATTATGTTGCATCTTTCTCATATTTTGAAATGAAAATTGGATATCGTAACCGGTTTATGATTATCCGTTGGAATTTGGCCAAAATATCAAAAATAATTATAAACATTTTTGTTTCATCTATCAGGGTGTAAATTTACATTGTAAAGTACACCCGCGGATAAAAAAGATTTTACTACGATGTAAAATTACATTGTATACTATGTCTGTAGATAAAAAAGATTTTTACTACGATGTAAAATTACATTGTAAAGTACATCTGTAGATAAAAAAAAGACTTGTAACTGCGGTGTAAAATTACATTGTAAAGTACACTTGCAGACAAAAAAAATATTTTTTTTTGCAGTGTAAAAAATAAACTTAGAAAAAACAATCAAACAACAATGCAGCTTACCTTAGGTAGGGTGCATTGGGGGTGATGCGTCTTCCCCTTGCACAACAAGTCCCTTTACCCAAGACTCTCACAGACCAATAGGTTTCCTAGTGACCGTTATACTAGGTGGCTACTCCTACTAATTATAGTCGTAAATTTTACGGCTATAAACAACCCCCATTTCACCGTGCGCCGTTGTCTTTCCCAAACCCAGGGGTGATAACGGGGCGCGAAGCGCATAGAAAAATCGTCGTCGCGACAACTATCAATAATAAGTTTTGTTCCACTAGGATGTATTATATTAGGTCCTCTAGAGTCTTCAATTAAGTCTATTGAAACCTGAAATTGTATTCATTTTTGCTTTCATGATTCTTAAATTTGAGAAATATTGATTATGTCTAAGAAAGGTACATGTTGTTACACTATCTGTTAATCATATATCTTCACTATTAATATCGATTTTATGTTGCGAATCCATATTTTCTTGATATGAGTAAGAAAAATCTAGTTCTATGTTTTTCTCATTTCCTTTCAATAAAGATTGGTATAAATCAACAAGATGTTTAGTCGTACGATAGGTACGGGATCAATATCTTTCCATCCCACACCGATAACAAATATTTTCTACTTTTTTGGTATCCTCCTTATTATGTATGTCCTTCCCTCTTTCTTGTTTCTCCTTATTATATAAAAAACTTGTTAGAATTTGACAGATTACGATCATTACAATTACAGTAATTAAATTGTTTTCATTCATGGTCTTTACCCCAACCATGACCATAATTATTATTATATCTCATAGCATTCACTTCAAGGAATGGAATTGAACTAGTCGTTTGTAATTCATGATTTTTCATTAAAAAAATATTATTTTTTTCGGCAAGTAGACATGGAATTAATTCAGAATATTTCTTAAAACCTCGTTATCTATATTGTTGTTACATGATCACATTCGAGGCATGAAAAGTCGATAATGTTTTTTCTAACATATCTTCATCGGTGACAATGTCTCCCTATAATTTCAATTTAGAACTTATATTAAATATTGCAGAATTGTATTCACTTATTGATTTAAAATCCTGCAATCATAAATGTATCTAATCATAACAAGATTTTGGGAGAATAACTGTATTTTGATGGTCATATCTTTCTTTCAAATTTTGCTAAAGAATAAGAGAATCTTTAATTGTGAGATACTCTATTTTCAACTCCTTGTGGAGATTATGACATAAAAAAATCATGGCTTTTGTCTTTTCTTAACTAGATGCTTCATACCATCGATAATGTCTCTCTAAGACCCATAACGTTTCGGTGAATTTTGGCATCAAAAATCCATAATAAATATAGATAATAACAATATAAAGAAATTCATGAAAAAATACAATGATAAAACAAAACTTGGTAATATCAAATTATCAATCAAAAAAATGATACGAGATGTTGTTATACCTCAACCTAAAAGTGTATTCATCTTATTTTTAAATAATAGCTCACAAGCCGGAGGTTTCCAACTTTAATACCAAATTTATAAACACAAAAGAATTTATGATGTGAATGAAATATGAAGTCCAACGAGGACAAAATCTTTTAATAAACACAGAGCATACTTATAATTTGCAAAAATATACTTACAAAATTTAAATAATAATACATACACTAATGGATAAAATTTGAAGAAATCTTACTTAAATTTATATTGAAATGAGTATAGGAGATAAACATACATTTTACTTCCTTTGAACAAATCAAATATGATTATCTGCTTCAAGATAAAAGCGACGAGCAATTCGTGCAGAAATTCTGGAGACAGAGTTGTCCATACCCAAGTCACGAATCTTCCTTAAATTCTATGACTCTAAGGCAAGCCATCTCAACTTTTAATTGCCAAGAACATGGATTATTGCCATGCACATCATCAGTTTGTCTGGGCTCATCATGGCCGAAAGTATGCGGAACATTAATTAGCAGCCATTGATTTTATATGCTTCTTTCTGCCACCATCGACGGTGCTGATGTGTTCTCTATTCTGCAGGGCACCCACTTTGGATGGAATGGTTCCACCTTCTAAATCCACCATTCTTGCCCCCGAGCTTGAAGTCCTGCATTATTCAGTAAGACGTGTCTAGGTTTTCTCCGATTGTAGAAACTTGGCCATGGTAAAACAGATTTTATTTTATTTTTATGTGGGTGTCCCATTTTTATGGGGAAATCTCACGTTGGCTTGACATTTAGCTGTTAGTATTGCTGTACTATGGTGCCTATGGCACATGATTTGGTTTTGGGAGTGAATTATATATATTATTGTTGGATTATGTTCTGATTATTATTATTATTATGTGATGTTCTTTGAGGTGAACCCAATCCAATTATGGGTTACCTCGGTTTTTTAATTGGGTCATGATTGTTATATAGTGAAAATTAATAATATATTATTTAAAAAAAACAAAAAGAAAAGAAAGAAAATCTATGTTCACAGTAGTCTAGCTAAAAAAAGAAACCATTTAGCCGAAGTGATTATATATCGTTTAATTGGAAAGATATATTAGCAGGTGTTGTTTTTAGCCCGTAAAATAAAACAAATAATTAAATAAATTAATAACCCTTTGTTCAGAATACCTATAAAAAAACGCCATAACAAAAGAAACTAAAAATAATTAGTGTTTCTATTGCGCAAAATCATTGTGCACTCTTATCACATTTTACTATAGGTAATAACGAGTTTCCTTCCCGCGCGCTATGCTGGGTTTTTTTGATATAGTAAATTGATTGATTGTTCTGCGTGTTTTTATTGATGAACTAAATATTTAATTAGTTAAATTATCATCAATAAAATTCATTTTTTATAGGTTATTTGTTTGTGCGTCAAAGTAATTGAATGTTGTTATTGTTTGAAATGTTTGAATAATTATTTAATCGGTAAATTATCTATATGTGCATCGAAGCGCAAGGCAAGTCGCTTGTATTTTTTTCATTGTAAATAATCTGACCCAATTTTTTCACCCGTTTTGTCTGTGTGTGGCTTCGTATAATTTTTGTTTACATGATATTAGATCTGAAATATCATACACGAAAATACCGTGAAAGTCCATTTTGAAAAAAAAAACATCGACTAATAAATTATTTTGATTATTATTACATTTTAATCATCATGATTATTAAATTATCACAATTATTATAGCTACTATTATAATTATTATTGTAAATAATTAATATTCTGATTATTACTAGAAGTATTGTTATAATCCTTGTCATTATTACAACAATAATCATATCATGATAACCAACATCATTGTTTTTATTAATATTATTTCAATTGTAATTTTTTTTGTCATTATTGATATTTTAAAATTATTTTATGAGTTATTGTTATTATTACCATCAAAACCATAATTAGTTACATTATAAGCACCATAACTATTACAATAATTTATAATCACTATTATCATGATTATTTATAATCTCAATATTATCATTAAGATCATAATACCTTAAACTGTTATTATTAGTACTGTTAAAATAATAAAATTATTAACTTACCATGAGGAATAAAAAAAACTCAAACTTCAACAAAAGAGTATGCAAGAAAAAAACACATCTCAAATTATTATTATTATTGCATATATAATGAAAAAAAATTACCTCGAAGAATAAAAAATACTAAAAATTATAATAAAAAAATTGCACGCGCCGTCTGAAATGCACGTGAGCACGGAAATTGATGGCATGTCCAGCGATGCGCAAATAGTAACGTGACCAAAAATATAATTAAAAATGATAAATTACCGGCACACCCCTACAACCAACTTTTGGATTTTCTCTTATATGATTGTATATCCGTATTTGGACATGTAAACAAAATTGTGTAATGACCTTTCTAACCCCGACGGCAACTATTTTGTTTTGTCTTATACACACACACACACACACACACACACACACACACAAATGCAATATTCTTAATACCCCCGGAGGTAACCGTATATTTTCATCTTATTTATGAGTATTATGGTTATCTTACGAACGTAAAAAATCAAAAATACCCCTAGATCCAAGACTAAAATTATTGTGCACTAAAAGAGTGAAATAATAATTTTACTATTACAATTGACAGTAATCTAAGTCCATAGCTACAATAATCTATAGTAATTCCGCGAACTCATTTAGCTTCTAATAAGCTATCCGGAAACCTATAGTGATTAAAAAAAGGACTAGATAAAATTTGTTGAGATGCCTGGATAATGATGAGAACGAAAGCGTTTTAGGTTTCATGGTTTACTTTAGCAGACACTTCATCATTCACACGTAGAGATTAGATTTACGTGAGTAGACAGTAAATGGAGAAAGAACATCGAAACAAAGATATGTTTCATCAACTTAATAAGTTTCCTTTCTTAAAAAGAATATTTATTTAACCCCCCCCCCCCCCCCCCCCCCACACACACACACACACACACGACAAAATTTAGATCAAGAACTCCTAATAATATGCCACACGATGCAGTTCAAACATATATAGGGCACATGATAAACTTGTTTATAGATGAAGAAAGAGTTGGGGAAGGCGTTAACAACTCTATATTAGCCAGTAAGGGGTAAATAGTTGAAAAGACTTAATGTAGCCTCCCAATCCCAGGTCCTGTATGCAGTTGAACTTAAGGGGTAAAGTTATGATCTAACAAGTGTTGCCGTCTTGGAAAGTTGCAAGACGAATTGTAAACGACTACCTCTATAGGAACCAATAATATCTCAGCTAACCGCCCCCTTTGACCAAACAAGGTTTGACCATGCACCTCTATATAAAATGGTGGATGCAGAATAACAAAACCAAGATAAAGCAGGAAACTCGATCTGCCTTTGATTAGCCATTTTCAAGCAGGATGTGATGATTGTATTGAGGGGATCCGTATCCATTTCACTAGGAGGGTCTCATTAGCCAGCAGCTTTTGGTGAGCTGGTATCCATTGGCGGTCTTAGCCCTGAAGTGAACAAGACCCTCAGTGCTGCAATTGCAGAAATTCTGGAGACAAAGTTGTGCATCCCCAAGTCACGAATCTTCCTTAAATTCTATGACTCTAAGGCAAGCCATCTCAACTTTTAGTTGTCCAGAATTAGAGAATAATATAAATTATATTCTAGGACTTTATCTAATAATTTAAATTTTTAGGTAAGATAGTTCCTTGATATATCCTTAACTTGGTATCATAAAATATTGGTGACCCAGCGGTCACGAGTTCGAATCTCATTATTTTTATTCTATGGTGCCTATGGCACATGATTTGGTTTTGGGAGTGAAATATATATATATTATTGTTGGATTATTTTCTGATTATTATTATTATTATTACGTGATGTTCTTTGAGGTGAACCCAATCCAATTATGGGTTAACTCGGTTTTTTAATTGGGTCATAATTGTTATATAATGAAAATTAATAATATATTATTTAAAAAAAAAACAAAATAAAAGAAAGAAAATGTATGTTCACAGAAGTCTAGCTAAAAGAGAAAGCAATTAGCCGACGTGATTATATATCTTTTAATTGGAAAGATATAATAGAAGGTGTTGTTTTTAGCCCGTAAAATAAAATAAATCATTAATTAAATTAATAACCCCCTTTGTTCAGACTCCCTATAAAAAAACGCAATATCAAAAGAAACTAAAAATAATTATCAAAAGAAACTAAAAATAATAATTGGTGTTTTTATTGCGCAAAATCATATTGTGCACTCTTATCACATTCTACTATGACTAATAATATTATAAGTTTAGAAATGTGATTAAAGTTATTTTTTAAAGTATTTTTTGTTCAGAAAAATAATAGAATGATGTTTTTTATTTTTTTAAAATTATTTTTTACATCACCACATTAAAATAATATGAAAATATCAAAAATATTTATTGTAAAGTAATTTTTTTCATAAATATTTTTGAACGCATTGCCAAACAAAACATAAAATGATGGGTTTTTTTGGTAATATATTAATTTCATTCTTTTATTTTCTATTTTAATGTTTTTTCATTTAACACTTTCAATTCTTTACAGAGATAAAGAAGATTTTGAAAATATTTTATAGCTTAAGAGGTATTTGGTACTGCATTTCAAAAACACTTTAAAAAAAAAAAATTATTTGGTGGGAAAACGTAGTGATGGCGAGGACTCGTTGCCAGCACCTAAAGAAGATGAAGGCTCGGCATCTCCTCTTGAATTTGGTTGGAAGGTGGTGGTGACAGGTTATGCAAGTGGATTGGTAATAGGAGTGATTCTTGGATGTATTATGAACACAAGGGAGTATGAGTGGCTCGTGAATAATTATTTGGTGAGGTTGCAACATATAGGTCAAAATTTGAAGACTCATCTGCATAGAAGTTGATTTCTAATTATCAAACTGTTTCCAGATTATTAAATATAATTAGAATTTCCCTTTGCTTCTCTTTTCTTTCTTAATTCGCACTTGCAAGGATAAGAGTGAATTTTTCTCTTGGATCAATGGTGTAGTTCTTGTCCTTAAAATAGTTTGATTATCATTTTTTTTCACTCACGGCAATGAGAGCCATGGAATATTAATTAATACTAAGTAGTAAGTAAGTAATTAAGGGAATCAACCTATTTTGTAGCATGAATTTCTGATTATGCTAAGTATAAAGGGCCTGATTATTGATCTTTGGCCCAGAAGCTCGCTAATTGATACTGCCCTCCAACAAGTGAATAGTGAGTGGAAGGCATGTACAGTCCCCCAAATAATTGCTCCAATACAATACTACCCTTAACCTATCAAAATCATTTTAATCTCAACAATCCATTATTTTAAATGTTGAAGTTGATCATTATTATCACATTCCCTATTTTTATCACGAACGGGGCTTTAAGGAAGAGGCTTTGGAAATTATAGTTTTTTTTTTTTTTTACATTTGGTATACCTCCCTCTAGCAATAATAATAATAACCTATTTAAAAATAAAAATAAAAATAACCTATGAGATAGTAAGTTTTGTAGTTTTTTTCTTTCCTTCTTTTTTATTTGCAGTTTGCCAATTTAAACAAATGATGACAATTTATCTAATTTTAATGAAAACACAACAAAATTAAAGGGAAAACTTTGAAATTTAAGCAATTGTAGAAAATAAAAATCAACAATGAATCCCTAAATAAAATATATGCAGAAAATAAAGAAATAGATCACTTTTATATTTGTTGTTGTTATTTGATTTTTACTCTGTTTTTTGGAATATTTAAAAAAAAAGACAAATATTTGGACAAAAAATCAAAATTGAAGAACACAAGGGACTAAAATAAAAAAAATTACTTCTCTTTGTTTAAAATATTAAGCTCGTCATTTTAGACAAATGATCGTAATTGTGTTAATATAATACCTGAAATAACACCTATTAGTTATTTATTGAAAATTTCTTTAAAAAAGTTTTAAAAATATATGAAAAGGAAGAACACTACGAAACCTTGTACATATTAAAACATGTTTGATAACTTCAAACATGTTAAAGCAATTTTAAATCTATAATTATGCTATATATTAGTTTAATTACCGGTAGAGCAACATCTTGTATAAAGATGGATTCGTGCAGCTACCATTACGGCTTACTTACGTTGAGCTCATCCTAAACTAAAGGATGTATTTTTTGGATCGTATTTCGTACCAGCCATGTCAATTAACTAAATTCATTTTCGGTGCATGGAAACTAAAGGTTTGTAACGCCAGCAGTTGGAATTTTGGAAACTTTGGTGTTTTCGTTTATAGATTTATTAGGTGGCTCTACTCTTGCCCAGAGTCACCAAAGATATTAGGTGTTTCTATCGATGGATGTACTTGCTATTTACCTGAACAGCCTTAACCAAACAATTGGAGGGTTACTGTTTAATGTTTAAACTCAATCAACAAAACCAAGAGATGTTGGCAATGGAGCAATTCATGTGGCAAAACATTGAACTGTTAGGAGTAAGGATGGGGATGATTATACTCATTCAACAATTCATGCTGCAGACACTGATTGGCTTACATCAAATTAGCTCGAGTGAAAAGGAGGAGAGGATGCATATCGACAGATTCCAATACATGGTTTGGTTTTACTCTCACCATAGTGTTAGGATTGAGAGAGTTTGCAGACAATTGAAGAAATTAAGAGAAAGAAGAATGAGTTTAGAGATGGGAAGGAGAAGAGAGAAAAGAGAGGGAAAATGAAATTTGAAATTTTACTGTATTGTTATTCTGTTTTTGCATATTTTTGTTGTTGTCACCTTTTTATTTATACACATATCTCATACCATCTTTCATACTCTAGACTACAAATATAATATTCTAGAATACACCTTCTATACTCTAACATCCCTCCTCAATCTCATGCTTTGATGAACCAAGCATGAGATTGCAGCAACGAATATGAAATACATGAGTACTTAATCTTTTTGACAGAAATCAATATGTAAAAGAGAGCGAGAAGAGAAGAGAAAATTAGAAGGAAAGAAAGATGAGTTTGAATTTGATTGAGAAAAAGAAGAAGAAGAAGAATGCTCAAATGACAAAGAAGATAGAAGATAGAGGGAAGAAATTTCATTTGTCTATTTCTTGATTTGAATTTCATGCTCTGGACTACAAATACAATATTCTAGAATACACATTCTATACTCTTAACACATAGTACAGATCACAAATAAGAATAAATATGCATCTCTTCGAGCTAAACTATTTAATAGCTCTACCCTGTCTCATGCAGAAACAGAAACAGGAGCAGGCTAGCATTGTCAAGGCAAATTCTGGCAAGTTATTTCAAAGTAACAGCTGCATTTCTCAATGCCAGATATCTTTGCACATGCTCATTTGGAAGTGATCTCACGAGTTTGAAGACATCAGTATTTGCATAACGGAGGTTGGTCCTTGGATCATGGTAAGGTGCCTGCAGAAGAAGTTCGCTATGCATAAGAGGGTCTGTAAAAAGATTGGTACACTATTCTATATTGTTTTGGATAGCTTTCAAGATTGTAGCAGTTGATCATTGCATGTTCAAACTGTATTTGATGGGATGAATGAAACTGATAGCATATGGTGTCTAAGTGTCAAGCTACTCAAGAACAGAGGGTAGCTAAAACTCTTTACTTTTCAATTTCATTTATCAATATAAACATTTGACAAGGTCATCACAATCTTGAGCGGCATGCTTCAGCACCATGGCTTCTTCCAGCTAAACAATAGCAGATGTATTAGGACTCCAGTTGACATCCCAGGGCACCTTTAAAGATGGGCACCATGCACATTTGCTTCATTAAAGTTGCAAGATTACATGTTAAATCTGGTAAAACATATATAACTTTCAATTCTTTCCCCAACCACTAACTTCCAGTTTTCACATTTCTAAACAGCAATAGAATACTAGAAAGTAATTCATCCTCAGAAATATTGCTTACAAATATGACGCGACATGTAATTGACATAAGGAACAACATTGCCAAGGCAGGAAACAGGAACCAGTTCTTGGTTTAAGTTGTGCAAATGTTAGAACTCTACCTCCATCCTTGATTTCATTAGGACAATAAGCTTGTACAGATGTAAACATGGTCATTCTCAACCAGATTATATGCAATGAGCTCAAAAACACTAAGAGACAGAGTAGCTTAACTTGCTAACAGGCAATGCATAAT
Source organism: Salix purpurea (assembly GCA_027405865.1). Taxonomy (NCBI): domain Eukaryota; kingdom Viridiplantae; phylum Streptophyta; class Magnoliopsida; order Malpighiales; family Salicaceae; genus Salix; species Salix purpurea. The sequence continues at coordinate 10,522,460 of JAOWLH010000002.1, read as the reverse complement.
ATGCAGATGGACTGCTTATAATAATCTTTTCACTCTAAAAGAAAGTTGATGAAGTACTTAGACCATGCAAATATATCAGAAAGCCTCCTTCAGGTTACGGGATTACAATTAGGTTAGATGAGGCCGAACAAATCAAACCTTCAATTGTTTTTTCCCAACCAATGGCGATAGGACAACCAAGTTATTTATGCTCGGCAACCAATAGGCCCATGGTATTCAAAACCAAAAAAATGATTAACCATGCACCTAAGAAAAAAAAAAAGGTGTATCTTAGCTGGAACTGATTAATTCTGGAACTGTAAAAAACCTTAATTCTCAATTCCACTGAACAAGCTAGAGAACGTATGATTGTAGAAAAGCTTAAGCTCAGCCAAACCGTACATAAAAAGTTCAATGACAGCAGTTGTATTTTAGCTGAATAGCAGGCAATGAATAAAATGCAGAATTATCATTAACAACTGATGATTCTCTCTCAACTAGAGACCACCAAATATTCAACAAGCAAGGTTTTGACACACAAAATGGCCCTTCCTCCTGGCACTCAAAATCAAAGGACTTCACTTCAGAAGGATATGATTCAACTGATAAAAATTACCAATAATGACACTGAAAGATATTTCTAAATTTACCAGACATTTCAACCCATTAAAATTTAAATCTAACACCAGTGGTCAACTCAGTCATTCATGATCTGATTTAAATGACATTTTAAAGTTGGCCACATTATTCGCAAACGAGCTAGGAATAATGATGAATTTCACCTGCCAGTTCAAGCACCAAACACATTTCAACAGAAACACATACCTCGAATCCTGTAATATCGCATATTCTCAAAGGTGGGTGCATGGATGGTGGTGACTCAATATTAACATCTGTAAGATGAAAAATAAAAAAAACAACAAAGGTAATTTAAACTCTTATCAAGCCTAACCTAATATCAATACAAAAAACAAAAAACCTTTAAAAAGAAAAAGAAAAAAACAACCATCTGCATAAACATATTAAAGAAACCCAACTTAAACCATGCAATTAATTTGTTGAACAACAGACAGAACACGGGAATCCCCTATAAAACCCTCCGGGCTACCATTGTACAAAATAATCACCATTACATTTTCCGTTCAGATTTCACCATCTGCGGGCTCACATGAAGAACCCACAGATTACTGAAACAATGGAATGTTAATGCAACAATGGCTTCCCTTCATCCACAAAAATCACCAAAGGATCACGTTTTTGAACCATATATCAAACAAATCACAACCAAGGTTCAAATTAAAGTAAAAAATGAAGAAGAGGGAAGCAAGAAAATGGCGGAGGTTGTTCTTACAGTTGGGTTCATCAGTAGGGAAATTCTGATAATTCTCAGCTTGAAGAATCTGCTTAAGGTGTTTCCAGCGGCCTCTTGGTTGTCCCTTTGGGTATTTCTCGTATATCTGTATCCTCTTGAAACTGAAGTGTGTCGGCAACACCAGCTCTGCATTTATCAACCCCGCTTCCATCTTCTTCTTCTCCCTCTTCTATATCTAAAAACCAAAAGAACCAATCAATCCAATGATTAATCCCTTAAATCTCAAATTCGAAAGAATAGAAACTAGATAAAAACGAGTAAAAATTTAAAGAAAAGAAACATAATCTAAAATTATAAATACAAAAAAAAACAACAAGAAGGAAATTCATCCGAAACCCAACAAAAAGAAAGGGCAAACGAACCTCTCAGTTCAGAATCTCATGATGCTCGAACTGGGCACAACAGCAAAACGGCCCAATAAAACAAACGAGCCCACGGCCGTTCACGATAAAGCATATATTCTACATACGAGTAGGTCTATACTCTCCATGGTAGGAACTCATTAGATCCGAAGATATATAAAATACGAAAGGATATAGAAAGACCTAGATTCATTTGGAACTTTTTCGAGTTCTATGTATCTTTGTAAAGTAAAGGCCCACTTAAGAAGAGTTTGAGAGTGTTTAATAATGTTAATGTATTAAAATAATATAATTTTTTTAATAGTAATAAATTAAAATGATTTAAAAACATACAATTTAACACAAAATAAGTAAAAAACTTAATTTTTTTTAAATACTTTTAAAATATAAAAACAAATAGACTATTTATCACCAAGTAAGCATGTAAAATTGCAATGCTACTTCATATTAGGTTATCGGTTATAACGTGGGTAGTGTTAGCCATAGTTCCATAATTAGAGTTTTTGTTCTGCTTACCATTGTTTGATATTGTATTTCAAAAATATTTTTTAAATAAGTAGAAAATTTTTATTTTTATTTTTTATTTCAAATTATTTTAATTTGTGTTCTTAGATTATTTTATTATGTTGATATCAAAAATGATTTTTAAAAAATAAAAAAAATATTTTGATACATTTCTAAATAAAAATAACTTTGAAAAACAATCTCAACCATACTCATAAACACAACTTATATCTTCTAATATTCCAAGTTCAGTTAATTTTAGGTCACTTCTGAAAAAAAAGTTATTAACCTCTGATTCTCTGATTTCCCTTTTTAGCATAACAAAAGACAGTTCATTTTTTGAAGAATCAAAAAGCCATGATTGAAGTAGAACAGGGGGAAAACCCCTGAACTCAACCCAAAATAAAAACGAATCTTTTATTTTCAAAAGATAATTTCTCATAAACATAATTTCTCAAAATTATTTGATTTGAACATCATTTAATTATTTGCTTGTTTGTTTTAATAATTTTTAGTTTCATAAACCTTTATAATTGAATCATCAAATAGATATGGATTTTATAATTTTGGTATTTATTGATAATTTTTGCAAATCCTCGTGGAACGATACTCTACTCATCATTTTATTACTTATTATGATCCGTGTACTTGCAATTCTACCAACAATAAGTTGAAGAACTTCCACGTAGAGTTTGCATTTCATTGTAGAACTACTCACTGGTAACTTGACCACTACTCACTGGTCAAATACATTTCATTCTCTGGATCAATTGTTGATGCCAATTTTTGACTTGTTTTTCTTTGGTGTAGGAACAATATAATGCTGTTATGCATGCCAAACATGGAGAGGACCCTTTAAATCATTCGAAATATAATATGAATTTGTGGCTAGAGGTTAGAGCAATTGATGGACTCGATAAGAATCGGGTTTACAATAATTCTATGATTGTATCCTAATATATGAGATTAGATTGTAGTGTCTTGATTGTTCCAACCTGAGTCAACCATCGCTAGACATTAAGGAGTTGATTGAAGAAAACATTGGTGCTTTGAGTGTCGAAATGGAGACAAAGTATGAAGAACAAAAAAAGAAGTTGAAGGAGATAATGACATCCTTTCTAGTCATTACTAGTTTGATTGTCCGCACTTCATTGCGGACGGAGCAAATAATTTTTACAACTGTTTAGATTAAAATATAATATTTTTACATGTAAAGTTTGATATAATGAAACAGATCAAAATACATTATCATAACAACAGTAACATCGAAGTCTTAACTTCTAAAATTATCATCATAATTACTGTCAAAGAAATAAAAATTATTAAACTACCTCGAGAAAAAAACACAAAAATATTAACAAAAAAGCAACTAAGAACAAAAACTGAAATTATTATTATTATTGCGTTAATAATAAAAAAAACAAAATTAAATAAAAGACTAAAAGAAGTTTAAAAACATTAACAAAAGAGCAAATAATAAAATAAAATAAAATAAATAATATAACAAAAATAAAAAGTATTACCTGAAAAAAAATCATTTGACTTGTAAATTAAAAAAAATTGACCGCACTATGTTGCGGGCTGAGCAAATAATTTTTATGATTGTTGGGATTAAATAAATTAATAGGATTTGTTGGTCCAAAATTAAAATATAATATTTATATATGCAAAATTAAATATAATAAAATATATCAACACACACTATTATAACAATAGCAACATCGAAATCTTAAAATATAAAATTATCATTGCTATTACTATCAAAACAATAAAAATTATCAAATTATCCTGAAGAAAAACACACTCAAAAACATTAACAAAAGAGTAAGCAAGAAAAACAATTAAATTATTATTATTATTATTATTAACTAAAAAATATTAACATAAGAGTAAGCAAGAAAAACAATTAATTATTATTATTATTATTATTATTATTATTATTATTATTATTATTATTATTATTATTATTATTATTATTATTATTATTATTATTATTATTATTATTATTATTATTATTATTGTGTTAATAATGAAAGAAACAAAACTAAATAAAAGACTAAAAAAATCTTAAAAACTTTAACAACAAATCAAACAAAAAAACTAAAATAAAATAAAAATTATCATTGCTATTACTGTCAACAAAATAAAAATTATCAAATAATCCCGAGAAGAAAAAACTAAAAAACATTAACAAAAGATTAAACAAGAAAAACAATTAAATTATTATCATTATTATTATTAACTAAAAAACATTAACATAAGAGTAAGCAAGAAAAATAATTAAATTATTATTATTATTATTATTATTATTATTATTATGTTAATAATGAAAGCAACAAAAATAAATGAAAGACCATACACAAAATTAATTTCAATCAAAAGACTCCATTGAACTAAATCAAAACTTATATAACAGAAATCAGGACCATACACAAAATTCAAAGTCCAGGGACCGAAGTGAAAAGTCAACAAAACTGGGGGCCTCGCCTGTACTTTTGCGTGCAGGAGAGAGAGAAACGGAACAAACGGCTTTAATCGGCCACCGCCACGTACACGGACATCGTGTGATGAAACGCGTCGTACTGGGAGGAAGATCACGCGGAGGCACATTGATAGAGACGCCGATAGCCCATTTCCGGTGACTGTAGAAGCCCTCACGCGCCACCTTAACAGGGCGTGAGGAGGACTATTGTCGGTCGCGTGTCCCGCACGTGCCGACAGCATTCCGAAAAAAATAATAAAAATGATGGTCAATTACTAGGCTACCCCTGTGACTAATTCATCAATTTTGTCTTATTATGGGCTATATCCGTATTTAGCAATTTTCAAAAAATATTAAAAAAACAAAAGTTGCGGCGAACCGGACCGTACGCATGCAATTACCTCCACACCCCTCCAGTGTGCAACCGTTTTTTTTCCTCTTCAAGGGACAAAAACATTAATCCACTGTGCATCAAAGAAAAAAAAAAGCTCACGTACACGCCTGAAGCACGGAGAGCAAATGCTCAGTCCACAGTGTTTACACTCACATGCTACAGGGAATGTCTTCATCGACTCTAATAACAGCCTCTCCCACCTTGTTCAGCTCAGAAGGCTGAATCTTGCTGACAACGATTTAGACAACTCTGAAGTCCCTTCTGGGATTCGAAACCTCTCAGGGCTGTTTGATCTAAATCTCTCAATGTCTAGCTTTTCCGGTCATATTCCGACAGAGATTTTTGAGCTTTCCCTTGATCTGGGCTGGAATTCTTTGAAGATTCAAAAACCTGTTGATCAAGGATTTCTACATTAATAAAGATTTCTCTTTTAACGAGATAATAATCGTAATATTATATATGAAGTTCTTCTAACAATATTAAAATTCTTATAAATTCTAAATTTTAGTAACCTAAATCTTGATTGAAATTATAAATACTATTAACCTAATTGATATTCAACTTGACCTAGGTTTTAAGTTTTTTAGTTCAGAAACCTTGCTTTCCTCCGGTTATCGTATATCTATTTGTCTCTGCTAAATATATAGGCACAATGCTACCATTCCTCAGCTAAAACTTGAAGTCTCGGCTTTATCTGGATGCATTTTAGGTGAGTTTCCCAGTTTCTTGCGTGATCAAACCATCTAGTGCTTTTAAAACTTTCACATAACAGACTTGAGGGACACATACCCAAATCTACTATCTTTTTTTTTAAAAAAAAATATGCTCAAAAAATTTTAGGATTCGACTGTATGCATGAAAAAAAAACACATTTTTTATATTTTTCAAATAAGATTTTTTTTGGAAATTTTAGAGAAAAATCATATTTTTATATCAAGTCTGTATACTTCAATGTAGATCTACGGACTAATATATAGAAAAGCATGCCATAAAATCACAAAAATCATGACAAGCGTGCAGTATTCCGAAAAGAAATAACAAAAAAATGATAAATTAATTATACACCTATGGATCCAACAATAACCACGAAAAATTGGTGATGAAAGTATGACAATACCCCTGACTCTAGGCCTCTTTTTTTTTTGTCTTTTTAGGGGGTATTCGTAGTTTCATTGTACATGAATTTATGAAAAACCGAAAACACCCCTTATTATTCCGCGTCTTTTTGTCAGCACCTAGGGATAAAATATTAGTTTTGTTGTGCAAAGAGATCTAAAATACCATTCATGTCCTCTAAAAATGTCAAAATTATCCTTGGTTCCGGGGGTGAAATTTTTCAACCCTAGAATAAAATGATAATTTTAATGTCGTAATCCTTATTAATCTATCTATGTATATAGTAAAAATACTACAGGAAAAGGGGCACGCCCTTTTATATTTTAGTTAATATATATATTAGGAAAAGGAAGGATGAATTTCTAGGCAGGCTAGAGTGGCAGACAATGAGCTCAAAGAAAAAGGGATCCGACTGGGGTGCTTTCCATTTTCTTGCCCTAAAAACAAGCATGGATATATTACTATATAGCTAAAACAGGATGCGGCGGTCGGAGGCGTTTTCCGGCGATGCATTGTAGCTATACACTCAGTGGCACTATGGACTCGCAATTTGCACCGGTGCGCCGCGCGAGTTCGTCTGCCTTATTTTTTTTGTTTTTAGCGTTTGTGAACAGTGTTTTACCGTTCTTAGCCCCACACAAACGACAAAAAACGGCTCCGGGGTGAGGGTTACCAAGGTCATTTCACGCGAGTGGACCGGTCCGGTTCGGACCGGTGCGCCGCAACTTTTTCCGTTTAATATTTTTTATTTTTTTTAATATTTTTTAAAAATGGCTAACTACGGATATAGCCCCTAATAAGACAAAATCGATGAGTTAATCACAGGGGTAGACCGGTAATTGACCATTGTTTTTTATTATTTATTTCTTTATACTGTCGGCACGTGTTCATCACGCAACCGACGGTATTACGCCTCACGCCCTCTTAAGGAGGGGCGTGAGCTCTCATATGGTGGCCGGAATTAGGCTTCCAGAGTCTATTTAGATGCGCCTCCACCTGTTCTGCCTCCCGGTGCGGCGCGTTTTCTATCTTGGAGGCTGTGGACGCGGCGGTGGCCGGCCAAAGCCGGTCCACCCGTTTCTCTCTCTCCTGCACGTAAAAGTGCAGGAGAGTCCCCCTATTGTTTGGCTTATACAGTTCGATCCCTGGAGTTCTAATTTCATTGATGGTATTGATTTCTGGTATATAAGGTTTTTATTTCGTTCGATTGGGTCCTTAGATTGAAATCAATTGAATGTTAATGTTTCAATTCGGTCCTTCTTCTTTTAATTTCCGGATTGAACTGAGAAAGATGAATTAATTCGGTACTGAAGTTTCAATTGTTTTAATTTTATCCTTTGATTGCAATTGATAATATAGTTGATTTTCATTTCAGCCCTTATACTTTTAATTTTTAATTTTAATCCTTTTATTTCTTAATATCAATTATTATTAATTCATATTATTAATTATTATTATTATTATTATTATTAGTTAATCCTTTTATTTCTTAATATCGATTATTATTAATTCATATTATTAATTATTATTATTATTATTATTATTATTATTATTAGTAAATCCTTTTATTTCTTAATATCAATTATTATTAACTCATATTATTAATTATTATTATTATTATTATTATTATTATTATTAGTTAACTATTTTTCCCACTTACTCTTTTGTTAATATTTTTTAGAGTTTTTTTCTTGGGATAATTTGATAATTTTTATTGTTTTGACTGTAATAATAATGATAATTTTTATTTTTATTTGATTTTTTTGTTTGAACTTTTGTTAAAGTTTTTAGCATTTTTTTAGCCTTTCATTGTTTTTTTTTATTAATACGCTAATAATAATAATAATAATAATAATAATAATAATAATTATTATTATTATTATTATTATTTTTATTATTTTTATTATTATTATTATTATTATTATTATTATTATTATTATTATTATTATTATTATTATTATTATTATTATTATTTTTCTTCCTTACTCTTTTGTTAATGTTTTTTAGGTTTTCTTTCTCGGGATAATTTGATAATTTTTATTGCTTTGACAGTAATAACAATGATAATTTTTATTTTTATTTTATATTTTTTTACGATGTTTTGTTAAAATTTATAATATTTTTTGAATCTTTTATTTTCTTTCATAATAATAATAATAATAATGATAATAATAATAAGAAGAATAGTAATGGTAGTGGTAATGATAATAGTAATAGTAATAGTAATAATAATAATACTAATAATAATAATTTAATTGTTTCTCTTGCTTATTCTTTTGTTAATGTTTTTGAGGTTTTTTTTAAGGGTAATTTCATAATTTTAATTGTTTTTATAATAAGAGCAATAATAATTTTAGATTTTAAAACTTGAATTTTGCTATTTTTATAATAGGATGTGTTGAGCTATTTTATTATATAAAAATTCACATATATAAATATTATATTTGAATTTTCATCCAACAAATCCTATAACAATTGTTTGCTTAGCCTGCAACATAAAACATATATTTTTAAAAAATTTCAAGTTAAATAATTTTTTTTAGCTAATAATTTTTATTTTGGTTTTATCATCTATTATATTTTAAATAATTATGTCAAATTAAAGTATGTTAAACTAATTATATGTTTTAATATTTATTGAATATTATCGCCTAGGAATGTATATAGAGAGAAAAAAATTATCTTGGATTTTTTTTAAGAAATAAATTTAATATCAGTATTTTTAAATACATTTAATATAATAATATAAGGAATAAATCTTATAAATAATTTGAAAAAAAATTGTCTTCGAATTTTAATTTTGTGCTCTATTTTTTAAAGTTTATTTCTTAAAAAATATTTATAATATTTTGGTTTTTAATATTTCATGTCTAATATTACTGGGCAAAAAATACAACTACAAAAAACATAACAAATTTACCTAGATTATCTAAAATTAAAAAAAAATTCAAGTCACTTCCCGTTTCAATTACACTGTTGTTTTTTAGACAGCAGATAAGTAATTATAGTGCGTCAAAAATTTAGGTTTTTTTCTAAATACAATTTACAATATTTTTATTTATAATGTGTCAGATCTAATATTACAAAAGGAAAAAAGCAACTTACAAAATTTTTTTGCCAACTTTACCTGGATTATCTACAATTAAAAAATGTACGACCCACTTCCCATTTCGATTGCACTATAAAATATGTGAGACTAATTATATATTTTCATATTTATTGAATATTATCGCCTAAAATTATATAGAAAGAGAAAAAAAATGACCTACGATTTCTTGCGAAAAAAAATTAATATCGGTATTCTTAAATATATTTAATATAATAATATAATTAATAAATCTTATAAATATAACTTTGGCTTTGAATTTAAATTTCTATTTTATACTCTTTTTTTTTGTTCTTTTAATAAACAATAACCTTTTTTTCACATTTTTTTTTTATTTTTTCAATAACTGTCGTGTCCAGGTCTTCTTTTTTTTTAACCAAGTTTCAGTTTTTTTTGTTTTTTTTAACCAGAGTATCCGTGACAACAAATTTATAACAAATCATTTCACCTTCTTAAAAAATTTTCTAACAAATTTTGTCAAAGTTTTTTAGCAATAACAATTTTCAATAACTTTTTGGTTCAAAAAAATCATTTTAAACAGATTTTATCAGTTATATTTTTACTAATTAAATATTAAATCAACAAAATACAACATTTATAAAATCAATCAATTTTCTATATAGATAAAAAAGCCCAGCGGAGCGGGCAAATTCGCTCGTTTTTTTTCTATATAAGCTGCTTTATTTCTCTTATTTGTTCATTAAAAAGGATAAAAGTTTCTTTACTAGAAAAATATGCCATCGTCTGTGCGTTTCTTAACTGTACGGATGTTTTCGCTCCTTCTGCTCGTGTTTATTCATCTTAGAGCTTGTCATTCTTCTCCCTCCATGCACCCGCTATGCCATGACGAGGAGAGTCATGCCTTGATGCAGTTCAAGCAAAGCCTTGTCATTATGGAGTCCGCTTCTTCTGATCCCTCTGCTTATCCCAAGGTGGCATCATGGAAAGTTGATGGAGATTGCTGTTCATGGGATGGTGTTGAATGCGACAGGGATTCTGGTCATGTGATCGGCCTTGACCTCAGTAGCAGCTGTCTTTTTGCCTCCATCGACTCTAATAGCACCCTCTTCCACCTTGTTCACCTCAGAAGGCTGAATCCTGCTGATAACGATTTCAACAACTCTAAAATCCCTTCTGAGATTCGAAATCTCTCAAGGCTGTTTGATCTAGATCTCTCACTTTCTGCCTTTTCTGGTCAAATTCCAGAAGACATCTTAGAGCTTTCCAAGCTGGTTTCCCTTGATCTGGGAGCAAATTCTTTGAAGCTCCAAAAGCCTGGTCTGCAACATCTAGTAGAAGCATTAACCAACTTGGAGGTGCTCCATCTCTCGGAAGTGGACATATCAGCCAAGGTACCTCAAATCATGGCAAATTTATCCTCTTTATCATCTCTATTTCTCAGGGATTGTGGATTGCAGGGAGAGTTCCCCATGGGAATATTCCAGTTACCCAACCTTCGCTTTCTCAGTATCCGGTTTAATCCATATCTCATGGGATATTTGCCGGAGTTTCACCAGGGCAGCCACCTTGAATTATTGTTGCTTGAGGGAACAAATTTCTCCGGTCAGCTACCTGAGTCCATTGAAAACCTCAAATCATTGAAAAAATTTGACGTGGTAGATTGTTATTTTTCAGGGGCGATACCATCCTCACTTGGTAATCTTACGAAACTTAACTATCTAGACCTTTCTAATAACAGTTTCTCCGGGAAAATCCCTTCTACTTTTGGCAACCTTCTTCAACTTACTTATCTTTCGCTTTCTTCCAACAATTTCAGTTCTGGAACCTTGCATTGGCTCTGTAATCTAACCAATCTCAATACTATAGGCTTGAACCTAACCAATTCATATGGTGAGATTCCATCCTGTCTTGGAAACTTGACTCAGCTCGCCGTCTTAAAGCTTAGTCGAAATCAATTAGCTGGTCAAATTCCATCTTGGATAGGAAACCATACCCTATTTATCTCACTGGACCTTGGATTCAACAGACTGCACGGTCCAATTCCTGAGTCTATTTTTACGCTTCCAAATCTTGAAACTCTTAATCTCCATAAAAATCTCTTCCGAGGCTCTGTAAATGTTGGCCTTCTTAGGTCAAGAAGCCTTGTTTCCTTCCAATTAACTGGCAATAATTTGTCTGTGATTGGTAACATCAATGATAGTGTTGCTCTGCCAAAATTTCAAATTTTAGGTTTGGGTGGATGCAATTTATCAGGCGAGTTTCCAAGTTTCTTACACGGTCAAAACCACTTGGGGCACATACCAAAATGGTTTATGAACTTGGGCACCGAAACACTTTGGTATCTAGATCTGTTTGGCAACTTTCTGACAGGTTTTGAGCAATCCGTTGATATTCTTCCATGGAATAATCTACGATATCTGAGACTCTCTGGGAACTAGCTTGAAGGAGCCCTTCCAATTCCACCACGTTCCATCATTAATTATATGGTCTCAGACAACCGTTTAACTGGAGAAATCCCACAAGCAATCTGCAATCTGCCATCTCTTGTTATCCTCCAATTGTCTAGCAACAATTTGAATAGCAAGCTTCCGCAATGTTTAGGAAACATAAGTAACTCTGCTTCAGTACTCGATCTACGAAACAACAGCTTCAGCGGTGACATTCCTGATGCTTTCTCAAGTGACTGCACATTGAGGGAAATCGATTTCAGTCAAAACCAATTGGAAGGCAAGATACCAAGATCATTAGCCAATTGTACCCAGCTAGAGATTCTCAATATTGGAGAAAACAAGATAAATGATGTGTTCCCTTCATGGTTGGGTATTTTTCCAAAGTTGAGGGTTCTGATTTTGAGATCCAATAGGCTCCATGGCGTGATTGGAAAACCCAGAGCTACCTTTGAATTCCAGAGGTTGCAGATTGTTGCCACTTGAATACTTTCGAAATTGGACTGCCATGAAAACTATCTATAAAGAACGCCCGTTGTACATGCAAGTAGTCTCAAGTTTCCGATTAACAGGGTATACAATGACAGTTAATTTTAACTACTCGATGACAATGACCAATAAAGGCGTGTTGATATTTTATGAGAAGATCCAAGAATTTCTCACAGCTATTGATCTCTCAAGCAATCGTTTTGAAGGAGGAATTCCAGATGCCCTTGGAGATCTCAAAGAACTTTATTTGCTCAATCTGTCCAACAACTTACTCACCGGTCACATCCCTCCATCCTTGTCCAACTTGAAAGAGCTTGAAGCTTTGGATCTTTCTCAGAACAAACTCTCTGGAGAGATTCCTGTCCAACTTGCACAGCTCACCTTCCTCGCAGTCTTTAATGTGTCTCACAATGTTCTATTAGGCCCAATACCACGAGGAAACCAATTCGATACATTTGACAACACTTCATTTGATGCGAATCCAGGATTGTGTGGGAAGCCTTTATCAAGAAAATGTGGAAATGGTGAGGACTCGTTGCCGGCTACTAAAAGAGATGAGGGCTCGGCGGCATATCCACTTGAATTTGGTTGGAAGGTGGTGGTGATGGGTTATGCAAGTGGATTGGTAATAGGAGTGATTCTTGGATGCGTTATGGACACAAGGAAGTATGAATGGCTTGTGAAGAACTATTTTGCGAGGTGGCAACGCTAAAACTCGCTTGCGTAGAACTTATTTCTAGTTATATTGTATTCTCTTGAATTTCCTTTCCCTTTTCTTTTCTTTCTTAATTTTCCCTTGTGCTATTCCATGGTTTGTGTTATATGGTAAGAGTGAATTTCTCTTGGATTGTCTATTCCATGTGCTAAAAATAAGATGATGTCTTTAAAATTAAGTACAAATTTTAGGAGAAAAAAATCATGATATAGTTCTTGAAATACAATTCTTTTTTTAATGAACTATAATAAAAATAACATGAAGCCAATGCTTATTTAAATTAAAATCATGAAAAATAAAGGGTCTAAACTTTCATTTAAAGAAACAATCAAATACCTTCAATACTATTGTTACAAGAATTCTTGAATTCTTAAAGTAAGAAATATTATCGGAATAATATATATATTATTCAGAATTATAATTTTTTCTTGGTTAATTTTAATAATGTATCACTTTTTTATGAGAAAAATGATTTAGCTGACGTGTCAAAAAATTGGCAAGTTTAGTGGAAGACTTGGACTTTGAAAATGGATGCGCTAAAAACAATTTATTATTATTATTATTATTATTATTATTATTATTATTATTATTATTATTATTATTTTATCTTGGGGTATGAGACAATGTATTATTTGTTTCAGTCAATTTTTTTGTTCTTTCAAAAATTATACAATAATGATGATTTAATTATATTTATTTTTAGTTATATTCATTCATGTCATGCTGGCATGATTTTAAATTAAAAAAGAGAAAGAAAAAAAAAAGGTATGGTCAGCAAGAATAACAAAATGAACAGACCTTAGTGTCAATTAATTTATCTTACAAAGGAGAGGTTTCTTAGTCACAAGTCATTAGGACAAGCTTTCTTTCTAGAATCTAAAAAATCATACAATATTTTTAAGTCATAAATTTATTTTAGTTACCATCTTTATTCTTCATTCACAAAAAAAAAGGTTTTTAAAAATTATTTTTCAATTTTTTTTATTATTGGTGAAATTTAGAAAAGGTGGTTTCTCCTCTAAAGATGGTATATAGCCTCATAAAAACGATAGTCACCAAAACATGTCATAAATGAATTACTTATTAAAAGTTCAAGATATTTAATTATTGATGGGAACTTAAACCCAATACATATTCCCAACCTCCTCTAAAGATACATATTTGTATGTTGTGGTGGATAAATTGGAACATATACCACAAAATAAAATATTTTTAGATGAAAATATTTGGCTCTTGACCAAAAAACAATTGTAATTTAGAGAATTTATAATATGATGATAGCCTAATACCTATGAGTGTCACTGCATGTAATATAACATGTCCCCAAATAGAGACAGGATGCTTAGTTCTCATGAGTAATGGTTTTACAATTAACTAAAAGCGTTTAATAAATGATTTAGAAAGACCATTATGTGTATTAACATGGGCACAAGATGTTCAATGTTTATCCTAAGTTACATGCAATAATGATCAAATGCTTGGGATGTAAATTCATCAGCATTGTCAAGATAAATAGTCTTGATTGTGTGGTTTGTGCTCCTAATCTAATAATTTGAGCAAGTATATCTTGCAAATACCACATTACGAGTTGATAATAAACACACATGTGACCATCTTATAGATGCATCTACTAAAACCATAAAAATGGTCCATATGGTGGGTGAATGAGCCCACAAATATAACCTTGAATGCATAATAGAAATCTTAGGGATTCAATTCCAACCTCAACCGGTGATGGTCTAATGACCAATTTTTCTTGATAATTAACAACACATAAGAATTTCTTAAATTGAAGAATCTTTTTGTTCTTTAATTTATTACCATGTAAATTCTCAATAATTTTTACATCATTATTAATTTAGAATGACCTAATAATTCATATGTCAAATAATAAAATTATTTGACTTATTGAACTTTTGGTTCAGTATTGTATTGACTTTAATTATATGAATACTTAGTAGTACAATCATGCAGATAAAACAAGTAATTTTTCAAGTATTTGTTTTCTTGTAGAGTCATTTGATATGATGTAAGGATATTTAATATTATTGTCATTGATATTTTTAATATGGTACTCATTAGGTCGTATATCTTAGAAACATAGTAGATTTCTTTTTAATTTAGTAGAGAATAAAACATTATCAATAATAAGTTTTGTTCCATTAGGAATCATTATATTAGGTTCTCTAGAGTTTTTCAATTAAGTCTGTTGAAACCTGATATTATATTAATTTTTGCTTTCATGATTCTTAAATTTGAGAAATATTGATTATGTCTAAGAAAGGTATATGTTGTTACACTATCTGTTAATCATATATCTTTACCATTAATATTGAGTTTATGGTGCAAATCCATATTTTCGTGATATGAGTGAGAAAAATCTAGTTCTATGTTTTTCTCATTTCCTTTCAATAAAGATTGGTATAAATCAACAAGATGTTTAGTCGTACGATAGGTACGGGGTCAATATCTTTCCATCCCACACCTATAACAAATATTTTCTACTTTTTTGGTATCCTTATTATGTATATCCTTCCTTCATTCTTGTTTCTCCTTATTATATAAAAAAACTTGTTAGAATTTGACAGATTACGGTCATTATAATTACAGTAATTAAATTGTTTTCATTCATGGCCTTTACCCCAACCATGACCATAATTATTATTATATCTCATAGCATTCACTTCAAGGAATGGAATTGAACTAGTCGTTTGTAATTCATGATTTTTCATTAAAAAAATATTTTTTTTTCAGCCACAAGTAGACAAGAAATTAATTCAGAATATTTCTTAAAACCTCGTTCTCTATATTGTTGTTGCATGATCACATTCGAGGCATGAAAAGTCGATAATGTTTTTTCTAACATATCCTCATCGGTGACAATGTCTCCATATAATTTCAATTTAGAACTGATATTAAATATTGCAGAATTGTATTCACTTATTGATTTAAAATCCTGCAATCGTAAATGTATCTAATCATAACAAGATTCTGGGAGAATAAATGTATTTTGATGGTCATATCTTTCTTTCAAATTTTGCTAAAGAATAAGAGAATCTTTAATTGTGAGATACTCTATTTTCAACTCCTCGTGGAGATTATGACGAAAAAAAATCATGGCTTTTGTCTTTTTTTAACTAGATGCTTCATACCATCGATAATGTCTCTCTAAGACCCATAACGTCCCGGTGAATTTTGGCATCAAGAATCCATAATAAATATAGATAATAACAATATAAAGAAATTCATGAAAAAATACAATGATAAAACAAAACTTGGTAATATCAAATTATCAATAAAAAAAAATGGTACGTGATGTTGTTATACCTCAACCTAAAAGTGTATTCACCTTATTTTGGAATAATAGCTCGCAAGCCGGAGGTTTCCAGCTTTAATACCAAATTTATAAAAACGAAAGAATTTATGATGTGAATGAAACATGAAGTCCAACGAGGACAAATCCTTTAATAAACACAGAGCATACTTATGATTTGCAAAAATATAATTACAAAATTTAAATAATAATAAATATACTAATGGATAAAATTTGAAGAAATCTTACTTAAATTTATATTGAAATGAGTATAGGAGATAAACATACATTTTACTTCTCTTGAACAAATCAAATATGATTATTAGCTTCAAGATAAAAGCGAGGAGCAATTCGTGCTGATAACATTTTATGAAACTAAATATTTAGAAGCATACAATATACTCAATAAAAAGTTAATAGAATAAACAAGAATAACAGAAATTGGAGGAATGGAGAGAGAACACTCTTATTTCATATAACTTTATTATTACATATATGTGTTCTTTCTTCTCTAAATGATACAATTATTTGTAAGCACATGTACGTAAATACTTGTAAGCTCCAGGAACATAAGAATATACAGATTTAAATGAACTAGAAAATAACAAATAAATATAATACCAGAAAGATGCATAAAAAACAATACATCCACGTTTTATAACAAAAGAGTTTTTTTTATTAGTATTTTTTTCTCTTCTTTTATTTTTTCTTACTTTGAAATCTAAACTCAAAATTATTCGGACAAGCTGCGAATGTTGTGGTCCCTGCGCAGCAATATCAAATTGACCAAAAAGCATAGCCTCTTTTTCTTTTTTTTATTACAAGCCATTGTAAACAATACCTGGGTCAGATACTCATAAGTTTTTCTTGTCAGCTATTAATTTGTTTGATGGATCCTAGCTATGGAATTTATGTTTGTTGTCTTGCAGTATCTGATGATTGTATTGAAGGGATCAATTCCAATTTCATAAGGAGGAACTAAGGAGCCAGCAGCTTATGTGAACAAGTCTCCGAGCTCTGTAGTTGCATCAACTCTGGAGAAGAAGTTGTCAGTACCCAAGTCACGGCTCTTCCTTAAATCCTATGATTCTCAGGCAAGCCATCTCAACTCTTAATTGCCATCAAGTACATGGATAATTCCAGTTTACATTTTTCTTCATATTGTGTTCTCTGTGTTTGTTTGTTTAGGCCTGTCATAAGCCAAGAATATGCATAATGTTTGCATGCTGATATCTGCATCAAATCCTGTAAATGAATCTTTCTTTTTCTTTGAACTGTGAGCATGGTTATTAAGTTAAATCAAACGTGCCTTGGGGTTCAACCAGTTCTTATTTCTCAGATTGTGTCCTCATCCACAGTCGTTTTGTGTGGTTCTTGTTGCCACCGTCAATGATACTGGTATTTGCAGGGCTCCCACTTTGGCTGGAATGCTAAATTCATGAAGATGTAGTGAGTGTCGTCATCAACCAAGTTTGCATATCCAAGTAGTTTCATTGTAAGTAATATGTGAATTCAAAATAAAAAATCTACTTCAATAAATAGTTTTTTTTTTTTTATCACAAGTAATTGGTTTTATTCTCAAGTTGGCTAATCAATTACTACTTGCATGCATCATCTCTCGCGGGTAGATTTCATAAATCTTGCTTGACAATAGTTTTAGTATATTTCAAGATTCAAAAAATAGAATATATCAAAAAAAATAAAGAAAAAAGAAAAAGAAAAGGAGAGATACACAACATACAAATATACTAAAATGCACGGGAATGTCATTGTGACCATAGATTCACTATTCTATTCACTACAATAATGGAGTGATGTCTATGGTCTTGACAAAAATATTATTTGTGTTTTTATTAAGAGGTGTTTTGGTATTTGTTTTACAAGCCATTCATAATTATTGATTTTTATGAGAATATATTTGTGTATATAATATTTTCTTCACAGTAAAATAAAAAAATACCCCTAAAATTACAAAAAAAATCAATTGTTTTGGGTATATAGGTATTTTTGTTTTTTTTATATATAATTAAATTATAGATTTAACATTGGATCCAAAAACTTTAATGCATTAGAGTTAGGGTCATTAAAGTCTTTTGATTTATTTTGTTAATTGTTTGTTTGCTCGAGGGTAGTGTTATAATTTACAATTAAAATACGATTTTTTTCTTAAGAAAATCTATTGGCATGTGACATGAAGCGCTAGTGAATGTTGTGTCTTTTGAGCGTTACATACAACGTCTTCTGGTAATAAAAAATAGGATATAAAAAGTAGTTGTAGTATAGTGTCTTGATTATAGGCACTTCACAATCAGTCAACCAGTGCTTTGAGGGTCGAACTGAAGTAAAAGTATGGAGAACAAAAAAAAGTAGTTGAAGGAGATAATGACATACTTTTCTAGTCATTATACCCCTACTATCGTCTATGATATTCCCCCTTTCACCACCCTTGTTTGCAATTTTTATATTATAAAACATTTATTGTTTAGTTTATATTAGTTGTTTTATGTTATTTAATGCCATTGTAATTGATTTGTATATACATTTGCAACATCAAATTAATCCCATATAATTTATATTTTTCTGCTAAAATAACGCTAACACCACAATTACATATATATATTAAGAAAAAGGAAGGATGACTTTCTATGCAGGCTAGAGTAGCAGACAATGAGTACGAAGAAAAATGGGTCCGACTGGGGTGTTTTCCATTTTCTTGCCCTCACAACCATCTGGGGCCGTCATTAAAAGCCTATGCAGCAATAGGGACAGTTGTATAAGAATTACGCAGGTGATTTGGTAAAATGATATATGTTTGTGTTTCAACTCATCTTTTTATATAGCACAAGGTAGCAGCTAATTAAAGGAATTAATAATAACATGATTTAAGGAATATATATACAGAATCAGAGGGATCTTGACATAGATCGAGGAAATCATGGCTGATTGACGAAGAGGAAATCATGGCTGATTTCCGTGGGTTCCCCTTGTAAGTTGATCACATTAAAAAAGTGCCTGATTCCACAAATTCAAGTACAAAATTTGTCAAGCTAACAACAAAACTACATAAAAAGTAAGATAATCCAAAGGCATGTGAAGCTAAAAATGCATTATTGAATTATTTTTGAAAGCTTTCTCTGCAATTTCCATAAGAATTATAAAAACAATAAAATAAAATAAAATTGTTTCTTCAGTTTTGGCAATGAATGCAACATTAGTCTTGGTGTTATTATGAAACCCCTTCATCATCCTATTTTTTGATCAATTCATAAATGATATTTTACGTTGATTTGGTCAAATTATTCAGTATATGGACAATAAATCCCTTGATCCATTCCATTGTTTACAACACCAAAATCCCCAATGAAATTAGTTGATCAAAATTGAAACCTTTTTTTTTCTTCACAAAAGAAACTTTGTTACTATTTATTATTTTCAGACACACACTCTCTTCATTCTGACAAATATAAATTCAAACATCTAAACCATTTTTTTTTAAAGGAAGTGTTTGGTAAGCACTCCAAAAGTGATTTTTAAAAACATTTGAATTTGATTTTTTGCTTTAAATGATTTTTTTTGTTTTTTTAGATCATATTGATGTGCTAATATCAAAAATTATTTTTAAAAATAAAAAAAATATCTTAATGCATTTCTATGTGAAAAACACTCTGAAAAACAACTACAACTACACTCTCAAGCACCCTCAAAGTCTTCAACCCATCTTCCACGTTTATCTTATTCATTGTCTCTCTCTGTATCTGTTATTAGCCATTAGAATGATAGGATGATTGCGGTGGTAATAGGTACCTTCCAAGTAAGGTAAACGCTCAATCCAACTTGGCTGACAGACCATGTCACAAGTTCGTGATGTAGGCCAATTTCATAGAAACAGATGCATCACCATTTTTGCCTTCCTCAACTCTCCAGTCTCTGCACAACAAATTACTAAATTCAAATTTTGCACGGCAAAAGTGAAGCTCAACCAGAGCAGCAGCAGAGAGAGAAAAATAAAATAAAAATGGAAGCGATCGAAGAGTTGTTTTAGTTATCGAAGTCGATGAAGCAAGCAACGGTGTTGCTTCTGATAAGGATGTTGATGAAAATCCGAGCTCAAATTCAAGATGGAGTTCAACTTTTCTTAACGTTGTTGCTCTTGGCTATGTAGGTGCAGATTGATAATAAATCATCATCATCAAGTAGTAGACAATGAAATTGAAGATCTGTTTCACAATGCAAATGACCTGTTATTTCGCGACCATCAACAACCCTTCCATCTTACCTTGTGAACCCTCTCAGCCATGGGTCATCACCTTCTCTCCTGAGTTCAGAAACTCTTCGCTCCAGTGTTGTCTGCGTTGTTCACCGTCGCCGCCACAAGAAATGTTTAGTGCTATGCACAATATTCATGCTAGAACCGAAAATAAGCATGTCGTCTACATATAAACTAATGATCACATATTCATTATCACTCGTCTTAGTATAAACACATTTATCCACACTAACGGATGAAAAACCATCACTTAAAATTACTTGATCAAATTTATCATGCCATTGTTTAGGAGCTTGCTTTAAGCCATATAAAGATTTTCTCAATTTACAAACTTTATTTTTTTAATCAGTAATTGTAAAGCCTTCGGGTTGCAACATATATATCTCTTCTTCTAAATCACCATTTAAAAATGCAGTTTTAACATCCATTTGATGTATGAAGAGATTATGAATAGAAGCTAAAGCAAACAGAACTCGAATTGAAGTAATTCTAGCTACGGGTGAAAATGTATCAAAATAATCCACATTTTCTTTTTGAGTGAAGCCTTTTGCTACTAATCTAGCTTTATATTTATCTATAGAACCATTAGGAAGATATTTTCTTTTAAATATCCATTTGCAACCAATAGGTTTTGCACCGGGAGGCAAATCAACAATCTCCCAAGTTTGATTTTGCAAAAGCGAATCTATTTCAACTTTAATTGCTTCTTTCCAAAATAAGGAATCAGAGGAAGAGACCGCTTCCGTATAGGTTACTGGATCATTATCTACTAAATAAGTTAAAAATTCATTTCCGAATGAAGTTTCTTTCCTTTGTCTCTTACTCCTTCTTATTTCCTCAATATGAGTTTCATCAATCCTATTATTATTGATAGATGCGTCAATAAAAATAGGTGTGTGAGAAAACTTTTCCTTTAATGGAAAGATATGCTCAAAGAATTCGGCATTTTTTGTTTCTATAATAGTGTTGTGATCTAACACATCACTTTTTAAAACAAGAAACCTATATGCAGCACTATTTTCGGCATAACCAATAAACATACAATCAGAAGTTTTTGATCCTATCTTTTTTCTCTTTGGATCAGGTAACATAACCTTAGCTAGACACCCCCACACTTTTAAATATTTTAAATTTGGTGGATAACCTTTCCAAAGTTTATATGGAGTTAAACCAGTTTTCTTATAAGGAATTCTATTTTGTAAATGACATGCAGATAAAATAGCTTCACCCCATAAATTATCAGGTGCGGAAAAACTAACTAGCATGGCATTCATCATTTCTTTTAAAGTTCTATTTTTCCTTTCAGCTATTCCATTTGATTCGGGTGAATAAGGTGGAGTAACTTCATGTATTATGCCTTCTTTTTCACAATAATCATTCATTAGAACATACTCACCTCCTCTATCTGATCTAACTCTTTTGATTTTTTTGTTTAGCTGATTTTCTACTTCTGCTTTATATAACAAAAACATGTTATAAGCTTCATCTTTACTTCTAAGTAGGTTAACTTTTGTAAATCTTGAAAAATCATCTATGAAGGTCACATAATATTTCTTGCCTCCTCTAGTCATGGTTTGTTTTAAATCTCCTAAGTCTGTATGTATTAAGTTAAGTAAATCAGTTTCTCTTTTAACAGATGTACATGTTTTCTTAGTAATTTTAGCTTCAACACATACTTCACATTTATTCATGGATGAACAATTTGAACTAGAGATTAAACCAAGAGAGTTCATTTTCTTAAGGTAAGATTGACTAACATGTCCTAATCTAGCATGCCATAAATCAATACTATCAAGCAAGTAAGCAGAAGATGATGCATTTTCATTCATGTTTTCAGCAACATTGAGTACAAAAAGTCCATGGTTACAATATCCCTTCCCCACAAATACATTGTTCTTTGTCATTACAATCTTATCAGATTCAAATGACACCTTAATCCCAAATTTTCCCAACACAGCTACAGAGACCAAGTTTGCTCTTATATTAGGGACATGCAGCACCTCATTCAAAGCCAATGTCTTTCCCGAAGTCAACTTCAAAATGACTTTGCCTTTTCCAAGAACATTTGTTGTCCTTGAATCTCCAAGGTAGACCACTTCTTCTCCATCCTTAAAGGGTGTATAAGTTGAGAAGAATTCTTTATTTGCACATATGTGCCTTGTAGCACCGGAGTCTACAACCCAATTCTTCTCATTGGTCGCCATATTAACTTGAGAAACAACCGCAGCAATAATGTCTTCTCCTTCAACCATGTTGACCATAGTCTTAGGAGGATTGTTGTTTCTCTTTCTATTACGACATTGAGGTGCATGGTGGCCAGGTTTGCCACACACAAAGCAATTTCCCTTTTTCTTAAAATTGTTGTTGGGTTTGGATTTGAACATAGTGATATTGTTACCATTGGACTTAAAATTCTTATTAAATTTGTTGTCATACCTTTTTTGATGTGGACTCCCTTCCACCAAGTTTGCTTTGGTGGTAATCTCCTTCTTCCTTGTAGCTTGGAGCTCCTTTCTATTTGTGTCTTCAATAATGATGTGAGTGATAAGGTCAATCAATGACAATTGTTTGTGCTTGTGCTTGAGTTGTTGCTTGTAGTCGCTCCATGAGTTAGGTAGTTTTTCGATGAGTATTCCAGCAATGAAAGCTTCAGGAAGGTTGATATTCTCAGCCTTCATATCTTCAAGGAGCCTATTCATTAATCTGAGCCTTGATGTCTTTGTTGTCAACCATTTCCCAATGGTAAAATTTACCAATGACAAATTTCTGTTTGCCAACATCTTCGGCGGTGTATTTTGCAACCATGTTGCCCCATATTTCCCTTGCTTCCTTGTAGCTGCAATACACATCAAACAACTCATTGGAGAGAGTGCTTAAAATAGAGTGCCTACAAACCTTATTTCCATGTGTCCATGCTTCGGCATTCTCAGCATCTTTGGGATCGGCAAGAACCCAAGCCACACCATGCAAGTCAAGAACACCAAAGATCCTCTCTTGCCATCTTCGGAAGTTCTCTCCAGAGAACACCTCAATCTTTGAGATGTCAGGAAAGGGCTTGGCCAAAGCAACAGTGGTTGGCCTAGGCAATGGAGCAGTGGCTGCTGGAGGGGGGAGAACAATTGCAGCAGCAGCAGCAGCGTTGAGGGCAGGGGTAGCATTAGCAGCAGTGTTTCCGTCCATCTCAAAAATAAATATCCTTAAGATTGTTGAATAAAATGAACGAAATGCAAAGAACAAAAATAACCAAGAAACAGAAAAACGAAACTTGAGACGTGCTTAGCACTGTACTTAAGGATATTTCCCCAATAATGAGGTACCCTCCAGGATTCAACAAGCTCTTCCTCAAAGAGGGGAACACAATAACAGCAAGAAAATTAATAAGAGAAGTCCAGCATATGAGATCAAGGAAGAGAATATATTTTTCGGATGTGTATCTGAAAAATATTGTGTAGTATTTATAGACTACTATAATGTAACAGCTATGCCATATTTAATTTATAAATTCAAATATAAATATAGCAGTTACCATAATTTAAATTATATCTATTACCATAATTTAAATTATACAATAAATATAGCATTGACTATAATTCAAATTATATCTGTTACCATAATTTAAATTATACAATAAATATAGCAGTTACTATAATTCAAATTATATCTGTTACCATAATTATGTTTATAATAACTATGTAAATCAAAACCGAAATTGCTTTTGAAACATGTAACTGTCAGAAATAAATTTCAAAGGTTACAGATTTAATGTTTTTCAGTTTAAGGGTTTTCAAAATATTTTAATCAAAACAACAAAAAGATTTCAGAGAGTATAGGCGTTGCCTCGCGCGCAGGGGGGGGGGGTGAATCAGAGGTTTTCCTCTTACTCAACTCATCCTCATGTGCGCGAGCTCACTTCTACTTCCTTTGTTGGTTACTACCCCATCTCATGTTTTGTTATATAAAAACTTGATGAGAGTCTTCTTTTACCAATGTGGGATAGTAGGTCCTATATATACTCTCTACACTCAAGGGGTCTTTTGTGTTTTACCAATGTGGGATAGACTTTTGAAATATCTATTTATAGTTTTTACAACAACTGGTGGGCACAATCGGGTTAGAGACGTGTGAATTTGTGATTTTTATTGTGGTATTGTGGTGTCATTTTGTGCGTAACAAATGTGCGTTTTGATTAGTAAAAAATGAATTAAAAAAAAATCATCGAGAAGTAGAAAATGAATTCTTACACAGATTACAAAATTCACCAACAAGTAGAGTATGAAATACAAATTCTATCCCCTCTTTCCCTTTAATCCTTTTCAATGAATTCTTGTATAGATTAAGAAATTCATCAACAAATAGAAAATGAAATGCAAATTATGTCCCCTCTTCCCTCTCATCCGTCTCATCCCTTTCGTCACTCTCTCTCTCAAATTCTTTCATAGACAAATGAGATTCAAATCAAGGAGTAAGTACTCATGTTTCGGATTAATTGTTGCAATCTCTTATCATGTAAAATCATCGCTAGCAAGCAACAATAAGATGGTACAGGTATAATTAAATTTTGTACGAGGCAAGACAAGTGCAGCAATCCTAGTAGGAACATCAGTCAGGCCAAGGTTCAAGGTTTGATTGAGTAAAACACAAATGATATAGCAATATGAAATGCCTAATTTATGGAAATCCCGAAACAAAGAACACAAAAGAAAACAATAAGAAATATGTGACATCTGTTTCCATATCTCGAAACAGAGCTGATCCTGTTTTCAAATCGATCATGCAACCAAAGCAAAGACGTGAACAAGAAGGAAATTAACCATGACTCTACGAACATCAGTCAGGCCAAGGTTTGATAGAGCAAAACACAAATGATATACAAACAAAATTGCAATATGAATGCCTAATTTATGGAAATCCCGAAATAGAGAACACAAAAGAAAACAATAAGAATCTGTGACATCTGTTTCCATATCTCGAAACAGAGCTGATCCTATTTTCATATCTAACTCATTCATAATTGATCACGTAGCCAAAGCAAAGACGTGAACACGAAGGAGGGAAATTATTTTATAAACGAACTCTACATTCTAAACCAGAGTTATAAATCTCGTTCCGTTCCGGCCGGAACGACCCGTTCCAGTGCAAAATCCGGGACAAAACAACGACGTTTTTGTCCCGGTAAAAATCCCGCCCCGATCCGAAAAATCCGGCCGGAACGCCCCGGTTCCGTACCGGGCGTTCCGTTCCGGGTCAAGCCAAAACAATGTCGTTTACATAAGTAATAAATGACGTTGTTTAGCCAATACACGGGCAAACAATTCACCTCCTTTCCCTTTCTTCTTCCCACTCCCAGTCCCAGATGAACGATTTCCCCCAATTTCCCCCAATCTATTCCCGATTTCTCTGATCTCAAATTAATCCAGAAATCCCTTGTTTTCGATTCATAATCCAGAAATCCCTTACTTGAAAAGCTCAATTTGTAATCCTCAACCCCGAAATCAGCTCAATTTCTGAAACCCTAAATCAAAAATCAAAATCACTGCGGCACAATTTCTTCCACACGGCGACGCAATTTCTTCCACATGGCGGCACAAAATCTTCAGTAGTTCTTCTTCCCCAAATCTCCAGTTAAAGGTACACATTTGAAGAACCAAATCCTTTAATTTATTGAAAAATTGAAACTGTCAAAAATGCATGAATGTGAATGGAGAAATAAATTTTCTATTTTGCTCTAAAAATGCATAAATGTGAATTTATTGTAGAGCAAGACTGGGTGTATAGGTTGAGATTTTGTATTAACTGTATTATGAAGCTTGAAGCCTTGAAGAAGTCTGCAGAAATGCAAAATCCTATTTCTGGGATTATGGGATTATGGGAATGTGGGATTGATGTTGTTGATGCTTGATAATGAATGCTTGATGTTGTTGATGCTTGATAATGGAAATGCTTTTCGTTTTCGTGCTCTATATTTACTGATACATGGTTGATAATGCAAAATACAAGGCTTGTTCATATCTTGACAAACCGAACATCATTCCAATGTTGGAACTGACCCTTTGCTAAACTGTAGAGACTAGATGAATGTATGTGTTTGTCATCCTTGAGCTCATCCTGGGAAAAAACAAAATCACTAATCAGGTCCACAAAAATTATCCATAAATCATCAAATATGTATATGGACGTGAAGGACACAATTTTCCCTATCAATTAGGAGAGTCACATCCAGCAGAGTTCAAAATCTATTAAGGAAGAGCAATTTTAATTGCAATTTGTCCTCCTATATATAATTATATATATATTTGAGATAGTTCGAATGATCAAGGACACGTTTGGTTGTTTAATTAAGGTCTTGTCATTGAACAAAAAACATGTTGTGTGTAAAATACAAAAGAGAAAAGCCATGATTCTAGCCCTTTGTATAAAACAAAAGCTTGAGTGTTCAAGCTGGGCCATACTGGTTCATCATTTCAAGGGATCATGGTCGTGCTTACTGTTCTGTGTGATCCATGCCAGCCATGAGGCTCGATTTCTTCCTAATTTCTACTCTTTTTTCTTCTTTTTTTTGAAAATTTGAAGCAATAATTCCATCACCATTAAGAATTGTGCTGCAAATGATGCTTTGTTGTACATGACTGCAGCATTGATCAATGCACCATCATTTAGTAGAAATTGATTGCCAAATTAGGTGTCATATACAATGCTTCTTCTTCAAGTTTTATAGCTTTAGCTTGCAAAATATGAGTAGAAGGATATACTACAATGAATATAGCATAATTTTTGGAGAAATTTGCTCTACATTATAGCTAATTATGAGCCCTAATTTCATCCATTAAGAGATTCATGTTTTGAAATCCAATTTGGTATGAATTTCAAATCGTGGAGTAAAGAATGATACATGCCTAACTTGTGTTATCTTTTTACAACAAATTAAATTACATAGCTGAAAACTCATCTAGTGGTGGGACTTCCTTTTCTTCAGCTCCAACAAGATCAGATGATCCAGCATGGGCTCATGGACAGGTGGTTGTTGGTGTAAAGAATGCAAGTATATGCATTTATTGTAATAAACGGATCAATGGTGGTGGTGTTACTCGATTGAAGTACCACCTTGCTGGTATTAAAGGTGAAGTTGAACCTTGTAAAAAGGTCCCTACGGAGGTTAAGTGGCAAATGAAACAACTGGTAGATGACATGACAATGGAGAAAGAGAGAAGAAAAAGAATTAGAACTGATATTGGAAATTCTCAATCAGTTTCCAATGATGAAGAAGTAGAAGAGGGTAATGTTGCAAATCCTCGTTCGGGTGATATACGTTCACAAACAAGTAGAAGAATGACAGTGCAAGGAACAAGTACATCTAGAAGAAGGATTCCTTTATTTGCTCCACGAACTACCCCGGGTTCCCAGCCTAGTATTAGAAGTGCAATGAGTACTAAAGAGATGGAACACAATGCAAGAAAAGCCATAGCAACATGGTGGTATGATGCTAATATACCGTTTAACAGTGCTAATTCGTATTATTATCAGCCAATGCTAGATGCCGTAACATCCATGGGACCTAGGTTTAAAGGCCCATCATATCATGATTTAAGAGGATCACTTTTGAAAGATGTAGTTCATGATGTCCATGAATACATTTTAAGTATCAAGGCTGACTGGAGACTTTATAGATGTTCAATTATGGCTGACGGGTGGTCAAATAGGAGGAATGCACCAATTGTGAATTTCCTTGCCTATTCTCCGAGAGGCACCGTATTCTTGAAGTCTGTTGACACTTCAGGACTTCGAAAAGATAAAGAGACATTGCTGGAGATGTTTGATGAAGTTGTCAAAGAAGTTGGACAAGAGAATATTGTCCAGTTTGTTAGTGATAATGAGGCTTCATTTAAGGCTGCTGGGAAAGCTTTGCAGCAAAGGTATGGCACCTTTTTTTGGTCTCCTTGTGCTGCCCATTGCATTGATTTAATGCTAGAAAATATTTGTGATCCAAGATATTTTCCAATAATTGATGAAACCATTAAAAATGCAAAAAATATAACCAAGTTTATATATAATCATGCATGGGTTCTAGCTTTGATGAGGAAAGAATTCACAAATGGACATGATTTATGTCGTCTTGGCATAACAAGGTTTGCAACCCATTTCTTAAGCCTCCAATGTTTACTGAAGTTTAAGAATGAGCTTCGACAGATGTTTACTTGCACAAAATGGGTTGAATCAAGTCATGGCAAAAGTCGGGTTGGAAAGGAAATTGCTGCTATAGTTTTAGAAGATAAAGACTTTTGGCCGAGATGTGCACATATAGTCAACGTCAACAAGCCTTTAGTACGAGTTCTAAGGTTAGCAGACAGTGAAGAAAAACCATCAATGGGATATTTATATGAGGCAATGGATAAAGCAAAACAAGCCATCAAAACAAGGTTGAAAAATAGAATGTCTCAATATGGACCATATATTCGGGTAATTGATGCTAGATGGGATAAGCAACTTCATAGTCCATTACATGCAGCAGGATGTTTTCTTAATCCTGAAATATTTTTTAGGCCTTCTTTTTCAAAAACAAAAGGAGGTAACTCGAGGTTTGCTTACCACAATTATGAGATTGGTTCCTGATTTTGATACTCAAGATAACATCAATGCCCAAATTGAGGAGTATAAGAGAGCAACTGGTGATTTTGGTATAATCCTAGCTATTCGTCAAAGAGAAAAATTAAATCCAGGAAATAACTTTTATTTTTTACAATATAATGTCTTTTTTTTTATCTATAATATTTGATTTATTCAAATTTTCTTATCTAGTTTCATGGTGGGAGCAATTCGGCAATGATACTCCAAAACTTCAAAAGTTTGCAATTTGAGTTCTTAGTCAATGTTGTAGTGCAACTGGGTGCGAAAGAAATTGGAGTGTATTTGAATACATCCATTCAAAAAAGTGAAATAGGCTTGAGCACAAGAGATTAAACGATTTAGTATTTGTTCGCTATAATCTAAAGATTCAATAGAGGTAAAATATCAATATTATTATATTAGTAATTATTTTCTATTACATTGCTATTAATTTTTTAATTTCTTTCATGTTTATTCTTTGTAGGAATATGAGCAGAACAAGAGATGCTTTAGATCCCATTAGCCTTGACAACATTGATCTATTGAATGAATGGATTTGTGAAGAACCCGGTCTTCTTGATGGAGAGGACATAAGTTGGGAGAGTATCGAAGCACCTTTCGCTACTTTAAATTTAGATGATGAAGAGACATGTGTAAATGAGGAGAATGAGCTTGGTGGAAATGACCAACTATTGGAATGTCTTGTTGACGACTTTCCTTATCTTCCACAGCAAGATCAAGATCCTTATTTTTATATTAATGATATAGAAGATGTTTGATGTATTTTTCTTTTATTTTAGAACATTTTACTTTCATAATATTTTGGAATTTTAAAGATGTTTCTAATTTTGAGATTATGTTTGTATTGTATAATTTAAATTTCATTTATCTTGAATTTAAATTATACTTGTTAAATTAATATTTTATTTTTTTTATATATATAATTAAATAAATATGAACAGTACAAAACTGGAACGAAACGCCGGAATGCACCGAAACCGGAACGTTCCGTTCCAAACAAAAAACCGGAACGGTACCCGGAACGGATTTTACAACTATGTTCTAAACTTGCATACAAACTGATGAATTTTAAATTTTGGAAACAATTTATTACGCAGTAGAAAATCACAAGGGAACATGACCAACGTCAATATTCTGTAAATCAACAATAACGAGAATAAATCTCAATAAAACTCAGTGTTTATTCAATAAAATGATAATTGAGTCGGCTGAAGGTTTTACATTGATACTTAAAGTAAAAACCCTAGCCTAATTCAATACAGAAAAGGAAAGGACATAAAACATTAAATTTGCCATAAATGGCAAATTTGAGATAAATGCAGAATGTGAAAGGCCTATGAATTCTGAGAGAGATCAATTGACTAAAGTCAATTCGGACTCTTAAATCAAAAGTTATTGCAAAAACGAAACTTTCCTAAAATAGCAAAAATGACGATTTCGGGGCCGAAACGATGGAATTTGGCCAAAAACCGGTCGAGGTCAGTGGCGAAGCGCAATGACCGGGTGAGTTTCATGTCATTCCGACTTCGATGACTCGGTTGCCGAAATTCAGTTGCCTTTGAATTTCGGGTGATCCCTCTTGAGCATGTATGATTCCGCAACCTGTTCTACATCAATTTAATATAAATTTTATTTGTACATAATCACGGTGTTAAAAACAGCGTAATGTATATAGCTGAAGACTACGATTGCTTTTCAGTCATGCAACAAATCATTCTGCAAAATTAGTAGGATATGTTTTCAAGTGTGAAGACTTTAAAATATTGCGTAATATCTTTCGTTCATGGCAATGAATGTAAGATCTTGGTGTTATTATGAAGTTCATTCATCATATTATTTTCATTTCAATTGCCCTCTAGGAAAAGTAAACATTTTAGTATCAGAGGGATCAATTCCTTGACCCCATTATTTAGTTCAGTCGCTGATGAAAATTGAACCTCTGTTTTTTTTTAGCCCTTTACGAAGGGGATTTGATAACTATTCATTATTTACAGCCATACATTCCCCACACATAATGTTTTCAATCAAATCGTGTTTGCTTCCTACGCAGTTACTTGTGATGGTAATGCTTCTAAACCGTTCTGTTTAAAGTCTTCGACCCATCTCCTACGTTTACCTTAATCACTTTCTCTTGGAGAAAGAGATTCTGATGGTAATAGACGTCAACTGTGGGAATCGCAGTGGAAAATTCTATAGAGTTAGAACTATTTATGGGATAATATTCGATATAAAAGTTTGGATTCTTATAGATGAGGAATAGTAAACCCTTACTTGTCTTTAGTAATGAAAACATGGTTGAATAAAATAAAATAAAAAACTATTGATTATTTAATATGTTATGCTTTGTGTGTGACTTGTTGGTTTTTAATAAGTCCCCTAGTGATGATAGTCGTGTCAATTTAGTCTTGATATAACAAAATAATTTAGTCTTGATTATTATATTATTTGTCTAAATTTTAAGTGATCTACTCATAATAAATACAGGCTAATTTATATAACATTAAAAAAACATTATCTAAAAATAGACTAAAACTTAAAATAGAAACAATTATCTATAAATTTCTATGTAGAAATAGGAAACATAATTATATATGAATTTCTATGTAGAAATAGGAATTTGACGTTTTGATTCCTTTGAAATGTTTTCTAATATAGAAGTTTCTCTCCCCGTTTCTTCATTTTTGGCAGTGACACTATGAAATTATATTATTTTTAAATCAATTTCTTGACAATATTGTAAATTAATCCCATTCAATTATTTCACACATTACATTGTTTATCTGAAATTAGGTGATCAAAACTGAACTTTTTCTTTACAAAAGAAATTGAAGGTTTTTTTTTTAAAATTTTCACATAGGCCTTAATACCTCTTCATTCTTTGCAGCCACACATTCTTTGCCCATTGGAAAATCTAAAAAGACTTCAATCAAATCGATGAAGACTTCCCGTACAGCTCCCAAGTCTTCGGGTAATAGCACTACTTTGTTTACTTCTCCACCAGACTGAATTTATTTTTTTCCCTATATAAACTGCTCTATTTCTCTTATTTGTTCATTAAAAAAGATAAAAGTTTCTTTACTAGAAAAATATGCCATCGTCTGTGCGTTTCTTTACTGTACGGATGTTTTCGCTCCTTCTGCTCTTGTTTATTCATCTTAGAGCTTGTCATTCTTCTCCCTCCATGCACCCGCTATGCCATGATGAGGAGAGTCATGCCTTGATGCAGTTCAAGCAAAGCCTTGCCATTAATGACTCCGCTTCTTCTGATCCCTCTGCTTATCCCAAGGTTGCATCATGGACTGTTGATGGAGATTGTTGTTCATGGGATGGTGTTGAATGCCACAGGGATTCTGGTCATGTGATCGGCCTTGACCTCAGTAGCAGCTGTCTTTTTGGCTCCATCGACTCTAATAGCAGCCTCTTCCACCTTGTTCACCTCAGAAGGCTGAATCTTGCTGGCAACGACTTCAACAACTCTGAAATCCCTTCTGAGATTCGAAATCTCTCGAGGCTGTTTGATCTAAATCTCTCACATTCTTTCTTTTCTGGTCAAATTCCAGAAGCGATCTTAGAGCTTTCCAAGTTGGTTTCCATTGATCTGAGATTGAATTCTTTGAAGCTCCAAAAGCCTGGTCTGCAACATCTAGTGGAAGCATTAATCAACTTGGAGGTGCTCCATCTCTCGGATGTGAACATATCAGCCAAGGTACCTCAAATCATGGCAAATTTATCCTCTTTGTCATCTCTATTTCTCAGGGATTGTGGATTGCAGGGAGAGTTCCCCATGGGAATATTCCAGTTACCCAGCCTTCACTTTCTCAGTATCCGGTATAATCCCTATCTCAATGGATATTTGCCAACTTGAATTATTGTTGCTTGAGGAAACAAGTTTCTCCGGTCAGCTACCTGAGTCCATTGGAAACCTCAAGTCATTGAAAGAATTTGATGTGGAAGAATGTTATTTTTAAGGAGCGATTCCATCTTCACTTGGTAACCTTACAAAACTGAACTCTCTAGACCTTTCTTATAACAATTTCACACCTGGTACCTTAGATTGGCTTGGGAATCTAACCAAACTCAATTTTTTAAGCTTGGCACAAACCAATTCATATGGTAACATTCCATCATCTATTAGAAACTTGACTCAGCTCACCGTCTTAGACCTTTTTGCAAATAAATTAACCAGTCAAATTCCATCTTGGATAGGAAATCATACCCAATTAATTTCACTAAACCTTGTAAGCAACAAATTACACGGTCCGATTCCAGGTTCTATTTACAGGCTTCAAAATCTAGAAGACCTTGGCCTATCTTCTAATTTCTTTAACGGAACTTTGGATTTAAACCTTCTTCTTAAGTTCAGAAACCTTGTTACCCTTCAATTATCTGACATTAATTTATATCTGCTTAACAGTCGAAATGCTACCTTTCCTCAGCTAAAACTTGAAATCTTGATATTAAATGCATGCAATTTTGGTGAATTTCCCAGTTTGTTGCGTTATCAGAACCATTTGGAGCTCTTAGAACTTGAACAAAACAAACTTGAGGGACACATACCAAAATGGTTTATGAACATGAGTACCATGACCCTTGAACTTATATCTCTGGCTGGCAACTTTCTGACTGGATTTGAGCAATCCTTTGAGGTTCTTCCATGGAATAAGCTCAGCTCACTGAATCTTAATTCGAACAAGCTCCATGGATCACTTCCAACTCCACCTCCAACATTCTTTGATTATAAAGTCTCGACAACAAATTCACCGGAGAAATCCCAAAAGGTTTTTGCAACCTGGCTTCACTTTCTGTCCTTGAATTGTCAAATAACAATTTGAGCGGCAAACTTCCGCCATGCTTGGGCAATAAAAGCAGCACTATTTCAGTTCTGAACCTGGGCGACAATAGTTTCAGTGGTGATATTCCAGAAACATTCACAAGTGGCTGCTCATTGAGGGTCGTCGATTTCAGTCAAAACAAATTGGAGGGGAATATACCAAGATCATTAGCCAATTGCGCCAAGCTAGAGATTCTCAATCTTGAACAAAATAAGATAATTGATGTCTTTCCTTCTTGGTTGGGTATTCTTCCTGATTTGAGGGTTCTGATTTTGAGATCTAATGGGCTCCATGGAGTGATTGGTAAACCTAGAAACAATGTTGAGTTTCCCAGGGTACAGATTGTTGATCTCTCCAACAACAGTTTTAAGGGTAATTTGCCACTTGAATATTTCCGAAATTGGACTGCCATGAAAAATGTCCACGGTGAGCACTTTCTTCATTACATGCAAGCGAACGCAAGTTTCCAAATGTCGCATATTAGTATGATCCATAAGTATGAATACTCAATGTCAATGACAAACAAAGGTGTGATGATATTATATGAGAAGATCCAAGATAGTCTCACTGCTATCGATCTCTCATGTAATGATTTTGAAGGAGAAATTCCAGTGGTCCTTGGAGATCTGAAAGCACTTCATTTGCTCAACCTCTCCAACAACTTTCTCAATGGTTGCATCCCTCCTTCCTTGTCCAACTTGAAAGAGCTCGAAGCTTTGGATCTTTCTCAGAACAAGCTCTCAGGAGAGATTCCTGTCCAACTTGCACAGCTCACCTTCCTCGCAATCTTTAATGTGTTTCACAATGTTCTATCAGGCCCAATTCCACGAGGAAACCAATTCGATACATTTGACAAAACTTCATTTTATGCCAATCCAGGATTGTGTGGGAAGCCTTTATCAAGAAAATGTGAAAATGGTGAGGACTCGTTGCCGGCTGCTAAAAGAGATGAGGGCTCGGCGGCATGTCCACTTGAATTTGGTTGGAAGGTGGTGGTGATAGGTTATGCGAGTGGATTGGTAATAGGAGTGATTCTTGGATGCGTTATGGACACAAGGAAGTATGAATGGCTCGTGAATAATTATTTTGTGAGGCTGCAACGTAAAGGTCAAAATTTGAAGACTCATCTGCATAGAATTTGATTTCTAATTATCAAATTGTTTCCAGTTTATTAATTATAATTAGATTGTACGTCTTCTCTAGAATTTCCCTTCGCTTCTCTTTTCTTTCTTAATTCGCACTTGCAAGGATAAGAGTGTATTTCTCTTGGATCAATGGTGTAATTCTTGTCCTTAAAATAGTTTGATTATAATTTTTTTTCTCTCACGGCAATGAGTAAGTTATTAATGTTAAGGAACCATCTCACCTAAAAGCTTAAGCTTGTAAGTGAGGCCCCATAATATGATTTATATTATTCTCTAACACACCCCCTCAAGTGAAAGCCCTTTGGGCTTGAAACTTGCACAAGCCCACATCACCTTGTGCTTGGTTTTTATTAAATAGAATGGGGGTGGTGAGATTCGAACTCGTGACCGCTGGGTCAACAAGGCTCTGATACCATGTTAAGGAACCATCTCACCTAAAAGCTTAAGCTTGTAAGTGAGGCCCCATAATATGATTTATATTATTCTCTAACAATTAATACTAAGTAGTAAGTTATTTTCTAGATGAATTTCTAATTATGCTAATTATGCTAATTGATATTGTCATCCAACTAGTGAATAGTGAGTGGAGGGCACGTACAGTCCCCCGAATAATTGCTCCAATACAATTCTACCCTTAACCTATCAAAATCATTTAAATCTCAACAATCCATTATTTTAAATGTTGACTTTGATCATTATTATCACATTCCCTATTTTTATCACGAACGGGGTTTTAAGGAAGAGGCTTTGGAAATTATAGTTTTTTTTTTAAAAAAATTGGTATACCTCCCTCTAGCAATAATAATAATAAAAATAACCTATTTAAAAATAAAAATAACCAATGAGATAGGAAGAGGCTTTCGAAATTATAGTTTTTTTTTTTTAATTTTTGGTATACCTCCCTCTAGCAATAATAATAATAAAAATAACCTATTTAAAAATAAAAAAAAAACCTATTTAAAAATAAGTTTTGTATGTTTTTTTCTTTCCTTCTTTTTTATTTGCAGTTCGCCATTTTAAACAAATGCTGACAATTGTTTTAAGATAGTACTCGACACAACGTATGCATACTGAAAGTATATGAGATTTTTTTCACTTGATAACTTTTTAATGAAAACACAACAAAATTAATCAATTGTAGAAAATAAAAATCAACAATGAATCCCTAAATAAATTATAAGCAGAAAATAAAGAAATAGATAAAATTTTAATTTTGTTGTTGTTATCTGATTTTTACTCTGTTTTTTGGAAATATTTTTTAAAAAAAATATTTGGACAAAAAATCAAAATTGAAGAACACAAGGGACTAAAATAAAAAAAAATTACTTCTCTTTGTTTAAAATATTAAGCTCGTCATTTTAGACAAATGATGGTAATTGTGTTAATATAATACCTGAAAGAACACCTATTAGTTATTTATTGAAAATTTCTTTAAAAAAGTGATAAAAATATATGAAAAGGAAGAACACTACGAAACCTTGTACATTTGTTTGATAACTTCAAACATGTTAAAGCAATTTTAAATCTATAATTATGCTATATATTTGTTTAATAACCGGTAGAGCAACATCTTGTATAAAGATGGATTCGTACAGCTACCATTACGGCTTACTTACGTTGAGCTCATCCTAAACTAAAGGATGTATTTTTTGGATCGTATTTCGTACCAGCCATGTCAATTAACTAAATTCATTTTCGGTGCATGGAAACTAAAGGTTTGTAACGCCAGCAGTTGGAATTTTGGAAACTTTGGTGTTTTCGTTTATAGATTTATTAGGTGGCTCTACTCTTGCCCAGAGTCACCAAAGATATTAGGTGTTTCTATCGATGGATGTACTTGTTATTTACCTGAACAGCCTTAACCAAACAATTGGAGGGTTACTGTTTAAACTCAATCAACAAAACCAAGAGATGTTGGCAATGAAGCAATTCATGTGGCAAAAACATTGAAATGGTGGGAGTAAGGATGGAGATGATTATACTCATTCAACAAGTTTTTAATGTCATGCTACAGACACTTATTGGTTTACATCAAATTAGCTCGAGTGAAAGGGAGGAGAGGATGCATATCGACAGATTCCAATACATGGTTTGGTTTCTCTCACCATAGTGTTAGGATTGAGAGAGTTTGCAGATAATTGAAGAAATTAAGAGAATGAAGAATGAGTTTATGGATGGGCAGGAGAAGAGAGAAAAGAGAGGGAAAATGAAATTTGAAATTTTACTGCATTGTTATTTTGTTTTTGCATAATTTTGTTGTGTGTGCACCTTTCTATTTATACACATATTTCATACCATCTTTCATATTATAGACTACAAATACAGTATTCTATAATACACCTTCTATACTCTAACATCCCCCCTCAATCTCATGCTTTGATGAACAAAGCATGAGATTGCAGCAATGAATATGAAATACATGAGTACTTAATCCTTTTGACAGAAATCAATATGTAAAAGAGAGCGAAAAGAGAAGAGAAAATCGGAAGGAAAGAAAGATGAGTTTGAATTTGATTGAGAAGATTTTGAGAAATTGAGAGATTGAGAAGAAGAAAAAGAGGAGGAGGAAGAAGAAGAAGAATGCTCAAATGGCAAAGAAGATAGAGGGAAGAAATTTCATTTTCTATTTCTTGATGATTTTGTCTTGTTGATGAATTTGAGAAGAGAGGGAGGAGAGGGAAGAGGAGGGAAATAATTTGTTTGAATTTCATTTGTCTCACTTGTTGATGAATTTGAGAAAAGAGGGACGGGAGGAAAGAAACGTGAGGGAAGAGAATTTGTTTGAATTTCATTTATCTACTTGTTGATGAATTTTTTAATCACTATAAGAATTTGAGAAGAGAAGGTCGGGGAAAATTACCAACTGGTGAAAATTACCAATAATGACACTGAAAGATAATAACTGATGAAAATTACCAATAATGACACTGAAAGATATTTCTAAATTTAACAGACATTTCAACCCATTAAAATTTAAATCTAACACCAGTGGTCAACTCATTCATTATTCGCAAATGATCTAGGAATAATGATGAATTTCACCTGCCAGTTCAAGCACCAAACACATTTCAACAGAAACACATACCTCGAATCCTGTAATATCGCATATTCTCAAAGGTGGGTGCATGGACGGAGGTGACTCAATATTAACATCTGTAAGATGAAAAATAAAAAAGACAACAAAGGTAATTTTAACCTCTTAGCAAGCCTAACCTAATATCAATACAAAAAACAAAAAACCTTTAAAAAGAAAAAGAAAAAAACAACCATCTGCATAAACATATTAAAGAAACCCAACTTAAACCATGCAATTAATTTGTTGAACAACAGACAGAACACGGGAATCCTCTATAAAACCAGAACACCAGCTGTATTGAATAACACAGAATTGCAAAGTGATGCCTTTGTGTTGTATTATAATTTGAATAATAATTCACACACTTGTAACTTAATACAGAGCCCTATATATAGATGATACATGGGTAATTTAATTCTATACCCGTTACAGATATTCCTAGCCAGAGTGCAGGGATTTGATTTACACAGTGCATGTGTCACGGCTTGATTTATTTCTACCGTTGCTTATTGCAGTGTTGCTGATATTGTGCTGCTGTTATTTCTTCATTTAACTCACTTTCCTTAATACGCCCCCTCAAAAATGGGCTTCCATCGGCAAGACCAATTTTGTCTCGTAGAAATGCAGTCCGTTCACGGGAAAGAGGTTTGGTTAGCAAATCTGCCAGTTGATCTTGAGTGTGTACATGACTAACACTGAGTGTCCCTTGCTGAACATGATCACGAACAAAATGTAGGTCAACTTGAATGTGCTTCATGCGAGAGTGTTGAACCGGATTGAAGCTCAGATGGGTTGCTCCGATATTGTCACATAGGAGTGTGGGAGGTTGCTTCAGTGGAAATCCAAGTTCCTGAAGAAGTGCTAGCAGCCATAATGTTTCAGATGCTCCAGAAGCCAGAGCTCTATACTCGGCCTCAGTGCTGGACCTAGCCACAGCTTTTTGCTTGTTGGATTTCCATGAGATGGGATTACCTCCCAGGAAGGTGATGTAGGTTGTTGTGGAGGTTCTGTCATCAACATCACCTGCCTAGTCTGCGTCACTAAGAGTTGTGAGTGTTGGAGCTGGATGTGCTGTGATGTTGATACCAAGGAAGATAGTCTTCTTGAGATACCTTAGTAATCTTTTAGCAGCAGACCAATGGTTGACCGTAGGTTTATGCATGAATTGGGACAGCTTATTAACAGCAAATGAGACATCTGGTCGGGTGAGTGACAAGTATTGCAGGCTGCCAATGAGACGTCGATAGAGAGTGCAGTCCATAGCTGCTGAACCATCTACCAATCGGAGAGGTTGAGTTGTTGACAGAGGAGTGGACACGTCTTTGGCATCAGTCATGTGCGTGCTGGCTAGTAGGTCTCTGATATATTTGTGTTGGGAGAGGAAGATTCCAGTGGATGTTGGCACTACTTCCACACCAAGGAAGAAATGAAGAGAGCCCAGGTCTTTCAATGAAAATTGATTCCCAAGCCGAAGGACCACCTGAGTTATGAACCCTTGAGCATTGCCTGTCAAAACCAAGTCATCAACATACACAAGCATGTAACATGTAATTGAGTCACGATGATAAATGAAAAGAGAGGGATCGGCCCTTGATGCAGAGAACCCAATTTCAATGATAGACTGTCTTAAGGCCGAGTACCAAGCCCTGGGGGCTTGCTTCAGGCCGTAGATGGTCTTTTGCAATTTGCACACAGAGTTAGGATGGGCAGGATCTTTGAAGCCTGGGGGCTGAATCATATAGACAGTTTCCTGCAAAGAACCATGCAAGAACGCATTGTTTACGTCCATTTGTTTGAGGGGCCATCCATGCATAACGGCAATGCTTAGAACTGTTCGAATTGTGGCCGGCTTCACCACGGGACTGAAGGTTTCCTTGAAGTCGAGTCCAGGGCGTTGATGATAGCCTTTTGCTACCAGACGGGCCTTGAATTTTTCCACTGAGCCATCTGCCTTGCGTTTGACCTGGAAGACCCACTTGCAGCCGATTGGGTTGCAATCGGTTGGTGGTTGAACCAGACACCATGTGTTATGGCGCATTAGGGTTGTTATCTCGGCAGCCATGGCAGCACGCCACTCGGGTTGAGAGAGTGCTTGACTGACACTCGATGGTTCTAAGAGAGATGGCAGAGAGTGTTTAGACACAATGTTGAGTTGCTTGGGTTTGTGGATGTTGTTCATGGATCGGGTAACCATTTGGTGGGATCTGGTGGAGATAGGGTCTGGTGGGGCTGGAGGAGATGAATTTGAAGTGGTGGTTGGTGGGGGCTGTGAGATAGCCAAGGGAATCGAAGTACTTAATTCACCATGATGAGTTGCAGAAGGAGAAGAAACAGTCCTAGTGGTAGAGTCAGGAGAAGGAGAAATAGGAATGGAAGAGGATGATATACCTGGAGATGACGTACCTGAGGGAGATGTTGAAACGGCACCACTGTGTTCCAAACTCTCGGATGGGGCAGACGACGGTGAAGGAGATGGAATAAGAATAGTGTGGGTAGGTGCGTGATTTGAGGTGTGGGTCTTTTGGGTGGATGGATATGTTTTTAACTCATCAAAAATGACGTGCCGTGATATATAAATTCGACCCTTTAAAGGATCCAAGCACATGTAGGCATTCTGCGTTTGAGAGTACCCTATAAAAATGCAAGGAAGAGATTTGTGTTGCATTTTATGAGTATTATGTGGCCGAGTGAGTGGAAAACATAAACAACCGAATTTTTTTAATTTAAGGTAGTTCGGACGTTGACCAAACAGGATCTCAAATGGGGATTTGTTGTGGAGGAGAGGGGTGGGTTGTCTATTAATAAGGTAAGTGGCTGTTTGGAAAGCATGGGACCAAAGAGATAAAGACAACGAAGCATCAGAAAGTAGAGTAAGGCCGGTTTCTACAAGGTGACGGTGGCGCCGCTCAGATACACCATTTTGTTGGGGTGTATATGGAGCTGTGGTGTAATGACTTATACCATGGGAGGAGAGATATGATTTTAGATGTATGAATTCTCCCCCATTATCTGAATATAAACTTCTGATTTTGGATTTAAACCTTGTTTCAACTAACATATGAAATTTTGGAAAAATGCTAGAAACAAGAGATTTTGAAGTCATGGGGTAAAACCATATATACTTGGTATAATGGTCAACAAAAATCAGATAGTAGCGCGCGCCATCGGACCCTGTAATAGGAGCGGGTCCCCAAACATCAATAAAAATAATTTCTAGAGGAGAATGGCTATGAAGACTTGTTGGTCCAAAAGGGTGTTTGTGTGC
This sequence comes from Salix purpurea, assembly GCA_027405865.1. Lineage (NCBI taxonomy): Eukaryota > Viridiplantae > Streptophyta > Magnoliopsida > Malpighiales > Salicaceae > Salix > Salix purpurea. Next base: position 10,481,013 of record JAOWLH010000002.1, on the reverse strand, counting down.
TTTATTTAAACAACATGAAGTACATGAGGAGGGTTTTTTATTGGCGGTGAGTGGAAGGGAAAATAAATTGACAAGATTTTGAACGATCTTAATTGACGGGTGACCAAGGCGTTTGTGCCAACCTTCAATTGAAGTTCGCTCGTGTGCACACGCAACCATTTTTGGAAGAGTAGGGACCATCTTAGAGTTTGGAAATACGTAGACGCCATTTTCACATGCTCCCCTTAGTAGTGTCGCCCCCGTGTATATATCCTTCATAAGAAAATAAAATGGGTGAAGTTCCACATAAACATTATTTCTTTTGGTAAAATGATGAATTGAAATAAGGTTTTTTTTAATATTTGGAACACAAAGTGTATTTTGTAAAAGAAAGGTTTTGAGTGGTGTGGATAAGGCTAAAGAGCCTATGTGAGTAGCCGGCAAACCTTTACCATCTCCAAGAAGGACTTCGTCCGTGCCACCATACTCAGAGTGAATTGTCAGATTTTTGATATCACCCGTGATGTTGTGGGAGGCGGCCGAGTCAAGCAACCATTTCTGGGCCGAATTGTTGGATATCACGGTATTATTGACTGAGATGTCTGAAGACTGCAATCTGGGGCAGGCCTTGGCAGTGTGGCCCATATGGTCACAGTATTGGCATTTTGGCTGATTGGGCTGGTAGCGTCTGTGAGGAGCCCGGCCTTGATTGAATGGGCGTCGCTGGTCACGGGGATGGGCTTCAATGCCTTGTCGGTGGTCACTGGTTGAACCGTGGGAGTACCTTGGCTGGTAATGTTGTCGTCTGTTGCCCTGGTTATTATAGCTGCTTCTGGAATGTTGTGGACCATTGTAAGTGGGTCGATGGTGCGTGTAATTGGCAGTGGCCACCAACTGCTGAGTGGCTGTTTCCATTCTTCTCAAATAATTCTCATGCCCAACCAGAAGATCGTGGAGTTCTTCGAAGGTGAGAGACTTCTCTCGGGTTCTTATAGGACCTACAATATCTCTAAACTCGGGTCCCAACCCGTTGAGTGCATAGAGAGTGGTGTCATCATCAGAAATGGGATGATCAATGAGAGCAATCTCATCAACCAGACCTTTGATGACATGGAGATAATCTGTGATGGAGTGATTACCTCGCTGAACCAGTGTCAATTCTTCCTTAAGTTGCATCGCCCTGGTACGCGATTTGCTGGCGTACATAGTGGATAATTTCTTCCATGCTTCAGATGAGGTTTTTGTTGTGGCTATGAGAGGTGTGATTGCCGGAGAGGTAGAAGCAAGGATAGCACTAAGAATCAGTTTGTCTTGTCTGATCCAGTGTTGCTTCTTAATGATGGACGAAGCGGTTCCATCGGCGATGGGGCAGCTTGATTCCCCATTAACATAGTTCATCAGATCATAGCCTATTAGAAGGGCTTCAAATTGTGCTCTCCACTGGGGGAATGATGAGGGTGTGAGTTTCTCATTAATTTGGGCTGTAATGTTGAACACAATGAGGGGTGTTTCTGATGAAGAAGAAAGCTGATTTGTGGAAGACCTTTGGATATGATTCTCGCTAGAGAGACTTGGCTCTGATACCATATTGAATAACACAGAATTGCAAAGTGATGCCTTTGTGTTGTATTATAATTTGAATAATAATTCACACACTTGTAACTTAATACAGAGCCCTATATATAGATGATACATGGGTAATTTAATTCTATACCCGTTACAGATATTCCTAGCCAGAGTGCAGGGATTTGATTTACACAGTGCATGTGTCACGGCTTGATTTATTTCTACCGTTGCTTATTGTAGTGTTGCTGATAATGTGCTGCTGTTATTTCTTCATTTAACTCACTTTCCTTAATAAGCTCTGCATTTATCAACTCCGCTTCCATCTTCTTCTTCTCCTTCTTCTATATCTAAAAACCAAAAATACCACTCAATTCAATGATTTATCCCTTAAATCTCAAATTCAAAAGAATAGATGTTAGAACTAGCATTTCATATCATATAGAAATTGTATTCATGTTGAATTATTAAGAACGAATAAACTGCATAAACTATTAAAGCAGAAGCGTACCTGAATCCATATCCGGAAGTCGCTATTTAGAGTCGTACGGATGGCCTTCCAGATTAACACGTGCACCTTAGAGAGCCCTTTGTTTCTCTCTAACCTTAGCCTTAGTTTCTCTCTGATAATGGGATGTCAGTGTGAGAATGTAGCACCTGTAATCTGGGGACCATGACCATATATATAGGCAACCAAGTGCCTTTTGGTATTCATGCCTTTTGGCATTCCCACCCTTTGGTATTCCTATTTTAACCCATCACTAAAATAGGAATAACCCCGTAATCTCTACACATTAAAGGTCCACACCCTATTAGATACACCAAAACCCAATTGCCTAAAAATACTTAGCAGATCATTTTTTTAATTAGGCTTCACCTTATTTGACAGTCCACAAACACATAATTATTCTCATATAAGCCCAACGTTGGATTAATGATCCAACAATCTCCCACTTAGGCTATATGTATAACCTTATAATTATGTTTTGCAAAAATAACCAAATGAGCTCAATCTTTGCTGTCATTAACAGATGTATCTATAACCAATCCGGTCCAGTAATCATACCAACATAGGATCTAAGTGGTTTTTGTTACAATTATGGTAACTCAACCTATCAAAGGTCATGTATGCCAATACAATTAAATGACATGGATCATGATGTGGATGTGTAGCATGGAAATTTCATGCAATATGATCTTAACATGCCTATTTCCAACTGACACCCTTAAACCTTAGTGAGATCAAACCATACTAAAATCAGAGTGTAAATTAAACCAAAGACTTTATTTCTGCAGAAAATAACCTCATAAATATCCATAAACTGAAAATTTGTCTATATTATAAAAGCATCTGAAATTACAAACTCCCTTTAAAACTGAATACTATCAATTGCCAAAACACCCATACGAGCAGTATGCTCATGAAACATTTTGGGTGGCAATCCCTTAGTAAGCGGATCCGCAACCATGGAGTTTGTACCGATATGCTCTATAGACAACTATCCACTCTGAACTCTTTTTTTAACAACTAGGAACTTGATGTCGATGTGTTTCGACTTCGATGAGCTCCTATTGTTATTGGAATATAAAACTGCCGACTTATTGTCACAAAATAATTTTAGTGGTCTTTCAATATCATCCACTATGCGCAGCCCCGTGACAAAATTCCACAGCCATACTCCATGATTGGATGCCTTATAACATGCTATGAACTTAGCTGCCATCGTAGAAGAGGCTATAAGTGACTGTTTAGCACTCTTCCAGGAAACAACACCTCCAGCTAGCATGTAAATATACCCTGATGTAGATTTCATGGTATCTTGGCATACAGCAAAATTGGAGTCGCTATACCCAATGATCTCCAGATTAGCCGAACTCCGATATGTGAGCATGTAGTATTTTGTTCTCTGTAAGTACCGTAAGACCCATTTAGCTGCTTTCCAATGGTCTATTCCTGGATTGCTTAAATATCTGCCCAGTATCCCAGTAATGTACGCAATATCTGGACGCGTACAAACTTGAGCATACATTAGACTCCCTACTACTGAAGCATAAGGAATCTTCTGTATTTCTCTTTTCTCAAACTCATTCTTAGGGCACTGATTGAGACTAAATTTGTCTCCCTTAGCCACAGGGGTATCTCCTGGTTTACAGTCTTGCATGCCATATCTCTTAAGAACCTTTTCGATATAGCTCTTTTGTGATAATTCAAGAATACCTCGAGAGCGATCTCGATGTATCTGAATACCTAATATAAAAGAGGCTTCACCAAGATCTTTCATCTCAAAATTCTTAGCTAGAAATTTCTTGGTTTCGTGCAATAAGCCTATATCGCTGCTGGCAAGCAAGATGTCATCGACATACAAAACCAGGAAAATATATTTACTCCCACAGAACTTATGGTATATACAATCATCGACCAAATTCATCTCAAAACCAAACGAGATGATCACTTGATGAAACTTGAAATACCATTGTCGAGATGCTTGTTTGAGTCCATAGATGGATTTCTTAAGTTTGCAAACCACATTCTTTGGGTCTCCAGACACAAAGTTTTCAGGTTGCAACATATAGATCGTCTCATCAATGTTACCATTGAGAAACGTTGTCTTTACATCCATCTGATGTAACTCAAGATTGAAATGTGCCACCAATGCCATTATAATTCTGAAAGAGTCTTTGAAGATTCCGGAGAGAAAGTCTCTTTATAATCGATACCTTCTTTCTGTGTAAAGCCCTTTGCAACAAGACGTGCCTTGTACTTCTCCACATCACCTTTCGAATCCCTTTTGGTCTTAAATATCCATTTGCAACCGATAGGTTTCACACCTTTAGGTAATGGGACAAGATCCCACACGTTGTTGTCTTTCATTGACTTAATCTCCTCATTCATAGCATAAATCCACTTTTGAGAGTTAGAACATTCAATGGCTTGATGGAAGTTGATAGGATCATCTTCCATCACTCCAATATCTACCTCATGTTCTTGGAGAAATACAATATAATCGTCTGATATTGCACTTCTCTTCTCTCTAGTGGATCTTCTTAATGACATAGATTCTAGAGGTGCTCGAGGTTGTTCTTCTGGAACAATTTCTTGAATAGGAGGTGCTTCGACATTGTCTTGATTTGATGTGTTTTCAACATGGTCAAAAATAGAATCTTGACCAATGCTAATAACACCTGTAGGAATATCAATATATTCCTCTTCAAAGATAAAGTCTTTATCTTTATCACCTCCCGCAAACTCGACATCCTCAAAGAATCGGGCATTTCCCGTCTCGAAAATCGACCTAGTTGTGGGATCATAAAATTTATACCCCCTGGATCTTTCCGAGTATCCTATAAAATAGCAACTTACCGTCCTAGAGTCCAGTTTCTTTTTATTAGGCCTATAAGGCCTTGCCTCAGCTGGACATCCCCAAACATGTAAGTGTTTTAGACTAGGTTTCTTGCCTGTCCAAAGTTTATAAGGGGTTTTGGTAGTGGCTTTAGTGGGTACTCGATTAAGGATATATGCTGCAGTCTTTAGTGCTTCTCCCCAGAGTGATTCTAGTAAGGTAGAATGACTAATCATATTCCTTACCATGTCCTTAAGCGTTTTGTTTCGTCTTTCAGCAACACCATTCATAGTGGGCGAACCCGACATAGTGTACTGTGGGACGATACCGTATTCATCTAGGAATTTAGCAAATGGTCCTGGACATTGTTCTCCTGAATCGTCATATTTACCATAGTACTCACCACCACGGTCAGATCTGACGCTTTTAATCTTTTTTCTGAGTTGATTTTCAACTTCAGCTTTATAACTTCTGAACACATCCAGTGACCGTGATTTTTCACTTATGAGATATACATAGCCATATCTGGAAAAATCATCTATGAACGTTATGAAATATTGTTGACCATTCTAAGCAACCGTAGGAAATGACCCACAAATATCCGTATGTATTAGTTCTAAGATATCCATAGTCTTGTTGGCTACAAATCTCCTTGTATTGGTTTGTTTACCCTTAATACAATTAAGACAAATGTCAAAATTTGTGAAATCTAAGGGATCAAGAATTTCATCTGACACAAGTCTCTCTATTCTCTCTTTAGAGATATGACCTAATCTTTTGTGCCATAATATACCTGAATTCTCAGTAGTTAATTTTCTCTTGGTATCTCGTGTACTTAATTGCAGGGATTCATTAAATGAAGCAATTGTATCAATCAAATAAAGATTATCATAACCAGATAAAGAACCGGAACCAGATAATTTGGAATCATAAAACAAACTAAATTTTCCATTTCCGAATGAACAAGAATAACCAGATTTGTCCAAAGCAGAAATAGAAATCAAATTCCGTCTAAAAGACGGTACAATAAAAGTTTCGTTAAGATCCAAATAAAATCCAGTCTTTAACAATAATCTAAATTTTCCAATTGCCTCAACTTCAATCGTCTTGCCATCGCCTACATAGATGTATCTTTCAACATCATTTGGCTTTCGGCAACTCAGGCAACCCTGCATAGACACACTGATGTGAGTTGTTGCACCAGAATCTAACCACCACGTGTGTCTAGGTATCGAAGTTAAATTAACTTCAGAACAAACCAAAGCAAGAAGCATACCTTTCTTAGCACGCCAAGCGTGATAGTTGGTGCATTGCTTCTTTTTATGCCCTTCAACACCACAAAAGAAACAACTAGTACCAACAGAATCATGTGATTTTGTTAATTGTTTTTTTTGAGGTACTGTACTTGCAGCATCCTTACATTCTTTCTTTTCCTTCCCTTGTCTTTAAAGACAGTGGCTTAGTGAGCACTCTCTGTCCTATCTTGCTTAAGCCTTTCCTCTTCCTGAACACAGTGTGAGATGAGCTCATTCAGAGACCAAGTCTCTTTCTGACAATTGTAGCTCACCTTAAACTGGTTAAATTGTGCAGGAAGGGATATTAAAACCAGATGCACTAGCAAGTCCTCAGAGAGTTCAAGCTGAAGTGCTTTGAGCTTGGAAGCAAGATGAGACATCTCCATAATGTACTCCCTTACATTGCCTTTGCCTTTATACTTCATTGAAATGAGACTTGTCAAGAGCGTACCGATTTCAGCCTTTTCATTCTTGATGAATCTTTTTTCAATATTGGCAAGGAATTCCTTAGCTGTAGTGATTTGATCAGACATTGTGCCCCTAAATGCTTCTGGAATGGCTCTCTTCATGATCATCATACACATGCGATTTGATTTCTCCCACCTTTCCATATCCCTCCTTTCATCAGAGGTACTCTCATCCTTAAGAGGTGGGGGAGAATCAGTCTTTAACGCAAGGTCGAGATCCATAGCTCCAAGAACAATCAAAAGATTGTCTTTCCAAGATTTGAAGTTAGAGCCATTAAGCATAGGAATTGAGTTGATACTAGCAGTTATATTAGCAGGATTAATCGCTGAAAAGAGAACAATAACAATTGAAACAAGCTCACAAACAAAACTTATCTTAAGAGCAAAAATTAATTCAAATAAAGGTAAAACCCATCTTAAGATATCGGGCACTCCATTAAAATTTTATCTTTGGATAAAAGATTAATTTGTAAGTGATATCTTAATGTAGTAATCAAACATTAATAATAAGAACATGTCGAAAAATAAATTGGCCTTTGGGTCAATTAATTAGTCACATGTAAAACCAAATAATCATCACATGTTGATTACTACGTGTGCGCATGCATTTACTTTAAATATTGATCTTCCTTTGGGTCGATCAATAAGAACATAACTCGCATACACATAACCCTTTATATTTAAAAATAAAATTAATCTCCACAAAAGAGGTCACTTTGGTGACATATTGTTTTAATTAACTCATTGCAAAATATATATCAATATACCAATATTTGAAAAATAAATTTGCACCGAATTTTTTTTTTAACAAAGTCAACGGTCAAAGTCAACTATTGACTTTAACCATTGACCTCGCGGCTGGACCGGGTCGGGCCAACTCGGATCCTAAACCAGCCTACTAAATCCATAATTTTATGGGCTTAAATTTTCTACGGGCTGAAGCCCATAACATATAAAATATTTTATATGGGCCTAAAAAATGCAAATTTATTTGTGTGTTGTGGGACGAAGCCCACAGCCCATAAAAATTTCCACATGCCCGTTGGTGCAGCCGTTACACTTTTGTGTAAACGGCTTGCAGCCCTTGAATAGATAATCTCAAAGTTTGTGACCCCTGGGAAAAGAAACGACTGCAGCTTCTTAATTATCTTTTAATTATGTAATTGATGGCTGCAACCGTTTTTTTTTTTTTTTTTTTTTGTCTCACCAGTGCTGGGTTGCCAGCACTGGTCACCGGCGTTGGCCACTGATTTCCTTACACAGTTTGAATGCTTGCACCAGCGCTGGCCTAGCCAGCGCTGGTTAATCTTTTTATCCATTTCCACTGTTACTTATCTTCACTGTCTTCACTGGCAGCCTACGGGCTGCCAGTTTTATTCATGCAACCAGCGCTGGCTTGCCAGCGCTGGTTGGATCTTTGCTTTACTGGCAGCCCGTAGGCTGCCAGTTCTCATCACCAGCGCTGGCTTGCAAAGCCAGCGCTGGTTATATATATATTTCACCTTCACTGGCAGCCTACGGGCTGCCAGTTTCATCACCAGCGCTGGCTTGCAAAGCCAGCGCTGTTTCCCCTTTGCTGGCAGCCTACGGGCTGCCACCAAATATTTTAAATACACAGTCTATTTCTTCAACGTAAATCCAGTGCTATTTACTAATTGATTTCCTAATAATTCAACATGAAATGGCTCTGATACCACTTGTTAGAACTAGCATTTCATATCATATAGAAATTGTATTCATGTTGAATTATCAAGAACGAATAAACTGCATAAACTATTAAAGCGGAAGCGTACCTGAATCCATATCCGGAAGTCGCTATCTAGAGTCGTACGGATGGTCTTCCAGATTAACACGTGCACCTTAGAGAGCCCTTTGTTTCTCTCTAATCTTAGCCTTAGTTTCTCTCTAATAATGGGATGTCAGTGTGAGAATGTAGCACCTGTAATCTGGGGACCATGACCATATATATAGGCAACCAAGTGCCTTTTGGTATTCATGCCTTTTGGCATTCCCACCCTTTGGTATTCCTATTTTAACCCATCACTAAAATAGGAATAACCCCGTAATCTCTACACATTAAAGGTCCACACCCTATTAGATACACCAAAACCCAATTGCCTAAAAATACTTAGCAGATCATTTTTTTAATTAGGCTTCACCTTATTTGACAGTTCACAAACACATAATTATTCTCATATAAGCCCAACGTTGGATTAATGATCCAACAATAGAAAGTAGATAAAAACGAGTAAAAATTTACAGAAAAGAAACATAATCTAAAATTATAAATAACAAAAAAAAAACAAGGAAATTCATCCGAAACCCAACAAAAAGAAAGGGCAAACGAACCTCTCAGTTCAGAATCTCATGATGCTCGAACTGGGCACAACAGCAAAACGGACAATGATCTCTGGTTTATAGTTTAATAGAAAATCTCAATGTAGTCACCAGATATGAACTGATCTTCTATTTAGATCCCATACTATTGATATTTTCAATCGGGTCCCTGATGCATCAGGAAAGTGTCAAATTTTTCTCAAACCACTGTCATTTTATAGCACAACGAATTAGATTTCCAAGCCGGGCAGCAAGGAAGAAGATGACCCTATCGGGTAGAAAAAGAATGAAAGAAAAGGCCGAACTGGAGAGGTGAAGGGCAAAGTTAGAGGAGTATAACCTGGGCTCAATACCAAGCCCGAGAAATCTCAAAATTTAAAATAAAGTCAGTCCAATAAATCAAACGAACCCACGGCCGTTCACGATAAAGCATATATTCTACATACGAGGAGGTCTATACACTATACTCTCCATGGTAGGAACTCATGAGATTCGAAGATACATAAATACTAGAGGATCATCAAGCATAGAAAGACCTAGATTCATTCGGAACTTTTTCGAGTTTTATATATCTTTGTGCCCGTTTGGTATTGGGGTCCAGTCATAGGTTTGTAAAAAGCAGTGGTACATGATGTTTGGTTAAATAAAAAACACAAGTTTTGTGGCATGTGACCCACCAAAAATTTTGTCCAGCCGCAGGTTTAGAGTAAACAGTAATTTTCTGCTTTCCGAGCGGTGAGGAGAGAGAGCGGGTTGGGGGGCAAAATGCCAGGTGTGGCCCACTTTCTTTTTTGTATTTAGCCATTGTTTTTAAGTGATTCAACGGCTTGTATTTTGATATTGTACGACAATCAATCCTTGATCATTGATCATGTTGCTCCACTGAGCAATCATCTAGTCACTTTGGTTTGAAAATGGAAAGAATAATATACGGATGAACTTCATAAATTATTTTAAATTTGTTTTTTATTTAGAAAAATATTAAAATAATATATTTTTTTAAATATCAAATATTTTTAATTTAAAATAATATAAAAATTAATTAAAATATAAATAATTTTTACATAATATATGTTTATTAATATAAAAAATATACTTTTAATTTTAAAATAATCTAAAAATTAATTAAATGTTATATAAAAATATTGATAACCAAACACACAACTGTTTTTTTTTCAACCTCAACCTCAACCACAGTTTTAACCAAACACTTCACTGCTTATTTTAAACCACAGTAAAAGCATTTTTTTTAAAACTACTTTTTTCCAACCTCAACCATAAAATCAAAAGCAATACCAAACAGACCCTTTGTAAAGTAAAGGCCCACTTAAGAAGAGTTTGAGAGTGTTTAATAATGTTAATGCATTAAAATAATATAAATTTTTAATAGTAATAAATTAAAGTGATTTAAAAACATATAAATTTAACACAAAAAAAAATTTATTTATTTTAAATACTTTTAAAACATAAAAACAAATAGACTATTTATCACCAAGTAAGCATGTAAAATCTACTTCATGTTAGTTTATCGGTTATAATGTGGGTAGTGTTAGCCATAGTTCCATAATTAGAGTTTTTGTTGTTTACCACATGATTGTTTGATATTGTATTTCAAAAATACTTTTTAAATAAGTTAAAAAAATTATTTATTATTTATATTTTTTATTTCAAATTAATTTATTTTGTGTTCCCAGATTGTTTTATTATGCTGATATCAAAAATAATTTTTAAAAAATAAAAAAATATTTTGGTACATTTTTAAATAAAAATAACTTTGAAAAACAATCTCAACCACACTCACAAACACATCTTATATCTTCTAATATTCCAAGCTCAGCTAATTATAGATCACTATTAAAAAAGGAGTTAATAGAAACAAATTAATCTGTTACATAGCAAATAAATTAGCAACCACATTATTATTAGCAACGAAAAATCAAATTTGATTGCTAATTTCAGTATATACTAGATCTGATAACTTTTTAAATTTCTATAGATTATCAATTATTGTGAAACTGTAAGATCTCATGGCTTTGGATTAACTCTCCCTTGCAAACCCATTATTATTAACAAAATTAATAATTTTGATATACTAATGTCAAAAATGATTTTTGAAAAGTAAAAAAATATCATTTTAATTAATTTCTAAACAAAAAATATTTTTTAAAAGTGTGTAGACATACTGCCATTGATGGATGTTTTGTAATCCATGTTTGGTTCAAGCTTTCAGCCACTCAAACAGATAATCAAACATTAAAAGTTGAATGGATAAAAGTTAAATATTTTAAATTAATTTATTTTTATCTTTTTCATAACCCAATTTTTCGTGGCTAGTTTTATCATAAACATAATTTCTCAGAATCGGATAGATTTTATAGTAAGTTTTTGCTCATTCTTCTCCTTCCATGCAGCAGCTATGCTCATGGGATTCTGGTCATGTGATCGGTCTTGACCTCAGTAGCAGCTTCCTTTATATGCAGCCTCTCCCACCTTGTTCAGCTGAGAAGGCTGAATCTTGCTGGCAACGATTTCGACAACTCTTAAGTCCCTTCTGGGATTCGAAACCTCTCAGGGCTGTTTGATCTAAATCTCTCACTACAAAAAAAGAGAGCCATTTGCAACGGCGTCATCCGTTGCAAAATATAAAGAAAGCCGTTGCTAATATTAATTAGCAACGGCATTTGCAAGGGAAAGAACCCGTTAGAAATCGGTGGATTCAAAATTCGTTTGCAACGGCATAGCCGTTGCAAAATAATTTGCAACGGCGTAGCCGTTGCAATGGTACCCGTTGCAAATGCAACGGACAGCCGTTGCCGTTGCAACGGCAAGTCCGTTGCCGTTGCAACGGGGTTGCCGTTGCTGTTGCAACGGCTGGACCGTTGCAATTGCAACAAACAGACCGTTGCAATAGCAACGGGATTGCCGTTGCAATTGCAACGGACCTGCCGTTGCAATTGCAACGGTCAGAATATTATTTTAATATTTAGATTTTTAAAATCTAATTTTAATATATTTTAATTTTAATTAATTACAACTAAATCTTTTAAAAGCACTAGCAAATATTTAAATATTATTAGTATTGAAAATAACATAAATATGGTGGAAATAAAATTTAAAAGATTAATTAAAAGTCTTAATACAATACTGATTCGATTACATTTACATGACTAAGTAAATAAACATGAAACTTAAAAATAAATATTTTAAAGTGTTTAAGGCGGAAATGATCTACGATGTTGTTGATGAGAGGAAGATGGACCATTATATGGCATTTGAGGTCGAGGTCGAGGTTGAGGTCGATGTCCTGGTGCCATTGTAGGTGATGGCATCGACGGAGCCACAGGTGATGGCATCGACGGAGCCACAGGTGATGGCATCGACGAAGCCATAGGTGTTGACATACTTACACCCATAGGTGTTGACATACTTACACCCATATTTCTCATACGACGATACATCCACTCTCGATCATCCATATTAATCTAGTAAACATTATAACATAGAAACATTTTAGAATCTTGAAACATTTTGTATTACGCATAATGTAAATATTTGACGCAATTCAATACTAAATTACGAGGCAAAGGGGACAACTATGTATCACTTGAGTTCAATCGATATCTCTAGTTTATGGATTATTCATGGCCAAGACAAAAAAAAACAACAAATACTTAACAAAACATCAAACACACAACACCAAAACACATAGCAACACCATACACAACAATATGCATTAAATCGATATTCATACTCAAATGACACAATCAACAAATTACACTAACCTTTCAAGCGAATTTAATACAATTTGAAGTCAAAAGATATTGATTGATGTTCCTTTAAAAAACCCTGCGTAGAGAGATGTTGTTAGTAACCTGAAAAGAAATTAATCAATTTGGCATGCTTTCTCCAACAGGACTAGGAAGAACTAGAAAAGAAGATGACATCAGCTCAGAAACACTGAAGTTTCACAGCTGATTTACACCTAAACACAAGTAAACAAGGCAGCGAATGAAAGTTGAATTAAACCTTATCACCGAGTGACAGACGCAGCAAATGAAATCAGCACCAGCAACACAAATACCAGATACAAATTTAAATGTCTCCTATCATGGAACCAATAGAAGACACACCAGGAATGAAATTTGATTCTGCCACTCTGAGAAGAAAAAGACCAAATCCAAAATGTTAGTCATTCTGGGCACCAAAGCTGTTAGCCCACAACAATCAGAAATTATACAGCCAACTTTCCAGGAGTTGTAAAGTGTATATAACTAATTACATTACTAAAGGACATCGAAAAAAAGTCAGTCTCAACATCTCATCAATTTAATTCAACATGTGCCGGTAATAACATGAAATATCAAAAGGAATTAAGAAAGAAAAACTGTTCAGATGATAATCATCACATAAACACTTTAGAAAGAATTATCTGTGAAAACTGGGGGACACGATCCTATAAATCATCACACTACACAATCCAATTCAACAAGTTACAATTAGCTCAAAACCAAATAACATCCATACAGACACCCTAGAAACTAAAATCTGCAGTAGTCCCTAGCATAAACCATGAAAAACTCCATCGCTGGTAGAGATGATCATCGAGTTTAACACATCAAAAACCAAAACTTCCACCCAAAAAAAAAAATACCAACCACCCCAAACCAACTCCCATCACTGAATTCGACTCAAGATGAATCAAATCACATTAAAACACCAAAACCAGAAAAATTCAAAGTAAACCCACAACACAAAAAGGCAATAAATGAGCTAGCAATCCAGCTCACAATCAACCAAAACCTCATAAAAAAACACAATGAAATTGACTGAAAGAAACAAAAACATAACCTGGGAATCAATGCTTATTAGGTAAGACAAACATCAAAATTTCATAATGATTCAGACAAAGTATAGAACTTCAAACCCAATAAAAAAAGAAAAAAAAAATTCTAAATAGGCTCATCAAAACTCACCACAAATTCAATGAAAGCAAAGATTTAAGCTTTCCTATTGCTGGATAAGAACTCCATATTCTGGAAGAAGAAGAATATAGAAAAAGGACGCAAACTTTTGTCTTCTAAAGCTTCAGGAATCTCACAAAACTCTCTATTGTTGTCTTTCAATTCAGTTTCTGTGACCATTCAAAGCAACCACAAATCTCCAGAATCATTCACCATCCTCGACCAATTTTTTTAATGCAAAACTCTACACAGCCAGCTCAAACCTCCTCAGTAACTCAACATTCTCAGATAACAAACTGTGGGTTCCAATAACCATAGAGATAAACATAAGAATAGCTATGCTTAAAAATTGCAAGAAAATTAACACCATCCTCGACCAAATTTTTTAATGCAAATTTTTTGTGCCTAGCTATGCTAAAAAATTGCAAGAAAATCTAATAGAAAGCTCCCCCAAAACTCCCTAAACCCTAAACTAATTTAGAAACTAAGAAAATAAACAAAAAAATGAGCAGAAATTTGAATTTTGAAATGGTGACCGTACCTTCGTTGTTCCACGGTGACGTTGCAGCTGGGTTTCTGGTGCAGAGGGGAGGATCCCGACGAGGTGGTGCTCGGAGTTGATGGTTGATTTTGCTGAACCGAGAGGGAGAGAGAGAGAGAGAGAGAAGGTCTTCTGGTTTTAGAGAGTGAAGGTCACCGAACCGAAAAAGAAGAGAAAAAAGAGAAGAATTCCGAAGGGAAAGAGCTGGTTTTAAAGAGTGAAGGTCACCGTTTTTCGAAGGGAAAGTGCTGAGGCCGGGAAGAAGAGAGAAGAAGTGAAAGGTCTGGTTTTGCTGTAAATGGGTGTAAAGAGGAAGACAGTGGATATTCAATTGTTTTCAATAAAACGGTGCGTTTCACATTAATTTTCATTTAGCCCGCCCATCCCATGTCCAGAGCGGGAGCTTTCTTAATTTTATTTTCTAATTAAACGGGTAATTTTATTAGTAAACAAGAAACAATTATTAATACATAAGTATTAATCGGTGAATTATTTACCATATTTTTTTTAACAGTTATTAACAAAAAAATTTAATTTCAAGTTAAATAATTTAATAATAATTTTAGGCTTTTCTTCGTGCTTACTCTTTTGTTAATGTTGTTGAGTTTATATCAATTATTATTATTAATTATAATAAAATTCATTTTTTAATAATAATTACATTCATTTTTTTAATTTAAATATAAATAAAAAATAATAATTTTATTTATTAATTTATATTATCAGGAATGTAGGAATGTAATGGAATGTATTTTAATTAATTATGTTTGAACTTATTGGTTATTTATTAATGTGTTCATTTTATTTTCTTAAGTTCTTCTAGCACTCAAAGACAATAAGTAACATTAATTAACTTCAAATAAAACAACCATAAAAAAAAATATACAAATTACTTTAAAAACATACAATAAGTAGCTTAAATTTCAAATTTCAAATATTGCGGATCTTTTAATTATATTTCAATTTATTTTTTTAATTTAAACATGATTAAAAAAATAATTTTATTGTTGGAAGGTTTTTTAAAAGCAATTATTTAATTATATAATTTACTCCTATTAATTGCATAATTAAACTAAATTCAAAATAATTGCATGGTATTTGAAATAATATAAAAAATAGCTCTTCAAAATATTTTTTATCATTGGAGTACATTTCAATAAAAAAATCAAATATACATTATTCAAAGAGCCATTTTCAAGATTTGAATCTTCAAAACGGATCTTGCCATTGAACGTGCTCTTACAAAGAGGTTGAGCCAGATTCAGAGTAGTTGAAGGAGGTGAAGTTGGGTTAGAGAGTTCGTATTGGGTCGGATTATCCATAATTAAAGGTTTTGAAATGAAAATGAAAACATGTTTTTGTGGCTGATCCTCGTGAGATTTAAGTTAGATATATTGCTTAGAACCTGACAGAGCACGCAAACGTGCATGTGCTGATGATGAATTATTTGATTTTATGCTTCAAAATTGTTTCTTGCAATTGTTTTAGTAATTTTTTGATGTTTTATATTAAAATATATATATTTTTTGAGATTTTTTTATATTTTTATAGTAAAATAACTATTCTATCCTGATATAAGATAAAAACTAAGAGTTAACGGAGGAGGTGTCACAGTGATTTCACATCCTATTGCACGGTAAAATAACTCTTTAACCCATGATAAGACAAGATTGAAGAGTTGAATGTAGGGGTGCTATGTTAATTTATCATTTTTTATTATTCTTTTCTGCGAATACTATGTACGCATCTGACACGCCCGCCGACAATATTCGACCTGACGCACACCTTATTTTTGTCTATATTTATATATGTGTGCTCTTAGTTTTGATTTTTAATTTTTATTATTTTCTTATTTGTTAAGGTGGTAACTTTTTGAAAAATTTTGTTCTTAGATTTTAGTTTGTGTTTATGATCATTTGAAAATTGATATTTCTTATATTTTTTTCTTTGTTCTTTCTTTTAGTTTGTTATAGTTTTTAGGCTTTTTTATTCTTTGATTTTTTTTTTTCATTATGATATCATCCTCCATCTCTTCACGTGGGCCCTGCAAGCTTGTAGATGGGGCATCGATTGCTATGGCAGAACACCGGCTTCTAGGCCTAGTAGCAAAAAAGAAGTTTTTAGCCGGCAAGGTGGAAATCGGGAAGCAGAGATGGAGAGTTGTTCTGAATAAATGAGAGAACGAGAGAGAATTAAGAAGAATGAATATTAATTACATTTGAATAAATGAGTGTTTGCATTTGTTCTGAATAAATGAGAGAACGAGAGAGAAGAAGAATGGATATTAATTACATTTGGAAAAAAACGGGGTGATGCGGGTATTGAATATATATTTAAGTTTTTTTTTTTAAAAAAAAAACAATTCTTGCGGGGTGATATGGATATTAATTACATTTGAAAAAAAAACGGGGTGATGCGGGTATTAAATATATATTTAATTTTTTTTTTAAAAAATAAAAATTCCTGCAATGGAAATAAAAATTAATTTTCATTTGCCACGGCTAATTCGTTGCAAAACAAGTTTCTTTTTTTTTTTTTCTGGAATTGGTTTTGCAACGGCAAATCCGTTGCAAATTATATTTGCAACGGATAACATTGGCAACGGTTAAGCCGTTGCAAACTCCGTTGCAAAATTTTCCGTTGCAAATTACATTTGCAACGGATTTGCCGTTGCAAAACAAGTTTTTTTTTTTTTCCCCTGGAATTGGTTTAGCAACGGTATAGCCGTTGCAAATGTAATTTGCAACGGAAAAGTTTGCAACGGAATTTTGCCGTTGCAAAATTCCGTTGCTAACGGCACCCTTTTTTTGTAGTGTCTCAATGTCTAGATTTTCCGGTCATATTCCGGCAGAGATTTTTGAGCTTTCCCTTGATCTGGGCTGGAATTCTTTGAAGATTCAAAAACCTGTTGATCAAGGATCTCTACATTAATAAAGATTTCTGTTTTAACTAGATAATAATCGTAATATTATATATGAAGTTCTAAACAATATTAAAATTCTTATAAATTCTAAATTTTATTAACCTAAATCTTGATTGAAATTCTAAATCCTGTTGAAGATAAAATGTGTATATTGTGTTTACTGCTTTATTATATTCCTTCTGTTGTAATTAGTTAGGCAGTTAGTTAGGCAGTTAGACAGCACATGTGGTGCATTGCAGAATTGTAGTTAGTTTGTTATTATTGCTTGTATAAGTAACTAGCTTGGTTAATGAATTCATTACTGCAATACATTCAAACAATTTCTTCCATTCACAATCCATTTTACATGGTATCAGAGCAAGGCTAAAATCCAATCTCACTCTATCAAAAATTTTCTTCTTCTCCAGACTACTCTATCTATCTCTACACCTTTTTCGTGTAGCATCCCAAAACACAAACACATTCCAGTCTATCTATCACTCATTTCCAGTCACAATGGCTCAAGAAAATCCATCACAAATCCCATCTATCCATGGCAAAGAAATAGCCACTTCCAGCACAGACTTTTCCAGACTAAACACCTCCAGTCCCTACTCTTCTCATCATTCAGATCACCCAGGATTAGTCCTCATCTCCAAACCCTTGAATGGGAACAATTATTCAACATGGAAGAGAGCTATGTCATTAGCCCTAAATTCCAAGAACAAGCTGGGATTTGTCGATGGCTCAATCGACCCACCTTCACAAATCAACAACCCAGAAGACTATGCAATTTGGTCCCGATGCAATGATATGGTCCATTCTTGGATCATAAACACACTAAACCCAGAAATTTCAGACAGTGTTATATACTACACTACAGCCTATGAGGTGTGGGAAGATCTTCGGGAACGACTTTCCCAAAGTAATGCACCTAGAATCTTCGAACTACAGCGTGATATTGCCTATTTTCGTTAAGAGCAACTCTCTGTCTCAGCTTATTACACAAGATTAAAGAGTTTTTGGGACGAACTGAGTTCCTACAGTGATGAAGCTCACGGTGCACAACACGACCAGCAAAAGCTAATGCAGTTTCTAATGGGACTAAATGATTCTTACAGTGGGATTCGAGGTCAGATTCTTCTGATGAGTCCACTCCCTTCGATTCGCCAAGCCTATTCCTCTGTTTCTCAAGAGGAGAAACAAAGGCTTCTGAGTTCGACCCATATCGGTGACAGTCATGGTGGTGCTGCCATGGCAGTTCGAACTCCAACTCTGAGCAGCAGACCCACCTCTTCGATCGGTGCAAGGAGGTTTAACACTTTTGGATCGCAAGGTTTTAGGTCATCGTCCCCTGAGACGATGAACGGGGGACACAGGCCTGAAGAGGAAAGAAGGCGTTACCGAGACGACGAGAGGAGGCAGCGTTTTAACGCTGGGGCTGGGCCGGGGCAGCGTTTTAACGCCGGGGCTGGGGCTGGGCCTGGACGAGGCCGCCCACACTGCACCCACTGTGGCCAGATGGGCCACTGGGTGCAGTCCTGTTATGGGTTGCGTGGATACCCAGCAGCCCACTCAAGGGGGAAGTCCACGGGCCCAAGCCCATTTTACAATAGGTCTGCAGCCAATAATGTGACTGAGAGCAATTCAGAGGCCCAAGAAAATGACAGCCCATTTCCCGGAATTTCAGAGGCCCAAATCAAGCAACTTTTATCTTTACTTGACAGTAAAAATGAAGGTTCAAGTTCTCAAGCACATGCCACTACCAAGCCAGGTTTGTCTAAAATAATCTCCCGAAAATGGATTATTGACAGCGGGGCCACAGATCATATTTCATCATCGTCAGAATTATTTTGCACAACCAAACCCTGTTCACTACCTCCTGTGTTATTACCGAGTGGAGAAAAGGCACAAATTATTGTGAAGGGATCGCTACCTCTTAATTCAGTTTTTTATCTGAAAAATGTGCTTTGCGTGCCTACCTTCAAAGTGGATTTAATGTCAGTCAGCCGTCTGACAAGAGGATTAAATTGCTCAATAACATTTTTTCCTTATTGGTGTATTTTGCAGGATCTGGCTACGAGGAGGATGATTGGTTTGGGTAGACAACGCGATGGACTCTATTATCTGGTGGCGCTGGCAACGAAGAATCATACCAGAAATACCTCACCAACCTGCAACCTCACCACTACATCCACTACCCTCTGGCATAACCGTTTAGGTCATACATCCCCTTCCCGTTTAAGTTTTATTGCTAAGAATTATTTAAATTTTTCAATTCAGTCAAATCAAGCTTGTCCTGTCTGTCCTTTGGCCAAGCAGAGTCGTTTACCATTCAGTCATAGTGTCATTTCCTCTGTAAAACCTTTTGAAATTATCCATTGTGATATTTGGGGTCGTTATCGATATCCTTCAAATTCAGGTGCTTATTATTTTCTCACAATAGTTGATGATTACACACGATTTACATGGATCTTTCTAATGAGCCAGAAAAATGAGACACAATCACTTGTCAAAAAAAAATTTTCTCATGTCCTCACCCAATTTAATTCTCACATTAAAATTTTCCGCAGTGACAACGGTGGAGAATTTATCTCCCTCCGTTCTTTTTTTGATGATCATGGTGTCATTTTTCAACACTCTTGTGTTTACACGCCTCAACAAAATGGGGTTGTGGAACGCAAACATCGACACATTTTACAGGTAGCTCGAGCCTTAAAATTTCAGGCTAGTCTACCTATCCGCTTTTGGGGAGAATGTGCTCTCACTGCTGTGCATCTCATTAATCGGTTACCCTCCCCAGTACTTTCCTTTAAAACACCGTTTGAACTTCTTTATTCAAAACCACCTTCATTTTCCCATTTACGTGTTTTCGGTTGTTTGGCTTATGCTACAAATGTCCATCCTTCCCATAAATTTGATCATCGATCCATACCATCAGTATTTATCGGCTATCCTATTGGTCAAAAAGCCTATAAATTGTTTGATTTATCAACACAAAAAATTTTTACAAGTCGGGATGTCAAGTTTCATGAAATAATTTTTCCTTATGCATATTCTCCAACATCACAGCTTGATCCACCTCATAATTCCGGCCCACTACATCTCACAGCCTATCCCGATCCCCTCCTATACCCCAGCCCAATACACACACCAGACCAGCCCCACTCACCATTTAACCCAAGACCCATACACTACCGAGCCCATTACCCACCTTCACCCCACGGCCCAATACCTATCCCGAACCCATCCACACCCACATTAGACCCAACACCCGATCCCCATCCTCAGCCCGACCACCCTACTTCTTCTCCGATCAAACTACTTCCCGTTCCTTCTCCTTCAAACTCCGACCACCACTCTCTACCTTTCCATCATCAAACTCATTCTCCAGTTCCCACTTCCTCACCTCTAACTGACCCATCTTCTCCACCTACAGTAGCCCCACTTCGGCGCTCCACCCGACCGACGGCTCCACCGGCAAAGCTTCGCGATTACCTCTGCTCCACCGTCTCCTCCACCCAATCATCATCCTTGTTACCAGGTCCGACCAAAGGTACTCATTTTCCACTTGCCAATTTCCTCTCTTATCACCGGTATTCCACTGCCCTTAAATGTTTTACTGCTCAGATAAGCTCGGCAATTGAACCTACATCATATGCCGAGGCTGCTTCCAATCCTCAATGGCAAGCAGCCATGGCCTCCGAATTGCAAGCTTTACAGCAGAATGGCACATGGACCCTTGTCCCTCTACCCACTGGAAAATTCCCAATCGGTTGTCGATGGGTGTTCAAAGTCAAACACCATTCCGACGGTTCTGTGGAGCGATTCAAGGCTCGATTGGTCGCCAAAGGGTTCACACAGTTAGAGGGGGTTGACTATCAGGACACATTCTCACCGACGGCGAAAATCATCTCTGTCAGATGCTTGCTCGCCTTGGCTGCCTTTAACAAATGGTCTATTCACCAATTGGACGTCAACAACGCCTTCTTGCACGGTGAATTAATTGAGGAAATATACATGACTCCGCCACCAGGGCTTCGGCGACAGGGGGAGGAAGGATTAGTATGTCGCCTACACAAGTCTCTGTATGGGTTGAAGCAGGCTTCTCGCCAGTGGTTCTCCAAATTCTCAGAAGCCATTTGTTCTGCAGGCTATGAGCAATCACGGGCAGACTATTCCTTGTTCACCAGAAAACGAGGCAAGTCTTTTACTGCTCTTTTGATATACGTGGATGATATATTGATTACTGGGAATGATATTGAGAGTATAAATGCAACTAAGAAATACCTGCATAGTAATTTTCGTATTAAAGAACTTGGTGATTTGAGATATTTCCTTGGCATTGAGGTATCTAGTTCTAAGAATGGAATTTTCATTTCTCAACGTAAGTATGCACTGGAAATCATTGCGGATGCAGGACTGTTAGGTGCAGCACCAATTGATACTCCCATGGAACGGGGATTAAAATTATCAGATGAAAGTGACTTACTTAGAAATTCCAGTCAATATAGAAGACTTGTAGGCAGACTGATTTACTTGACTGTTTCTAGACCTGATATAACATATGCAGTACATGTGTTGAGTAGATTCATGCATCAGCCTAGAAAATTGCATATGGAAGCAGCCCTTCGAGTTGTCAGATATCTAAAGGGGGCTCCTGGTAAGGGCCTATTTTTCTCCTCGAATAGTGATGCTAGATTGAGAGCCTATTGCGACTCGGATTGGGCAGGTTGCCCGCTTACTAGGAGATCTACTACAGGTTACTGCATTTTCCTTGGTCCTTCATTGATATCTTGGAGATCAAAACGACAGAGAACAGTTTCACTTTCTTCAGCAGAAGCAGAGTATCGGGCAATGACAGGAGCCTGCTGTGAATTGACATGGCTCCGATGTCTATTAAAAGATTTGGGTCTTCCCCATGAAGAGCCCGCTTTGTTGTATTGTGATAACCGAGCTGCACTACATATTGCGGCGAATCCAGTTTTTCATGAGCGGACCAGGCACATAGAGATGGATTGTCACTACATCAGAGATAAAATTCAAGACGGTTCGATATCTACGAAGTATGTGAATTCTGCACATCAATTGGCAGATGTTTTGACAAAGCCCCTGGGAAAGGATCTATTTGTTCCCATGATTCGCAAGTTGGGAGTGCAGGATATCCACTCTCCAACTTGAGGGGGAGTGTTGAAGATAAAATGTGTATATTGTGTTTACTGCTTTATTATATTCCTTCTGTTGTAATTAGTTAGGCAGTTAGTTAGGCAGTTAGACAGCACATGTGGTGCATTGCAGAATTGTAGTTAGTTTGTTATTATTGCTTGTATAAGTAACTAGCTTGGTTAATGAATTCATTACTGCAATACATTCAAACAATTTCTTCCATTCACAATCCATTTTACAAATCCTATTAACCTAATTGATATCCAACTTGAACAAAGTCGGGTCTTCAACATTTAGTTGAAGCATTAACAACTTGGAGGTGCTCCGTCTCACTAAAGTGAACATGTTATCCAAGGTACCTCAAACCATGGCAAATTCATCCTCTTTTTCATTTATATCTCTGAGGGATTGTGGATTGCAGGGAGAGTTCCCGATGGAAATATTTCAATTACCCAACCCCCGCTTTCTCACCGGATATTTGCCGGAATTTCAGCCAGGCGGCCAACTTGAAGTAGTGTTGCTTGCAGGAACAAGTTTCGCTGGTCAGCTGCCAGAGTCTATTGGGAACCTCAAATGATGTGGCAGGATGTTATTTTTCAGGGGTGATACGTACCATCTTCACTTGGTAATCTTACGAATCTGAATTATCTAGGCCTTTCTCATAACAGTTTCTTTAGGAAAATCCCTTCAACGTACATACCTGTCGCTTCAACAATTTCAGATCTTGTACCTTAGATTGGCTTGGAAATCTAACCAAACTCAATTTTGCAGACTTCACACAAACCAATTCATATGGTAATATTCCATCCTCTTTCAGAAACTTGACTCAGCTCACCGTCTTGATGCTTAATGGAAGTAAATTAACTCGTCAAATTCCATCTGGGATAGGAAACCATAACCCATTGATTGCACTATACCTTGGTGAAAACAAACTGCACGGTCTGATTCCCGAGCCTATTTATAGGCTTTAAAATCTTGAATAACTTGACATAGGTTTTAAGTTTTTTAGTTCAGAAACCTTGCTTTCCTCCGGTTATCGTATATCTATATGTCTCTTCTTAATAGGCACAATGCTACCATTCCTCAGCTAAATCTAAGCTTTATCTGGATGCAATGCAGGCGAGTTTCCCAGTTTCTTGCGTGATCAAACCATCTAGTGCTTTTAGAACTTCACATAACAGACTTGAGGGACACATACCCAAATGGTTTATGATCAACTTGAGTACTGGAACACTCGAGGCTCTATCTTTAGGTGGCAACCTTCAGAGAAAGGATTGTTGGAATTAATTTTCAAGTACACGTTCGTTTAGTTTTTATAAGTGTATCCTAAATGTAGGCATAACTATTAAGCAATATTTATTTTGTAAGTTTCTTGAATTATCATGTGTTTAAAGTATTATAAATTTAAGTCCTGTACTGTAGGGACTTCATATCCTAAATTTAAGTCCTACACTATAGGGACTTTCTATACTAGGAGAGCAATGAGTAATGTAATATGAATGAGAGTGTCTTTAACCATCCTTTCATCCATTGGTAAAATCTATCTATCTATTTATCTTTCACCATACTTTCACCCATTGGCTATCTATCTATCTATCGATAATATTTAAGTCATGATCATTCAAGTGATCCTCTCCCCCTCTTTTATTTCTTTATCTTCTCATATAAGGTCTTTATAAAAAAAACAACATAATCCTTTTATTTTATAACAAATCAACCTTCCACCATAATTTTGACCTCCCTAACATCCAATTTGTTAATATCCTTGATTCAATTTATTTTTAATGATTTCTTCATATTAAGTAAAAAAAACTACCCATTTTCTATTTTAACTCAATTTTAAAATCTTAGTTTTTATTGCATATTTTTATAATATACGTAGTTTGTTTTTGTGCTTATTTTTTTTATATCTTTTTTCTATAAAAAATTGTTGTATAAATGTATGAATTATATATGTTAGGGTTTGTACTATTCCCTCTCTCAATCTCTCCTCTCTCTCACTACCAAGGTATGTCACTTCTTCTTAGATTTTTAGTACGTGTTTTCTAGAGTTATTTTCAGTCATTATTTCTTGAAAATGCTTTTTATGAAAGTAACTCGGGGAAAAGCGTGATTAACAATAAACCTTTTAGTGAAGGTGTTCTTGCCCCTGAGAATTGGAGAAGCGCAAGCAAGCTGAAGGAATGCATGGACGTGGAGTCTAGAACCGCAAATATGTACAGTGGAAGGAATGGAGGAAGTTGAAGTTCAGAGCAGTGTGGAGTGAGTTTAGATGCTTTAGGAAACGAAAACAAGGTTAAAAAAGTTGATCGTAAGGTTCATGGTGTGCACGCACAATTAGTCCTAATTAACTCAACAACTAATGGTGTGTCTTCTCCAGAGAATCCTCCATTCTCATACACTTCCAGGTCATGGCAGAAACTTAGTCTTCAGGTACTGTTGTCATTTTGACTTGAGTGAAATATTGTAGCCTCTTAATTGTTGCATGCATCTTCATGCACTGCATTTTTGCTTTGTATATACACTTAATTTGACAAATTAAATTTAAATTATCTTTTTTATTATATAACCTTAGGAAAAGTGCATACCTCCTAACTGTGCACTGGAAGGTTCTTATCTGTTTCTGTTGTTCTAATTTGAGTTTATATGTTTATTTTCATCTTACAAGTTAGTGAATACCGATCCTGTAATAGTGCACCGGAAGGTTTCTACTGTTTCTTGGAGGTATATAAGTTGAAGAACTTCCACGTAGAGTTTGCATTTCATTGTAGAACTACTCACCTGGTTAATTACCAAATCATGATTATTACTTGCATTCCTTGGATCAATTGTTGATGCCAATTTTCTTTGGTGTAGGAACAATATAACGCTGTTATGCATGCCAAACATGGAGAGGACCTTTTGTTAGAATTGTGTAATTGATGAAGAACAATTAGAGAGAAAACAGGGGAGAGAGAACAGAGGAGAGGGAGAGAAGAGAATTCGAATTTTATTATCTTTGTCACACACATTGTGTGTTACAACAACCTTTATTTATACATCTTGTATACTCTCTATTTGATACTCTAACACCTTTAACTCATTCTAAATATAATCAGAATTTGTGGCTAAGAATTGGGTTTACAGTATTTCTAAGACTGCATCCTAAGATATGAGATTAGATTTTAGAGTCTTGATTGTAGGCACTTTACAATCAATCAACCAGTGCTTTGAGGGTCGAACTGAAGACAGTATGGAGAACAAAAAAAAGTAGTTGAAGGAGATAATGACATACCTTTCTAGTCATTATACCCCTACTATCGTCTATGATATTCCCCCTTTCACCTCCCTTGTTTGCAATTTATTTTTATATTATAAAAAAAATATTATTTAATTTATATTAGTTGTTTTATGTTATTTAATGCCATTGTAATTGATTTGTATATACATATGCAACATCAAATTAATCCCATATAATTTATATTTTTCTGCTAAAAAAACGCCAACACCACAATTATATATATATATATATATATATATATATATATATATATATATATATATATATATATATATTAAGAAAAAGGAAGGATGACTTTCGATATATATATATTAAGAAAAAGGAAGGATGACTTTCTATGCAGGCTAGAGTAGCAGACAATGAGTACGAAGAAAAATGGGTCCGGCTGGGGTGTTTTCCATTTTCTTGCCCTAACAACAAGCATGACAATATTTTTTAGGGTGAGAGAGAGAAGGAAAGGTGTGTTTTCCATTTTCTTGCCCTCACAACCATCTGGGGCCGTCATTAAAAGCCTCTGCAGCAATAGGGACAGTTGTATAAGAATTACGCAAGTGATTTGGTAAAATGATATATGTTTGTGTTACAACTCATCTTTTTATACAGCACATGGCTGATTGATAATAATAACATGATTTAAGGAATATATATACAGAATCAGAGGGAATCATGGCTGATTGACGAAGAGGAAATCAGATTGACGAAGAGGAAATCATGGCTGATTTCCGTGGGTTCCCTTATAAGTTGATCACAAAAAGTGCCTGATTCCACAAATTCAATTGCAAAATTTGTCAAGCTAACAACAAAACTATATAAAAAGTAAGATAATCCAAAGGCATGGTAGTTGAATTGAAAATAAAGATTATAAACCTGCCGTGAAGCTAAAAATGCATTATTGAATTATTTTTTAAAGCTTTCTCTGCAACTTCCATAAGAATTATAAAAACAATAAAATAAAATTGTTTCTTCAGTTTTGGCAATGAATGCAACATTAGTCTTGGTGTTATTATGAAACCCCTTCATCATACTATTTTTTTATCAATTCATAATGATATTTTACGTTGATTTGGTCAAATTATTCAGTATATGGACAATCAATCCCTTGATCCATTCCACTGTTTACAACACCAAAATCCCCAATGAAATTAGTTGATGAAAATTGAAACATTTTTTTTTCTTCACAAAAGAAACTTTGTTACTATTTATTATTTTCAGACACACTCTCTTCATTCTGACAAATATAAATCAATACTTTAACATTGGATATATGTTATTGTGATATCACTGTGTATGTTTGTAGCATCTAAACTATTTTGTTTAAAGGAAGTGTTTGGTAAGCACTCAAAAAGTGATTTTTAATAACATTTGAATTTGTTTTTTTGCTTTAAATGATTTTTTTTTGTTTTTTTAGATCATATTAATGTGCTAATATTAAAAATTATTTTTAAAAATAAAAAATTATTTTAATGTATTTCTCAGTGAAAAACACTCTGAAAAACAACAGCAACTACACTCTCAAACACCCTCAAAGTCTTCAAGCCATCTTCCACGTTTATCTTATTCATTGTCTATCTCTATATCTGTTATTAGCCATTAGAATGATAGGATGATTGCGGTGGTAATAGGTACCTTCCAAGTAAGGTAAACGCTCAATCCAACTTGGCTTACAGACCATGTCACAAGTTCGTGATGTAGGCAAATTATTAGCATTCTTAATATATCTTATAGTAAATTGTATTGTTTATTTGTCTCTTATAAATTAAGAAATTTTGTATTTTTTTTAAACTTTTGGTCTAATTAATTAAGATTAAAGAAAGTTATTCTCAGTAAAGAAATTTTTATCTTATCAGGTTAAAAACCTAATTGTTCTAATATGTCACAAAACTTATGAACTTGTAAAATCCATGCAAAAGTATTTCAAACTCTTTAGTTAAAAAATAAATGTTTGAATTTTTATTCTTAAGGATTCTTGGCCATATGAAAAAAAAAAATTAGTTTTGACCCGGCCCGACCAGGTTGACTTGAAATCTTTGGTTTGACCATAAACCAAATAAAAAAATCCTGGTTTAACCCATTAACAAACCTAAAAACAAAACCCAACTAAAAACATATCAAAAACTAAAAAAAACACACAAAAACTCAAGAATTCTTGAACAAACAAATCCAACACAAAATTAAAAATAAAAAACACTTAAGAATACCAAAATGAACCCAATAACATGGAACCTGAAACATGCTAAATTTGGTCAAAACAAAAGCAGTTACATGTTGAAAATCATGAAAGGAACAATAATATAGCATCCAATTACTTCAATTTTCACCTTAACATCATGATTTTGTCAAAATACGTTTCAATTCAAAATTGCAATCATAGGATTAAAAGCCAATGAAATCATGTTATTGATGAAATAAACACTAGATTATTTGTTAATCATACATAATAAAGGGTTATGAGCAATTAACTGAAATAAAATAAGACAAAATCATATAACTAAAATAATGTTCTTGAGAAGAACATGAAGAACAAATAAAGAAAATTCAACTTGAACCCACTAACATGGCTCTCAAACAAGACTAAATATGGACAAACTGAAGGGATATACATGTTGAAAATTATGCAAGGATTAATAATCTAATATCCATGCATTTCAATTATTAATGAATCATCATGATTTGACCAAAATGGGTTTTGGTTAAAAACCAAAATCCTTAAATTAAAAACCATTAAAATGTATTATTGATGCAAATAAACACTAGATTATTGGTTAATCATGTATAAGGGGGAGGTCTATGTACAAAGAAATCAAGTAAAATTGGTCTGAGTCTTAAGGCTAAGAAAATATTCATCCCACAACCATGAAGAACATACATAGAAAAACCTAGCCATTACCTAGAAATGGGAGACACAACCAAGCCCAGAAATGGACATTTTTGGCCTCCAAAACATGTTTTTTTTATCCCAACAAGTCATAATAACATACACAAACATGTTTATATATAAAAAACTAACAAAAAAAAAATTAAAACATCAAAATGAAGTATGAGGTGCAAATCCAAAAACTAACAACCAAAAACAACCTACAAGTTCATGCAATATGGATCCAAAATTGGTTTTCTAGAACTCATTTTGTGCACAAACAGACTTAACAAGCTAAGGATAAACACCTCTGCTTCAACATGCAAAACTTAAGCTAAACAAAACTAAAACAACATTATACATTAAAAAAAAAAACTTAAAAAACAACTTTAATGTATCAAAATCATAAAAAACTTCAAAAAAACATCATTAAATAAAAATCTTAACAATAAAAAGTTGAATGCAACATAATTTATTCAGCACTCAAACATCCTTTTTATGCTTATAAACATGAATATAAAATAATAATAAAAAAAAAAACAACAAAAGCATACCACAAAGGACCTACTTTTGGACCAATAAGTATACATAAAACAACTACTCTCTCTTTGTTTTCCTTTCGAAGGTCTTATAACTCGTAAGCTTACTCCTCTTTCCAAGCTTAAAAACTTATCTTAGGTTATTGGACTTCTTACATTGATGTTCTAACTTAATATTTCCTTTCTTTTTTGTCTTTCCCCCTATTTCTCCTCTTTCCCTCTTGATCTTGAAGGAGGAGGGATCTTAAATCAATTTCTAACCTCTTAATCTTGATGAAAATGCTTTAAATCCTTAAAAATAACCCATTGAAGCCCTTGAGTGTAAACATATAAAAAACAAGTCAATTTTTGTACAATAGTTTCATTGTCAGTAATGATTGTGTTGGCCACTTTCAAGGTTTTTCTTAGAGTGATTATGACATCATTATCACCTTAAACCACCCCACATTTATTCATTTGAAATTGACATCTCAATCAACCAAAACTTCTAAACATAGATGCTAAGGTGATGAACTACATGTCATTCATTTTCTCTTCATTAAGTTTGAAGGACGCATCTTAAAAATATGATTTAGGTTTGAAAATTGTCAATGAAGTCCCTTTTCATTCAATTAGTTTTAATTGCACCTTTATCGCCTTCTAATTTTTAATTTTATGCAAATACACTTCTACTAAATTCAACTGTAGGCCCCAAGTTCAACGCCTTTTCCATTTCTTGGTTCTGAGTTTGTGAATTTTAAGCCTCAATTAACTAACAAACTTTCAATTAAAATTGGCCCATAATTTGGTCAATTTTAACCACTTTATTCAAGTTATTTTTTTTTTAGTTTGGTCATTTGTTTTGAATTTATTCAATAAAGTCTCCAATTGACTATCAAACTTCAATATTTATGAAATTAAGCCCTTGGTTTGACAAAATTAACTCTTAAAAATTGCAATTCGACCCAATGCTTTAATTTCTTCCAATTAAAGCCTAAATTGACTTAAAATTCAATTTTTCTTGCAATTAAGACCTTAATAAATTCAAATAAACCTTGAAAAATTCTAATTGAATCCTCAAACATCTAATTTTCTCCTTAAATCATTTTTTTCTTACAAATAGAGTCTTCACTAGTTGAAAATACATTGTTAGACTTTCTAATTTAGTATATTTTGATCTTACTCAACCAACCTTCTATAATTTTCTAGGTGTTCTAGTATAATCTTCTCATTGATATATTATTTTTGATTTTTTTCCAATATTATTTTGTTTATGCAGGCCCCTAAAATGGGTAATAACAAGGCTCAAATCTTTACAAGTGATTTTACAAGAAATATTTTATAAGACAACATTACATTGGTTGAATAGACCATTAAATATTTCATAATCATGTTTTAAGCATTGATCCTTCCAATAAGGCATTTTTTTAGTAATTTTTATATGTTTTCCGGATTCAAAGTTTTAATTCAATTTTTTTTATTTTCTTTATATTTTTAGATTTGTAGTTATTTCATAAGAGAGAGGTCAGGTTTTTTGGTCTATTATGGTCTTGTAATCACTTAAAGAGGAAACCACCATATGTTTTATTTTTCCAAGACAATTCAAATTCAAGGTTCAAATTTACAACCCTCATTGTCCATTAATCATCTATGTCATTTTCTTATGTTTTCTTATTGTTATTGTCCAACATAGCTTCTGCCTATATCACCTCCTTTTAACTTGACAGTAAAACCTCCAAAATAGATAAGATATCCTCCCAAAACACAACCACCTGATCTCCCCACTATTGCAAGCAATATCCATGTGAATAGCCTAGCCTTGCCTCTCTTTTTCTTCCTAAAAAAATATTGCCAATAGAAACCCCATAACCCTAAAGAAGTTAGCATCAACACCACACACTAGCTTTCTTGTTCAGTTTCTCATATCCCATTCCCCTTACCAACTTTCATTCATCTTTCACCATACACAAAATCAGAAAAACAAAAACAAGCATTTAAAAAATGCTTTTCTCTCCCATAACTAAGAAAGACAAAAATACCCATTCTTCTTCTACAAAAGAAGATAACCCCTTTCGACCCAAGCTCAACAACTAAGAGCAACACTCTCCCTCATATTTTCACCATAATTACAACTACCAAAGCTCACCTTTGTTGGCCAAGCATAACCACCATATCATCCTTAAACAAACAATCCCTTTTTCTTTTAAAAAAAGTTGCAACCCAAAGTTTTCTCTAACAATACTAAGTCTCTCTTCTCAAGAATCCTACACCAAATGACCTGACATCTTTAGCCATTTCCTTTACAAGTGGCAATAGCCTAAAAATCCTCTTCACACCAACAACTAACCACCACTACCTCCTCTAACCAATAACCTAGTTAAAAGCCAACTTAAAGGAGGGAAACACCTCTAAATACTATATCAAACAAACCTAAATTACCTC
Source organism: Salix purpurea (assembly GCA_027405865.1). Lineage (NCBI taxonomy): Eukaryota > Viridiplantae > Streptophyta > Magnoliopsida > Malpighiales > Salicaceae > Salix > Salix purpurea. The sequence goes on along the minus strand of JAOWLH010000002.1, from coordinate 10,449,367 downwards.
ACTCATGACTATGTGACTATTTGAGACTGTGGTTGTGGTTGTGGTTGTGGTTGCTTTTGAAAGTGATTTTCATTCAAAAATGCATCAAAATGATTTTTTTTTAAATGATTTTTGATATCAGCACATGAAAATGATCTGAATACACCAAAAAAATAAAATAAAAATTCAATTTTTTTCAAAAATACTTTTGAAAAGCAATGTCAAACACCCCTTATAACCTGGAGGTTCTATTTAAATTACTACATATGGATAAAAAGAAAAGGAGGAAGATGAAAACAAAAGGAAAAGAGGGAGGAGAAACTAAAATAGATAATGAGGCTTACTACTGGACATAATAATAGGCATGTACAAGGCTGCATTAAAAGTGGAGTCTACACACTTTTAGGGTTAAGACTAAACAAATACAATTTTATAAAATCTGAAACAAACCCTAAAATTGTAAAGAGACTAATCACAAATCTATGACTATTTTTTAGAACCAATTTTATAGAAATAAGCAAAGGAGACAACTTCTTAATAGGGACAACAAGTATCATGTAAATTTTAGTGATCCTATTTATGATGAAATAGATGTGGATTGATATTCTCTATTAATTTATGGTTCTTATTTTGATAATGATTATATTGATAATAATAACATAAACAATGATAGTAATGGAAATGCTGATATCATTTATAATGTTATCATTATTCTAAAAGCTAATAAAAGAGAAATTAATAATGGTCAATTATTGTTTTTATGCAAGTTTTAACATGAAAGGATTGAAGTTAAAATATAAAATTATTGTATGCTTGAAGTAGAAAAAGAATATGGGTTGAAGAGTCTTAACCGGACATCGATGAGATTGAGACAAGAGCAATATGAATAAGAGGACAAATTCTTTTCAACATGAAGGGATTGATGTAAGAATATTTTTAGAAAACAATTATTTGTTTTCTTAGTTATTATTATTCCTATTTAGTTTAAGAAAATATTTTTGTATAATGTTTTTATTATACTTAATTTCTATTAGGAATTTTATTTTTTATTATTCAATTAAGATCTAAAACTAGTATAACTAGGGTTGTTTAGCTTATATTTCAAGAAAATATTCATTAATAAAATTTTAAATGAAGTTTTTGTATGGTAATCTTAATTGATAGAATTTTGTGTTGTTTATATTTGTTGCAGTGTGCATTAAGAACGGAATTGATCTGGATGAGTGAGTACACACATTATGTGTTTTGCATTTACATCTTACGAACAATTTCCCATGTTAATTGGTGACATTGGCCCATTCAGTTGTCCATTCCACACGTTACTCTGGAATTCACCAAAACAAGACAACGAAAAAGACTTCCAGTAGAGCTAAAGTCTACAAGAAGACACTTTGTTTAACTTATCCACCGGAGCAAGGCAAGACGATGACTTATTGAATGTTTTTGTCGATATAAACTGCTTTATTATTTCACTTCTTTGCTTATTATGAAAAATAAAGATTATATACTAAAAACTATGCCAACACATTCCCGTTTCGTAACTATGCGAATGCTTTTGCTCCTTTTACTCTCGTTTTTTCATCTAAGAGCATGCCACTCTTCTCCTTCCATGCAGCCGTTATGCCATGATGAGGAGAGTCATGCCTTGATGCAGTTCAAGCAAAGCCTTGTCATTAATGAGTCTGTTTCTTCTGATCCTTCTGCTTATCCCAAGGTTGCATCATGGAAAGTTGATGGAGAAAGGGGTGACTGCTGCTCATGGGATGGTGTTGAGTGCGACAGGGTTTCTGGTCATGTGATCGGCCTTGACCTCAGTAGCAGCTGTCTTTATGGCTCCATCGACTCTAATAGCAGCCTCTTCCACCTTGTTCACCTTGGAAGGCTGAATCTTGCCGATAACGATTTCAACAACTCTAAAATCCCTTCTGAGATTCGAAATCTCTTAAGGCTGTTCGATCTAGATCTCTCACATTCTTCCTTTTCTGGTCAAATTCCAGCAGAGATCTTAGAACTTTCCAAGCTGGTTTCCCTTGATCTGGGTGGAAATTCTTTGAAGCTCCAAAAGCCTGGTCTGCAACATTTAGTTGAAGCCTTAACCAACTTGGAGGTGCTGCATCTCGGCGGAGTGGACATATCAGCCAAGGTACCTCAAATCATGGCAAATTTATCCTCTTTGTCATCTCTGTCTCTCAGGGATTGTGGATTGCAGGGAGAGTTCCCCCTGGGAATATTCCAGTTATCCAGCCTTCACTTTCTCAGTATCCGGAATAATCCATATCTCACTGGATATTTGCCGGAATTTCAGTCAGGCAGCAACCTTGAATTATTGTTGCTTGGGGGAACAAGTTTCTCCGGTCAGCTACCTGAGTCCATTGGAAACCTCAAATCATTGAAAGAATTTCATGTGGCAGGATGTTATTTTTCAGGGGCGATACCATCTTCACTTGGTAACCTTACAAAACTGAACTCTCTAGACCTTTCTTCCAACAATTTCACACCTAGTACCTTAGAATGGCTTGGCAATCTAACCGAACTCAATAGTTTAAGATTGATACAAACCAACTCATATGGTAACCTTCCATCATCTATTAGAAACTTCACTCAACTCACCGTCTTAGAACTTACTCAAAATAAATTAACTGGTCAAATTCCATCTTGGATAGGAAACCATACCCTATTTATCTCACTGATGCTTGGATTCAACAGACTGCACGGTCCAATTCCTGAGTCTATTTTTAGGCTTCCAAATCTTGAAGCACTTGATCTCCAAGAAAATCTCTTCCGAGGCACTGTAAATGTTGGCCTTCTTAGGTCAAGAAGCCTTGTTTCCTTCCAATTAAGTGGCAATAATTTGTCTGTGATTGGTAACAACAATGATAGTTTTGCTCTGCCAAAATTTCAAATTTTAGGTTTGGGTGGATGCAATTTATCAGGTGAGTTTCCAAGTTTCTTACACGGTCAAACCCACTTGGAGTCTGTAGATCTCAGTGAAAACAAAATTGAGGGGCACATACCAAAATGGTTTATGAACTTGGGCAATCTACGATATCTGAGACTTTCTTTGAACAAGCTTGAAGGAGCCCTTCCAATTCCACCACGTTCCACCATTATTTATACAGTCTCAGACAACAGTTTAACTGGAGAAATCCCACTAGCAATCTGCAATCTGACATCTCTCGTTATCCTCGAATTGTCTAACAACTATTTGAATAGCAAGCTTCCGCAATGTTTAGGAAACATAAGTAACTATGCTTCAGCACTCGATCTACGAAACAACAGCTTCAGCGGTGACATTCCTGATGCTTTCTCAAGTGGCTGCACATTGAGGGCAATCGATTTCAGTCAAAACCAATTGGAAGGGAAGATACCAAGATCATTGGCCAATTGTAACAAGCTAGAGATTCTCAATATTGGAAAAAACAAGATAAATGATGTCTTCCCTTCATGGTTGGGTATTTTTCCAAAGTTGAGGGTTCTGATTTTGAGATCCAATAGGCTCCATGGCATGATTGGAAAACCCAGAGCTAACTTTGAATTCCAGAGGTTGCAGATTGTTGATCTATCCGGTAATTGTTTTAGGGGTAAGCTGCCACTTGAATACTTTCGAAATTGGACTGCCATGAAAACTATCTATAAAGAACGCCCGTTGTACATGCAAGTAGTCTCAAGTTTCCAATTAACAGGGTATGAATTGACAAATGAATTTGACTACTCGATGACAATGACCAATAAAGGTGTGTTGACATTATATGAGAAGATCCAAGAATTTCTCACAGCTATTGATCTCTCGAGCAATCGTTTTGAAGGAGGAATTCCAGATGCCCTTGGAGATCTCAAAGAACTTTATTTGCTCAATCTCTCCAACAACTTACTCACTGGTCGCATCCCTCCATCCTTGTCCAACTTGAAAGAGCTTGAAGCTTTGGATCTTTCTCAGAACAAACTCTCTGGAGAGATTCCTGTCCAACTTGCACAGCTCACCTTCCTTGCAGTCTTTAATGTGTCTCACAATGTCCTATCAGGCCCAATACCACGAGGAAACCAATTCGATACATTTGGCAGAACTTCATTTGATGTGAATCCAGGATTGTGTGGAAAGCCTTTGTCAAGAAAATGTGGAAATGGTGAGGACTCGCTGCCGGCTGCTAATAGAGATGAGGGCTCGGTGGCATATCAACTTGAATTTGGTTGGAAGGTGGTGGTGATAGGTTATGCAAGTGGATTGGTAATAGGAGTGATTCTTGGATGCGTTATGGACACAAGGAAGTATGAATGGCTTGTGAAGAATTATTTTGCGAGGTGGCAACGCTAAAACTCGCATGCGTAGAACTTATTTCTAGTTATATTGTTATTTCTTGTATTTCCTTTCCCTTTTCTTTTCTTTCTTAATTTTCCCTTGTGCTATTCCATGTTTTGTGTTATATGGTAAGAGTGAATTTCACTTGGATTGCCTATTCCATGTGCTAAATATAAGATGATGTCTTTCAAATTAAGTACAAATTTTAGGACAAAATATCATGATATAGTTCTTTGTTACGTGCCTAGTTAATACTGGTTAATTGTTGTAAATTGGGACAATTGTTTCTGTGATAATTTTTGGTAGTGTCTGGCAATTGAAGGAGCCAGGGACCTCCACACTGATAATTGGATTAATTCAGAAATTGCATGCCTTTCTTCTTTCCCGTTCAGCCATAAATAGGCAATTACATAAACAAATTAACTACCCACCCAATTAAAATAACTTCCCACTAATCCTATTACTGCATAACTGAACACGTAATAAAAACCCTTCTAATTACATAACAGTCCCTTGACCTAATTAAATTGCAAACTACCCTTGCAGATAACCCCCTCGAATTAACACTTAATTAAACATTCCCCCCCTTTCTTACATATAAAAGGAAAAACCCTACATTTCAGCTCTTGGCTGTCGGCGCATAACAAAGTCCCCTTCTTCAAAAGAACTCGTCCCCGAGTTCTGGGTAACGCTGTCGCAGCTCATCAGCGTCCATCCACGTGGCATCCTCCACGCTGGTTCCCTTCCATTGAATCAAAATGTCAACCCCTTCTTGATTTCCCTTCTTCTTCAAGCGTCGGTCCAAGATTCTCTCCGGCTCTAGTGCCAATGTTCCATCAGACATCATCGTTGGGAGTTTAGGGTTAGTATCGACCTGATCCCCAACCTTTCGCTTGAGGCACGACACATGAAAGACTAGGTAAATTTTGGACTCTTTGGGTAAGTCCAATTTGTAGGCCACGGTTCCAATTCTTTGAAGGATTTGAAAGGGGCCGAAATACCTTGGGGCGAGCTTCAGGTTTCTTCTCACCGCGACAGACACCTGACGGTAAGGTCTTAACCTTAGGTATACCCAATCTCCAACTTCAAACTCTTTTTCAGTTCTCTTCTTGTCTGCGAAATTTTTCATCCTTGTCTGTGCAGCTTGTAGGTTTTCTTGTGCTAAAGCAAGGATATGCTCTCGGGATCGCAGTTCATCCTCCACGGCTTGCACTGCTGTGGTTCTTGGCTCGTAGGGGAGTAGATGAGGAGGTGCTCTTCCATAAACCAACTCAAATGGGGTGAACCCCGTTAATGAGTGTTGGATGTGTTGTACGCCCACTCAGCCATGGCTAGCCAATTGACCCAGTCCTTGGGTCGGTCACTAGTAAAACATCTCAGGTATCCCTCGATCCACTTATTTATGATTTCAGTTTGTCCGTCGGTTTGTGGATGATATGCTGAACTCATAACTTGGTGCCACTTAATTGGAACATCTCCTGCCAAAATCTGCTTGTAAACACTGCATCACGATCACTGACAATACTGTTAGGCATTCCATGTAACTTGAATACATTATCCATAAATGTTTTTGCCACTGTTGCTGCTGTGTATGGGTGAACCATAGGTAGAAAATGACAATATTTACTGAATCTGTCCACAACAACCAAAATTACGTTATACCCTTTAGATAGAGGCAAACCATCAATGAAATCCATGCTAATATCCACCCACACTTGGCTTGGTATTTGTAGAGGCTGTAGTAACCCTGTCGGCTTTAGGTTATCTGTTTTATTTCGTTGACATGTTTCACACTCTTTGATAAACTGCCTGACATGTTTTCTCATACCTTGCCAGAAGAATTCTTTCTTGAGTCTAGAGTGTGTCTTATGTGAACTAGTATGCCCTCCTATAGGGCTGCTATGGAAGTGGGCCACAACTTGGTCTTGCTGCTCCTTCATAGTCCCCAAGTGGATTCTGCCCTTGTAAAACAGAAACCCTCCCCTTAGTTGATACTTGAGTGGGTCTAGTTTGCCTTCATTGCACTTGTTGATTAACTCTTTCAGTTGGGGGTCTTGGTCATAGGTTTGAGGAAGGACCTCCCACCATTGAACATTGACCAGGCTGATTGCTTGGGCTTGACCTTGAGGTGTTTCCCACTGAATTGAATCCTCTTCCAGGGTTGGCATGCGATACAGGGCATCTGCTGCCTTGTTTTCCTTGCCACTCCTGTACTCCACGATGAAATCGAACCCTAGCAGTTTGGTTATCCATCGTTGTTGAAAAGGAGGGCCCACCTTCTGCTCCAATAGATACTTCAAAGCCTGTTGGTCAGTTCTGACCACGAATTTGTGTCCCAGTAGGTAGTGCCTCCATTTCTGAATAGCTAACACAAGGGCCAAAAACTCGTTTTCATAAGTAGATAAAAATAAGTTCTTACCCTTCAAAGCTTGACTGAGATAAGCTATAGGCCTCCCTTCCAGCATTAAAACAGCTCCTAGGCCTGCCTTTGATGCATCGCACTCTACAATAAATGTCTTTAAGAAATCTGGTGTGGCTAGGACAGGTGGTGTCACCATGGCTGCTTTAAGTGCTGTGAAGGCCTTGGTTGCCTCTTCATTCTACTGAATGAATTAATCTTGAGTAGTGCAGTGAGGGGGGCTGCCACACTACCATACCCCTTCACAAATCTTCTGTAATAACCAGTCAAAACTAAAAATCCCCTCAAAGACTTAGGATTTTTAGGTTCTGGCCATTCCACCATGGCTACAATCTTGGCTGGATATGCCTTGACCCCCTCTTTTGATATTATATGCCCTAAATACTCCACTTCCCTACACCCAAAGGTGCACTTAGAAAGTTTAGCATATAGCTGATTCTGAGACAAAATCCCTAGGATAGTTTTCAAGTGCTGGATGTGTTCCCCCACTGTTTTACTATATACCAGGATATCGTCAAAGAAAACTAGGACAAATTTCCTTAGGTAGGGTGTGAAAATGTCATTCATCAACCCTTGGAATGTTGACGGGATATTAGTGAGTCCAAAAGGCATGACTAAGAACTCATACTGCCCTTCATGTGTACAAAAGGCAGTTTTTGGGATATCTTCGGGTTTCATCCTAATTTGATGATAACCAGACCTCAAATCCAGTTTAGAAAACCACTCTGCACCAGTAATTTCATCCAATAACTCAGTAATGTTAGGGATAGGAAACTTAGCTTTCATGGTCTCTTTATTGAGAGCTCTATAGTCGATGCACATCCTCCAACTACCATCCGGCTTCCGCACCAGCAAAACAGGTGATGAATATGGGCTTTGACTGTTTTGAATGATGCCACTTTGTAGCATTTCCTTGACTAACTTCTCTATTTCTTCTTTTTGATAGTAGGGATAACGATATGGCCTGAGATTGGTTGGTTTGGCTGCTGCATGGAGCTGTATTTGGTGATCTTGGCTTCGGGATGGGGGTAATCCTTTTGGTTCTTCAAACACTGTCATAAAGCCATCCAAAACAGCTTGAATTTCTGGATTTCTTTCTGCTTTCCCCACTGCTGAAGTGACCTTCATCACTTGTAACCAAACTCCCTTACCCTTGTTTAAGGCACTTTTTCCCAAGCTTACTTCTTCTTCCACTACTTGTTCAGGTTGTTTCAGCCCCTGCAAGATGTGCGCCTTTCCATGCATGCTGAATTTCATGTGCAATTCAGCGAAGTTCCATTGGATTGTCCCCAAGCTTCTCAACCATTCTACCCCAAGCACAACATCACAACCCCCTAGGGTAAGCAAAAATAAGTTGGTTATTATGTGACATGTCTGCATTGCTAATTGAACTCCCTTGCAGCATCCAGGACACGAAAGGGTGTCTCCATTGGCTACCTGAATAGCCATTCTGCTCCCTACTATTTGCATCTTCTCCCTTTGAGCCACCTTAACATCGACGAAGCTATGTGTACTCCCAGTGTCAATGAGTACAATAACTGTGCTATTTCCAATATTCCCAATGATTCGCATGGTTTTGGGAGATGGAGCTCCAGCAATAGAATGTAGGGATATCCCCAATAATTCAGCTTGCAACTCTCCTGGTATGATTTCTGTATTTTCTGAAGGAAATATCTCTTCCCCTCCCTCTTCTTCCTCAAACTCCATGCCTTCTAACACATATAATCTTGGTCTGTTGCACTTATGACCAGGCTGGTACCTGTCATCACAGAAGTAGTAGAGACCCTTCTCTCTTCGTTCCTGCATTTGATTGGGGTTGATTCTCCTGATGGGGTAAGGATTTCTGGGCTGGAATGTATTTTGGGGTCTTGTGGCTGGAGGGGCAGGTAATCTGGGTATAGGATTTGGGGCTGTAATTTTTGGGGTAATGTTTAGGGTATGTGTTTTGGGTGCAGATCTGAAAGTAGAGTTGTAGGTGGTGTGGTGTGTTTGGTTGAATTTGTATGGGTGGAATTTTCTGTTGACTTCTTCTTCCTGCAGGTGTGCTAGACCAAAAGCAGCAGCAAGGGTGTTCGGTTTGAACATGGTGACGATGATTCGCAGCTCATCCTCGAGTCCACTTAGGAAGGTACTAATACGGAACTCTTCGCTAACTCCATGCACTTTGTTTGACAGAATTTCAAAAGTTATCTGATATTCTTCAACACTTCCTATTTGCTTCAGTTTAGTAAATGCTCCGATGGGATCTTCAAAGGCTGTTGGTCCAAATCGGACGCGAAGTGCCTCCAAAAATTCTTCCCAATTAGCTACGGGACTGGAATCTTTCAACCAGCAAAACCATGTAAGGGCCTTACCTTCCATGTGGAAGGAAGCTAATTCCATCTTCTGATTCTCCAGTGTGCTGAAATAAGAGAAAAACTGTTGTGCCTTTAAAATCCATTCACTAGGATCTCCTCCATCAAACCGAGGAAAGTCCAGCCGTAGGGACCTTGCTTGGATGCTACCATTGACTTCACACAAAGGGTTAGTGTTGCCCCTTGTATTTGTAGAAGTCCCTTCTCCTGAGTTGAGTCTTATAGTCACATGTGCTAAACCCTCATAACTGGATGCTAAATTATTGAGTTGTTGCTGGATACCTTCCATCAATACTCCATGCCTGGATTGCTCATCTGTCAGCTTGGTAGTGACTTCTTGTAGATGCTGAACAGTTTCTGATAGCTGCGATAAACGAGTTCCTTCAGCCATGTCACGGGATCGTGGCTCTAATACCACTTGTTACGTGCCTAGTTAATACTGGATAATTGTTGTAAATTGGGACAATTGTTTCTGTGATAATTTTTGGTAGTGTCTGGCAATTGAAGGAGCCAGGGATCTCCACACTGATAATTAGATTAATTCAGAAATTACATGCCTTTCTTCTTTCCCGTTCAGCCATAAATAGGCAATTACATAAACAAATTAACTACCCACCCAATTAAAATAACTTCCCATTAATCCTATTACTGCATAACTGAACACGTAATAAAAACCCTTCTAATTACATAACAGTCCCTTGACCTAATTAAATTGCAAACTACCCTTGCAGATAACCCCCTCGAATTAACACTTAATTAAACATTCCCCCCCTTTCTTACATATAAAAGGAAAAACCCTACATTTCAGCTCTTGGCTGTCGGCGCATAACATTCTTGAAATACAATTCTTTTTTTAATGAACTATAATACAAATAACATGAAGCCAATGCATATATTCAATTAAAATCCTGAAAAAATAAGGGTCTAAACTTACATTTAAAGAAACAATCAAATATCTTCAATACTATTGAATCAAGAATTATATTTATATTTATATTTAATTATACAATAATGATGATTTAATTATATTTATTCATGTCATGCTGGCATGACTTTTGAAACTCAATAATCAAATTGCGGAAACAAAGAGTTGGATCAATCAATTCATTTGCGTACGCATATACCATGTTAGGATTGTGTAATTGATGAAAAAGAAAAAGAGAGAGAACAGAGGAGAGAGAGAAAAGAGGATTTGAATTTTATTGTATTTGTCACACTGAATGTGTATTACAACGGTTACACTATATTTATACTCTAACGGTCTAACCAGTGTTGCCGTCCTGGAAAGTTGCAAGTCGAATTGAAACGACTCCCTCTATAGGAACCAATAATATCTCAGCTAACCGTCCCCTTTGACCAAACAAGGTTTGACCATGCACATTTATATAAAATGGTGGATGCAGAATAACAAAACCAAGATAAAGCAGGAAACTAGGGCTTATATTACTTTTATTGAACAGCAACGAGCAAAAGGATTCTGTATTTTTAATAGAGAAGATGCCAGCCCTGAACATTTCCACAAACGTCAGCCTTTATGGCGTTGATGTCTCTGCTATCCAATCTGAATTCACCGCTAAACTTGCCAAGACCATTGCAGGCAAAACTGAGTCTATAAGTTTTGTTTTCAGCCCCTTTTTTTTAATTATTATTTTCGAGCAATCCATAGAAAGCTCTTTAAATTATTCGTGTTTTCATTATTTTCAGTCCAAGATTTTCTGAATGAAATAATGATCTGTCTTTTTTTCTGAAAAAACATGCTGCGAGCTTTTGTTCTTATTCACTACAAGAAAACAGGCCTGTTTGCAATGGATTTTTGCAACGGCAAAAATTCATTGCACAAATTGCAACGGGATTTCGTTTAGCAACGGATTTTCAGTTGCTAAATAAATTCCTGAAATTAAAAAAAAATATGGATTGCAACGGATTTGCCGTTGCAATTATAAATTGAAACGGAAAATCCATTGCAATTTAAAATCATTTGCAACGAATTGTCCGTTGCAAAGTAACATACTTTGCAACGGATAATCCGTTGCAATTTAAATATGCAGCGTGCCCCCCGTACCTTTTTACTTTCTTGCAGCGCACCGTTTTAACTTAGTAATTAATTTTCGATTCTTCTCTTCCTCTCTCGTTCGTCTTCCTCATTTATGCTCATTTACTCATCAGATCACGAAATCAAAACAAACACAGCTAGCTGATCTCCATCTCTTGTTCCCGATCTCCACCTCACCGGCGTCGAGCTTCAGTGACCCAACAGACCCATCACCACCAGAACAAAGATCAGCTTCAAGTACGATCAACATTTCCATTTTTTAAATTTTCCTTAGTTTCTAAATTTGTTTAGGGTTTAGGGAGTTTCTGGAGAGCATTTGTAAATTAGAGATGAGAATTGAATGGAATGTGTAATTGTATTGATGACTTGAGTTGAACCTTTATACAAGAGATGTAACAAACTAAATAACAAACTAATCCTAATGTCTGCATTTACATTGTGCTTGTCAGACCATGAGTTGTAGATTTAATAACTGCCTAACAACATAACAGAATATTTACACTGTAAAGTAGAAATGACAACATGCATATTCTTCATCTTCAACACTCCCCCTCAAGTTGGAGAGTGGATATCTTGCACTCCCAACTTGCGAATCATAGGAACAAATAAATCTCTTCCCAGAGGTTTTGTCAAGATACTGCCAGCTGATGTGCAGAATTCACATATTTCGTAATTATCGAACCATCTTGGATTTTGTCTCTAATGTAGTGACAATCCATTTCTATGTGTCTGGTTCGCTCATGAAAAACTGGATTGGCTGCAATGTGTAGAGCAGTCTGGTTATCACAATATAGCAAAGCAGGCCCTTCGTGGGAGAAACCCAAATCCTTCAATAGACACCGAAGCCATGTCAATTCACAGCAGGCCCCCGTCATTGCTCGATACTCTGCTTCGGCTGAAGAAAGTGAAATTGTTTTCTGCCGCTTTGACCTCCAAGATATCAATGAAGGTCCAATAAAGATGCAGTAACCTGTCGTAGATCTCCTAGTAAGTGGGTAACCTGCCCAATCTGAGTCACAATAGGCTCTCAACTTAGCATCACTGTTTGAGGAGAAAAATAATCCTTTACCAGGAGCCCCCTTTAAATATCTCACAACCCGAAGTGCTGCCTCCATATGCAGTTTTCGCGGTTCATGCATGAATCTACTCAAGACATGAACAGCATACGTTATATCAGGCCTAGAAACAGTCAAGTAAATCAACCTGCCGATAAGTCTTCTGTACTGACTGGAATTTCTAAGCAAATCACCTTCATCTGATAATTTCAATCCTCGCTCCATAGGGGTATCAATTGGAGCTGCCCCTAATATCCCTGCATCCGCAATGATCTCCAATGCATATTTATGTTGAGAAATGAAAATTCCACTCTTGGAAGTAGATACCTCAATGCCAAGGAAGTATTTCAATTTTCCAAGCTCTTTGCTGCGGAAATTATTATGCAGAAATTTCTTAGTTGCATCAATACTAACAACATCATTTCCAATAATCAAGATGTCATCAACATATATCAGAAGAGCAGTAAAAGACTTGCCTTGTTTCTTGGTGAATAATGAATAGTTAGCCCGTGATTGTTCATATCCTGCGGAGCAGATGGCCTCTGAAAACTTTGCAAACCACTAGCGAGAAGCCTATTTTAGTCCGTATAAGGACTTGTGTAGGCGACATATTAAATCATCCTCCCCCTGTCGCCGAAGCCCTGGTGGTGGTGACATGTATATTTCTTCAGTCAAGTCACCATGCAGAAAGGCGTTGTTGACATCCAGCTGGTGAATGGACCAGTTATGAGAAGCGGCCAAAGCAAGCAAACAGCGAATAAAAATGATCTTAGCTGTGGGGGAAAAGGTGTCCTGATAATCGACGCCCTCTAACTGAGTGAAGCCTTTGGCGACCAAACGAGCCTTGTACCGCTCGATAGAACCGTCAGATAGATGTTTGATTTTAAACACCCAACGGCAACCAATAGGTGATTTTCCTGCTGGAAGAGGGACGAGGGTCCATGTACCATTATCTTGGAGAGCTTTCAACTCAGAAGCCATGGCTGCTTGCCAATTAGGATTAGAGGCAGCCTCGGAATAAGAGGTGGGTTCAGTGGCCATGCTGAGCTGTGCAACAAAAGAGTGAAAAGCAGGTGTATATCGGTGATAAGAGAGAAAATTAGCCATGGGATACCTTGTACCTTTGCTTGGACCGAGGAACAAGGAGGATGGTTAGTAGGAGGAAATGGTGGAGCATACATAGTCGTGAAGCTTGGCCGGTGGACCAGTGGGTCGGGTGGAATGCTTAGTGGGAGCAGTGACAGGAGGTGGATTGAGTAGGGAAGGTAATAATGGTGATTCTGTGTCTGGTGGGGAAAGAGGTGTAAGTGGGATGGGGTTAATTGGAAAGGAAGGAGATATGGGAGGGTGAGGAGAAGGATCTGTTTGTTGGGCTGTAGTGGGCGAAGGGTAAGGATCATAGTGGTCTGGGGCCGGAAGTGGTAATGGGCCTGTCTGGGTTTGTGGGTCAGATGGAGGAAGGGAAGCATAAGGGAAGACCGTCTCATGAAATTTAACATCGCGACTTGTAAAAAAAAAATTTTGTGACAAATCATATAATTTATAAGCTTTTTGACCAATAGGGTAACCGATAAAAATTGAGGGTATAGAACGATGATCAAATTTATGAGAAGGATGGACATTAGTAGCGTAGGCTAAACAACCAAAAACACGTAAATGGGAAAAAGAAGGAGGTTTTAAAAAAAGTAGTTCGAAAGGTGTTTTGAACGAAAGAATTGGTGAAGGAAGCCTATTGATAAGTGCACAGCAGTGAGAGCACATTCTCCCCAAAAAAGGGTAGGGAGAGTAGCCTGAAATTTCAAGGCTCGAGCTACTTGCAAGATGTGTCGATGTTTGCGTTCCACAACCCCATTTTGTTGAGGCGTGTAAACACAAGAATGTTGAAAAATGACACCATGATCATTAAAAAAATGACGAAGGGAAATAAATTCCCCACCATTATCACTGCGAAAAATTTTGATTTTAGACTCACATTGGGTGTGAACATAATTAAAAAAAAATTTGAGCAATGATTGCGTCTCACTTTTGTGTTGCATTAAAAAAATCCATGTAAAACGTGTATAATCATCAACAATAGTGAGAAAATAATAAGCACCAGAAATTGAAGGGTGGCGATAGCGCCCCCAAATATCGCAATGAATTATCTCAAAAGGTTTTACAGATGAAATTACGCTAGGACGAAAAGGTAAATGACTCTGTTTTGCCAAAGGGCAAACAGGACAAATTGTACTTGACTGAATTGAAAATTTTAAATAATTCTTCGCAATAAAACTTAAACGAGAGGGTGATGCATGACCTAATCGATGATGCCAGAGATCGGTGGTTGAAATGGTGAGGTTGCAGGTGGGTGAGATATCTGCGTCGGTTCTTTTTGTTGCTAGTGCCACCAAGTAATATAGCCCATCATGCTGTTTCCCCAAACCAATCATCCTCTTCGTAGCCAGATCCTGCAAAATACACTAATAAGGAAAGAAAGTTATTGAGCAATTCAATCCTCTGGTCAGGCGGCTAACCGACATCAAATCCACTTTGAATGTGGGAACACACAGCACATTCTTTAAATAATAAATTGAATTAAGAGGTAATGATCCTCTTGCAACAATTTTCGCTTTCTCTCCGCTGGGCAATGATACAGGAGGTAATGAGTAATTTTTCTCCATGTGGAAAAATAATTTTGATGATGAGGAAATGTGATCCGTCGCCCCGCTATCAATAATCCATTTGCGGGGGATTATTTTGGACAAACCTGGCTTGGTAGGTGCTTGAGAAGTCGATGCCTCATTTTTATTGTCAAGCAAGGACAGTAGTTGTTTTATCTGGGCCTCCGAAATGCCAATGACTGGACTGCTAGAGGGCCCATCAGATACACTATTCACCGCTGGCCTGTTGTGGAATGGGCCCGGGCCCATGGGCCTGCCCCTTGGATGACCATCAGGGTAGCCCTTAAGGGCATAGCATGTTTGGGCCCAATGGCCCATCTGCCCACAATGACTGCACTGTGGGCGTCCTCTCGACCCATCACGCATATTGGGCCCATCACGCCCAAAACCATTTCTCGGCCTGTCACGTGTAAAACGTCCCTCTCTTTCTCCTCTGCCATTCACGCCCAGACCTCCAAAATGCTGTTGTTCTTCACTTCTCTCTTCCCTTCCATTCACGCCACCAAATCGATCCCAAGAGTGAGTTTCTGGAGACCCATTGTTGTACCTTCTTGGAGAGACAAATTTGTTGCCACTGTTGCTCCGAACCGCCATGGCAGCGCCACCCCCAATCTCTGCAAAATTGGTCGAACTGAGGAGGCGTTGCTTCTCCTCTTGAGCCACGGACGAGTATGCTTGGCGAATGGAAGGCAGAGGACTCATCGAGAGGATTTGTCCCCGTATACCACTGTAAGTATCATTCAAGCCCATTAAAAATTGCATCATCTTCTATTGATCATGTTGTGCTCCATGCATGATTTCACTGTGTGAGCTAAGTTCATCCCAAAGCCCTTTCAGTCTCGTGTAGTAAGCTGAGACCGAGAGCTGGTCTTGGCGAAAATAAGCTATGTCCCTTTGAATTTCAAAGATTCTGGGGGCATTGCTTTGTGAGAAACGTTCACGAAGATCTTCCTAGACTTCGTTGGCAGTGGTGTAATAAATTACACTGTCTGAAATTTCTGGGTTTAGGGTGTTGATGATCCAAGAATTGACCATGTCATTGCAGCGGGACCAAGCTGCGTGATTATCAGGGTCTGTTTCCCTTGAAGGCTGGTTGATTGTGCCATCAACAAAACCTAATTTGTTTTTGGAGTTTAAAGCCAACATCATGGCTCTTTTCCAGGTAGAGTAATTGTTACCATTCAAGGGCTTGGAAATTAAAACAAGCCCTGGATGGTCTGAGTGATGAGAGCTGAAGGGATTTGAGACATTGAGTCTTGTTGGGTCTGTGTTTGAGTTGGCAATTTCTTTGCCGTGAATGGAAGGATTGGATGATGTGTTGTCTTGGGCCATTTTGGTATTGGATTTGAGTGGGGATTTGATTTGAGAAGATGAACACTGGGCAGTGGTGTTGATTTGATTTTAGTGGGGATTTGATTTGGAACTGATTCTGGGTGATTGAAGATGATTTTGGGACTGATTCTGGGTGATTGACTGTGTGGTGAAGTAGATGATTCTGGGAAATTGATTTTGTGAAATTGATTGAAGATGATTCTCGGTGAAAAATTCTACTAAACAAGCTCTGATACCATGTAAATTAGAGATGAGAATTGAATGGAATGTGTAATTGTATTGATGACTTGAGTTGAACCTTTATACAAGAGATGTAACAAACTAAATAACAAACTAATCCTAATGTCTGCATTTACATTGTGCATGTCAGACCATGAGCTGTAGATTTAATAACTGCCTAACAACATAATAGAATATTTACACTGTAAAGTAGAAATGACAACATGCATATTCTTCATCTTCAACAGCATTGTCATGGGTTTGTCTAGGTACCATCTATGCTCATGGGTTGTGGCTAATTAAGTGATTTTTTCGAGAAATTTCAGTCTTAATTTGAACTTGATTGGAGTTGGTAGTTTTAGGATTTTGTTGATATGGTTAAATCAGAGGGTGTTTTGTGGAGGAGGGGGTTCCGGTTGCATGTGAGTTGTGGGTTGTGGTTTCTGTTTTTAATTTGTGGAGGAGCGTGTTCGTGAAATTTGTATCCATGTCCGGCCGAAAGCCAAACGGACAAGAAGCTTGATCCATGCCTTCTTAATTAAAATGGAACTACTTGTATTTTTTTTTGCATCAAAATGCGAATGAGATGGTCTTTTCAATTTTGAAAAGGATTCATGCATGAACTCTTAATTTCAGAAAATAAGCCTTGATGTGTGCTACATACGTGACTCTGCTTTTGCTCAGTACATTATAATTTAAACTGAAATACTCTCTTGAGAGTCCTGCATCTGAATCTTACTTTGTGCTGCATAGTTCTTTGATTTTTGTATTTAAACTTTGAAAGAATCTGCTTATGATGAGGTGTATAGTTGTAAATGTGCTCGGTCAATTATTCCCTTGTTATTTGGTGTAATCTGATTTTCCTTCAGGTGTTATGGTTTTTGATTTCTTTCCAGGGCCATTCGGCATCCTGCAAGTGGATATGTTCAGGGAATAAATGACCTTGCCACACCCTATCTGGTTGTTTTCATGTCTATACCTATAGTTCCCTATCTTTTAAACTGTTTGCCCTACTCTGCTCCTAAAAAAATTCAACACCATTCACGAGACTAATGGATCAATCTCTCATCTGCTTTGAGTGCATACATTTTTGTTTTCAAATGTAACCTTGAGACTTCGACTTATGCATGCCTAACCTAGCTTTTCTATAAATTTATCTGTAGGGTCAACTATGCATGACCTGTCACGACAACCTCATGTATAGCCCCAGTTATTTCTAATTTATTTTATGCTTAATATGGTAACTTTGCATTGTGACAGAACCTGTTTCGAGACACATGGAAGAGCAAGGGCTTGAGTTTCTTCAATTTGCTTTCCGCTGGTTTAACTGTTTTTTAACACGGTAGTTTTTAATTCGCAATAAAAAAGATAAACTTGATTATATTCTGTATTTAGGTTACTTTTACTTCCTAAACTGCATCACGTGTGATTTTACTGGCACAAAAAATTCTGGCTAATCTGTTTCATTTGCATTCAATAATCAGTTAATACAAACAGCAGTCGAATTTATGAACAAGTCTAAGATTGTTGTGAAATTTGTTAGTCATGTAAAAGGCAGCTTCAGTTTTTCCTGAATAAGTTTCCTGTGAACTGGTTGAGGGTTTTTGCTTTTATTTGTGATGAGGTGTATTATTATTTTTTTGGCTAGGTTGAGTTTCTTTTGGAATGGCAACACGGCCGGATCCAGATGTTGATTATGATTTTAGTGAAATTTACAAGGAGTATACTGGTCCTCCGAGTTCTACTGTCAATAATGCACATGACAGGGAAAAAGTTAATAAAAGGTCCCTAGTGGACTATGACGAGGAAGAGGAAACTCCCGATCCGAATGCTGTACCTACTGATTTTACGAGCCGAGAAGCTAAGTTTTGGGAAGCTAAATCAAAGGCTACAGAGCGGAATTGGAAGAAGAGGAAAGAGGAAGAAATTATTTGTAAAATATGTGGAGAGTCAGGGCATTTTACTCAGGTATTACGTTGCTTCTTGGAAAACAAGTTGGTGAATGTTTGAAATGAGTGCATTGCATTCTCAGTGTGCGTTTATTTTTTAATTCTCTCTTTTATGTATAAAACAAGTCATTTATTTGTGATTTCAATTTGGATGGAACCTGCAATAACCATGTGGAAACTAAACGCTCTACATCTGAATCTATTTTGCCTTTATGCCTTATTTGCATGACAGCTTGTGTTTTTGTCCAGGAAACATACGTGGACATGCTTGAGAATTGAACTTGATGCCTAAACTGAATAATGTTTTTAGATTAACTATTGTTGGATGTTCTTGACTTTTAACTAACCCTACCAATTTGATGTATGCTTTGCTTCAGTGTTTACTTTGCATCACTGGCTTACCAGTGTTTGGTTTCCTTTTTACCAGTGGTCAGAAGAGCTTCAGAAGCTTGATTTCCAAGAGTTGGTGATGTTTCTTCAACACCTACCAACTGAGAATTGGACGCATCAAGAGCTTGAGATGGTGCTCTCTAGAGCGTTCATGGGGCACAGTATGTTCAACAACTCCCCCAGCCACTTAGCAAGCTAGAGAGTATTCATGTGGCACAGTATGTTCAACGACGCCATAGAAAGAAAAGAGAGATTTTCCATTTGTTAACAGCCCCGTTTCGGTTTCCTTGTCTAATAAATTTTGTTTTCCATTTGTTGGGAGATATTCCATGTTGATTTACTTAGATATATAAATGTAATCGAATCTCTGTTGTATTATGAATTTTAATTTATAATAATTTTTATTTCAACCATATTTATTTTGTTTTCAATATTAATAATATTTCAATATGTTCTAGTAGTTTTAAAATATTAATTTGTAATTAATTAAAAATTAAATATATTTAAAATTGATTTTAAAAATTAATTACAAGTTGCAACGGAATTTCCGTTGCAACTTATACCTGTGCATGTTTTATGTTCCGTTGCAATTTGAAACGGATTTGCAACGGCATTTCCGTTGCAATTGGCAACGGAATGGCCGTTGCAAAGTTTGCATTTGCAATAGAACATCCGTTGCAAAGCTGTTGGAAATTAACTTGCAACGGACAATCCGTTGCAAGCTAATTTCTAAGGGCCTGCTTGCAATTCCGTTGCAGGTGCCGTTGCTAATTAATATTAGCAACGGCTTTCTTTATTATTTGCAATGGATCGCTCCGTTGCAAACAGGCCTGTTTTCTTGAAGTGATTTCAGCTTGATTTCTTGATGCTTTTGTTCTTGTGTTTTGAGTTTGATAAATCTTATGAGACATTTGATTTTTAATTATGATATTTTCATAATAACACACCTTGTGATTGATTGTGATGGTTAGCGTGATGGCATAGGGTGTTTTGAGGAGTCGTTACCTGGTTATTTCGTTAGGGTTGCTAGAAAAACTGAATATTTTGTCTTTTTAGATGTTTGAAGGATAAGAGGTTAGTAGCGGTTAGGGAAGGAGTTAGAACCCCTAACACTGTTTTGAAAACCTGAAAAAAAAATGTATGATCTTTTTGTAAAGCCATGTTTGGCAAAAAAAAAAAACACCATTTTTCTAAACACAACTATCAAAATAGAATTAAGGGATTGTTTTCCAAACATACCCTTTAGCCCAAAAACTCAACATAAATTAAGGGTCAAATAAACAAACCCTTAATCTTGACTCAACTCGACCAGTTGACCTCACTGTTTAGCCCTTACCAAGTTGATTTAGTAGGGTTAAACCTAAAAACAAACTAGAGAAACCAATAACCAAGCATATTAAAAAACATTATTAGGCAAAAAAAAATTATTAGTAATTGATAACAAGTAGACCCTTCACCAGGAGAAAAACATCAAATAAATGTTCACAAAAAAGAAAAAAAATATTAGTAATTGATATGATTCCATAAAAAAATCTACCAAAATTTCAGCAGAATCTCTCTAATATTAGCAGATTCCAAGTTATCGACATATAACATAACCTTTAAAGAAAAATCCAAAACCTCTCAATTCAACCTCGACCTAAACGTCCTGGGTTTATATCTCCATAGACATCATTCTCATCACAACCACAATAAATAAAATATACATTTAACAACAATCACTAATTAGAACAAAAATTACGATAAATCTGGTCATATTAATTTGGATACCATGAATTGAGATTTAAATTCTTACATTCCAATCCTTTTTAAAGGGTGACATTCATACATATTAAGTTTATCAACATTTAAATGATACAAAATACTAAAATGTGTTAAGAAACCATCTCACCTAAAAGCTTAAGCTATTGGGTGAGACCCCAGAATATAATTTATATTATTCTCCAACACTTCTCCTAAAGTGAAAGCCCTTTGGGCTTGAAATTTGCATAGATCCATACTATATTATTTGTTAATCATACATAAGGAAGGGTTATGGGCAATTAACTAAAATAAAATAAGTCAAAATCATTTAGGTAAAACTGTTAGAGAATAATATAAATCATATTCTGGGACTTCACTTAAAAACTTAAGCTTTTAGGGGAGATGGTTCATTGACATGGTATCACAACCTTGTTGACCCAACTGTCACAAGTTCGAATCTCACCATCTTCATTCTATTTGATAAAAATTAAGCATAAAGTAGTGTGAGCTTGTGCAAGTTTCAAGCTCAAAGGGCTTTCACTTGAGGAGGTGTATTAGAGAATAATATAAATTTTACTTTGGCCTCACATAAAAACTTAAACTTTTAGGTGAGATGATTTTTTGACAAAAACAATGTTCCTAAGAAGAACACGAAGAACAAATGAAGAAAATTCAACTTGAACCCAAAAATATGGCTCTCAAATAAAACCAAAACTGGAAAAAATTGAAGGCATATACATGTTAGAAATTATACAAAGATCAATAATCTAATATCCATGCACTTTTATTATCAATGAATAATCATGATCTAACCAAAATAGGTTTCGATTAAAATCTAAAACTCTAGGATTAAAAACTATTAAAATGTGTTATTGATGTAAATAAAGACTAGATTATTGGTTAACCATGCATTAGGGAGGTTTATGTGTCAAGAAATTGACTAAAATTGGGCTAAGATAATGTTCATCCAACGACCATAAAGAACATACCTAGAAAAACCTAGCCATTACCTAGAAATAGAAGCCACAACCAAGCCTAGAAATGAACAGTTATGGCCTCCAAAGCATGTTTTTTTTTTATCCCAACAAGTCATAATAACATACACAAACATGTTTAAATAAAAATAACTAACAAAAAAAATTCCAAAACATCAAAATCAAGCATGAGGTACCAAATCCAGTTTAACCTGAGTGGAGGAGTTGTGTCTTGTGGCTCGGGCTTTGAAGAATTAGCCTATTGTAACTCTTTCTATAATAAGGCAGAATATGTTGTATTAGCAGCATGTGCTTGTCAGATCTCTAGTTTGAATCTGCCAATAACTCCTAATATTTAGGAACTAGTTTTGTTTTTCAGATTAGTGTTTGATTGCTTCCTAGTTGTTTACCATGATATTATGATTGTTAAAGACGTGGGCTGTTATTTAGCTATTTAGTTATTTGTAATAACTTTATAAGCCAATTCCCTTTCATTCAATTTTGTTGTGTTTAAATGCTTTTTTCTCCAACCTAACATGGGCAATAAACTAGTAATCTCTAAGTGTTATTTTTATGTTTTGAATGCTTCTACCAGTATAAACAAACCATAGAAAGGAAGATCAAATATGTTAAGCCATGAGTGACCTCCATTTCTATGCATTCTTAAAACAGAATGAAGTCCGAGCCTCTCTGTTTCTTGAAAGTAATCACCAAGAAAATGAGGGTAAGCATATACCAGAATTGGATTAGATCATCTCTTATCGTGTAAAATCATCACTAGCAAGCAACAATAAGATGGTACAGGTATAATTAAATTTCGTACGAGGCAAGACAAGTGCAGCAATCCTATTAGGGAAGATGACTATAGGAAAATCTGTCAGGTGCATGAATTTTAAACTTGCATACAAACGGATGGATTTTAAATTTTGGAAACAATTTAATATAAATTTTATTCGTACATCATCACTGTGTTAAAGTATATAGCTGAAGACTACGACTGCTTTTCAGTCATGCAACAAATCATTCTACAAAATTAGTAGCATATGTTTTCAATCAAATCTTGTTTCTCTTGACATCAGCCCTTTTTATTTTATTTTTGTTATTTTTTGGTATATTTTAGGGAATAACCCAGAAATTAGGTTATAACAACCATAAAAAACGTACTTAAAAAACCTAGCCATTACCTAGAAATGGGAGCCACAACCAAGACCAAAAATGAACATTTGTGACCTCCAAACATGTTTTTTTTATCCCAACAAGTCATATAACATACACAAACATATTTAAATAAAAATAACTAACAAAAAAAATCAAAAAATCAAAATCAAGCATTACGTACCAAATCCAGTTTAAGCTAAATGGAGGAGCTGTGGCTTGGGCTTTGAAGAAGCAGCTTGTTGTAACTCTTTCTCCAATAGAGGCAAAATATGTTGCAGCAGCAACATGTGCTTGTGAGAGTATTTGGATGAAGAGACTGTTCAATCATTTGAACTCTTCTCAAAGTAAGTGTATTACTGTGTTTTGTGATAACTTATATGCTATTAAGTTGTCTAAAAATCTAAATTTACATGGGAGGAGCAAATATATAAATGTAAGGTTCTATTTTCTATGTAATCTCACGAGGGATGGAGTGGTAGAGTTAAGTATTGTGGTACGAGTGAGCAACTTCTAGACATTATGACCAAGCCTCTCAAGCTGGAGACTTTTGTGAAGCTTCAAGAGCTGTTGGGAATGAAGTTTTTGGCTGAGATAAACTGATTGTTTTTGGCTATTTCAGTTTAGGAGAGGAAATGTTAAAGACATTTTTTTAAGTTTCAGTTTGAATCTGCTAATAACTCCTAATATTTAGGAACTAGTTTTGTTTTTCAGATTAGTGTTTGATTGCTTCCTAGTTGTTTTCCATGATCTTGGGATTGTTAAAGACGTGGGCTATTATTTAGGTATTCAATTATTTGTAAGGACTGTATAAGACAATTCCCTTTCATCAATAGACACTCTAGAGTCTATCTGTTCCAACAGACTTCCTCTAGCTCCCAAGTATTTGGGTAATAGCAATACTTGTTTTTCAGAATAGTGTTTGATTACTTCTTTTTATTCTTTATTAGTTTTGTTGTTTTCTATTTTTATTACAAAGATTGATGAAAGAAATCATTAAATCCAATTGAGTTATGAATCGGGTTGTATGTTTAACAAGTTCATTTGCATCATTCAAGCTATTATCTGTTTTTCTTTTTCTTTTTTTATTACATTTTTATCCCTCATTTTTAAAAAAAAAAAAATATAAGTCTACCATTTGCTATCTACGAACTACTTTTTTTTATTTAACTCAAAACTAAAAAAAGAAAAATCACAATTTCACACTTTGTTATCAATAATTATTTTTGTTATCTCAGTTACATGTGTGTGTCGTAAGTTTCCTTTCAAAAAACATGTTTCAAACAAAAAAGTTGTCATGTATTTTATCATCGTATTAAATGAAAAATAATAATCTTTGATATAAAACATTTATTAAATCTGATGACATCCATGACCTTCATCATGAGTTTGTTTGTTTGACTTGAGTTTACTTTTTTTTTTAAGGGCTATATTTTTATCTATTTTATTCTTTAAAATTGAATTAATTGGAAATTGAACTTTCCACTTTGTTTTATTCAAAATTATCCCTGCTACTCTTACATGTTAGCCTAAGTTACTTAATATGTTTATATCATAATATTAGATAAAAATATCATTATTAAAATCTTTTTTTCAAGAGACAAGTTACCAATACCTAGGTATTTCATTTTGTTGTGTTGAAATGTTTTTTTCTCCAACCTGGGGCATTACATGGGCAATAGACTAGTAATCTCTAAGTGTGATTTTTATGTTTTGAATGCTTCAACCTGTATAAACTAACCGTAGATTAAGTCCGAGCCTCTCTGTTTCTTGATAGTAATCACCAAGAAAATGATATAGCAATATGAAATGCCTAATTTATGGAAATCCCGAAACAAAGAACACAAAAGAAAACAATAGGAAATATGTGGCATCTGTTTTCATATCTAACTCATTCATAATTGATCATGCAGCCAAAACAAAGACCAAAGGAAATTAACCATGACAAGGAGGGAAATTATTTTGTAAACGAGCTCTACATTCTAAACTTGCATACAAACTGATGGATTTTAAATTTTGGAAACAATTTAATATAAATTTTATTCGTACATAATCACTGTGTTAAAAACAGCTGATTATGAAGTTCCATCTTGGTGTTATTATGGCGATGAATATAATATCTTTCGATGATGGCAATGAATGTAAGATCTTGGTGTTACTTTGAAGTTCATTCGTCATATTATTTTCATTTCAATTGCCCTCTAGGAAAAGTAAACTATTTAGTATCAGAGTGATCAATTCCTTGACCTCCGAATTATTTAGTTCACTAGCTGATGAAAATTGAACCTCTTTTTTATTTTTTTAGCCCTTTACGAAGGAGATTTGATAACTATTCAATATTTGCAGCCACACATTCCCTGCACTCCGAAAAATCCAAACAGATACATTAAAGTCTTCGACCCATCTCCCACGTTTTCAATCAAATTTTGTTTGCTTCCTAAGAAGTTACTTGTAATGCTTCTAAACCGTTCTGTTTAAACTCTTCGACCCATCTCCCACGTTTATCTTAATCACGGTCTCTTGTTAGTAAACCCTTACTTGTCTTTAGATTCATAGAATAAGAAATGAAAACTTCATTCTTTTTTTTCTTGGAAAACAAAGAATAATGAAAGGATTCTAATTCTACCTGGTTGAATAAAATAAAATAAAAAACTATTGATTATTTAATATGTTATGCTTTGTGTGTGACTCGTTGGTTTTTCAAAGGTAAAAAGAAAAATACTTGTTGGTTTTTAATAAGTCCCCTAGTGATGATAGTCGTGTCAATTTAGTCTTCATATAACAAAATAATTTAGTCTTGATTATTATATTATTTGATTCTAAATTTTAAGTGATCTATTCATAATAAATACAGACTTGTAATAACATTAAAAAACATTATCTAAAAATAGAAATAATTATCTATAAATTTAGAATTCTCTATGAATTTCTATGTAGAAATAGGATACATAATTATGTATATAAAAAATAAAAATATAGAAATTTGTAAGCTAATAAATAGATTAGGTGAAATATCAATATCAATGTATTATTCAGATGTATATAGGAATTTGACGTTTTCATTCCTTTGAAATATTTTTTAATATGGAAGGTATTCACGAAAGTTTGTCAACCGAAAACCAATTGTTTCGTCATAAACTGAATTTCTCAAAATTGAATAAATTTTATAGTATGTTTTCTTTGCTGAATTATTTTTCAAAGTTTCTCTCCCCGTTTCTTCATTTTTGGCAGTGAAACTATGAAATTATATTATTTTTAAATCAATTTCTTGACAATTTTGTACATTAATCCCATTCAATTATTTCACACATTCCATTGTTTATAAGAAATTAGGTGATCAAAACTGAACCTTTTCTTTTCAAAAGAAATTGAAGGTTTTTTTTCTTCCACATGGGCCTTAATACCTCTTCATTATTTGCAGCCACACATTCTTTGCCCATTGGAAAATCTAAAAAGACTTCAATCAAATCGATGAAGACTTCCCGTAGAGCTCCCAAGTCTTCGGGTAATAGCACTCCTTTGTTTACTTCTCCACCAGACTGAATCTATTTTTTTCTATATAAACTGCTCTATTTCTCTTATTTGTTTATTAAAAAAGATAAAAGTTTCTTTGCTAGAAAAATATGTCATCGTCTCTGCGTTTCTTAACTGTGCGGATGTTTTCGCTCCTTCTGCTCTTGTTTATTCATCTTAGAGCTTGTCACTCTTCTCCCTCCATGCACCCGCTATGCCATGATGAGGAGAGTCATGCCTTGATGCAGTTCAAGCAAAGCCTTGCCATTAATGAGTCCGCTTCTTCTTATCCCTCTGCTTATCCCAAGGTTGCATCATGGACTGTTGATGGAGATTGCTGTTCATGGGATGGTGTTGAATGCGACAGGGACTCCGGCCATGTGATTGGCCTCAGTAGCAGCTGTCTTTATGGCTCCATCAACTCTAGTAGCAGCCTCTTCCATCTTGTTCACCTCAGAAGGCTGAATCTTGCTGGCAACAACTTCAACAACTCTGAAATCCCTTCTGAGATTCGAAATCTCTCAAGGCTGTTGGATCTAGATCTCTCAATTTCTGGTTTTTCGGGTCAAATTCCAGCAGAGATCTTAGAGCTTTCCAAGCTGGTTTCCATTGATCTGACATTGAATTCGTTGAAGCTCCAAAAGCCTGGTCTGCAACATCTAGTTGAAGCATTAACCAACTTGGAGGTGCTCCATCTCAGCGGAGTGAACATATCAGCCAAGGTACCTCAAATCATGGCAAATTTACCCTCTTAGTCATCTCTATCTCTCAGGAATTGTGGATTGCAGGGAGAGTTCCCCATGGGAATATTCCAGTTACCCAACCTTCGCTTTCTCAGTATGCGGTTTAATCCATATCTCACTGGATATTTGCCGGAATTTCACCGAGGCAGCAACCTTGAATTATTGTTGCTTGAGGGAACAAGTTTCTCCGGTCATCTACCTGAGTCCATTGGAAACCTCAAGTCATTGAAAGAATTTGATGTGGCAGAATGTTATTTTTCAGGGGCGATACCATCTTCACTTGGTAACCTTACAAAACTGAACTCTCTAGACCTTTCTTATAACAATTTCACACCTGGTACCTTATATTGGCTTGGGAATCTAACCGAACTCAATCTTTTAAGCTTGACACGTACCAACTCATATGGTAACATTCCATCATCTATTAGAAACTTGACTCAGCTCACCGTCTTAGAACTTTCTTGAAATAAATTAACTGGTCAAATTCCATCTTGGATAGGAAATCATACCCAATTAATTTCATTAAACCTTGGAAGCAACAAATTACACGGTCTGATTCCAGGTTCTATTTACAGGCTTCAAAATCTAGAAGACCTTAGCCTATCTTCTAATTTCTTTAACGGAACTTTGGATTTCAACTTTTTTCTTAAGTTCAGAAACCTTGTTACGCTCCAATTATCTGGCAACAATTTATCTCTGTTTAACTGCCAAAATGCTACCATTCCTCTGCCAAAATTTGAACTCTTGACTTTGGGTGAATGCAATTTAGGTGAATTTCCCAGTTTCTTGAGTTATCAGAACCATTTAGAGCTTTTAGATCTTGACGATAACAAACTTGAGGGACACATACCAAAATGGTTTATGAACATGAGTACCATGACACTTGAATCTTTATCTCTGGCTGGCAACTTTCTGACTGGATTTGAGCAATTCTTTGAGATTCTTCCATGGAATAAGCTCCGCTCACTGAATCTTCATTCGAACAAGCTCCATGGATCCCTTCCAACTCCACCACCAACAATCTTTGAGTATGAAGTCTCGAACAACAAATTCACCGGAGAAATCCCAAAAGTTTTTTGCAACCTGGGTTCACTTTCTGTCTTTGAATTGTCAAATAACAATTTGAGCGGCAAACTTCCGCCATGCTTGGGCAATAAAAGCAACACTATTTCAGTTCTGAACCTGGGCGACAATACTGTCAGTGGTGGTGTTCCTGAAACATTCACAAGTGGCTGCTCATTGAGGGTCTTCGATTTCAGTCAAAACAAATTGGAGGGTAAGATACCAAGATCATTAGCCAATTGCACCAAGCTAGAGATTCTCAATCTTGGACAAAATAAGATAAATGATGTCTTTCCATCTTGGTTGGGTATTCTTCCTGATTTGAGGGTTCTGATTTTGAGATCTAACAGGCTCCACGGAGTGATTGGGAAACCCAAACACAATGTTGAGTTTCCTAGGGTACAGATTATTGACCTCTCCAACAACAGTTTTAAGGGTAATTTGCCACTTGAATATTTCCGAAATTGGACTGCCATGAAAAATGTCCACAGTGATCACTTTCTTCATTACATGCAAGTGAACATAAGTTTTCAACATCACAGTATGATCAATAACTATAACTATGAGTACTCAATGAAAATGACAAACAATAACTATGAGTACTCAATGACAATGACAAACAAAGGTGTGACGATATTCTATAAGAAGATCCAAGATAGTCTCACTGCTATCGATCTCTCATGTAATAATTTTGAAGGAGGAATTCCAGTGGTCCTTGGAGATCTGAAAGCACTTCATTTGCTCAACCTCTCCAACAACTTTCTTAGTGGTGGCTAAAGAAGTTTAAACACTGATATAATTTTGTGAAAGATCACCTCATCGTATTACTCAATATTACATGGTATATATACACATATAATCGGCAGTGTACTTAGTGCTAGTTATTTGCTATTACAGTTACAATATTAACAGCAGTATTAACATCTCAAGCCATAACTCTCTGCTATTAACATCTCTAGCCATAACTCTCTGCAGACTTCAATGCTTGGTTGTAACATCTTGCAGAGTTCAATGCTCAGGTGTAACTTCTGCAGACATTGAATGCTTGGTGGTTTCATTTGCAGGTTCTGCCTTGATACGCCCCCGCAAGATTGAGCTTCCGTCGGCAAGTCCAATCTTGTTCCGTAGTTCATGCGTCCACAGCTTAGACAATGGCTTAGTGAGTAGATCAGCAAGTTGGTCTTGGGTATGGACATGGCTGACTCGAAGATTGCCTTTTTGGACTAAATCACGCACAAAGTGTAGATCAATTTGAATGTGTTTCATTCGCGAATGATGGACTGGATTTAAGCTGAGGTGTGTAGCTCCAAGATTGTCACACAGTAGAATTGGAGAGGATGTGATCGGGAAGGCAAGTTCTTGAAGGAGATTGGATACCCACATTGTTTCGGATGCTGCATTGGCTAAGGCCCGATACTCAGCCTCTGTTGTGGACCTTGCAACAGCTCGTTGTTTCTTGGATGTCCAAGAAATTGGATTAGGTCCCAAAAAACTGATGTATGCAGAGGTTGATGTACGATCATCCACATTCCCAGCCCAATCGGCATCAGAAAAGGTTTTTAACACTGGTGAACCATGGCGTAGGATC
The DNA here is from genome assembly GCA_027405865.1 of Salix purpurea. Classification (NCBI taxonomy): domain Eukaryota; kingdom Viridiplantae; phylum Streptophyta; class Magnoliopsida; order Malpighiales; family Salicaceae; genus Salix; species Salix purpurea. The sequence goes on along the minus strand of JAOWLH010000002.1, from coordinate 10,419,882 downwards.
CAAATGCCATAGAAGATGGTTTGTTTTAGATACCGCAGTAGACGTTTGGTTGCTTTCCAGTGGAGTTCAGTTGGTTTGTGCATGTACTGGGAGAGTTTATTAACCGCAAATGAGATGTCTGGCCTTGTCAAGGAGAGGTATTGAAGGCTGCCCATAATCCTGCAAAATTCAGTGTTGTCCACAGCTGCACTACCATCAACTAGCCGAAGGGTTTCTGTTGTGGACAATGGTGTCAACATGTCTCTAGCACCACTCATGTTTGTGCTCTCCAATAGTTTGCGGATGTACTTGTGTTGGGTGAGGAAGAGGCCGGTTTGCGTGGGAATAACCTCAACCCCCAAGAAGAAGTGCAGAGGCCCCATGTCTTTGAGAGAAAAAGTATCACCCAACTGTTGAACAATGGTATTCACAAGTGCAGGATTATTGCCTGTAAGGACAAGATCATCAACATAAACTAATAGATAACATAGTGTGGAACCAGTGTGATAAATGAAGAGGGACGAGTCTGCTTTGGAGTTTTGAAACCCCAGATGAGTGATGGCAGTTTTGAGGGCTGTGAACCAAGCCCTGGGTGCTTGTTTAAGGCCATAAATTGCCTTCTTCAAACGGCAGACATGATTGGGGTAGGTTACATCTCGGAAACCTGGGGGTTGCATCATAAAAACAGTCTCAGTTAGTGCACCATTAAGAAAAGCATTATGAACATCCAATTGACGTAGATCCCATCCATTCATGACTGCGATTATAAGCACAGTGCGTATAGTTGCAGGTTTGACAACGGGGCTGTAAGTTTCCTTGTAATCAACCCCGGGTCGTTAATGGAAGCCCTTGGCAACTAACCGGGCTTTGAATCGATCGATTGAACCATCTGCATGTCATTTTACCCGAAACACCCATTTACAGCCCACGGGTGAACAATTGGAGGGGGGTTGTACCAGATCCCATGTCCCATGCTTCATGAGGGCAGTGAGTTCAGTGGACATGGCTTCATGCCAGCGAGGTTGGGAGATGGCTTGTTTGACAGTTGTGGGTTCAATTGTCAGTGGGATCGGGTATTTGGACACGGTGTGGATTTGCTTAGGTTTATAAATTTGATTCATTAAGCGAGTGGTCATGGAGTGAGTACGGCGGGGTGATTGTGAGGGATGAGCAACAGAGGGTGCTGGTGAAGATAAGGGAGGTTGATCGGTGTCAAGGTGGGAAGATGATGTAATTGATTATGCAATTGGAGAGTGTGTTGAGTGTGGCGAAGAATCAAAAGTAGAAGAGACGGGAGAGGTGAAATTACCTGAAGAGGATGCAGTGATAGTATTTGGGCTTGCCGAGGACGATGATAATGCTGAGGCAGAGGGTGCCATTGATGGGAGCACAGATGTCATCGGAGAGTGGAGAGGAAGAGTAGAAACAGGGTTAACATGAACTTGGGTGGGAAGGGAGACAGGACTTTGGGATGACCGTGTTGGGTAGTTTTGAGCTTCATCAAACAACACGTGTCTAGAGATAATGAATTTTTGGGAATAAGGATCGTAGCACTAGTAAGCATTTTGAGTTGAGGAATATCCAAGAAAAATGCATGCTTTGGATTTTGGTTGCATTTTATTGGAATTATAGGCTCTTGTGAGTGGAAAACAGAGGCACCCAAATTTTTTTAGTTTTAAATAACTTGGGTTTTGGCCGAAAAGAGTCTCAAAAGGGGACTTGTGTTGGAGAAGTGGTGTTGGTTGATTAATAACTTGGGTTTTCAGCCCCCCTTTTTTTTAATTATTATTTTCGAGCATTCCATAGAAAGCTCTTTAAATTATTTGTGTTTTCATTATTTTCAGTCCAAGATTTTCTGAATGAAATAATGATCTGTCTTTTTTTCTGAAAAAACATGCTGCGAGCTTTTGTTCTTATTTCAGCTTGATATCTTGATGCTTGTGTTCTTGTCTTTTGAGTTTGATAAATCTTATGAGACATTTGATTTTTAATTATGATATTTTCATAATAACACACCTTGTGATTGATTGTGAGGGTTAGCGTGATGGCATAGGGTGTTTTGAGGAGTCATTACCTGGTTATTTGGTTAGGGTTGCTAGAAAAACTGAATATTTTATCTTTTTAGATGTTTGAAGGATAAGAGGTTAGTAGCGGTTAGGGAAGGAGTTAGAACCCCTAACACGCTCTACGTAAGGTAGACTAGTTTTTAAAACCTGAAAAAAAAAATGTATGATTTTTTTGTAAAGCCATGTTTGGCAAAAAAAAAAAAAAAACCATTTTTCTAAACACAACTATCAAAATAGACTTAAGGGATTGTTTTCCAAACATACCCTTTAGCCCAAAAACTCAACATAAATTAAGGGTCAAATAAACAAACCCTTAATCTTGACTCAACTCGACCAGTTGACCTCACTGTTTAGCCCTTACCAAGTTGAATTACTAGGGTTAAACCTAAAAACAAACTAGAGAAACCAATAACCAAGCATATTAAAAAACATTATTAGGCAAAAATAATTTTTATTAGTAATTGATAACAAGTAGACCCTTCACCAGGAGAAAAACATCAAATAAATGTTCGTAAAAAAGAAAAAAAAATATTAGTAATTGATATGATTCCATAAAAAATTCTACCAAAATTTCAGCAGAATCTCTCTAATATTAGCAGATTCCAAGTTATCGACATATAACATAACCCTTAAAGAAAAATCCAAAACCTCTCAATTCAACCTTGACCTAAACGTCCTGGGTTTATATCTCCATAGATATCATTCTCATCACAACCACAATAAATAAAATATACATTTAACAACAATCGCTAATTAGAATAAAATATAAAAACTTAAACTTTTAGGTGAGATGATTTTTTGACAAAAACAATGTTCCTAAGAAGAACACGAAGAACAAATGAAGAAAATTCAGCTTGAACCCAATAATATGGCTCTCAAATAAAACCAAAACTGGAAAAAATTGAAGGCATATACATGTTAAAAATTATACAAAGATCAATAATCTAATATCCATGCACTTTTATTATCAATGAATAATCATGATCTAACCAAAATGGGTTTCGATTAAAAACTAAAACTCTAGGATTAAAAACTATTAAAATGTGTTATTGATGTAAATAAAGACTAGATTATTGGTTAACCATGCATTAGGGAGGTTTATGTGTCAAGAAATTGACTAAAATTGGGCTAAGATAATGTTCATCCCACGACCATAAAGAACATACCTAGAAAAACCTAGCCATTACCTAGAAATAGAAGCCACAACCAAGCCTAGAAATGAACAGTTATGGCCTCCAAAGCATGTTTTTTTTTTATCCCAACAAGTCATAATAACATACACAAACATGTTTAAATAAAAATAACTAACAAAAAAATTTCCAAAACATCAAAATCAAGCATGAGGTACCAAATCCAGTTTAAGCTGAGTGGAGGAGTTGTGGTTTGTGGCTCGGGCTTTGAAGAATCAGCCTATTGTAACTCTTTCTACAATAAGGCAGAATATGCTATATTAGCAGCATGTGCTTGTAAGATCTCTAGTTTGAATCTGCCAATAACTCCTAATATTTAGGAACTAGTTTTGTTTTTCAGATTAGTGTTTGATTGCTTCCTAGTTGTTTACCATGATATAATGATTGTTAAAGACGTGGGTTGTTATTTAGCTATTCAGTTATTTGTAATAACTTTATAAGCCAATTCCCTTTCATTCAATTTTGTTGTGTTTAAATGTTTTTTTCTCCAACCTAACATGGGCAATAGACTAGTAATCTCTAAGTGTGATTTTTATGTTTTGAATGCTTCAACCGGTATAAACAAACCGTAGAAAGGAAGATCAAATATTCTAAGCATGAGTGACCTCCATTTCTATGCATTCTCAAAACAGAATGAAGCCCGAGCCTCTCTGTTTCTTGAAAGTAATCACCAAGAAAATGAGGGTAAGCATATACCAGAATTGGATTAGATCATCTCCTATCATGTAAAATCATCGCTAGCAAGCAACAATATGATGGTACGGTATAATTAAATTTTGTACAAGGCAAGACAAGTGCAGCAATCCTATGAGGGAAGATGACTATAGGAACATCTGTCAGGCCCATGAATTTTAAACTTGCATACAAACTGATAGATTTTAAATTTTGGAAACAATTTAATATAAATTTTTTTCGTACATAATCACTGTGTTAAAAACAGCGTAAAGTATATAGCTGAAGACTACGATCGCTTTTAAGTCCTGCAACAAATCATTCTGCAAAATTAGTAGCATATGCTTTCAAGTGTGAAGACTTTAAAATATCGCGTAATATCTTTCAATTAAAGAAGAGTTTTGTTTCTTCATTCATCATTTAATTTTCATTTCAATTGCCCTAGGAAAAGTAAACTATCTTGACCCCATTATTTAGTTCACTAGCTGATGAAAATTGATCCTTTTTTTTTAGACCCTTACGAAGGGGATTTTACTTGTTGAAACACATGAAAATAATACTTTGCGTGAACAGCAGGGGACTTCATATGGCAATGGTAAGTGTTTCAACATTTCTGCACGTGTTTCTAATAGTGCATGGATAATTGATTCTGGTGCATCTGATCATATGACATTTGATTCTAGTCAAGTATCATTAATCACACCATCCTCAAAACAATTTGTTTCCACTGCCAATGGCACTTCAAACCCGGTAAGGGGGGAAGGGACAGTGTCTCTCAAAAGTAATTTGAGCTTAGATTATGTGTTAATTGTTCCATCTTTAAATTATAATTTATTGTCAGTCTCTCAAATAACCACTGCCTTATTTTGTATTGTCATTTTTTGGCCTAACTCTTGTGTGTTTAAGGACATCCGAACAAGGCAGACGATTGGTTATGGTATTAAATGAGGATGTTATATTACCTCGACTTGACTTCTGATAGTTCAAATAAGTTGCGTCAAGCCTTGGCAGCAGATGGTTCAAAGGGAGAAAAGAAGACATCAGATATTTGGTTATGGCATCAAAGATTGGGGCATATCTTGTTTGGTTACTTAAAAAATTGTTTCCTGACTCATTTGCAAAATATGATATTTCAAGTTTTAATTGTGATATTTGTGAACTTGCAAAAAGCCATCATGCTTCATTTCCATTAAGCTCGAATAAAAGCTCAGTTCCCTTTATGGTAATCCATTCTGATGTTTGGGGTCCATCCAAAGTACCTACATTAAGTGGATCTCGGTGGTTTGTTACCTTTATTGATGACTGCACAAGAATGACTTGGGTGTGCTTGATGAAATCCAAAGGTGATGTAAATATGTTATTTCAGCAATTTCATAAAATGATGAGCACTCAGTATAATGCATAGATTCAGGTCCTTCGAAGTGATAATGGGGGAGAATACATGGGTTGTGAACTGCAGCAGTATTTGAAAAACCATGGAATCGTCCACCAAACCACGTGTCCCGACACTCCCCAACAGAATGGGGTAGCTGAAAGAAAAAATCGTCACTTATTAGAGGTGGTTCTTGCTTCATTAATAGAAGCCCATATGCCATTGTCTTATTGGGGAGATGCCCTCACATTTGCAGCCTATTTGATCAATCGGGTTCCCTTTAGCACTATTGCTTTCAAGACACCATTTGAAGTCCTTGCAGAAAGTGTTATGTCTCCAACAACCCCAAATTTACTCCCTCGTGTATTTGGATGTGTGGCATTTGTCCATTTACATAAGCATCAACGCAACAAGTTACAACCTCGAGCATTGAGGTGTGTTTTTATGGGATATGCTACTCATCAGAAAGGGTATCGTTGTTATCATCCTCCAACTCAAAAAATGTTTGTCACACTAGATGTGGTTTTTCATGAAGACTCAATGTATTTTTCTAGGTCTGAACTTCAGGGGGAACATCAGGATGAACTTCAGACTCTAGACTACGAAGTCTATATGTCTACAAATATTCTGCCTAATAATCAAGAAACAAGCACGGTGGATACAAATGTGGATATATATAGAGATACTAATGGTGATAATGGCTCACAAAGTGGTAATCACAATATAGGTGTTATGGAAACTAGTGATGATGACTTCCAACCCGAAGTGATCCACCATGAAGAGGATGAAAGTAATATACCGAACCAATCGTTTGCTGAGGTTGCTCCTGTGACTGAGCCAGTTAAAAGACTACCACAACGTCAAACCAGAAGTATTCTTAAACCCACATATGAGCCAGACCTTTCAAGTAGAGTCAGATACCCCATGAGTCATTATGTGTCTAACCATCGTTTGACTGAATCAAATATGTCATTTGTAAATCAATTATCTACTGTATCTATTCCTAACAATGTGCAGGAAGCCTTAACAGATCCAAGATGGAAAGCAGCCATGAATGAAGAAATAGAATCATTGTCAAAAAATAAACACATGGGAGCTGGTGGATTGTCCACTGGAAAACGACCAGTTGGATGTCGGTGGGTCTTTACTATAAAGTATAAAGCAAATGGTACAATTGAGCGATTTAAAGCAAAATTGGTGTCTAAGGTGTACACCCAAACTTATAGGATTGATTATACAAACACATTTGCACCGGTAGCAAAAATCAACACAATTCGGGTCTTGCTATCTCTAGCTACAAACTTAGATTGGCCACTACAATAGTTTGATGTGAAGAATGCCTTCCTACATGGCGAGTTGTTCGAAGAAGTCTACATGGATCTTCCACCTGGATGCATAATACTAGAAATACACAGAAAAAAAGTGTGTAGATTAAAGAAATCATTGCATGGGTTGAAACAGTCTCCAAGAGCCTCTCTAATTCATTAATAATTGATCATGCAGCCAAAGCAAAGACGTGAACACGAAGGAAATTAACCATGACAAGGAGGGAAGTTATTTTTTAAACGAACTCTACATTCTAAACTTGCATACAAACTGATGGATTTTAAATTTTGGAAACAATCTAATATAAATTTTATTCGTACATAATCACTGTGTTAAAAACAGCGTAAAGTATATAGCTGAAGACTACGATTGCTTTTCAGTCATGCAACAAATCATTCTGCAAAATTAGTAGCGTATGTTTTCAAGTGTGAAGACTTTAAAATATTGCGTAATATCTTTCGATCATGGCAATGAATGTAAGATCTTGGAAAAATAACATTATCATAGAAGCATCTCAGATCTCAAAGAGTGAAAAAGAAAAAAAAAAGACAAGCACCTAACAAAAGCTTATCTAAAAATAATATAGATAACTTTGAATCATTTATATGGCGTTTTTTAGAACCATTCTCCTCGCCTTCTGCAAAATCCCTTGCTTAAATTCCTGCAGCAACAAAAAAAATTATTTTCCATTGTTTAGTTATGTAAATTAATACTATTTGAAAATAATGGTAAATTAAACTCTAAAAATAAATCTAAAAACAATCTTCACCACAAGTATCAAACGGTCACTCAAATGATTTAACTCCCTGAAATATTTTCATCCACGCCGGGGAGAAATTTCGGTAACGGAGGCGGTATTTTTCTCCCGCAAAATAATTCAAAATAAAACAAAAATAAAAAAAGGCACTTCATCATTTATGAATCTATCTGTAAATTTATTGCTACTAATGCCCCCATCCACTCCCCAACCGTCCATAGGACTGGAAAGTAATGTCTCCCGTCTTCCTACGGAAAATCTATGAATTAAATGTCGTCCAATCTTATCGTAAAATTAATGGCCGACAAATTATATACAATAACATCATTTTCCGGAAGGAAATTTCTTCTCATGTGGATCATTTAGACTGCCTTGAAAGCCGGTTCCTCAAGTCAAGCCCGAAGTTACTACTTACTATCGTCACTATAACCTCGGAACTCTGATCTGTCTTTGCTTTTTTTATCATTTACTAATTTAATTGATGCAGCATAGTTTTTCTATATAAAAAATAAAAATATAGAAATTTCTAAGCTAATAAATAGATTAGGTGAAATATCAATATCAATGTATTATTCAAATGTATATTGGAATTTGACGTTTTGATTCCTTTGAAATGTTTTTTTTTAATATGGAAGGTATTCACGAAAGTTTGTCAACCGAAAACCAATTGTTTCGTCATAAACTGAATTTCTCAAAATTGAATAAATTTTATAGTATGTTTTCTTTGCTGAATTATTTTTCAAAGTTTCTCTCCCCGTTTCTTCATTTTTGGCAGTGAAACTATGAAATTATATTATTATTTTTAAATCAATTTCTTGACAATTTTGTACATTAATCCCATTCGATTATTTCACACATTCCATTGTTTATAAGAAATTAGGTGATCAAAACTGAACCTTTTCTTTTCAAAAGAAATTGAAGGGTTTTTTTTTTCCACATTGGCCTTAATACCTCTTCATTATTTGCAGCTACACATTCTTTGCCCATTGGAAAATCTAAAAAGATTCCAATCAAATCGATGAAGACTTCCCGTAGAGCTCCCAAGTCTTCGGGTAATAGCACTCCTTTGTTTACTTCTCCACCAGACTGAATCTATTTTTTTCTATATAAACTGCTCTATTTCTCTTATTTGTTTATTAAAAAAGATAAAAGTTTCTTTACTAGAAAAATATGCCATCGTCTGTGCGTTTCTTAACTGTACGGATGTTTTCGCTCCTTCTGCTCTTGTTTTTTCATCTTAGAGCCTGTCACTCATCTTAGAAAGATAAAAATATTACTTGTTGGTTTTTAATAAGTCCACTAGTGATGATAGTCGTGTCAATTTAGTCTTGATATAACAAAATAATTTAGTCTTGATTATTATATTATTTGATTCTAAATTTTAAGTGATCTACTCATAATAAATACAGACTAGAACTAAAAATAGAAACAATTATCTTTAAATTTCTATGTAGAAATAGGAAACATAATTATCTATGAATTTATATGTAGATATAGGAATTTGACGTTTTGATTCCTTTCAAATGTTTTTTAATATAGAAGTTTCTCTCCCCGTTTCTTCATTTTTGACACTGAAACTGTTAGACCTGACAGAAGAACTTTATCTTTACAGAAAAAGAATTCACACATTTTATTCATGAGTCTGGTTTGCCTTTTATAGTTGTCATACAATCCAGTAGCTAATACCAGCCACTTAACTAACAATTGACTTATTCTAACCACTAACTAATTGCATAACAGAAAAGTTAACAACAATTCTAACTAACTAACTGAAAACTTCAACAACTAACAGACTATAGAAACTCTCAACAAGTAGCAAACTCAGCATATCCTCCCTTAAACTGACTTACTGATCAATTTATTCTTGGGGTGTTATACACACACCCAATTGTTCTCGAAGCTTTATGTATGAATCCAACTTTATAGGCTTTGTCATTATGTCTGCAATTTGCTCATGAGTGCTCCAATACTTGAGCTCCACTGCTCCTTCCTTAGACAGATCACGTAGGAAGTTATATCTAATGGCTATATGTTTGCTCCTTCCATGCATAACTGGATTTTTAGATAGCTTTATAGTGGAACAATTGTCATAGAAGATCACACAACAAGTCTGATTCCAACTGAGATGTTTGAGTACCCTTTGCATCCGTATAGCTTGGCAGGCACATGCAGCAGCTGAAATGAATTCAGTTTCTGTGGTAGATAGGGTGACCACTACTTGCTTCTTTGAACTCCAAGATACATCTCCAGAACCCATCATAAACACATATCCAAAGGTGCTTCTTCTGTCATCCAAGTCCCTTGCATAGTCACTATCTGAGTATGCTACAATTTTTTCAAATCCTTTTTTTTTCTTGTAGCCAATTCCTAACCCTGAAGTACCTCGAAGATACCTTAAAATTCTCTTCACTACTACCATATGTAATTCAGTAGATTTTCCATGTATCTACTCACCAAACTCATTACATACATCAGATCAGGTCGAGATATTATGAGATACATTAAGCTCCCAATCATTTGTTTGTATTGAGTAGAATCAACTTTGGTCCCATCTTCATCTTTGGTCAGTTTGAACCCTGACACCATGGGAGTCTTTGTGGCATTGTTGTTAGCCATACCGAATTTCTGCAATGCTTCATTTGCATATTTCCTTTGGCTAATATAAATTCCTTCATCATTTTGGATCACTTCTACTCCTAAGAAAAACTTCATCCTCCCTAGATCTATCATATCAAACTCCTCCTTCATTGATGATTTCAATTTCTCAATCAACAATCTGCCATTGCCTATGAATATCAAATCATCCACATAAATGCTTACGATCAACACTTTACCTTCCTCCTCAATCTTTATAAACAAAGTATGTTCACTAGGGCATTTGACAAAACCTACTTTGACAAAAATAATTCTTTATTCTGCTATACCATGCTCGGGGGGCTTGTGTCAAGCCCTATAGTGCTTTTCTCAGCTTAAGCACTTTTCCTTCTTCTCCCTTCTTTACATACCCCTTAGGTTGCTCTATATACACATTTTCTTCTAATTCACCATGTAAAAATGCACTTTTCACATCTAATTGATATATATATATATATATATATATATATATATACCAGTTTTTTTGTGCTGCTAGTGCAAGAATCATTTGGATGGTATCCCAGCTAGCAACTGGGGCAAACACCTCAGTATAGTCAATACCATACTTTTGAGCATATCCCAAAGCCACCAGTCGAGCCTTATGTTTATCCACTTCCCCTTTTTCATTCAGTTTTGTTTTGTAGAGCCATTTAACTCCTATGGCTCTTGAACCTGCTGGTAGATAGGTTAAGTCCCAAGTGATGTTCTTTCTATAGCCTGGATCTCACTCTCCATTGCATTCCTTCACTTTTCACAACCTTATGCTTCTTCATATGTACTAGGATCTCCAGATTCAGTATACATGATTAAGTTCTGAATCTCATTATCTTCATGGAGTCCCTCTCCTGTTTCATAGTCTCTCATCCATGCTGTTTTTTTGCCGATTTTTCCTTGTGCCCTCCCTTCTTTTGCAATATTTCTGTGTGTTCTTTCAGTGTTGCATGATATATCAGTGTCTCCTGGAATGCCTTCATAACCTTCATCAGCGCACACTTCAGTGTTTTCATTGCTAGTTGCACATACTTCAGTATTTTCATTGATAGTTGCATCCATTATTCCTTCATCAGTTTCCTTGTCAACTCCATCATTCTCACTGTCACCCCATTCTAGTGTACTCTGCCTTACATTTACTTCATCACTATTCCATTCTAGTGTTCATTTTCATCGAATATCACATCTGTGCTCACCATAATCCTCTTGGTAACGGGATTATACATTTTATAAGCCTTTGACTCACTACTTAGTCCCAAGTGCACACATCTCACACTTTTGTCATCTAGTTTTCTTCTCTTCTGATCAGGATTATGCACGTAGCCTATACACCTGCACACTTTGAAGTGTTCTACAGAGGGTTTGATATTGCTCCAAACTTCTTCAGGAGAGTCTTGTCTCTTACTGCAAGTGTAGGACTTCTATTCAATATGTGCATTGTCCAATTAACTGCTTCTGGCCAAAACTCCCTTGGAACTTTCTTCTCAACTAGCATGCTTCTAGTTGAATTCATAATACTTTTGTTTTTCCTTTCTGCAACCCCATTGTGTTGTGGGGTGTATGCAGCAGTAAGCTGCCTTCTTATGTCATTGATTCTACAAAATTCATTGAACCCTTCAGACATGAACTCTTTTCCCCTCTGTCTGTTCTCATACAACAAATCCTTCTGTTAGTCTCGTTTTCTACTGTCACTTTGAAGTTCTTGAAGGTGATGAATGCCTCTGATTTTTCAAGTCCAAAGGGCTTTTACTTGAGGAGGTGTGTTAGAGAATAATATAAATCATATTCTGGGGCCTCACTCACAAGCTTAAGCTTTTAGGTGAGATGGTTCCTTAACATTTAGCTATTCAGTTATTTGTAATAACTTTATAAGCCAATTCCCTTTCATTCAATTTTGTTGTGTTTAAATGTTTTTTTCTCCAACCTAACATGGGCAATAGACTAGTAATCTCAAAGTGTGATTTTTATGTTTTGAATGCTTCTACCAGTATAAACAAACCGTAGAAAGGAAGATCAAATATGCTAAGCATGAGTGACCTCCATTTCTATGCATTCTCGAAACAGAATGAAGTCCGAGCCTCTCTGTTTCTTGAAAGTAATCACCAAGAAAATGAGGGTAAGCATATACCAGAATTGGATTAGATCATCTCTTATCGTGTAAAATCATCGCTAGCAAGCAACAATAAGATGGTACAGGTATAATTAAATTTCGTACGAGGCAAGACAAGTGCAGCAATCCTATTAGGGAAGATGACTATAGGAACATCTGTCAGGCCCATGAATTTTAAACTTGCATACAAGCTGATGGATTTTAAATTTTGGAAACAATTTAATATAAATTTTATTCGTACATAATCACAATGTTAAAAACAGCGTAAAGTATATAGCTGAAGACTACGACTGCTTTTCATATCATTCTACAAAATTAGTAGCATATGTTTTCAAGTGCGAAGACTTTAAAATATAGCGTAATATCTTTCGATTAAAGAAGAGTTCTGTTTCTTCATTCATCATTTAATTTTCATTTCAATTGCTCATGAAAAAGTAAACTATCTTGACCCCATTATTTAGTTCACTAGCTGATGAAAATTGATCCTTTTTTTTTAGACCCTTTACGAAGGGGATTTGATAACTATTCAATATTTGTTGCAGCCACACATTCCCTACACTCCGAAAAATCTAAACAGATACATTAACATTGTTTTCAGTCAAACCGTTCTGCTTAAAGTCTTCGACCCATCTCCCACGTTTATCTTAATCACTGTCTACTGTTAGTCATTAGAGGGAGAAAGTGATTGTGATGGTAATAGACGTCGACTTTAGGAATCGCAGTGGAAAATTCTATAGAGTTTAAACTATTTATGGGATAATATTAGATATAAGAGATTCGATTTTTATAGATGATGAATAGTAAACCCTTACTTGTCTTTAGATTCATAGAATAAGAAATGAAAACTTCATTCTTTTTTTTTGGAAAACATAGAATAATGAAAGGATTCTAATTCTATATGGTTGAATAAAATAAAATAAAATAAAAAACTATTGATTATTTAATATGTTATGCTTTGTGTGTGACTCGTTGGTTTTTCAAAGTAAAAAAAGAAGAAAAGACTTGTTGGTTTTTAATAAGTCACCTAGTAATGACAGTCATGTCAATTTAGTCTTGATTATTATATTATTTGATTTCTAAATTTTAAGTGATCTATTCATAATAAATATTAAAAAAAAATTATGTAAAAATAGAAATAATTATCTATAAATTAAGAATTCTCTATGAATTTCTATGTAGGAATAGGATACATAATTATCTATATAAAACAAAATATAGAAATTTGTAAGCTAATAAATAGATTAGGTGAAATATCAATATCAATGTATTATTCAGATGTATATAGGAATTTGAAGTTTTGATTCCTTTGAAATGTTTTGAATTTATTCACGAAAGTTTGTCAACCGAAAACCAATTGTTTCGTCATAAACTGAATTTCTCAAAATTGAATAAATTTTATAGTATGTTTTCTTTGCTGAATTATTTTTCAAAGTTTCTCAAAACTGAATTTCAAAGTTTCTTCATTTTTGGCAGTGAAACTACGAAATTATATTATTATTTTTAAATCAATTTCTTGACAATTTTGTACATTAATCCCATTCGATTATATCACACATTCCATTGTTTATAAGAAATTAGGTGATCAAAACTGAACCTTTTCTTTTCAAAAGAAATTGAAGGGTTTTTTTTTCCACATTGGCCTTAATACCTCTTCATTATTTGCAGCCACACATTCTTTGCCCATTGGAAAATCTAAAAAGACTGCAATCAAATCGATGAAGACTTCCTGTAGAGCTCCCAAGTCTTCGCATATGAAGACTTGTTTGTTTATTTCTCCACCAGGCTGAATCTATTTTTTTTCTATATAAGCTGCTTTATTTCTCTTATCTGCTTATTAAAAAAGATAAAAGTTTCTTTACTAGAAAAATATGCCATCGTCTGTGCATTTCTTAACTGTGCGGATGTTTTCGCTCCTTCTGCTCTTGTTTTTCATCTTAGAGCCTGTCACTCTTCTCCCCCCATGCACCCGCTATGCCATGATGAGGAGAGTCATGCCTTGTTGCAGTTCAAGCAAAGCCTTGTCATTGATGAGTCCACTTCTTCTGATCCCTCTGCTTATTCCAAGGTTGCATCATGGACTGTTGATGGAGATTGCTGTTCATGGGATGGTGTTGAATGCGACAGGGACTCCGGTCATGTGATCGGCCTTGACCTCAGTAGCAGCTTCCTTTATGGCTCCATCGACTCTAATAGCACCCTCTTCCACCTTGTTCACCTCAGAAGGCTGAATCTTGCTGGCAACAACTTCAACAACTCTGAAATCCCTTCTGAGATTCGAAATCTCTCAAGGCTGTTGGATCTAGATCTCTCGTTCTCTGGCTTTTCGGGTCAAATTCCAGCAGAGATCTTAGAGCTTTCCAAGCTGGTTTCCCTTGATCTGGGAGCAAATTCTTTGAAGCTCCAAAAGCCTGGTCTGCAACATTTAGTTGAAGCATTAACCAACTTGGAGGTGCTCCATCTCATCCGAGTAGACATATCAGCCAAGGTACCTCAAATCATGGCAAATTTATCCTCTTTGTCATCTCTATTTCTCAGGGATTGTGGATTGCAGGGAGAGTTCCCCATGGGAATATTCCAGTTACCCAACCTTCGCTTTCTCAGTATCCGGTCTAATCCATATCTCACTGGATATTTGCCGGAATTTCAGTCAGGCAGCCAGCTAGAAACTTTGTTGCTTGCGGGAACAAGTTTCTCCGGTCAGCTACCTGAGTCCATTGGAAACCTCAAATCATTGAAACAATTTGATGTGGCAGAATGTTATTTTTCAGGGGCGATACCATCTTCACTTGGTAACCTTGCAAAACTGAACTCTCTAGACCTTTCTAATAACAGTTTCTCCGGGAAAATCCCTTCTACTTTTGTCAACCTTCTCCAACTTACTTATCTTTCACTTTATTCCAACAATTTCAGTTCTGGAACCTTGCATTGGCTCTGTAATCTAACCAAACTCAATTTTATAGACTTGAGTCTAACCAATTCATATGGTGAGATCCCATCCTATCTTGGAAACTTGACTCAGCTCGCCGTCTTACAGCTTAATCAAAATAAATTAGTTGGTCAAATTCCATCTTGGATAGGAAACTGTACCCTATTGATCTCACTGGACCTTGGATCCAACAGATTGTACGGTCCAATTCCTGAGTCTATTTTTAGGCTTCCAAATCTTCAAACACTTGATCTCCATGGAAATTTCTTCCGAGGCACAGTAAATGTTGGCCTTCTTAGGTCAAGAAGCCTTTTTGCCTTCCAATTAAATGGCAATAATTTGTCTGTGATTGGTAACAGCAATGATAGTGTTTCTCTGCCAAAATTTCAAATTTTAGGTTTGCAAGGATGCAATTTATCAGGCGAGTTTCCAAGTTTCTTACACGGTCAAAACCACTTGGAGTTTGTAGAACTGGGTGAAAACAAAATTGAGGGGCGCATACCAAAATGGTTTATGAACTTGGGCACCGAAACACTTTGGCATTTAGATCTGTTTGGCAACTTTCTGACAGGTTTTGAGCAATCCGTTGATATTCTTCCATGGAATAATCTACGATATCTGAGACTCTCTGGGAACAAGCTTGAAGGAGCCCTTCCAATTCCACCACGTTCCATCATTATGTATCAAGTCTCAGACAACCGTTTAACTGGAGAAATCCCACAAGCAATCTGCAATCTGACATCTCTTGTTATCCTCCAATTGTCTAACAACAATTTGAGTAGCAAGCTTCCGCAATGTTTAGGAAACATAAGTAACTCTGCTTCAGTACTCGATTTACGAAACAACAGCTTCAGCGGTGACATTCCTGATGCTTTCTCAAGTGACTGCACATTGAGGGCAATCGATTTCAGTCAAAACCAATTGGAAGGGAAGATACCAAGATCATTGGCCAATTGTAACAAGCTAGAGATTCTCAATATTGGAAAAAACAAGATAAATGATGTCTTCCCTTCATGGTTGGGTATTTTTCCAAAGTTGAGGGTTCTGATTTTGAGATCCAATAGGCTCCATGGCGTGATTGGAAAACCCAGAGCTACCTTTGAATTCCAGAGGTTGCAGATTGTTGATCTATCCGGTAATGGTTTTCGGGGTAAGTTGCCACTTGAATACTTTCGAAATTGGACTGCCATGAAAACTATCTATAAAGAACGCCCGTTGTACATGCAAGTTGTCCCAAGTTTCCAATCAACAGGGTATAAATTTACATTTACCTTTGACTACTCGATGACAATGACCAATAAAGGTGTGTTGACATTATATGAGAAGATCCAAGAATTTCTCACAGCTATTGATCTCTCAAGCAATCGTTTTGAAGGAGGAATTCCAGATGCCCTTGGAGATCTCAAAGAACTTTATTTGCTCAATCTCTCCAACAACTTACTCGCTGGTCGCATCCCTCCATCCCTGTCCAACTTGAAAGCGCTTGAAGCTTTGGATCTTTCTCAGAACAAACTCTCTGGAGAGATTCCTGTCCAACTTGCACAGCTCACCTTCCTCGCAGTCTTTAATGTGTCTCACAATGTTCTATCAGGCCCAATACCACAAGGAAACCAATTCGATACATTTGGCAACACTTCATTTGATGCGAATCCAGGATTGTGTGGGAAGCCTTTATCAAGAAAATGTGGAAATGGTGAGGACTCGTTGCCGGCTGCTAAAAGAGATGAGGGCTCGGCGGCATATCCACTTGAATTTGGTTGGAAGGTGGTGGTGACAGGTTATGCAAGTGGATTGGTAATAGGAGTGATTCTTGGATGCGTTATGGACACAAGGAAGTATGAATGGCTTGTGAAGAATTATTTTGCGAGGTGGCAACGCTAAATTTAAAATTCTAAAACTCGCATGCGTAGAGATTATTTCTAGCTATATTGTATTTTCTTGTATTTCCTTTCCCTTTTCTTCTCTTTCTTAATTTTCCCTCGTGCTATTCCATGGTTTGTGTTATATGGTAAGAGTGAATTTCTCTTGGATTGCCTATCCCATGTGCTAAATATAAGATGATGTCTTTAAAATTAAGTACAAATTTTAGGAGAAAAAATCATGATATAGTTCTTGAAATACAATTCTTTTTTTTAATGAACTATTATTTCAATTAAAATCCTGAAAAAGTAAGGGTCTAAACTTTCATTTAAAGAAACAATCAAATATCTTCAATACTATTGAATCAAGAATTCTTCAATTCATAAAGTAAGAAATATTATCGGAATAATATATATATACACACACATTTAAAATGGAAAACTTTGGCAAAGTGTAGTGGAAGACTTGGACTTTTAAAATGGATGCGCTAAAAACAAATTTATTATTATTATTATTATTATTATTATTATTATTATTATTATTATTATTATTATTATTATTATTATTTATCTTGGGGTATGAGACAATGTATTCATTTGTTTCAGTCAATTTTTTTATTCTTAAAAAAATTATACAATAATGATGATTTAATTATATTTATTTTTAATTATATTCATTCATGTCATGCTGGCATGATTTTAAATTAAAAAAGAGAAAGAAAAAAAAAGAGTTTGGTCAGAAAGAATAACAAAATGAACAGATCTTAGAGTCAATTAATTTTTCTTGCAAGGGAGAGGTTAAAATAAATATTGATTTATTACGGAAATGTTGATCAAAACTGAACTTTTTCTTCACAAAAGAAATTGAAGGTTTTTTTTTTCTTTTTTTCGCATAGGCCTTAATACCTCTTCATTATTTGCAGCCACACATTCTTTGCCAATTGGAAAATCTAAAAAGATTTCAATCAAATCGATGAAGACTTCCCGAAGAGCTCCCAAGTATTCTTTGCCCATTGGAAAATCTAAAAAGACTTCAATCAAATCGATGAAGACTTCCTGTAGAGCTCCCAAGTCTTCGCATATGAAGACTACTTTGTTTACTTCTCCACCAGACTCAATATTTTTTTTTTTCTATATAAGCTGCTTTATTTCTCTTATTTGGTCATTAAAAAGGATAAAAGTTTCTCTTATTAATTAGTATAAAGGGACTAATTAATAGTTAGAGTTAACAACTTCAACAAAGAAAGTAGTAAGTAATTAAGGGAATCAACCTATTTTCTAGATGAATTTCTGATTATGCTAAGTATAAAGGGACTGATAATTGATCTTTGGCCCAGAAGCTCGTTAATTGATACTGCCCTCCAACTAGTGAATAGCGAATGGAGGGCACGTACAGTCCCCCAAATAATTGCTCCAATACAATACTACCGTTAACCTATCAATATCATTTTAATCTCAACAATCCATTATTTTAAATGTTGAAGTTGCTTTTTATTATCACTTTCCCTATTTCTATCACGAACGGGGCTTCAAGGAAGAGGCTTTTGAAATTATAGTTTTTTTTTTTAATTTTTGGTATACCTCCCTCTAGCAATAATAATAATAAAAATAACCTATTTAAAAATAAAAATAACCTATTTAAAAATAAGTTTTGTATGCTTTTTTCTTTCCTTCTTTTTTATTTGTAGTTCTCCATTTTAAACAAATGATGACAATTGTGTTAAGATAGTACTCGACATAATGAACGCATACTAAAAGTATATGAGATTTTTTTCACTTGATATCTTTTTAATGAAAACACAACAAAATTAAAGGGAATACTTTGAAATTTGAGCAATTGTAGAAAATGAAAATCAACAATGAATCCCTAAATAAAATATATGCAGAAAATAAAGAAATAGATCAATTTTATATTTGTTGTTGGTATCTGATTTTTTACTCTGTTTTATGGAATATTTAAAAAAAAAAACAAATATTTGGACAAAAAATCAAAATTGAAAAGGAAGAACACAAGGGACGAAAATAAAAAATTACTTCTCTGGTTAAAAAATTCCAGTTCATCTTTTTAGACAAATGATGGTAATTGTGTTAATATATTACTTGAAATAACACCTATTAGTCATTTATTGAAAATTTCTTTAAAAAAGTAGACATAAAAAATATAAAATTTATGAAATATGAAAAGTGAAAAGTGATAAAAATATATTTAACAATTATTTCTTTATTTTAATTATATATTTTTTTTAAATGAACATGGAACTAACTAAAAAATAACAATAATCCATAAATAAATAAATATAGTTAGAAAATCAAGAATTGGATAACTTTTATACTTGTATTTTCGAAACATGAGTAAACTAGGTTTATTCTACCATTCAAATCATATATTGTGAAATTCATAAAGCGGAATGTGAAAAAAAGAACCAGAATACTGGAATAATCACTTGTGTATTGAATTGAGTTAGTAGCCGATTATATACATCAGAGAGACCTATAATAAAGGAGAGAAATCAGGACATAATTACAGCCTAACAATATACAAGATAAATATGGAAACATAATATTAGCGTGAATCTCTTCATGATCAGCCATATCTTCAAGATCAGCATCAACCATATCTTCAAGATCAGCTGCATCTCTTCCATATCTTCAATATCCCCCCTCAAGATGGAGCATGAAGGTTCTGAATGCCCAGCTTGCGAAGGAGAAAATGAAACCGATCACGTCCCAGTGCTTTAGTTAGAATATCGGCCAATTGAAACTGTGTTGGAACATATTGAGTAGCAATGATGCCAGACTGTAAATGCTCACGAATGAAATGGCAGTCGATCTCAATGTGTTTGGTACGTTCATGAAACACAGGATTGGCAGCGATATGTAACGCAGATTGATTATCACAGTGAAGGGACATTGGTTGAGAATGAGTGATGGACAAATTAGCAAGAAGGCTATGTAGCCATATCAGTTCACTGGTGGTGGCAGCCATAGAGCGATATTCTGATTCAGCGGAGGAGCGGGACACCGTGGGTTGTTTCTTGGACTTCCATGATATAGGAGCAGTACCAAGAAAAATATAGAAACCAGTAATTGATCGTCTAGTCATGGGACAGCTTGCCCAGTCAGCATCGCAATAAGCTTTAATCTGAAAATCATTCTGCGAAGGGAAGAACAGACCTTGACCAGGAGAACTTTTTAAATAGCGCAGAACATGATAGGCAGCATCAAGATGTGGCTGACAGGGTTTTTGCATGAATTGACTGAGAAGTTGTACTCCATAGGTGATATCAGGACGGGAGATTGTGAGATAAATAAGTCGTCCAATTAAGCGACGATATTGTCTTGGATCTTGCAAGGGGTCACCACAATCTGATGACAGGTGGTGGTTCTGAGGAATTGGAAATGCAGCTGGCTTGCTGCCAGCCATACCGGTTTCTTTTAACAAATCAATGGTATATTTTCGTTGACAAAGAGAGATTCCTTGTGGAGAATGAGACAACTCTAAGCCAAGAAAATACTTGAGTGTGCCAAGGTCTTTGATGGAGAAACATGTGCTGAGATACTGTTTGAGTTTCTGAATCTGTATCAAATCATTTCCTGCAATAACCATGTCATCAACATAGACAAGAAAGGCAAGGAAAGATGTACCATTGATTAGAGTAAAAAGAGAATGATCATTGGAGGATTGATTGAAGCCATATTTCCTTAAAGCCGAGGAGAACTTTTCGAACCATTGCCTAGGTGCCTGCTTAAGCCCATATAATGATTTATGGAGTTTGCAGACCCGATTGTCACCTGGAGATAGATAGCCTGGAGGAGGGGTCATATAGACCTCTTCATGCAATTCACCATGGAGGAATGCATTATTTACATCCAGTTGATGTAATTCCCAATTCTTAGCAGCAGCAACAGCCATCAAACATCTGACAGTGGTTAATTTTGCAACCGGTGCAAAAGTTTCATGATAATCCAATCCTTCAATCTGTGTATAGCCTTGAGCAACTAGGCGAGCTTTATAGCGTTCAATTGAGCCATCTGAGTTGTATTTCAGTTTGTATATCCAACGGGAACCAACTGGTTTCTTCTCTGAAGGTAATGTGACTAAACTCCAGGTCTGATTCTGTTCAAGAGATGAAATTTCATGTTTCATTGCCTTACACCATTGCTGGTCTGTTACAGCTTGAGAATAAGTTTTGGGTTCACTCACAACAGAGATATTAGCCAAAAATGCTTGATGAGATGGAGTAAAACGAGAATACAACAAATGACAGGATATGGGATAGAGAGTACCTGAAGAAACTGTATTGGATGTGGGCTGTGAAGACTTATCTATTCCAGGGAGCTGCCATATATAATCATCAAGATGAGATGGAACTCGACGGGTTCTTTGGGATCGGGAAGTGTTTAAGGGGACAGCCTGGTGATCAGCGTTAGTGGCAATAGGTAGGACAACTTCATCATCTTGTGTATCGGATGTATGTATCTCTTGGTTGTGCTCTGGAGTTACGGTACTTACCGTTTCCAGGGAATCAAAAATGGGTAAAGGGACAACCGTATTTGATTCTTTTACAGGTTTAAGAGATTGAAATGGGAATTTGTCTTCATAGAAGATCACATCACGTGATGTAAAAATTTTGTGTGATTCTATGTCACATACTTTGTAACCCTTCTTCCCCATAGGATAACCAATGAAAACACAAGGTTTAGCACGGGGAGCAAATTTATCATAGGATCGATTTTTATCATGCACATAACACAAGCAACCAAAGACACGCAAATGTGAATAAGATGGAGGTTTTGAGAATAGAATCTCACAGGGGCTTTTCCCGGACAATTTAGGAGTAGGAGCATAGTTTATGAGGTATGCTGCAGTCAACACACATTCACCCCAGAATTTGATTGGTAAATGAGCTTGAAACCGTAGAGCGCGAGCAACCTCTAACAGGTGACGATGCTTTCGCTCTACAATTCCATTTTGTTGTGGAGTGTCTACACAAGATGTTTGGTGTGAAATACCATTTTGAGACAGGAAGTTGGACATATGGCCAGCAGTAAATTCTAAACCATTATCACTCCTAACAATTTTAATACTCCGATTAAATTGAGTATTAACCATAGCATAAAATTGAATGAAATATTTTTGTGCTTCTGACTTGTGTTTGAGGAGATAAACCCATGTGCATCTAGAACAATCATCTACTATGGTAAGGAAATAATGTGCTCCTGATGTAGATGGAGTCTTATATGGACCCCAAATGTCACAGTGAATCATATCAAAAGGGAAATCAGACTTATTATTGCTTAAGGGAAAAACACTTCGAGTTTGTTTAGCTCGGTGACACACATCACAGCAGTCTTTGGAAAATTTAAAAGAAGTGCTAGACAATTCTGGAATGAGGGATAATCGATCAAATGAGATGTGGCCTAACCGCTCATGCCACAAATTTGGAGAAGAAGAAGCTAATGACGCTGCAGCAGCAAATGGAATACGCAGCCCATGGAAGTAGTATAAGCCATCACGTAATTCACCCATTCCAATCAGTTTCTTCGATTTGAGGTCCTGTAAGACACAAAAAGTTGGAAAAAATGTGACCGAACATTGCAAAGCTTTTGTTAACTTGCTTATAGAAAGAAGGTTACATTTAAAGGATGGAATATAAAGAACATGATCCAACGTCATGTTTAATAACCGAATCTGACCAACAGAGTGCACTGGAACAGATGTTCCAATTGGAATTTTCACAGGCAAATTTTGAAGAGTTGTATGTGTATCAGTTTCATCAAGGGAATCACATGTGAGGTGTTCAGATGCCCCACTATCTAAAATCCAATCTGTAGTATCAGCTGAGTGAGTGACCTTACCGACAAAGTTGGCTACATTCTGATTAGCAGAGGGCAGTAAGAACATGAGTTGTTCATACTGTTCTTGAGTGAGATTAAAGCTTTTACCCGTGGGCTGGCTTGACTCAGCAATGGCATTGTTGGATGAAACATGTTCTGGCTCCCTTCGAAAGTTTCTGTTTTGTCTAGCAAAGTTCGGAGACTTTGCTTTGTTTTGCCAGCTTGAAGGATATCCCACAAGTTTGAAACATTTTTCTTTGGAATGTCCAGGTTTATCACAGTATGAGCACCTGAATCTGCTTGTTTCTCCTCTTTGTTGATCTGCTGCAAAATCCTTTGTAGTGAATTTGCTTGGTTCTCCTCTTTGTTGTTCACCTGCAAAATTCTTTGTTGGAAACCTGTTGTGTTTGACATTAAAGGTTGCTGCCTCTGTCAGTTGATCACGGCTGATTCCTGCAATAGCTAGTTGTTTTTCCTCTTTGGTCACAAATGCATAAGCTTTGTTTATAGAAGGAAAAGGTTCCATATTCAGTATCTGGGATCGAATGATTCCATATTGATCATTCAGCCCCATGAGAAATTGGTGAACTTTCTCTGTTTCCCTCTCGGCCAGGATTTGTTTTCCCGCACCACAGGAACATAAAGGGACAGTAGAGTAGGCTGACAATTCATCCCAAAGACCTTTTAATTTGGTGTAGTAAACTGATACAGTAAGGTCCTTTTGTTGGGCTAGACAAATCTCTCTTTTTAATTCATGTATACGTGGGACGTTTCCTTGAGAGAAACGTTCCTGCAGTTCTCCCCACATTTCATGTGTTGAATCTACATAGGCAACACTATCATGCAATTCTGGGGCTAGAGCATTAAAGATCCAGGAGATTACCATTGAGTTGCATTTTTCCCAGGTTTGAATTTCTTTGATGTCTTCCTCTGGTTTGAGTAAAGTTCCATCCACAAAACCCAATTTGTTCTTGGCTCGAAGAGCATTCATCATAGCACGCCTCCATGTTGGATAATTATCTCCTTTCAGAAGACAAGAGACAAGCACTCCTCCTGGATTATCAGAAGAATTCAAGAAATAAGGTGATGATGAGTCGTTTTCATACACCGATTTTGATGTTGAACTCTTGACCACGCTGGAGGAATTTTCTTCACTCATGGTGATTAAGTGATTTTAGAAGCCAAGGATCAGTATTGGCTCTGATACCATGTGAAATTCATAAAGCGGAATGTGAAAAAAAGAACCAGAATACTGGAATAATCACTTGTGTATTGAATTGAGTTAGTAGCCGATTATATACATCAGAGAGACCTATAATAAAGGAGAGAAATCAGGACATAATTACAGCCTAACAATATACAAGATAAATATGGAAACATAATATTAGCGTGAATCTCTTCATGATCAGCCATATCTTCAAGATCAGCATCAGCCATATCTTCAAGATCAGCTGCATCTCTTCCATATCTTCAATATATATTATGATTAACGTATTTCTTTTCAGTATTTAAATGATTAAACAAAATTTTGAAGTATTTAACCCAATGTCACGTTTATTTTAGTCACTCTCCAGTACATGATTACGGTGCTGAAAGCTCCTGACAATAGTTGAAATAATCATTAGAGCATTGAAAGAAAGCTAAATTGATCTGCACGGAAGCGTGATGCTTGTCCAAACATTGGCAAGTGTAGTGGAAGACTTGGACTTTGAAATTGGAAGTGGCTCCCTGTATGCGCACTATTTTCTAGATGAAATCAATTTCTACACTAGCTACCAAACCTTGTACATTTGTTTGATAACCTCAAACATGTTAAAGCAATTTTAAATTTATAATTATGCTATATATTGATTTAATAACCGGTAGAGCAACATCTTGGTGCTCTAATTTTACACCAACAACATTATTTATATATAGATAGATAGATAGATTTTTTTTTAATACAAAGGAGATTTTCATATTGATTTATAGCTTCATAAGAACTAAGTTTTGAGATCTTTTATGTCATAGTTAATGGGAGTATTATGAATGCCAGTGCTGGAAAAGACTAGTAGTATGAAAGTTTTTTTATTTTTTTGTGTTTTGAATTTGATAAATCCAATGAGACTTTGGATTTTTAATTATGAGATTTTCTTGGTAACACACCTTGTGATTGATTGTCAGGGTCAGTGTGATGGCATAGGGTGTTATTACCCGGTCATTTGGTTAGTGCTAGAAAACCTGAATATTTTAATCTTTTTAGAGGTTCGAAGAGAAAGAGGCTAAGAGCATCTCCAGCAGTAGAGGCATAATGGAGAGCCAAATATTTAAAATGGATGTTTGAATAGTGTAAAAATGGCTTTGGCTTTGGTTTGCACTCCAGCAGCAGAGGTATTTTGAAGAGCCATTTTTTTATATTATTATTTTAATGTAATGCAATTATTTTGTATATAATTTAATTATGCAATTAATTATACAATTAATAGGAGTGTAATATAATTGCTTTTAAAAAACCTTCCGACAATATAATTATTAATTTTGTATATAATTTTTTACTCTCTTGTCATACAGATATTATTATAATTATTAATTATAAGGTATTATTATAATTAATAACTATTATTATATAATAATAATTATTAATTATAAGGTATTATTATAATTAATAACTATTATATAATAATAATTATTATAATATAATAATACTTACTATAAAATTAAAAACCCACCCCCACCCCGTTTGTCCCTTCATTTTCATTTCAACCTAAAAAACCCTATCTTCTTCTCTTCTGGCCGCCGCCCCCCTCCCCCCACCCACCTCCAGTCGCCCCCCACGTTGTCGTCCACTCTTCTCCAGGAGGGAGAGTAACAGCACCGCCAAAATGAAGCGCGTGCTAGCAAGTCACTTGCAACAAGGCCAGCACCACCACATCCAATCCTCTTCTTCCACCTCAGCAGCCTCATCGTCTCAATTCCAGAACCCTTTGGACTCCGAACTAACCAATCCTCAGCTGTTTGTCGAGGATGTTGATGAAAGAGATTCCATCCTCAGTCAGGACTTCTTCTGGTAATTTTTGTTTCTTTATTCGGACAATAGATGAATTTTGAATTTAATAATAATGTCTTTCTTCTGAGTGTTTTCTTCTTCGGATTGGCTGCAAAATATTCTGTGTTCGTTGTAGAATGGCAACAACGGTAACATTTCAATGGTATTATTTTTTTTGCCTCCTCTGAATAGATATGTAGGAATAGCTCCCAAATAGCTCCCGAAAATGAAGAAGCCATTTTGGCTCTTCACTTGGCTCCTCTGCTGGAGACGAAATTTAACCCAAAAAAGCCAAATATTTGAATTTTTGGCTTTGGCTTCCCGGATGCCTCTGCTGGTGGAGATGCCCTAATAGCGGTTAGGGAAGGTGTTAGAACCCCTAACACGCTCTACCTATGGTAAACTACTTTAGAGTGGCTCGTTATGGTTTATAGATTTAATGGTTATATTTAATGGTTCACTATTAGATGTTTTTAGTTTGGAATGGGTTAGCTCCTCTTTTCAAAATTTTACATGTAAATTGTTGATATTTGAATGACAACCTACCAACACGTCCAATTTCTTATCAACATTTTTACCCATTTTGCTTATGAAATAAAGAGTGATTGATTACAAAAAACTCTCCATTAAAATTAATTAATATTTAAAGATAATTCTAAGAATGTTTTTTTAAGTAACTTATTGATATTTTAAATACCAACCTACTAATAGATCTAGTGTTTTATCAGGAAATTTACTCAGTTTTTTTTATCACAAATTAAAGGAAGATTGGTATTTTTTTGAAATATTGGTCAAATTCTTATGAATTTATTAAAATCATGAGATGTATGCAAAAACCCCAAAAAATGAAATTATTTTAACTAAAAAAATACATGTTATCTTCAACATATTTAGCAATAGGCAACACACAAATATATTTTATTGTTTATTTTTATGATTTTTTCTGTAAAGTTGCAAACGGTAAAAAAAGAGTTTCTAAATGTTGTGTAAAAATTTTCAAATTTTAGAACGATCAGGTTTTTGACTTCCAACGAGGTAGAAACTCCCTCACGAAAAGAGATCTACTTCAAGCCTTTGAAAAGACCAATGAATAAAAAAATCTGACTTAGAAAAATTAATCCAACAACAATTTAGTTTACATTAAATAGGGCGCACTGTAGGTGATGCATCTTTTTTTTGCACAATAGGTCCCTTTACCAAACTCTAGTAGATCAATAGATATCATAGTGATATTAATACTAGATGAAGATTCTTAATATTTATAGTTGTATATTCATGACTATGAACCCCCCCTTTTACCGTGCGTCGTCTCCCTCTCTTTGGGGATGGTAGAGAGCGTGAAGCGTGAAAAATAAAAATGTCATCACGACAACCCCCACATCTTTTCCTTTTATAATTAAGTCCACACCTCAACTTATTAGATACCCATTTTTATTTTGCTTTTAATTCATTTCTTGAATTTAAATCTAACCCCAATTAACTATGAGTTAAAAACTATGTTGTCTCGAATATTTCATCCAAATGTTATTTATGAAATTCTTGAATTCTCATTGTATTTAAATTTGTACGTGAATTCCTCCACTCTTATTTTCTTCATTTATTTAGTTTACAATGTACACCTCCACTTAGGTTTACAACTTTACACCATCTTCTTCAAAGTCCAACACCAATCTAATACTCATTCTTTTTTTTTTTGCCTTACTCTTGCAGATCATTTTCCCTTTATAAGACCAATTAGGGTTTTAGCAGGCTAAAAACTTACTGGTTTTCTGCAAAACTTATAGTTTTGGATTCAAATGGTTTTGTAGAAAATTTTAAGGACAAAGGAATCAGTTTTAAGCATTTTGAGCTTGAGGTAATGATTTATAAATTTTGATAAGAACCCTCTAGACCAATTTTATGTGTGAACATGAGAAATAGTTAGGTGGTTTTGTGCGATGGGTTTGATATAAAAGGTACATACCTCTATATTGGATTATCTCTTGCTTGATTTGGATGTCTGTAGCTCAACGTTTAATTGCTTGAAATTGTTAACCCAATCAATTTTTTTCTTGAACACCCAATGAAAGTTGATCAGGAAAAAGATGTAAAGGTAATAAATGGTGAATTTAGGACATAATCATTTGATTTCAAGATCATAGGGTTGTATAGGAGGCAATGTTCATAAGTCAAATAGTGGTGATTTCAACCTTTAGGGAAATTAGAAACGTTGCATTTAATCGCCTAAAGGTGCCTCTTTAATCAACCAAAATTAGCCACAAAGGTGCACAATACTTATGGAACGACATTGTTATGTTCATTGCTTAAAATTATAGCTTTTTGGTTTTAGAATTTTCTATTTTAATTATTATAGATATTAAAATTACAATAAGTTTGATCCATGACCTCAAATTTGTATTTCTTAGATGTGGACCTAATTAAATTTATTGATTTTGAGCCCAAATTAAATTAAAAACCCAAATTCAAATATATTTTATAGATCTTACTTTAATATCCTTCAGGATAAGGATATTTTAAGTAATTTTTATATTGATTTTCCTCAAATATCCTTTAGTTAAAGGACATTTGAGGCAAATTAGCACTTAACTTGTATATAAATAGGCAACAAAGTCATCATCAAAAGAAGGAGGTCCATACCAAAAAAAAAAAAGAATCAGAAAAAGAACAACAAGCTGAGATTTAATACCAATTACAAATACTTGGGATGTTCTCTTAAAGGGATTCAAGCCTATCAAGGAAAAAAGGGATCAAAATCTTAATCTTCATTAAATCAAGCTAGGGAAACAAAGCAGCAAAGTCCTTTCCTTCATGATATCAAATCAAATCAAGATATCATACGATTAAAATTTTTGAGCTCGTGTGAATAATCTTTACCAATTCAATTTAAGTTTTTTCTTCAAATCAAATCAAGTTAAGATCTCACACGATTAAAGTTTTTTGATCCGTGTGAATATCTCTCCATTCAAAACAAGAACAAGATTTAGATCTAACCATTAATCATAGGGTTTGTGCACGTGAAGAGCACTTCAATAAAGTTTCCACTTTTCTTGTAATCTAATTTATTAATGTAATTTTGGCATCATATTTTCTTCCGTATTTATTCGATCCACGAGAATTTTGTGTGTATAATTATATATATTGTTTATTTATTATTTAAAAAAAAATTGTAATAACAAATACCCTCTTTTTACAATGCTTACTAAACATAAATTAATTCAAAGTTTTGCGTAGTAGGCTTATAAAGAAGTGTTTGCCAGATTTGTTAACTGATCCACCCATTAAAGGTTTTGCTTTCTAAAAGAAAATGGTCATATTATACTGGTTGACATGTCTGTTTTGAAAATCAAATTTTGCTCTATTTTCTCAAGGTAACCTTCCCATCAAAACAAATGTTGGTTTATTTTTCAGGTGACTTGTTCATCAAAGAAAATTTTCTATTTTATTGGATGACCTGCTTATCAAATCAAATTATAGTCTATTTTCTCAGACAACCTGCCCATTAAAAAAATTAGTCTATTTTCTCCATTTACCTTCCTATTAAAACAAATTTTGACCTATTTTCTAAAGCGACCTACCCATCAAAATAAATTCACATCTTCTTCTTTAATGATTTTTGTTCTTGGAGACCAAGATTATTGTTGGTTTTTTCCACAGTTTACTCAAGCAATTCCATGCAAACATATATCCTTAGATATCAGTTATTGTGAAGCTTGATTCAAAGGTATTAAAACAAATTTTGGTCTATTTTCTCTGGCGACTTGCCCATCAAAACAAATATTAGTCTATTTTCTTGGGTTACTTGCTTATCAAAACAAACCGTGTTTATATGCCAATGAGTTTCATCCTAACTTTATGGGTTTTCAATTTCTGTTTCATTTAATGCCTGCTTATTTCTAAATTATCAGAGGTCATCCTGTCAGGAAAAAAAAAAGAAAAAAGAAGAAGATTAACATGTTCAAGAAGACCTACTTCAATGTAGTTATGCACTATTGAATTTCCCACTAAATTGATGCAAATAAAAAAAGGGCATTGTTCTTTCTTATCTATGTGATGATCATCTGTGTTTGGTACAAGAACGTATTTAAAGCAAAGTTATTGATCCCGTTCCGTTCTGGCCGGAACAACCGAAACGGCCCGTTCCAGTGAAAATTCCGGGACAAAACGGCAATGTTTTTGTCCCGGGTAGAATTCCGGACCGATCCGGCCATTCCGGCCGGAACGCCCCGGTTTTGTACCGGGGGTTCGGTTCCGGTGTCAGCCAAAACGACGTCGTTTACACTAGAATCAAAACGACGTCGTTTAGGAGTTAATAAACCCCCCAGACCAGACCCAAAACCCAATTCCCCTATTTTCGTTTCCCCAAATCAATTCCCCCAATTCCCCGATTTTCATTTTCCCCAAATCAATTCCCAATTTCCCTTGCCCTAATCTCAAATTGATCTCAAATCAGCTCACAATCCAGTAACCCATCAATTGAAAAGCTCAATTTGTAATCTCAATCCCTAATCTAGCTCAAATTCTGAATTCCTAAATTGAAAATCAAAATCACGGCGGCACAATTTAAACAGCACGGCGGCTATGGAAGAAATTGTCCGTGAGGATGAAGAATCTGATGAAGATGAGAAAGAAGACGATGTGGACACAAGTGATGGAAGTGAAGAGGAAAATGAGGACGAGGAAGAGGAAGATGAGGACGAGGAAGAGGAAGAGGAAGATGAGGACGGGTAGGGTTGGGCGGCGGCTAGAGAAGAAGAAAGGATGGGTAGGGTTTTATGCTTTTATTGGTTTTTAATTATAGGGCTGCTGCGCCAACACAAATTTTTCTTATACCTCCTTGTTTTTTTTTTTCAATAGTCACTATCATGCCAAAAGCAATTTCAAAGTGTAAATTGCATTTTGCGTGCCTCAACTTTTTATACTAATTATTATATAATAATTAATAATTAATTATTATATAATAATAGTTAACATAAAAAATAGGGGTATTAATTTGTAATTAATTTTATTGAATTATTTGTAATGGAATGTATTTTAATTAATTATGTTTGAACTTATTGATTATTTCTTAATGTGTTTATTTTGTTTTTTTTAAGTTTTTCTAACATCAAAAACAATAAGTAACATTAATTAATTTCAAAATTCAAATTCAAATACAACAACCATAAAAAAACATAGAATTACTTGAAAAACATACAATAAGTAGCTTAAATTTCAAATATTTTGGATCTTTTAATTATAATTAAATTCATTTTTTATTTTTTATTTTTAAAAAAATAATTTTATTGTTGGAATTTTAGAGATGTTTCTAATTTTGAGATTATGTTTGTTTGATTTTGTGTTTGTATTGTATAATTTAAAGTTAATTTATCTTGAATTTTAATTATATTTGTTAAAATATTTTTTTTTCATATATATATATATATATATATATATATAATTATATATGAATAGTACAAAACCGGAACGGAATGCCGGAATGCACCGAAACCGGAACGTTCCGTTCCAAACAAAAAACCAGAACGGTACCTGGAACGGATTTTACAACTATGATTTAAAGCATGACGGTAATTTCAGCCTTAACCAAACAATTGGAGGGTTAGTGTTTAAACTCAATAAACAAAACCAAGAGATGCTGGTATTGAAGTAATTCATCTGGCAAAACATCGAAATGTTGGGAGTAAGGGTGGAGATGATTATAGGCAATTCAACATGTTTTTAATGCCATGCACGATTCAAGAACCTATCAACTGCATGATATAGCAAGCCTGCCAAAAGGTCAAGATCCATAAATGATCCAGTTATCTAAGCTACAGACACTGATTGGTTTACATCAAAATGAGCTCGAGTAAAAAGGAGGGAGGGATACATATCGACAGATTCCAATACATAGTTTGGTGCAATTAAACATGTTTACTCTCACCATAGTACAGATCACAAATAACAATAAATATGCATCTCTTCGAGCTAAACTATATAATAGCCCTTACCCTGTCTCATGCAGAAACAGGAGCAGGCTAGCATTGTCAAGGCAAATTCTGGCAAAGTTATTTCAAAGTAACAGCTGCATTTCTCAATGCCAGATATCTTTGCACATGCTCATTTGGAAGTGATCTCACGAGTTTGAAGGCATCAGTATTTGCATAACGGAGGTTGGTCCTTGGATCATGGTAAGGTGCCTGCAGAAGAAGTTCGATACGTATAAGAGGGTCTGTAAAAAGATTGGTATTCCGTATTGTTTTGGATAGCATTCAAGATTGTAGCAGTTGATCATTGCATGTTCATACTGTATTTGATGGGATGGATGAAACTGATAGCATATGGTGTCTAAGTGTCAAGCTACACAAGAACAGAGGGTAGCTAAAACTCTTTACTTTTTAATTTCATATATCAAAATAAACATTTGACAAGGTCATCAAAATCTTGAGCGGCATGCTCAATCCTGAACAATCTAAGCTTCAGCACCATGGCTTCTTCCAGCTAAACAAAAGCAGGTGTATTAGGACTCCAGTTGACATCCCAGGGCACCTTTAAAGATGTGCACCATGCACATTTGCTTCATTAAAGTTGCAAGATTAAATGTTAAATCTGGTCAAACATATATTACTTTCAATTCGTTCCCCAACCACTAACTTCCAGTTTTCACATTTCTAACAGGCAATAGGGTACTAGAAAGTAATTCATCCTCAGAAATATTGCTTACAAATATGACGCGACATGTAATTGACATAAGGAACAACATTGCCAAGCAGGAAACAGGAACCAGTTCTTTGTTTGAGTTGTGCAAATGTTAGACCTCCATCCTTGATTTCATTAGGACAATAAGCTTGTACAGATGTAAACAAGCTCATTCTCAACCAGATTATATGCGATGAGCTCAAAAACACTAAGAGACAGGGTAGCTTAACTTGCTAACAGGCAATGCATAATATGCAGAATGATGGACTGCTTATAATAATCTTTTCACTCTGAGAAAGTTGCTGAAGTATAGACAATGCAAATTAATCAGAAAGCCTCCTTCAAGTTACAGGATTACAATTAGGTTAGATGAGGCCGAACAAGTCAAGCCTTCATTTGTTTTTTCCCAACCAATGGCAATAGTACAACCAAGTTATTTATGCTCGGCAACCAATAGGCTCATGATATTCAAAACCAAAAAATGATTAACCATGCACCTAAGAAAGCAAAACAAAACAAAAAACGCCTTGGCCAATTAAGTCAAGTAAAAGAAACCAGTGCTCTATTTAATTCTGGAACTGTTGAAACCTTAATCCTCAATTCCACTGAACAAGCTAAAGAATGTATGATTGTAGAAAAGCTTAAGCTCAGCCAAACCGTACATAAAAAGTTCAATGACAGCAGGTGTATCTTAGCTGAATAGCAGGCAATGAATAAAATGCAGAATTATCATTAACAACTGATGATTCTCTCTCAACTAGAGACCACCAAATATTCAACAAGCAAGGTATTGACATACAAAGTAGACCTTCCTCCTGGCACTCAAAATAAAAGGACTTCACTCCAGAAGGATATGATTCATCTGATAAAAATAACCAATAATGACACTGAAAGTTATTTCTAAATTTACCAGACATTTCAACCCATTAAAATTTAAATCTTACACCAGTGGTCAACTCATCCATTCATGATCTGATTTAAATGACATTTTAAAGTTGGCCACATTATTCGCAAACACATTTCAGCAGAAACACATACCTCGAATCCTGTAATATCGCATATTCTCAAAGGTGGGTGCATGGATGGTGGTGACTCAATATTAACATCTGTAAGATGAAAAATAAAAAAGACAACAAAGGTGATTTAACCTCTTAGCAAGCCTAACCTAATATCAATACAAAAAACCTTTTAAAAGAAAAAGAACAAAACAACCATCTGCATAAACATATTAAAAAAACCCAACTTACACCATGCAATTAATTTGTTGAACAACAGACAGAACACGGGAATCCTCTATAAAACCCTCCGGTGCTACCATTGTACAAAATAATCACCACTACATTTTCCGTTCAGATTTTACCATCTGTGGGCCCACATGAAGAACCCACAGATTACTCAAACAATGGAATGTTAATGCAATAATGGCTTCCCTTCATCCACAAAAATCACTAAACGATCACGTTTTCAACCATATATCAAACAAATCACAACCAAGTTTCAAATTAAAGTAAAAAAAAGAAGAAGAGGGAAGCAAGGAAATGGCGGAGGTTGTTCTTGTAAATTGAATATGAGAATTGAATGAAATGTATTCAGTGATTGTATTGATGTCTTGAGCTCAATATATATACAAGAGTTGTAACAATATCCTAACAAACTAATCCTATAGGTCTGCATTTACATTATGCATGTCAGACCATGAGCTGGAATATAAATAACTGCCTAACAACATAATAAACATGTACACTATGAAACAGAAATGGCTGCACACACATTCTTCATCTTCAACACTCCCCCTCAAGTTGGAGAGTGGATATCTTGCACTCCCAACTTGCGAATCATAGGAACAAATAAATCTCTTCCAAGAGGCTTTGTCAAGATGTCTGCCAGCTGATGTGCAGAATTCACAAACCTCGTAATTATCGAACCATCCTGGATTTTGTCTCTAATGTAGTGACAATCCATTTCTATGTGCCTGGTTCGCTCATGAAAAACTGGATTGGCCGCAATGTGTAGAGCAGCCCGGTTATCACAATATAGTAAAGCAGGCCCTTCGTGGGAAAAACCCAAATCCTTCAACAGATACTGAAGCCATGTCAATTCACAGCAGGCCCCCGTCATTGCTCGATACTCTGCTTCGGCTGAAGAAAGTGAAACTGTTTTCTGCCGCTTTGACCTCCAAGATATCAATGAAGGTCCAAGAAAGATGCAGTAACCTGTCGTAGATCTCCTAGTAAGTGGGCAACCTGCCCAATCTGAGTCACAATAGGCTCTTAACTTAGCATCACTGTTCGAGGAGAAAAATAATCCTTTACCAGGAGCACCTTTCAAATATCTCACAACCCGAAGTGCTGCCTCCATATGCAGTTTTCGCGGTTGATGCATGAATCTACTCAAGACATGAACAGCATACGTTATATCAGGCCTAGAAACAGTCAAGTAAATCAACCTGCCGACAAGTCTTCTGTACTGACTGGAATTTCTAAGCAAATCACCTTCATCTGATAATTTCAATCCTCGCTCCATAGGTGTATCAATTGGAGCTGCCCCTAATAGCCCTGCATCCGTAATGATCTCCAATGCATATTTACGTTGAGAAATGAAAATTCCACTCTTGGAAGTAGATACCTCAATGCCAAGGAAGTATTTCAATTTTCCAAGCTCTTTGATGCGGAAATTATTATGCAGAAACTTCTTAGTTGCATCAATACTAACAACATCATTTCCAGTAATCAAGATATCATCAACATATATCAGAAGAGCAGTAAAAGACTTGCCTTGCTTCTTGGTAAATAATGAATAGTCAGCCTGTGACTGTTCATATCCTGCGGAGCAGATGGCCTCTGAAAACTTTGCAAACCACTGGCGAGAAGCCTGTTTCAGTCCGTATAAGGACTTGTGTAGGCGACATACTAGAGCATCCTCCCCCTGTCGCCGAAGCCCTGGTGGTGGTGACATGTATATTTCCTCAGTCAAGTCACCATGCAGAAAAGCATTGTTGACATCCAGCTGGTGAATGGACCAATTATGAGAAGCGGCCAAAGCAAGCAAACAGCGGACAGAAATGATCTTCGCTGTGGGGGAAAAAGTGTCCTGATAATCGACGCCCTCTAGCTGTGTGAAGCCTTTGGCGACCAAACGAGCCTTGTACCGCTCGATTGAACCGTCGGAGAGATGTTTGATTTTAAACACCCAACGGCAACCAATAGGTGATTTTCCTGTGGGAAGAGGGACGAGGGTCCATGTACCATTATCTTGGAGAGCTTTCAACTCAGAAGCCATGGCTGCTTGCCAATTAGGATTAGAGGCAGCCTCAGAATAAGATGTGGGTTCAGTGGCCATGCTGAGCTGTGCAACAAAAGAATGAAGGGCAGGTGTATATCGATGATAAGATAGAAAATTAGCCATGGGATACCTCGTACCTTTACTCGGACCGGGGAACAAGGAGGATGGTTGGTAGGAGGAAACGGTGGAGCATACATAGTCATGAAGCTTGACCGGTGGACCAGTGGGTCGGGTGGAACGCCTAGTGGGAGCAGTGACAGGGGTGTTGGTAATACAAGGTGCAAGAGGTGGATCAGGTAGGGAAGGTAATAATGGTGATTCTGTGTCTGGTGGGGAAAGAGGTGTATGTGGGATGGGGTGAATCGGAGAGGATGGAGATATGGGAGGGTGAGGAGAAGGATCTGGTTGTTGGGCGGTAGTGGGTGAAGGGTAAGGATCATAGTTATCTGGGGCCGGAAGTGGTAATGGGCCTGTCTGGGTTTGTGGGTCAGATGAAGGAAGGGAAGCATAAGGGAAGACCGTCTCATAAAATTTGACATCACGACTTGTAAAAATTTTTCTTTGTGACAAATCATATAATTTATAAGCTTTTTGACCAATAGGGTAACCGATAAAAATGGAGGGTATAGAACGATGGTCAAATTTATGAGAAGGATGAACATTAGTAGCGTAGGCTAAGCAACCAAAAACACGTAAATGGGAAAAAGAAGGAGGTTTTAAAAAAAGTTGTTCGAAAGGTGTTTTGAACGAAAGAAGTGGTGAAGGAAGCCTATTGATTAAGTGCACAGCAGTGAGAGCACATTCTCCCCAAAAAAGGGTAGGAAGGGTAGCCTGAAATTTCAAGGCTCTAGCTACTTGTAAGATGTGTCGATGTTTGCGTTCCACAACCCCATTTTGTTGAGGCGTGTAAACACAAGAATGTTGAAAAATGACACCATGATCATTAAAAAAATGACGGAGGGAAATAAATTCCCCACCATTGTCACTGCGAAAAATTTTGATTGTAGATTCAAATTGGGTGTGAACATAATTAAAAAAATTTTTGAGCAATGATTGCGTCTCACTTTTGTGTTGCATTAAAAAAATCCATGTAAAACGTGTAAAATCATCAACAATAGTGAGAAAATAATAAGCACCAGAAATTGAAGGGTGGCGATAGCGCCCCCAAATATCGCAATGAATTATCTCAAAAGGTTTAACAGAAGAAATTACGCTAGGACGAAAAGGTAAACGACTCTGTTTTGCCAAAGGGCAAACAGGACAAATTGTACTTGACTGAATTGAAAATTTTAAATAATTCTTTGCAATAAAACTTAAACGAGATGGTGATGCATGACCTAATCGATGATGCCAGAGATCGGTGGTTGAAATGGTGAGGTTGCAGGTGGGTGAGATATCTGCGTCGGTTCTTTTTGTTGCTAGTGCCACCAAGTAATATAGCCCATCATGCTGTTTCCCCAAACCAATCATCCTCTTCGTAGCCAGATCCTGCAAAATACACCAATAAGGAAAGAAAGTTATTGAGCAATTCAATCCTCTGGTCAGGCGGCTAACTGACATCAAATCTACTTTGAATGTGGGAACACATAGCACATTCTTTAAATAATAAATTGAATTAAGAGGTAATGATCCTCTCGCAACAATTTTTGCTTTCTCTCCGCTGGGCAATGACACAGGAGGTAATGAGCAATTTTTTTCCATGTGGAAAAAAAATTTCGACGATGAAGAAATGTGATCCGTCGCCCCGCTGTCAATAATCCACTTGCGGGGGATTATTTTGGACAAACCTGGTTTGGTAGGTGTCTGGGAAGTGGATGCTTCATTTTTAATGTCGAGCAAAGACAGAAGCTGCTTTATCTGGGCCTCCGAAATACCAATAACTAGGCTTTGATCTGCTTCTCTAGAGGGCCCATCAGACACACTATTCACAGCGGGCCTGTTCTGGAATTGGCCTGGGCCCATGGGCCGGCCCCTTGGATGGGCTGCTGGGTAGCCCTTCAGGGCATAGCAAGTTTGGGCCCAATGGCCCATCAACCCACAATGGCTGCACTGTGGGCGTCCTCTCGGCCCATCACGTGAATTAGGCCCGTTACGCCCAAAACCGTCACGCCTGTCACGCCCAAAACCAAAGCGGCTCTCTCTTTCTCCTCTGCCATTCACGCCCAGACTTCCTCCAAAACGCTGTCGTTCTTCACTTCTCTCTTCCCTTCCATTCACGCCACCAAATCGATCCCAAGAGGGAGTTTCTGGAGACCCATTGTTGTACCTTCTCGGAGCGACGAATTTGTTGCCACCGTTGCTCCGAACCGCCATGGCAGCGCCACCCCCAATCTCTGCAAAATTGTTTGAACTGAGGAGGCGTTGCTTCTCCTCTTGAGACACGGACGAGTATGCTTGGCGAATGGAAGGCAGAGGACTCATCAAGAGGATTTGTCCCCGTATACCACTGTAAGTATCATTCAAGCCCATTAAAAATTGCATCATCTTCTGTTGATCATGTTGTGCTCCATGCATGATTTCACTGTGGGAGCTGAGTTCATCCCACAGCCCTTTCAGTCTCGTGTAGTAAGCTGAGACCGAGAGCTGGTCTTGGCGAAAATAAGCTATGTCCCTTTGAATTTCGAAGATTCTGGGGGCATTGCTTTGTGAGAAACGTTCACGAAGATCTTCCCAGACCTCGTTGGCAGTGGTGTAATAAATTACACTGTCTGAAATTTCTGGGTCTAGGGTGTTGATGATCCAAGAATGGACCATGTCGTTGCAGCGGGACCAAGCTGCGTGATTCTCAGGTTCTGTTGCTTGTGGTGGCTGCTCAATTGAGCCATCAACGAACCCCAATTTGTTTTTAGAGTTCAAAGCCAGTGTCATGGCTCTTTTCCAGGTAGAGTAGTTGTTTCCATTCAAGGGCTTGGAAATCAAAATCAGCCCTGGGTGGTCTGAGTGATGAGAGGTGTAAGGGTTTGAGATGTTGAATTTTGTTGAGTCTGTGGCAATTTCTTTGCCGTGAAATGATGATGTGTTGTCTTGGGCCATGTTAAAAAAGGGTGAATATAGCAGTTTGAGTGATTTCTTAACCTTGCTCTGATGTTGGATTTTGGGTAGATTGAATAGATTGAAGATTCTGAAACTGGATTTGATTTTGAACTGGAACTGGAAAAAGGTTGACGCTGATGAACTTTGACAGTGGCTTTATGGGTTTTAGCTGATGAATGAACTTTGCTGAAAATGATTGAATGAACTTTGCTGAAAAAGATTGAATGAACTTTGCTGAAAAATGATTCTCGGTGATTTGAGAAATAGAATTTTACTGACCTAGCTCTGATACCATGTAAATTGAATATGAGAATTGAATGAAATGTATTCAGTGATTGTATTGATGTCTTGAGCTCAATATATATACAAGAGTTGTAACAATATCCTAACAAACTAATCTATAGGTCTGCATTTACATTATGCATGTCAGACCATGAGCTGGAATATAAATAACTGCCTAACAACATAATAAACATGTACACTATGAAACAGAAATGGCTGCACACACATTCTTCATCTTCAACAGTTCTTACAGCTGGGTTCATCAGTAGGGAAATTCTGATAATTCTAAGCTTGAAGAATCTGCTTGTTTCCAGCGGCCTCTTGGTTGTCCCTTTGGGTATTTCTCGTATATCTGTATCCTCTTGAAACTGAAGTGCGTCGGCAACACCAGCTCTGCATTTATCAACTCCGCTTCCATCTTCTCCTTCTCCTTCTTCTATATCTAACAAGCAAAAATACCACTCAATGCAATGATTTATCCCTTAAACCTCAAATTCAAAAGAATAGAAACTAGATAAAAACGAGTAAAATTTTAAAGAAAAGAAACATAATCGAAAATTATAAATACAAAACAAAAAAACAAGGAAATTCATCCGAAACCCAACAAAAAGAAAGGGCAAATGAACCTCTCAGTTCAGAATCTCATTATACTCGAAATGGGCACAACAGCAAAACGGACAGTGATCTCTGGTTTATAGTTTCATATAAAATCTCAATTTAGTCGCCAGATATGAACTGATCTTCTATTTAGATCCCATACTATTGATATTTTCAATCGGGTCCCTGATGCATCAGGAAAGTGTCATTTTTTTCTCAAACAACTGTCATTTTATGGCACAACGAATTAGATTTCCAAGCCGGGCAGCAAAGAAGAGAAGAAAAGAAGAAGATAGATGAACCTATCGGGTAGAAAAAGAATGAAAGAAAAGGCCCAACCGGAGAGGAGAAGGGCAAAGTTCGAGGAGTATAACCTGGGCTCAAAACCAAGCCCGACAAATCTCAAAATTAAATATAAAGTTAGCCCAATAAGAACAGCCCAATAAAACAAGAGTTTTATCTTTGTAAAATAAAGGCCCACTTAAGAAGAGTTTGAGAGTGTTTAATAATGTTAATGTATTAAAATAATATATATTTTTAATATTAATAAATTAAAATGATTTAAAAACATATAATTTAACACAAAATAATTTTTTTTTAATTTTTTTTAATACTTTTAAAATATAAAAACAAATAGACTATTTATCACCAAGTAAGCATGTAAAATTGCAATGCTACTTCATGTTAGGTTATCGGTTATAACGTGGGTAGTGTTAGCCATAGTTCCATAATTAGAGTTTTTGTTCTGCTTATCATTGTTTAATATTGTATTTCAAAAATACTTTTTAAATAAGTAGAATTTTTTTTTTATTTCAAATTATTTTAATTTGTGTTCTTAGATTATTTTATTATGCTGATATCAAAAATGATTTTTAAAAAAAAAATATTTTGATACATTTCTAAATAAAAAAAACTTTGAAAAACAATCTCAACCATACTCATAAACACAACTTATATCTTCTAATATTCCAAGTTCAGTTAATTTTAGGTCACTACTGAAAAAAAAGTTATTAACCTCTGATTCTCCGATTTCCCTTTTTAGCATAACTAAAGACTGTTCCTTTTTTGAAGAATCAAAAGGCCATGATTGAAGTAGAACAGGGGAAAACCCCTGAACTCAACCCAAAATAAAAACGAATCTTTTATTTTCAAAAGATAATTTCTCAAAATTATTTGATTTCAACACCATTTAATTATTTGCTTGTTTGTTTTAATTATTTTTAGTTTCATAAACCTTTATAATTGAATCATCAAATAAATATGGATTTTATAATTTTGGTACTTGTTGATAATTTTTGCAAATCCTTGTAGGATGATACTCTAGTCATCATTTTATTACTTGTTATGATTCGTGCACTTGCAATTCTACCAACAATAAGTTGAAGAACTTTCACGTAGAGTTTGCATTTCATTGTAGAACTACTCACTGGTAACATGACCACATCTTGATTATTACATGCATTCTCTGGATCAATTGTTGATGCCAATTTTTGACTTGTTTTTCTTTGGTGTAGGAACAATGTAACGTTGTTATGCATGCCAAACATGGAGAGTAAATCATTCGAAATATAATATGAATTTGTGGCTAGAGGTTAGAGCAATTGATGGACTTGATAAGAATCGGGTTTATAGTAATTCTATGACTCTATCCTAAGATATGAGATTAGATTGTAGTGTCTTGATTGTAGGCACTCCACGATCCAACCTGAGTCAACCATCGCTAGAGATTAAGGAGTTGATTGAAGAAAACATTGGTGCTTTGAGTGTCGAAATGGAGACTAAGTATAAAGAACAAAAAAAGTAGTTGAAGGAGATAATGACATACTTCTCTAGTCATTATCCCCCCATTAATCTCTATGATATTTCCCCCTTTCACCTCCCTTGCAGTTGGAGTTTGTAATTGATATGCATATATGTTTGCAATTTATTTTTATAATATATAAAATTTATTATTTAATTTAAATTAGTTGTTTTATGTTATGTAATGCCATTGTGAAATTATTACATAGATTGTTTTAATAAAAAATTGTTGAAAGACCCATTGAATTTTCTTTCGTAAATGATCAACTT
The DNA here is from genome assembly GCA_027405865.1 of Salix purpurea. Classification (NCBI taxonomy): domain Eukaryota; kingdom Viridiplantae; phylum Streptophyta; class Magnoliopsida; order Malpighiales; family Salicaceae; genus Salix; species Salix purpurea. Next base: position 10,378,198 of record JAOWLH010000002.1, on the reverse strand, counting down.
TTTCTTCAAAGAAATAGAGAGTTATTAACTGTTATGGTGCATACCGACATAAATTCTATAAATAATTGATCAACCTTTCCATGAGAAAACTATACAGAGTTATTAACTCTTTTGATCCACATTGAGATGTAATTACTAACAAAATATATCATCAATGATTTTTTTGGTAAACTTGTTAGTGAGATAGATATTTTTCCATTGAACTTTTTTGTTGAAAATTCATAGGTAATATTTGTCATGACGATGTTTTTTTTTTGCTTTGCACGTCGACCATCCTCGGAGACGGGGGATGCATAGAAAAAGAGTTGTTTTATAATCATAAAAATATTATGATTATCATTTTTTTGAGTCACCACCTAGTATTAAGATCACTAAGAAACCTAATAGTTTGCAAGAGTCTGAGTAAGAGGAGTTGTTGTTCAAGTGGAAGACGCATTACCACCAGTGCTCTCTACCTAAAATTGATTTTTTTTTCTATTTTGCATTTTAAAATATGAGATACAATGCATTTTTTTTTGTGAAAATATGCTCAGAAAAAATTTAGGATTCGATCATATGCATGAAAAGAAACACACATTTTTTATAATTTTCAAATAAGATTTTTTTTGAAATTTATAGAAAAAATATATTTTTATATCAAGTCCGTATACTTCAATGTAGATCTACGGACTAATATTGAACAAAAATTGATAGAAAAGCATACGATAAAATCATGAGAGGCGTGTAGTGTTCCGAAAAGAAATAACAAAAAATGGTAAATTATCTAAACACCCATGGACCCAGTAATAACCACAAAACACCGGTGATGAAAGTACCACAATATCCCTGACTCTAGGCCTTCTTTTTTGTCCTTTTAGGGGATATTTTCATAGTTTCACTGCACGAATTTGTGGAAAACCAAAAATGTCCTCATTGTTCCGTGTCTTTTTGTCAGCATTCAGGGGTAAAATAGTAGTTATACTGTGCAAAGAGATCGAAAATACCATTCATGTTCCCTGGAAATGTCAGAATTATCCCTGGTTCTGGGGCTGAAATTTTCAGTCCTCGAGTAAAATGGTAATTTTAATGTCACAATTCACAGTAATCTATTTCTATGTATACAGTAAAAATGCTACAGGAATAGAGGCTGGCCTTTTATATTTTTAGTTAATATATATATTTAGAAAAGGAAGGATGAATTTCTAGGCAGGCTAGAGTGGCAGACAATGAGCACAAAGAAAAAGGAGTCCGACTGGGGTGCTTTCCATTTTCTTGCCCTAACAACAAGCATGGCAATATTTTATAGGCTAGAGTGAGAGAAAGAGAAGGAAAGTGTGTTTTCCTTACAAGTTGATCACATTAAAAAAGTGCCTGATTCCACAAATTCAATTGCAAAATTTGTCAAGCTAACAACAAAACTATAAAAAGTAAGATAATCCAAAGGCATGGCAATACCTCTCTCCTAAATATAGATTTAAAAGATTTTCCACTGGTAGCTACTAAAATTACCATTGAAGACAGAGCAATTGAACAACTTGTAATTTACAATAATCCAATCTTTAAAAAATTATTCAAAGCTAAAGAATATCATATTTTTATATAATACATTCTTAAATAACCCTAGAGCTATCTAACTTAATCATAAAACTTTCAAATAATTTTATTTTATTATTTATGCTGTATATATGATATTTGTGAAACCCAGCACATATGTCACGTTAGTTAGTGACATTGGCCGATTAACTTCCCAATTCAACATCGTGGAATGAACCGACAAAAGATAATGACCTTGACTTCCTTTAGCGCCCAAGTCTTCGTATATGAAAGAAATTGAAGGGTCTTTTTTTATCACATATTACTTAATAGCTCTTCATTAGTTGCAGCCACACATTCTGTTTACATTAAAAAAGATAAAAGTTTCTTTGCTAGAAAAATATGCCATCGTCAGTGCGTTTCTTAACTGTACGGATGTTTTCGCTCCCTCTGCTCTTGTTTATTCATCTTAGAGCTTGTCACTCTTCTCCCTCCATGCACCCGCTATGCCATGACGAGGAGAGTCATGCCTTGTCGCAGTTCAAGCAAAGCCTCGTTATTGTAAGTTTTTCATTTGAGCTTCTATTTCTTGTAGAAATCTTCAATTGATTCTTTGTAATTAATTTGCAGGTGTTCTGCTTTGGTTTTGAAAGAAAGGAAGGATTTTGCCGAGAGCTTTGGAAAGAGATAGTTCTACTGAGCTGATGAATTTTTTTCAATGTATATTGCAATTAATTTGTTTGATGAATTTCCTGCTTATATACTGGAGAAAAACCCATGCATTACACATGTTTGTATCCATCTGTAACAAACTTACAACTAACTAGAGAAGTCAAGTTGATATTCTCTTCTTACAATTCAGTTAGTTAAAACTGAAAAATGCATTACAACAGAATCTATGTTTGTCAACTCTGCTCCTACTTTCTTCTACTTCTGTTGATGAGTTTGATATCCACGTAAACAACTTAAACATCAACACTCCCTCCTAAGTTGCTTACTGGTTTGACGCCAAGCATAGACCTTAATTGATTGAATCTATCCTTAGGTAAACTCTTAGTGAATATATCTGCCATTTGATCTTCACTTCGGCAGAACCTCATGTCAATTATACCTCCCTGAACTACCTCCCTTATGAAATGGATTTTCCTATTAATATTACTTGTTTTCTAGTGAAACATTGGGTTCTTTGTCATTGCAATTGCTGACATGTTATCACAGTATAGGAGTGTTGCCTTTGTTTGCACTTCACCTAGATCATCAAGCACAACCCTTAGCCATATTGCTTATGTAGTTGCCTCAGAAGCTGAGACATACTCAGCTTCTGCCGTTGACAGTGCTACCGTGTCTTGCTTCACCGAAGCCCACGAAAATACTCCACTTCCAAAACCAAATGCATAACCAGAAGTGCTCCTACTGTCATCTTCATTTCCTCCCCAATATGCATCACAAAACCCCACAAGAGTTGTTGACTTATGTTTGGCATACTCTATCTCATAGTCAAGAGTTCCTTGAACATATCTAAGGACTCTTCTTGCAACTCCCATGTGTTTCTTTATGGGCTTATTCATGAACCAAGACAACAAACTAGCAGCATACATAAGATCAGGTCTGGTTGCTATCAAATACAGCAAACTTCCTATCATTTTTCTATAAACATTTTCATCTGCAAACTCATTTCCATCCTCCTTCCTTAGTTTATCACCAGTAGCTAGTGGTATTGAAACTAATTTGCAATCAACAAGCCCAAACTTCTCCGGTAAAGACCTTGCATATTTGTTTTGCTTCTCCAGTAAAGATCAGTATGGTGTGTGTGTGTGTGTGTGTGTGTATATATATATACACTCCTAATATTTAGGAACTAATTTTGTTTTTCAGATTAGTGTTTGATTGCTTCGTAGTTGTTTACCATGATATTATGATTGTTAAAGACGTGGGTTGTTATTTAGCTATTCAGTTATTTGTAATAACTTTATAAGCCAATTCCCCTTCATTCAATTTTGTTGTGTTTAAATGTTTTTTTCTCCAACCTAACATGGGCAATAGACTAGTAATCTCTATGTGTGATTTCTATGTTTTGAATGCTTCTACCACTATAAACAAACCGTCGAAAGCAAGATCAAATATGCTAAGCATGAGTGACCTCCATTTCTATGCATTCTCAAAACAGAATTAATTCCGAGCCTCTCTAATTCATTAATAATTGATCATGCAGCCAAAGCAAAGACGTGAACACGAAGGAAATTAACCATGACAAGGAGGGAAGTTATTTTGTAAACGAGCTCTACATTCTAAACTTGCATACAAACTGATGGATTTTAAATTTTGGAAACAGTTTAATATAAATTTTATTCGTACATAATCACTGTGTTAAGAACAGCGTAAAGTATATAGCTGAAGACTACGATTGCTTTTCAGTCATGCAACAAATCATTCTGCAAAATTAGTAGCATATGTTTTGAAGTGTGAAGACTTTCAAATATTGCGTAATATCTTTCGATCATGGCAATGAATGTAAGATCTTGGAAAAATTACATTATCATAGAAGCATCTCAGATCTCAAAGAGTGAAAAAGAAAAAAAAAAGACAAGCACCTAACAAAAGCTTATCTAAAAATAATATAGATAACTTTGAATCATTTATATGGCTTTTTTTAGAACCATTCTCGTCGCCTTCTGCAAAATCCCTTGCTTAAATTCCTGCGGCTAAAAAAAATTTTATTTTCCATTGTTTAGTTATGTAAATTAATACTATTTGAAAAAAATGGTAAATTAAACTCTTAAAATAAATCTAAAAACAATCTTCACCACAAGTATCAAACGGTCACTCAAATGATTTAACTCCCTGAAATATTTTCATCCACGCCGGGGAGAAATTTCGGTAACGGAGGCGGTATTTTTCTCCCGCAAAATAATTCAAAATAAAACAAAAATAAAAAAAGGCACTTCATCATTTATGAATCTATCTGTAAATTTATTGCTACTAATGCCCCCATCCACTCCCCAACCGTCCATAGGACTGGAAAGTAATGTCTCCCGTCTTCCTACGGAAAATCTATGAATTAAATGTCGTCCAATCTTATCGTAAAATTAATGGCCGACAAATTATATACAATAACATCATTTTCCGGAAGGAAATTTCTTCTCATGTGGATCATTTAGACTGCCTTGAAAGCCGGTTCCTCAAGTCAAGCCCGAAGTTACTACTTACTATCGTCACTATAACCTCGGAACTCTGATCTGTCTTTGCTTTTTTTATCATTTACTAATTTAATTGATGCAGCATAGTTTTTCTATATAAAAAATAAAAATATAGAAATTTCTAAGCTAATAAATAGATTAGGTGAAATATCAATATCAATGTATTATTCAAATGTATATTGGAATTTGACGTTTTGATTCCTTTGAAATGTTTTTTTAATATGGAAGGTATTCACGAAAGTTTGTCAACCGAAAACCAATTGTTTCGTCATCAACTGAATTTCTCAAAATGGAATAAATTTTATAGTATGTTTTCTTTGCTGAATTATTTTTCAAAGTTTCTCAAAACTGAATTTCAAAGTTTCTTCATTTTGGGCAGTGAAACTATGAAATTTTATTATTATTTTTAAATCAATTTCTTGACAATTTTCTGCATTAATCCCATTCGATTATTTCACACATTCCATTGTTTATAAGAAATTAGGTGATCAAAACTTAACTTTTTCTTTTCAAAAGAAATTGAAGGGTTTTTTTTTCCACATTGGCCTTAATACCTCTTCATTATTTGCAGCCACACATTCTTTGCCCATTGGAAAATCTAAAAAGACTTCAATCAAATCGATGAAGACTTCCCGTAGAGCTCCCAAGTCTTCGGGTAATAGCACTCCTTTGTTTACTTCTCCACCAGACTGAATCTATTTTTTTTTCTATATAAACTGCTTTATTTCTCTAATTTGTTTATTAAAAAAGATAAAAGTTTCTTTACTAGAAAAATATGCCATCGTCTGTGCGTTTCTTAACTGTACGGATGTTTTCGCTCCTTCTGCTCTTGTTTTTTCATCTTAGAGCCTGTCACTCATCTTAGAAAGATAAAAATATTACTTGTTGGTTTTTAACAAGTCCCCAAGTGATGATAGTCGTGTCAATTTAGTCTTGATATAACAAAATAATTTAGTCTTGATTATTATATTATTTGATTCTAAATTTTAAGTGATCTACTCATAATAAATACAGACTTGTTATAACTAGGGGAGAGCATTTTCGGTTTGGTTCGGTTTTTATCAAAAAAAGTAACCAAACCGAATTTTTTTTTTAAATACAAACCGAAACCGAACCGAACATATCAAAAACCGACCACTTTCGGTTCGGTTCGGTTTTTATGATGAAAAAATTGAAAAAAACCGAATTTGGGTTTTGGGCCATCTGATGGGCTTTCGGATGAGCTTTCTGTTGGGCTTTATAATGAATTTTTTGATGGGCTTAAAATTAATATAAAGAAAAACTGATTTTCTTATATGAACCCAAAATATTTTTAATTTTTTGGCAACTACTAAAAAATATTAATGTATTAAATTGTTAATATAATGTTTATTAAGTTTTTTTTAACCTTTCTAATACTTTTGTTTTGTTTAATTTAGCATGAGACAAAATAATTAAAACTACACAAGTGAACAAATTTAAATTTAAATTACAAGAAATGCCTTCAAAGGGCTTCAAAATAAAGAAATAGAAACAATAACATAAAAAACTTCAAGAACTAATTAGCATCCGTTGCTAGATTTAGTTGTCCACCAAATTCTACAAAAAAAAAAAAATAGAAATGTTAGATTGAAAATAAGTTGATTAATAAATAATAAAATAAAAAAGACAAGTGTATAAGAAAAGTAACCTGATTCAAGATTTTCATATTTTTCATAATCATTCATCAATGCTGTAGTGTCGATCGGGATTGATCCATGTTGCAACCAATTTTGACAACAAACAAGTGCTTGAACAGTTGCTGGAGATAAAGAACTTTGGATTGGTCGAGTATACGACCGCCTGTGCTAAAAGCTGATTCAGAAGCCACTGTGGATATAGGAATAGCTAAAACATGTTGTGCAATCTTCGAAAGTAGTTTATATTTTGAAGCATTAACCTTCCACCAACCTAAAATATCTAATTTATCATCATCAGGATCCTCACAACCATCATTCAAATACCTCAATCACTTGACCAATTATCTCACCCGTATGATTTGAAACTTGACAGAAATTGAGAATTCTTTTATGCAATTTCCACTCACTATCAATCCAATGAGCCGTTAAGGACATATAATTAATGTTTTGGATTGATGTCCATGTGTCTGTTGTCAAACATAATCGTTGACCCCTAAGTACTATCTTCAATTTTTCCTTCTCGTCAAACATAAATTTTCATACAATCTTTCATTATAGTAAAACGAGAAGGAATATCAAATCTAGGTTGCATTGTCCTAAAAAATAATCTAAATCCCCTACCCTCCACAAAATTAAAAGGCAACTCATCATTTATAATCATTTTTGATAATGCTAGTCTATTTTCTTCATAATTATAAGCTATTGCCCTTTAGAGTGCCCATATTTTTGTCTTCCGATTCATCACCCTATTTCTTAGGTTCTAATACCAAAAGTTTTTGCTTCTTATCAACCACAAAAGGGAATTTTTTGCACACTTTCAAATGACTCCACATATTACTTGTTCCATTCAGAACAGTATGACATGCATAAGTTTTTTTACAATAATTACATTCAGCTTTAGGACTTTTAGGGTCACCATCAAGTCTTGTAAAATAATCCCAAATTTGTGACTTTTTCCTATCATCAACATTTCTTTTTCTTAATGTAAGGGCTTCATGTTGTGTACCTTTATCATTTGTGACAGATCCTGCAGTGGTTGATGTAGGTTGGGTGTTTGAACTGAGGGCATTAAACGTTGATGTGGGGGTAGTATCGGTGGATGAAACATTTTGGTTTTGACGGTTCTCCATATGTAATTACCAAATGAAAAAGATCAAAACATGTTAATATATATTTTTATAATTCATAATATATTTGCTGCATATATTCATAATAATTTAAACATGTTAATCATATAAACATGTTAATTATGGTGCAATATACAATGGTGAAGTCAGTAAACAGCTTGATTAAACACGCTAGCTGACTTTCAATACTCAATAACATTCCTGCATATGGTTTCCAATCCTTCACTTAAATAAAGATGAAGTACATTTCATAAACAAATATGAACTTAATACACAGAGCACTAACTCTTTAAATACAACCAATAATCAAATTTATTGAAGAAAATGTGATTGAAATGCAGCTGCATTGTAAACGAAAATTGAAGATAGTTTAACTATGTTATTGTACAAAGAAAAAAGCAGACCAATTGGAATTAAATTCTTTGATCCATACACTAAAGCAGCAAAGAGTTCACAGCACAGGTTTATCGACAATGAGCAGAGAATAGAAAATTAAAACATTATTAAATAATAATAATAATAATAATAATAATAATAATAATAATAAGCTGTATAGTCTTATATTCAACGCAATCAATGTTCTTGAGAAACAATATAATTAAAAAAAAAGATTGAAGGCATTTTACAAAACAAAACAAGGGTTGTAGAGACAAATAAAACAAGTTATAAAATATACAAATAAAAAAAAAAGAAATCCCAATTGCAGGAAAAAAGAAAACAAAATCCATTAAGAAAGAAACTGTGATAAAATCATCCACTAATGATTAACAGTTTACTTACTTTTCTAAAGTCCACACGAACCCCAGAATCAACATATAATCATAAACAGAAGCAAATACGAACTATTAAAAATCATTAGCAATTAAATTTCCACAGAGCTCAAGTAACCATGAATTACCCATGGTCAATTTCAACACTATCCCGTGCTTTGTGCCCAGAAACAGAAACTCAAGGTCCAATTTAATATATGATTCAATTAGAAAAGGAAGCATAGATGATCTATAAGAGATAACAAGAAATAAAACAGAGTTTAATTTTAATTACCTTTTGTTAAATGCAACCGTGTTGGTCCTGTCGGATGGGGACGATGAACCTTGCCGAGAGGCGAGAGGGAGATTTTAGTTGCAGAGGGAGGTGAGAGGGAGGGAGGTTTAAGTTGCAGAGGGAGGCGAGAGGCTGCTACTACTAAAGTGTGAGCCTGTGAGGTGCAGTCTTGCAGAGGGAGGCAAGAGGCGAGAGGGAAAGAGATTGTTTTTTCAGAGGAGGCGAGCGAGAGGCTTAGAAGCAGAGGAGGGGAGGCGAGAGGCAGAAGATAAAAATCCTAGGGTTTAATAAGTTTCTATTTATACTAACATTGTCAACCGAACCGAACCGGTTCGGTTTGGTAAATTGGTTTTGTCCGTACAAAACCGATACCCAACCGAACCGGATTTTTTTTCAAAATTTTGAACTCGGTTTAATCGGGTTTTTTTTCGGTTCGGTTTGTTCAGTTTTTTTTCTTGGTTTTCTCGGTTTAATCGATTGTTCGGTTTTTTTGCTCACCCCTAGTTATAACATTACAAAAACATTATCTAAAAATAGACTAGAACTAAAAATAGAAACAATTATCTTTAAATTTCTATGTAGAAATAGGAAACATAATTATCTATGAATTTATATGTAGATATAGGAATTTGACGTTTTGATTCCTTTCAAATGTTTTTTAATATAGAAGTTTCTCTCCCCATTTCTTCATTTTTGACAGTGAAACTGTTAGACCTGACATAAGAACTTTATCTTTATAGAAAAAGAATTCACACATTTTATTCATGAGTCTGGTTTGCCTTTTATAGTTGTCATACAATCCAGTAGCTAATACCAGCCACTTAACTAACAATTGACTTATTCTAACCACTAACTAATTGCATAATAGAAAATTTAACAACAATTCTAACTAACTAACTGAAAACTTCAACAACTAACAGACTATAGAAACTCTCAACAAGTAGCAAACTCAGCATATCCTCCCTTAAACTGACTTACTGATCAATTTATTCTTGGGGTGTTACACACACACCCAATTGTTCTCGAAGCTTTATGTATGAATCCAACTTTATAGGCTTTGTCATTATGTCTGCAATTTGCTCATGAGTGCTACAATACTTGAGCTCCACTGCTCCTTCCTTAGACATATCACATAGGAAGTTATATCTAATGGCTATATGTTTGCTCCTTCCATGCATAACTGGATTTTTAGATAGCTTTATAGTGGAACAATTGTCATAGAAGATCACACAACAAGTTTGATTCCAACTGAGATGTTTGAGTACCCTATGCATCCGTATAGCTTGGCAGGCACATGTAGCAGCTGAAATGAATTCAGTTTCTGTGGTAGGTAGGGTGACCACTACTTGCTTCTTTAAACTCCAAGACACAGCTCCAGAACCCATCATAAACACATATCCAGATGTGCTTCTTCTGTCATCCAAGTCCCTTGCATAGTCACTATCTGAGTATGCTACAATTTTTTCAATTCCTTCTTTTTTCTTGTAGCCAATTCCTAACCCTGAAGTACCTCGAAGATACCTTAAAATTCTCTTCACTACTACCATATGTAATTCAGTAGATTTTCCATGTATCTACTCACCAAACTCATTACATACATCAAATCAGGTCGAGATATTATGAGATACATTAAGCTCCCAATCGTTTGTTTGTATTGAGTAGAATCAACTTTGGTCCAATCTTCATCTTTGGTCAGTTTCAACCCTGACACCATGGGAGTCTTTGTGGCATTGTTGTTAGCCATACCGAATTTCTGCAATGCTTCATTTGCATATTTCCTTTGGCTAATATAAATTCTTTCATCATTTTGGATCACTTTTACTCCTAAGAAAAACTTCATCCTCCCTAGATCTATCATATCAAACTCCTCCTTCATTGATGATTTGAATTTCTCAATCAACAACCTTTCATTGCCTGTGAATATCAAATCATCCACATAAATGCTTACGATTAACACTTTACCTTCCTCCTCAGTCTTAGTAAACAAAGTATGTTCACTAAGGCATTTGACAAAACCTACTTTGACAAAAATAATTCTCTATTCTACTATACCATGCTCGGGGGGCTTGTTTCAAGCCATATAGTTCTTTTCTCAGCTTAAGCACTTTTCCTTCTTCTCCCTTCTTTACATACCCCTTAGGTTGCTCTATATACACATCTTCTTCTAATTCACAATGTAAAAATGACTTTTCACATCTAACTGATATATATATATACCAGTTTTTTTGTGCTGCTAGTGCAAGAATCATTCGTACGGTATCCCACCTAACAACTGGGGCAAACACCTCAGTATAGTCAATAACATACTTTTGAGCATATCCCAAAGCCACCAGTCGAGCCTTATGTTTATCCACTTCCCCTTTTTCATTCAGTTTTGTTTTGTAGAGCCATTTAACTCCTATGGCTCTTGAACCTGCTGGTTGATAGGTTAAGTCCCAAGTGATGTTCTTTTCTATAGCCTGGATCTCACTCTCCATTGCATTCCTCCACTTTTCACAACCTTATGCTTCTTCATATGTACTAGGATCTCCAGATTCAGTATACATGATTAAGTTCTGAATCTCATTATCTTCATGGAGTCCCTCTCTTGTTTCATAGTCACTCATCCATGTTGGTTTTTTGCAGATTCTTCCTTGTGCCCTCCCTTCTTCTGCAATATTTCTATGTGTTCTTTCAATGTTGCATATATATCCGTGTTGCCTGGAATGCCTTCATAACCTTCATCAGCGCACACTTCAGTGTTTTCATTGCTAGTTGCACATACTTCAGTATTTTCATTGATAGTTGCATCCATTATTCCTTCATCAGTCTCCTTGTCAACTCCATCATTCTCACTGTCACCCCATTCTAGTGTACTCTGCCTTACATTTACTTCATCATTATTCCATTCTAGTGTTCATTTTCATCGAATATCACATCTATGCTCACCATAATCCTCTTGGTAATGGGATTATACATTTTATAAGCCTTTGACTCACTACTTAGTCCCAAGTGCACACATCTCACACTTTTGTCATCTAGTTTTCTTCTCTTCTGATCAGGATTATGCATGTAGCCTATACACCTGCACACTTTGAAGTGTTCTACAGAGGGTTTGATATTGCTCAAAGCTTCTTCAGGAGAGTCTTGTCTCTTACTGCAAGTGTAGGACTTCTATTCAATATGTGCATTGTCCAATTAACTGCTTCTGGCCAGAACTCCCTTGGAACTTTCTTCTCAACTAGCATGCTTCTAGTTGAATTCATAATACTTCTGTTTTTCCTTTCTGCAACCCCATTGTGTTGTGGGGTGTATGCAGTAGTGAAGCTGCCTTCTTATGCCATTGATTCTACAAAATTCATTGAACCCTTCAGACATGAACTCTCCACCCCTGTCTGTTCTCATACAACAAATCCTTCTGTTAGTCTCGTTTTCTACTGTCACTTTGAAGTTCTTGAAGGTGACGAATGCCTCTGATTTTTCAAGCCCAAAGGGCTTTTACTTGAGGAGGTGTGTTAGAGAATAATATAAATCATATTCTGGGGCCTCACTTACAAGCTTAAGCTTTTAGGTGAGATGGTTCCTTAACATTTAGCTATTCAGTTATTTGTAATAACTTTATAAGCCAATTCCCTTTCATTCAATTTTGTTGTGTTTAAATGTTTTTTTCTCCAACCTAACATGGGCAATAGACTAGTAATCTCAAAGTGTGATTTTTATGTTTTGAATGCTTCTACCAGTATAAACAAACAGTAGAAAGGAAGATCAAATATGCTAAGCATGAGTGACCTCCATTTACTATGCATTCTCAAAACAGAATGAAGCCCGAGCCTCTCTGTTTCTTGAGAGTAATCAACAAGAAAATGAGGGTAAGCATATACCAGAATTGTATTAGATCATCTCTTATCGTGTAAAATCATCGCTAGCAAGCAACAATATGATGGTACAGGTATAATTAAATTTTGTACGAGGCAAGACAAGTGCAGCAATCCTATGAGGGAAGATGACTACAGGAACATCTGTCAGGCCCATGAATTTTAAACTTTTTTTTTGGAAAAAAAAGATGGATTAAAGAAGGGAGCTGTACAAGAGGGCCTGCAAAACTCAGCCACTAAGGGGCCCCGAGCAGCAGGAAACAGCTAAGCCGAGAAGGCAGCAAAGAAAAAAGAAAAAATACACAGGCTGATACCTACGAGCCCCACTACGAGACAAAGACCAAATTGAACGAAAACCAAAACAAAGGGGAGCCTTGGCCCTGGACCCAGCGACAGGCCACTCGGTCCTGCCAAGGACAGCCCAAACCTAGCCGAAGGAACCCCCCAGCCCAGCAAGTAACCACGACCCCAGAAGAAGATCTCGGAGAAGAAGCCCACAAGGAAAAGGAAAAGGCCCCCTGACTTGCCCTCAACAGACTAGGCCAAGGAGGAGCCAAGGCCCACAAAGCCAACTCAGCCCAACAAGACACGGCCTCCAAAGTAGATGGGCTATAAATTCCAGCATTCCTTCACTCTTACGGGGATTGGCTTCTTGTAATGAAGCAGCAAAATCCTCAATTGCATCATGGCTTCCTTAGATATAGTGGCAGCTTCCTTGTGCTTGTTGTTGAACACTCGAGCATTTCTTTCTTGCCAAAGGAAATAAACTGAGCTGGTGATAGCTTGTCTCACCATCATGTGATCAAACTTCCCCTTGTGATGAAAATTGGAAGCAACCCATTGCAAGAGACAGTCCCATCGCATGGGGGGAATAGCAATTCCCACCTTTGCAATTATGGCATTCCAGACCCTACTCGAGTAGCTACACTGAAAAAACAAATGAGCATGAGTTTCAGGTCTTTCACCACACAGCGCACATAAATTTGAGGTGATCATGATGGACACATGGGGCTTGTCCATCGTGGCCAAGCGCCCTCTCGTTGCTAGCCAGAATATAAAGGAGATTCTCGGCACGTGGTCAGGGAACCATGCAAGATTAGCAAAAATATTCAAAGGCTTTTTCTTTCTGATGTGGTTCCACGCAGAAGCAATGCTGAATCTTCCCTTAGAGTGCCCTTTCCATTTAGTAGTATCTGCCCTGTCCATCTGGGGCTTGCACTTAATTTTATCCCAAATAGCATGCATCTCGGGGGGGCCTGAGGGGAAGTTCCAGTCCCCATTTCTGATAATACTTGCAACAGTTGCCGTCCAGGGAAGGCCAGTTGAAGCTAACATTCTCGCCGGCTTGGACCCATAAATACGGCTACTATCTGGAAGCCAATAATCAAACCAGAGAGAGGTGTTTTCACCATTGCCAATCTGCGACGTAAACATACCTCTATATCTGTCTCGACTAGCCAAGATTGTCTTCCAAGCCCAAGAGGATTTCCCCGTTGCCTTAATCTCCCAAAAACATCTTCCCTTGATGATCTCTCGGTGTACCCAAGCCGACCAAATGGAAGATTTCTCTGCAAGGATCCTCCATAAATGCTTGCTAACCGCTGCTTGATTCCAATCCCGAAGCCTTTTAATCCCAAGCCCTCCCTCCTGCAAAGGAAGACAAAGCTGATCCCAGCTAACCTTGGCTCCTCCTCTAGACAGCGTTGCCCCTCGCCAAAGGAAGGCTATAAGGGTGCTTTCAATGCTCTTTATGATCGAAACAGGAAGCACAAACATTGAAGACCAATATACCTGCATGGAGAAGAGGGTGGATTTGATGAGCTGCAATCTCCCAGCGTAGCTTAGAGATGTCGTCGTCCACAGCTTAATACGAGTAGTAATTTTATCCAACAACAGGACACAATCACTTTTCGTTAGCCTCTTTGTCAACAAGGGAACTCCCAAGTAAGTCACTGGGGGAGCCATTAGGTTGAAACCTAGCATACTCTTTATATCCTCCTTCGTAGCCTCATTCACCCCGGACAGAAAAAGAGAACTTTTAGCATTATTTATGCTAAGCCCTGATTGAGTCGTGAAAGTTTCCAACACTTCTTTGATGATTGAAATCGAAGTAACATCTGCATGGCTGAACATAAGCAAATCGTCAGCAAAACAAAGGTGGGTGATTTTCGATTTCGCACATCTCCAGTGGTATTGAAAGCCTGGGTTAATAGTTGCCTCCTTGACCAGCCCATTTAGCCCTTCCATGGCTAAGACAAAGAGATAAGGGGACAAAGGGTCACCTTGCCGCAGCCCCTGCGTGGAATGAAACCAGCCCTGAAGGGTCCCATTGATGCTCACCGAGAAGTAGGGTTTGCAGATACACGCCCTAATCCAGTTGATCATGTCCGCAGGAATCCCAACTTGAGACAAGCCATCGAAAATAAAATCCCATCTCACTGTATCGAAGGCTTTCTTTAAATCAATTTTCATAGCACATCTCGGCTGACCATTAGGCAAGTGATACCCGTGCATGAGCTCCTGGGAGAGCAAAATGGCATCAGAAATTTGTCTTCCTGGGATGAACGCTGTCTGAGCAGGACCCACAATCACTTCAAGGGCTTTTTTCAACCTCTCGGCAATGACTTTAGAAATTGTCTTATACACCACGTTACAACAGGAGATAGGTCTGTAATCTTCCATACCACTCGGGTTCTCCACCTTCGGAATGAGCACTATCGTGGCTGCGTTAATACACCTTGGCATGTCGCCATTACTGAAGAAGCTCTGGATGGCCTTCGTAAAATCAATACCCACAATGTGCCAACAATGCTTGAAGAAAAGAGCAGAGAAACCATCAGGCCCTGGAGATTTACCGTCAGGAATCGAGAAGAGGGCTCTCTTTATCTCCTCCTCCGTAACTGGAGCTGCAAGCTCTTGCTGAACAGCACTGGAAATGGGAGGGGGGAACCTACCAGTACCCATTTCATGGGGATGAAAGGTTGTGGGAGCCATAATGCCCTTGTAGTACTTTACTGCCAAATCCCCCAAACCCTTCTGATCATGAACAACTCGGCCTTCATTATCCTTCAGACTGTGAATCCGATTTCTAGACTGGCGGTGCTTCACACTTTTATGAAAAAAAGCTGTATTTTTATCCCCCAGCATTAGCCACTGAATTCTAGACTTCTGCTTGTAGAAGGATTCCTCATCCTGTATTAGCTTGTGGTATTTATGGGCTGCTTGTCTCTCTTCTAATTTGACCCTATCATTCAAAGGATCCCTGTCCAGGTGAGTCTGAGCCTGCTCCCAATCTTCCCTAGCTTGCACCACTTTACCAGAGATATCCTGCCTGTGATGCTTGTGCCAATTCCTCAAGTGGGCTTTAACTTTGTTTAGCTTTGTGTTCAACTGAAACATGGCATTGCCCACTACCCGATCCTGCCAAACATTAGAGACAATGGGCAAGAAATCATCCTGTTGAGTCCATAAGTTTAGGAATTTGAACTGCAAGGGCGGGGTGACCTGCTTAGGGTGCAAATGCAAAACCATGGCACTATGATCTGACATGTTTCTAGGCTGGAAAATAGCTTGGGCATTCGGCCAAGCCAAGTTAAAGCCCAAATTACCGAGAACCCAATCCAACTTCTTAAGAATCATGTTTTGATTATCCAGCCCATTATGCCAAGTATATCTTAGCCCACTGTAGGAAATAGAGTGCAATTGCGCAGCAAGAAGACAATCCCCAAAATCATTTTTATGCCCTGCCCATCTAACATCTCCCCCTTTACTATCAGAAGCTTTAAGCGTGGCATTAAAATCCCCCATGAGCAGCCAACTTCTTTTGCCTTGCCCAATACTGTGCCTGCACAAATAAGCCCAAAGGTCTTGCCTATCTGCTGGGGTATTCATAAACTTGCATACAAGCTGATGGATTTTAAATTTTGGAAACAATTTAATATAAATTTTTCATTCATCATTTAATTTTCATTTTAATTGCCCTAGGAAAAGTAAACTATCTTGACCCCATTATTTAGTTCAATCAAATCGTGTTTGCTTCCTATGAAGTTACTTGTGATGGTAACGCTTCTGAACCGTTCTGTTTAAAGTCTTCGACCCATCTCCCACGCTTTTTTTTTCTGGCGAAAAAGGAATAATGGAAGAATTCTAACTCTATATGGTTGAATAAAATAAAAAAAAAAACTATTGATTATTTAATATGTTATGCTTTGTGTGTGACTCGTTGGTTTTTCAAAGGTAAAAAAAGAAGAAAAGACTTGTTGGTTTTTAATAAGTCCCCTAGTGATGACAGTCATGTCAATTTAGTCTTGATTATTATATTATTTAATTTATAAATTTTAAGTGATCTATTCATAATAAATATTACAAAATAATTATCTAAAAATAGAAATAATTATCTATAAATTGAGAATTCTCTATGAATTTCTATGTAGGAATAGGATACATAATTATCTATATAAAACAAAATATAGAAATTTGTAAGCTAATAAATAGATTAGGTGAAATATCAATATCAATGTATTATTCAGATGTATATAGGAATTTGACGTTTTGATTCCTTTGAAATGTTTTGAAGGTATTCACGAAAGTTTGTCAACCGAAAACCAATTGTTTCGTCATAAACTGAATTTCTCAAAATTGAATAAATTTTATAGTATGTTTTCTTCGCTAAATTATTTTTCAAAGTTTCTCATAACTGAATTTCAAAGTTTCTTCATTTTTGACAGTGAAACTATGAAATTATATTATTATTTTTAAATCAATTTCTTGACAATTTTGTACATTAATCCCATTCGATTATTTCACACATTCCATTGTTTATAAGAAATTAGGTGATCAAAACTGAACCTTTTCTTTTCAAAAGATATTGAAGGGTTTTTTATTCCACATTCTGTGCCCATT
This sequence comes from Salix purpurea, assembly GCA_027405865.1. NCBI lineage: Eukaryota > Viridiplantae > Streptophyta > Magnoliopsida > Malpighiales > Salicaceae > Salix > Salix purpurea. The sequence goes on along the minus strand of JAOWLH010000002.1, from coordinate 10,360,904 downwards.
GGAAAATCTAAAAAGATTTCAATCAAATCGATGAAGACTTCCCGAAGAGCTCCCAAGTCTTCGGGTAATAGCACTACTTTGTTTACTTTTCCACCACATTGAATCTATTTTTTTTCTATATAAGCTGCTCTATTTCTCTTATCTGCTTATTAAAAAAGATAAAAGTTTCTTTACTAGAAAAATATGCCATCATCTGTGCGTTTCTTAACTGTACGGATGTTTTCGCTCCTTCTGCTCTTGTTTTTTCATCTTATAGCTTGTCACTCTTCTCCCTCCATGCACCCGCTATGCCATGATGAGGAGAGTCATGCCTTGATGCAGTTCAAGCAAAGCCTTGTCATTAATGAGTCCGCTTCCTCTGATCCCTCTGCTTATCCCAAGGTTGCATCATGGAAAGTTGATGGAGAAAGTCGTGATTGCTGTTCATGGGATGGTGTTGAATGCGACAGGGACTCCGGCCATGTGATCAGCCTTGACCTCAGTAGCAGCTGTCTTTATGGCTCCATCGACTCTAATAGCACCCTCTTCCACCTTGTTCACCTCAGAAGGCTGAATCTTGCTGGCAACAACTTCAACAACTCTGAAATCCCTTCTGAAATACGAATTCTCCCGAGGCTGTTTGATCTAAATCTCTCAATTTCTGTCTTTTCGGGTCAAATTCCAGCAGAGATCTTAGAGCTTTCCAAGCTGGTTTCCCTTGATCTGGGAGAAAATTCTTTGAAGCTCCAAAAGCCTGGTCTGCAACATCTAGTGGAAGCATTAACCAACTTGGAGGTGCTCCATCTCAGAGGAGTAGACATATCAGCCAAGGTACCTCAAATCATGGCAAATTTATCCTCTTTGTCATCTCTATTTCTCAGGGATTGTGGATTGCAGGGAGAGTTCCCCATGGGAATATTCCAGTTGCCCAACCTTCGCTTTCTCAGTATCCAGTCTAATCCATATCTCACTGGATATTTGCCGGAATTTCACCGGGGCAGCCACCTTGAAACTTTGTTGCTTGAGGGAACAAATTTCTCCGGTCAGCTACCTGAGTCCATTGGAAACCTCAAATCATTGAAACAATTTGATGTGGCAGAATGTTATTTTTCAGGGGCGATACCATCCTCACTTGGTAACCTTGCAAAACTGAACTCTCTAGACCTTTCTATTAACAATTTCTCCGGGAAAATCCCTTCTACTTTTGTCAACCTTCTCCAACTTACTTATCTTTCACTTTATTCCAACAATTTCAGTTCTGGAACCTTGCATTGGCTCTGTAATCTAACCAAACTCCATTTTATAGACTTGGGCCTAACCAATTCATATGGTGAGATCCCATCCTGTCTTGGAAACTTGACTCAGCTCGCCTTCTTACAGCTTGATCAAAATAAATTAGCTGATCAAATTCCATCTTCGATAGGAAACTGTACCCTATTGATCTCACTGACCCTTCAATCCAACAGACTGCACGGTCCAATTCCTGAGTCTATTCTTGGGCTTCCAAATCTTCAAATACTTGATCTCCATGAAAATCACTTCCGAGGCACTGTAAATGTTGGCCTTCTTAGGTCAAGAAGCCTTGTTTTCTTCCAATTAAATGGCAATAATTTGTCTGTGATTGGTAACAGCAATGATAGTGTTTCTCTGCCAAAATTTCAAACTTTAGGTTTGCAAGGATGCAATTTATCAGGCGAGTTTCCAAGTTTCTTACACGGTCAAAACCACTTGGAGTTTGTAGAACTGGGTGAAAACAAAATTGAGGGGCACATACCAAAATGGTTTATGAACTTGGGCACAGAAACACTTTGGCATTTAGATCTGTTTGGCAACTTTCTGACAGGTTTTGAGCAATCCGTTGATATTCTTCCATGGAATAATCTACGATATCTGAGACTCTCTGGGAACAAGCTTGAAGGAGCCCTTCCAATTCCACCACGTTCCATCATTATGTATCAAGTCTCAGACAACCGTTTAACTGGAGAAATCCCACAAGCAATCTGCAATCTGACATCTCTTGTTATCCTCCAATTGTCTAACAACAATTTGAATAGCAAGCTTCCGCAATGTTTAGGAAACATAAGTAACTCTGCTTCAGTACTCGATGTACGAAACAACAGCTTCAGCGGTGACATTCCTGATGCTTTCTCAAGTGACTGCACATTGAGGGCAATCGATTTCAGTCAAAACCAATTCGAAGGGAAGATACCAAGATCATTGGCCAATTGTAACAAGCTAGAGATTCTCAATATTGGAAAAAACAAGATAAATGATGTCTTCCCTTCATGGTTGGGTATTTTTCCAAAGTTGAGGGTTCTGATTTTGAGATCCAATAGGCTCCATGGCGTGATTGCAAAACCCAGAGCTAACTTTGAATTCCAGAGGTTGCAGATTGTTGATCTATCCGGTAATTGTTTTCGGGGTAAGTTGCCACTTGAATACTTTCGAAATTGGACTGCCATGAAAACTATCTATAAAGAACGCCCGTTGTACATGCAAGTAGTCTCAAGTTTCCAATCAACAGGGTATAAATTTACATTTACCTTTGACTACTCGATGACAATGACCAATAAAGGTGTGTTGACATTATATGAGAAGATCCAAGAATTTCTCACAGCTATTGATCTCTCAAGCAATCGTTTTGAAGGAGGAATTCCAGATGCCCTTGGAGATCTCAAAGAACTTTATTTGCTCAATCTCTCCAACAACTTACTCGCTGGTCGCATCCCTCCATCCCTGTCCAACTTGAAAGCGCTTGAAGCTTTGGATCTTTCTCAGAACAAACTCTCTGGAGAGATTCCTGTCCAACTTGCACAGCTCACCTTCCTCGCAGTCTTTAATGTGTCTCACAATGTTCTATCAGGCCCAATACCACAAGGAAACCAATTCGATACATTTGGCAACACTTCATTTGATGCGAATCCAGGATTGTGTGGGAAGCCTTTATCAAGAAAATGTGGAAATGGTGAGGACTCGTTGCCGGCTGCTAAAAGAGATGAGGGCTCGGCGGCATATCCACTTGAATTTGGTTGGAAGGTGGTGGTGACAGGTTATGCAAGTGGATTGGTAATAGGAGTGATTCTTGGATGCGTTATGGACACAAGGAAGTATGAATGGCTTGTGAAGAATTATTTTGCGAGGTGGCAACGCTAAATTTAAAATTCTAAAACTCGCATGCGTAGAGATTATTTCTAGCTATATTGTATTTTCTTGTATTTCCTTTCCCTTTTCTTCTCTTTCTTAATTTTCCCTTGTGCTATTCCATGGTTTGTGTTATATGGTGGATTTCTCTAGCTATATTGTGGATTTCTCTTGGATTGCCTATCCCATGTGCTAAATATAAGATGATGTCCTTAAAATTAAGTACAAATTTTAGGAGAAAAAATCATGATATAGTTCTTGAAATACAATTCTTTTTTTTAATGAACTATTATTTCAATTAAAATCCTGAAAAAGTAAGGGTCTAAACTTTCATTTAAAGAAACAATCAAATATCTTCAATACTATTGAATCAAGAATTCTTCAATTCATAAAGTAAGAAATATTATCGGAATAATATATATATATATATATACACACACACACACACATTTAAAATGGAAAACTTTGGCAAAGTGTAGTGGAAGACTTGGACTTTTAAAATGGATGCGCTAAAAACAAATTTATTATTATTATTATTATTATTTATCTTGGGGTATGAGACAATGTATTCATTTGTTTCAGTCAATTTTTTTATTCTTAAAAAAATTATACAATAATGATGATTTAATTATATTTATTTTTAATTATATTCATTCATGTCATGCTGGCATGATTTTAAATTAAAAAAGAGAAAGAAAAAAAAAGAGTTTGGTCAGAAAGAATAACAAAATGAACATATCTTAGTGTCAATTAATTTATCTTGCAAGGGAGAGGTTAAAATAAATATTGATTTATTACGAAACTGAACTTTTTCTTCACAAAAGAAATTGAAGGTTTTTCTTTTCTTTTTTTCGCATAGGCCTTAATACCTCTTCATTATTTGCAGCCACACATTCTTTGCCAATTGGAAAATCTAAAAAGATTTCAATCAAATCGATGAAGACTTCCCGAAGAGCTCCCAAGTATTCTTTGCCCATTGGAAAATCTAAAAAGACTTCAATCAAATCGATGAAGACTTCCTGTAGAGCTCCCAAGTCTTCGCATATGAAGACTACTTTGTTTACTTCTCCACCAGACTCAATATATTTTTTTTTTCTATATAAGCTGCTTTATTTCTCTTATTTGGTCATTAAAAAGGATAAAAGTTTCTCTTATTAATTAGTATAAACGGACTAATTAATAGTTAGAGTTAACAACTTCAACAAAGAAAGTAGTAAGTAATTAAGGGAATCAACCTATTTTCTAGATGAATTTCTGATTATGCTAAGTATAAAGGGACTGATAATTGATCTTTGGCCCAGAAGCTCGCTAATTGATACTGCCCTCCAACAAGTGAATAGTGAGTGGAAGGCATGTACAGTCCCCCAAATAATTGCTCCAATACAATACTACCCTTAACCTATCAAAATCATTTTAATCTCAACAATCCATTATTTTAAATGTTGAAGTTGCTCATTATTATCACTTTCCCAATTTTTATCACGAACGGGGTTTGAAGGAAGAGGCTTTTGAAATTATAGTTTTTTTTTTTTTTTTTTTTAATTTTTGGTATACCTCCCTCTAGCAATAATAATAATAATAAAAATAACCTATGAGATAGTAAGTTTTGTAGTTTAACCTCTTATCAAGCCTAACCTAATATCAATAAAACAAACAAAAAACCTTTAAAAAGAAACAGAAAAAAAACAACCATCTGCATAAACATATTAAAAAAAAACCAGCTTAAACCATGCAATTTGTTGAACAACAGGCAGAACACAGGAATCCTCTATAAAACCCTCCAGTGCTACCATTATACGAAATAATCACCACTACATTTTCCGTTCAGATTTCACCATCTGTGGGCCCACAAGAAGAACCCACAGATTACTCAACCAATGGAATGTTAATGCAATAATGGCTTCCCTTCATCCACAAAAATCACCAAAGGATCACGTTTTCAACCATATATCAAACAAATCACAGCCAAGGTTCAAATTAAAGTAAAAAAAAGAAGAAGAGGGAGCAAGGAAATGGCGGAGGTTGTTCTTACAGTTGGGTTCATCAGTAGGGAAATTCTGATAATTCTCTGCTTGGAGAATCTGCTTAAGGTGTTTCCAGCGGCCTCTTGGTTGTCCCTTTGGGTATTTCTCGTATATCTGTATCCTCTTGAAACTGAAGTGCGTCAGCAACACCACCTCTGCATTTATCAACTCCGCTTCCATCTTCTTCTTCTCCTTCTTCTATATCTTAAAAGCAAAAATACCACTCAATTCAATGATTTATCCCTTAAATCTCACATTCAAAAGAATAGAAACTAGATAAAAACGAGTAAAAGTTTAAAGAAAAGAAACATAATCTAAAATTATAAATACAAAAAATTGAAAAAAAAACAAGGAAATTCATCCGAAACCCAAAAAAAAGAAAGGGCAAACGAACCTCTCAGTTCAGAATCTCATGATGCTCGAACCGGGCACAACAGCAAAACGTACAGTGATCTCTGGTTTATAGTTTCATAGAAAATCTCAATTTAGTCACCAGATATTAACTGATCTTCTATTTAGATCCCATACTATGAGTATTTTAATCGGGTCCCCGATGCATCAGGAAAGTGTCAAATTTTTCTCAAACCACTGTCATTTTATAGCACAACGAAATAGATTTCCAAGCGGGCAGCAAAGAAGAAAAGAAGAAGATAGACAACTCTATCGGTAGAAAAAGAATGAAGGAAAAGAAAAGGCCCAACTGGAGAGGAGAAGGGCAAAGTTCGAGGAGTATAACCTGGGCTCCAAACCAAGCCCGAAAAATCTCCAAATTAAAAATAAAGTTAGCCGAAGGAGAAGGCCCAATAAAATAAACGAGCCCACGACGATAAAGCTTACATTCTACATACGAGTAGGTCTTATACACTATACTCTCCATGGTAGGAACTCATGAGATTCGAAGATATATAAAATACGAAAATTCAAATTTGATTGCTAGTTTCAGTATATACTTAGATCTGATAACTTTTTAAATTTCTATAGATTATCAATTATTGTGAAACTGTAAGATCTCATGGCTATGGATTAGCTCTCCCTTGCAAACTCTTTATTATTAATATTATTACCATTAACTCTCCCCTGCAAATTCTTCTACTGCTGTTGTTGAACATCACTGCTAATAATACTATTCCTCATAATAATAGTAACAAAAGACAAAAATCGGATAGATTTTATAGTATGTTTTATTCATTGAATTATCTTTAAGAGTTTCTCTGCTGGTTTCATAAGGAATTATCGAAATGATGCAATCCATTTACTATATTATTTTAAAATCAATTGCTTGATAATACAGGGGTCTCCTTATTTTCAACAAAAGATTTCTTCATTTTTTTGGCTTCGTTTACAATAAGAAAATTAGTTTTTTTTATCACAGAGGCGTTAAAATAAGTTTCTCTGGTCAGCTGCCAGAGTCTATTGAAAGAGTTTGATGTGGTAGGATGTTATTTTTTCAGGGGTGATACGTACCATCTTCACTTGGTAATCGTCAACGTACTTACCTGTCGCTTCAACAATTTCAGATCTTGTACACAAAACCAATTCATACGGTAATATTCCATCCTCTTGATGCTTAATGGAAGCAAATTAACTGGTCAAATTCCATCTGGGATAGGAAACCATAACCCATTGACTGCACTATACCTTGGTGAAAACAAACTGCACGGTCTGATTCCCGAGTCTGTTTATAGGCTTCAAAATCTTGAAGAACTTGGCCTAGGTTTTAAGTTTTTTAGTTCAGAAACCTTGCTTTCCTCCGGTTATCGTATATCTATTTGTCTCTGCTAAATATATAGGCACAATGCTACCATTCCTCAGCTAAAACTTGAAGTCTCGGCTTTATCTGTATGCATTTTAGGTGAGTTTCCCAGTTTCTTGCGTGATCAAACCATCTAGTGCTTTTAAAACTCACATAACAGACTTGAGGGACACATACCCAAATCTACTATTTTAAAAAAATAAAAAAAATATGCTCAAAAAATTTTAGGATTCTACTGTATGGATGAAAAAAAAAACATATTTTTTATATTTTTCAAATAAGATTTTTTTTGAAAATTTTAGAGAAAAATCATATTTTTATATCAAGTCTGTATACTTCAATGTAGATCTACGGACTAATATTGAACAAAAATGGATAGAAAAGCATACCATAAAATCACAAAAATCATGACAAGCGTGTAGTATTCCGAAAAGAAATAACAAAAAAATGGTAAATTAACTATACACCCATGGACCCAGCAATAACCACGAAAATTTGGTGATGAAAGTATGACAATACCCCTGACTCCAAGCCTTCTTTTTTTTTTTTTTTTTGTCTTTTTAGGGGATATTCGTAGTTTCATTGTACATGAATTTGTGAAAAACCGAAAACACCTCCTATTATTCCGCGTCTTTTTGTCAGCACCTAGAGATAAAATAGTAGTTTTGCTATGCAAAGAGATCGAAAATACCATTCATGTTCTCTGAAAATGTCAAAATTGTCCCTAGTTCCGGGGGTGAAATTTTTTAGCCCTAGGATAAAATGATAATTTTAATATTGTAATCCACAGTAATCTATCTATGTATATAGTAAAAATACTACAGGAAAAGGGGCACGCCCTTTTATATTTTAGTTAAAATATCTATTAGGAAAAGGAAGGATGAATTTCTAGTGGTCCGACTGGTGCTTTCCATTTTCTTGCCCTAAGAGCATCTCCAGCGGGGAGTGCTATATGAGGAGGTATAAATTAAATAATATATTTTTAGCATGTTTTTGTTACTGTAGACGCTCCAGCGGGAGAGCTATATCTGCAGCTAAAAATAGATGGGGTTGCTTGAGCTGCTATATTTGGCTGAAAATGGCAGGAGACGAAAGAAGAGGTATAGTACATTTTTTTACCGTTGGAATCACTGTTTCTCATTCAAAACCGAAGAGAACCCAGGGAGAACAACGGCCATTTTTTCCGAAGCATTTGTTGATCAAGAGAAACAGAAGATATTACCGTTGCAATTTTTCCTTCCTCTCCTCCGTCCCTCTCAAACCCAACTGCTTGCCCAAGCCCCTGAAGAGAGAAGTGGGTTTTGTGTGTGAGGTGAAAGTCTAGGTCTTTTTGGTGTGGAAGTTAAGCGAGAAGAGAGAAGTTTGCGTTTAGATGAAGAGAAGGAGACTGCTGTTGTGATTTATGGAGAGGAGGAAGATGAAGGGGCTGTTTGATGTGGTGATGGTGGTGGGTTTTGAATTGGGAGCGAAAAAATGGGAAATAATTTGCGTTTTAGATGGAGAGAAGGGGACTGTTGTTGTGATTTTTGGGGAGGAGAAAGACGAAGGGGCTGTTTGATGTGGTGATGGTGGTGGACTAGTGGTGGTGGGTTTAGATTTGGGAGCGAAAAAATAGGAAATAATTTGTGAAAAAATGGGTTTTAGATTTATAAATTGTTTAAATTTTGTGTTTAGAGTTGTTTTGAATTTATTTGTAATTTGTAAGTTGATAATGATACTATTTTCCTTGTATTAAATAAATGTTTTTATAAGTTTATTAATACTGTAAGTTTGATAAAATTTGAGTTTATTAATACTGTAATTTATTAATATTGTATTTCAAATTTCAAATATTGAGGGTATTTTATTTTAAATTCTTTTTTTTAAAATTTAAATATAACTAAAAAAATTAATAATTATATTGTTGTAGAGTTTTTTAAAAGTAATTATTTAATTATATAACTTACTCCTATTAATTGTATAATTAAATTATATACAAAATAATTGCATTATATTTAAAATAATATAAAAAAAATAGCTCTTCAAAATGGCATTTACCACTGGAGCACACATCAACAAAAATATCATTTTTACACTATTCAAAGTGCCATTTTGAAGATTTGGCATTTTAAAATGGCACTCCCCACTGGAGATGCTCTAACAACAAGCATGGCATTATTTTCTAGGCTAGAGTGAGAGAAAGAGAAGGAAAGTGTGTTTTCCATTTTCTTTCCCTAACAACCGTCTGGGGTCGTCATTAAAAGCCTAAGCAGCAATAGATGTAGACTGGCGATCACATTAAAAAAAGTGCCTGATTCCACAAATTCAATTGCAAAATTTGTCAAGCTAACAACAGAATTATAAAAAGTAAGATAATCCAAAGGCATGTTAGTTGAATTGAAAATAAATATTATAAACCAGCCGGGAAGCTAAATTGACTTAAAAAAATCATTTTTTCTTGCAATTAAGCCCTCAATAAATTTAAATAAACCTTGAAAAATTCTAATTGAATCCTTATACATCTAATTTTGATTTTTTTTCTCAAATCAATTTTTTTTCTTACAATAGAGTCTTCACCAGTTGAAAATATATTGTCAGACTTTCTAATCTAATATATTTTGATCTTACTCAACCAGCCTTCGCTAATTTCCTAAGTGCTCTCGTATAATCTTCTCATTGATATATTATTTTTGATTTTTTTCCAGCATTTTTGTTTATATGGCCCGTAAAATGGGTAATAAACAAGGCTCAAATCTTTACAAGTGATTTTATAAGAAGTATTCTATAAGACAACATTACATTGTTGAACAGACCTTAAATATTTCATAATCATGTTGTAAGCATTGATGCTTCCAATGTGGCATTTTTTATATGTTTTATTGGATTCGATGTTTTATTTCATTTTTTTTTTATCTGCTTTATACTACTGGACATAATAATAGGCATGTACAAGGCTGCATTAAAAATGGAGTCTACTCACTTTTAGGGTTAAGATTAAACAAATATAATTTTATAAAATCTGAAACAAGCCCTAAAATTGTAAAGAGAGTAATCACAAATCTATGAATATTTTTAAAAACCAATTTTATAGAAATAAGCAAAGGAGACAACCTAGGAACAAACAGTGCAACATTATGTGTTTTGCATTCACTTGTCCATTCCACACGTTACTCTGGAATTCACCGAAACAAGACAATGAAAAAGACTTCCACCGGAGCCAAAGTCTACAAGAAGACTACTTTGTTTAACTTTTCCACCGGGGCAAGGGAAGACGATGACTTAGACTGAATGTTTTTGTCGATATAAACTGCTTTATTATCCCACTTCTTTGCTAATTATGAAAAATAAAGATTATATACTAAAAACTATGCCACGATGATTATATACTAAAAATAAAGATCTTTAGGATTAAGTGTATTACCCATTTCATCAACAAATTTATATAGCTTGAGGATCTCATCAATCTTTCTCATATTTATTTTATCAAGAAGGACTTTCTAAGGTGCATAATTAAGTATTGGTTTTGGGTTTACCAAACAAAATGTATTAGGCTAAGAAATGTGTTGGAGGGTTTTTTGGGGTCTTGGATCACTTTTTCTCATGTCTTTATGAGATCATTTCTTATTCATATTTGATCATGACACATTGTTTTACATCAAAAGAGCCCTCCATGATAATTAAGGATGCTTTACTTTCTCATATCGAGTTCTTAACCTAGAAAACCAGGGTTTGTTCCAATTATTAAATTGATACTAAATTAAAATATTTAACTCTATTAAATTAGAATTATAAATTAATTTGGACCAATATATTAGGAACCTAATGGGTCACACACATTAAATTATTAGTCAAAAATTAAAGTAGAATGATTTAATTAAGTATGATTTTATTAAAATATATTTTAGAAAGTAAATATTAGAATATTATTAATATAAAAATTATATTTTTATACCTAGAAAAAACCAAGGACTTGATTAAGTTAATTTCTAAAATTATCCTGAATTAATATATAAATATTATTCAAAAGGGAAAATTAATAATTATTTTATAGGTTTTTCGAATTTTCCTATAAAGTGTAAGTTATGTCTCTTATTTTTTTAATATGTATGTATATATGTATATATGTATGTATGTATGTATGTTAGATAGAAAAACGATATAAAACACAAAGTAAAGAGTTAGTACTCTAGATTTAGCAATCCTCTCTCCTAAATACAGATTTAAGAGATTTTTCACTGGTGGCTCCTATAATTACCATTGAAGACAGAGCAATTGAATAACTTGTAATTTACGACAATCCAATTTTAGAAAAACTATTTAAAGCTAAAGAATATCATATTTTTATATAATATATTCTTAAATAACCATAGAGCTATCTAAATTAATCATAAAAACTTTCAAATAATTTTATTTTATTATTTATGTTGTATATATGATATTTGTGAAACCCACCACATATGTCACGTTAGTTAGTGACATCGTGGAATGAACCGACACAAGATAATGACCTTGACTTCCTTTAGCGCCCAAGTCTTCGTATATGAAAGAAATTGAAGGGTTTTTTTTATCACATATTACTTAATAGCTCTTCATTATTTGCAGCCACACATTCTTTGCACATTGTAAATTAATTTATCTTGCAAGGGAGAGGTTAAAATAAATATTGATTTATTACGGAAATGTTGGTTTCTTAGTCACAAGTCAGTATGACAATGCTTTCTTTGTAGAATTTAAAAAATCTACAATATTTTTAAATCACAAGTTTATTTTAGTTACCATCTTTATTCTTGATTTATAGAAAATGGTTTTTTGAAAATTATTTTTCAAATTTTTTTATTATTGGTGAAGTTCAGTCAGTAAAACATGTCATAAATAAATTACTTGTTAAAAGTTCAAGATATTTAATTATTGATTATTGATGGGAACTTAAACCCAATACATATTCCCAACCTCCTCTAAAGATACATATTGTATGTCGTGGTGGATAACTTGGAACATATACTGCAAAACCAAATATTTTTAAATGAAAAAAACAATTGTACTGCATGTAAAAAAACAATTGTAATTTGGAGAATTTATGAAATGATGTTGGCTAGTACCTATGAGTGTTACTGCATGTAATATAACATGTCCTTAAATACAGACAAGAAGCTTAGTTCTCATGATTTAGAAAGGCCATTATGTGTATTAACATGGGCAACATGATTTTCAATGTTTATTCCAAGTGACATACAATAATCATCAAATGCTTGGGATGTAAATTCATCAACATTGTCAAAACGAATAGTCTTGATTGTGTGGTTGGAAATTGTGCTTCTAATCTAATAATTTAAGTAAGTATATCTTGCAAATGTCACGTTGTGAGTTGATAATAAACACACATGTGACATCTTGTAGATGCATCTACTAAAACCATAAAATATCTAAATAATCCATATGGTGGGTGCATGGGCCCACAAATATCACCTTAAATGCATAATAGAAATTTTTGGGATTCAATCCCAACTTCAATCGATGATGGTCTAATGACCATTTTTTCTTGATAATTAACAGCATATAAGAATTCCTTAAATTGAAGAATCTTTTTGTTTTTTAATAGATGACCATATAAATTCTCAATAGTTTTTCGTATCATTATTAATCTAGAATGACCTAATAGTTCATATGCCAAATAATAAAATTATTTGACTTATTGATTTTTTTGTTCATTATTGTATTGACTTCAATTATATTAATACTTAGTAGTACAATCGTGCAGATAAAACAAGTAATTTTTCAAACCCTTACTTGTCCTTAGATTCATAGAATAAGAAATGAAAACTTCATTCTTTTTTTTTCTTGGAAAACAAAGAATAATGAAAGGATTCTAATTCTACATGGTTGAATAAAATAAAATAAAAAACTTCATGCTTTGTGTGTGACTTGTTGGTTTTTAATAAGTCCCCTAGTGATGATAGTCGTGTCAATTTAGTCTTCATATAACAAAATAATTTAGTCTTGATTATTATATTATTTGATTCTAAATTTTAAGTGATCTACTCCTAATAAATACAGACTTGTTATAACATTAAAAAAACATTATCTAAAAATGCCACAAAAGGTGTCGGGAGTAATATGATGCCATCACATCTTAGGAAGCCTCATCATTATTGTCAAAGAAAAACACTTCTCATTTAAATTATTACATTATAGCCCGTCTAATAAACAATTTTATATTATTTTTTAATACATACAAAAACCTTTTATTTAAGGTTTTAAATAAACTTTACTAAGTAATTTTATATTAGTTTTTAATACATACTTGAAGATTGTCATTGCTAAACATTTAACTTATGACCATTTAGTAGTTAATACTCATACCATTTCACTCTATGAATATAAATTATTAAGAAAAGTCCAGTAAATTATTTTATATTATTTTTGAATTATAAATTTTATCAGTTAAATCTTTGGTATTTCCTACATTGAAAAGGATATATTTTTTTTAATTTATCATGCACAAACACACTTGTTTTTTTTATAAAAATGTTTACAAATATTACCATTTTCGGTTTAATATGTATAACATTAAAACGACAGGCATTTGACAAAAATAAAGAAAAAGTCTATAAATAGAATTTAATAGGTTAAAGACTGTGGTAACTTCTATTTTTTAAAATGTTTTATTTAAAAAAAATTATAAATTAATACTTTATAGGTAATTTTCAATGATTTTAATGTGTTAATATCAAAAATAAAAATAAAACTAAAAAGATTAATTTTAATATATTTTAATTTAAAAAATATTTTTGTAAAACAATTTGCATCATATTGCCAAACACACAATAAAAAATAAAAATAAGTATATAGGTCAAAAGATTAATTTTAATATATTTTAATTTAAAAAAAAATATTTTTGAAAAACAATTTGCATCATGTTGCCAAATACACAATAAAAAATAAAAATAAGTATATAGGTAATGCAATAAATCATGATCTCCCCGTATGGTTTAGACAAATTAGAGTGTTTATAGTTGAGGTCAAACACCCTTTTTTGTTTTAAATTAATTTATTTTTATTATTTTTAACTTTTTTAGATATACTGTATTAAAAATAATTTTTTAAAATAAAAAAAATATATAGCTATTATATCGTACCTTACTCTACCCAACTAAACTCGAAAAATTTTAAAGTACAAAAAATATGGTTAATTATATTTAAAAACGTTTATTCAGACTACCTATAAAAACGCATTCTTAAAACATATATTTTATATTAATGAAAACATTAAAAGAAACTAAAAATAATTGGTGTTTTTATTATGCAAAATTATATTGTAGTTAAGACTCAATACTATATTAAAAAACATATTTTAATCTAAGAATATATTATTAAGTAATGTTAAATAAATTGTTTTATATTGTTTTTAAATTATATATTTTATTAATTAAATCCTTGGTATTTCCTACATTTCTCAATGGATATTTTTGCAATTTATTATGCACAAACACGTCTATTTTAAAGAAGAAGAAGAAAAGTCACAAATATGAGCATTTTCTGTTAGCATTAAAACGATATCCATTTGAATTACAAAATTAACTAAAAAGTCAATGAACTTCAATAGAAAGTCACGGTTAAAAATATAATCAAATTGATGATTTTTAAAGGTTTGAGACGACATTGTTATAACTTTTATTTTTTAAAATACTTTTGAAATTATTTTTTAATAAAAATATTAAATTAATATCTTTTAGATAATTTTTAATGATTTTAATATATTAATGTCAAAAATAAAAATAAAATTTTTTTTTAATATATTTTAAAATTAAAAAAAATACTTTTAAAAATTAATATACATATTGCATTACCAAACACACAATAAAAAATAAATTAATATAATTTTTTTTTGTAATGTGATGATAGTTATTTTATACTCAAAAGGTATAATTTCTTGTTTTTAAATATTTTTAATATTAGGAAGTCAACTAAAGAAAGGCACCGACATCAATTCAGTTTTAAAAATAAGATAAAATAAAAAGCACTTCTGCCTGGAAATACACACGAGCATGGCCACAAGGGTCTTTCAGTCATTTCACCAATCTATACTTCCAGAACAATCTATAGAATGCACAAGTGTGGTGGCGGTTTTTTCTTTTTTCTTCTTATCTGGAGGAGGGTATTTTGTGCAGGCAAGAGAACAAGAGCTCGGTGGAAACAATCGACAGAGAAAATGCCTTGCTTGAACATTTCGACGAACGTTAATCTTGATGGCGTTGACACATCTGCCATCCTCTCTGAAGCATCCTCTCAAGTCGCCAAAATCATCAAAAAACCCGAGTCTGTAAGATTTTTTCCTTTTGCCTCAGATTCTTTGAAGTTTTTTTGATTGCTGAAATGCTTAAAATTTGTGGACTGTTACGACTTTGTTTGTGAGTTACTCTGTACAAGAAAAGATTTTGCATTATTGAAACAATTAGTCTGTTGAATGTTATAAAGTGGGTTTTTACTGATTTGGTTAATGTGTATTCTAGCTGGTATTAAAATGGGTTCACTGTATTTGTATTTTCTTGATGCTCAAAAGTTATGAAATATTTATTTTTGTAATGATTAAGTGGGTTATTGTTGATGTTAAATGTGATTGCCTCAAGTGTATTTACATGCTTGAGTTCTTGAGGGTTCCATGGCAGCTTGGGTTTGTTTATGGTTCTAAACTCGCTTGATATGATTGGTTCAGGTGTCCTTTGATTTTGACCTGGATAAGTTAAGGTTTTGAGTATCTAGTTGTGCTTTTGTCTGCAATGGTTGTTTTTTAACTTTCTGGGAGGTGTCTCTTTTGAAGAGTTTCGTTTAGAGCTTAACTCCAATACTCAAAGAGTGATTTGGCTGAATTGATTCTTGTAGCTTGTAATGTAGTTTATTCGGATATCACTTGTTTGGCCATGAAAGATAAAATGGATATTGTCACTGCCTGAATGTTGTTTGCTAGTTTATCTTTATAGTGGACGACTATTATGTTATGTATACCTGCACCTGCAAAACTCAAAGTCTCATAATTTAATTCTTTTTCTGCTATTATGTTTTCCATTTTCCAGCTCTTGCAAACCTAAAAGGAAGTTGCATGTTTGCATTGTTTGGTACCAAAGTTGCCCACAGGATATGCTCTTTAACCGCTATGTGTGTGCAACCATGCAGTATGTGATGATTGTGTTGAAGGGCTCTGTTCCAATTTCATTCGGAGGAACCGAGGAACCGAGCAGCCAGCAGCTTATGGTGAACTGGTATCTATTGGTGGCCTTAGCGGTGATGTGAACAAGAAACTGAGTTCTGCAATTGCAACTATTCTTGAGTCAAAGCTGTCGGTGCCCAAGTCACGGTTCTTCCTCAAATTTTTTGATGTCAAGGCAAGCAATCTCAACTTCTAATTGTCAAGAAGATGATCATTGCCATTTGTATATTTCTTATTATTGCATTCTTGCTGTTTGTTTAGGCCCATCAAAGCCAAGAATATGCACAGTGTTTGCATGCTTTACACCAGTACTAGATCATGTAAATAAATCCTTACTGTTTCAAACTGTGAAAATAGTTACTGAATTCCCATAGAATTCAACTTATTTTCTGATTATGTTTTTATTGACTGCCATTTTATAGTTTTTTGCCGCCACTACTACTGGTTTGATGCTTGCTTTAATTTGCAGGGTTCCTACTTTGGTTGGAATGGTTCCACTTTCTAAAGCCAGCTTCTCGCCTGCGATATGTCCGTTTCTGTCTAGGGTTATGGCATATAGAACGTAAATGCTTTTAACTGTGCCTCTTTTATGGGAAAACTATGTTTTTGCATGAAATCAAGCAGCCGTTTAGCCATTAGTGGATGTTCTTTGACATGCTCAGGTTTGTATTTTTAGACTTTGTATCCTCATATGATCTTGAACTCAGGCATGGGAGTACTCAAACCATCTACATAAAAGATACTCTGGTATCATTTCTTCTGTGTTGCTAGCTGCTAGCCCTGCAAATTGTTTGGATCTGGCTTTTTGGGTCTATAAGAACAGTC
This sequence comes from Salix purpurea, assembly GCA_027405865.1. Lineage (NCBI taxonomy): Eukaryota > Viridiplantae > Streptophyta > Magnoliopsida > Malpighiales > Salicaceae > Salix > Salix purpurea. The sequence continues at coordinate 10,343,998 of JAOWLH010000002.1, read as the reverse complement.
AATTCATGAGTCCTAATTTTGACTGCGATTATCGTGGTCCTCGAAGCTGACCACCCGGTTAGAGCATGTAGTGATATTTTAGGTTCATTGGCTACAGGATCATCCTCATCTACAATGCTGCAATTAAAGCAGAGGCCTTGAGCTTGCCTTTTTCGTTTTTCATCCCAAGTACGGCGTCGCATCCTATAATATGTAGTCAATGAACCAAATGTCTTGGATCTGATGGCATGATGTATTGTGTGCAATTGCACCCTTCTTCTCTTGTTTGAAGCTGTCGCCGACTTTGCTGTGCATCATAAATAGTAAAAAAAAAAAAAAAAGTGATCGATCTTTGTCTGTTGTTAAAGTTGGCCATTCCTGTTTCAATCGATAAAACTGAACCTAAACACACAAAACCAAGGATTAATTAAAAAGGGGGTGCTTGCGAGAAGTTTTTTCGAAATAAATTAAATACTTTTTATTTTTACATTTTATTTAAAAAATATTTTTAGTATAAAAATATATAGAAACTCAATATCTCCAACCATTTTTTTTTTATCTTTTTTATGCCTTACAATTAGTTTTATTTCTCTTGTATATTATTTTGCATTATCTTATATTATTAAGGGCATGGTGATATTACTAAAAATAAAAATACTAAAAAAGAGCAGTAACAACCCTTTGATAGACAAAAATAAATTGATGATAATTGCTTTTTTTTCAAGAGCTCGTACACATCAAGACAAAATTTTAACCATGAATACCTCTAATTTTTTTTTTAAAGGAATTAAAATAATGAGTATCAACATTAAAATACCAAATAAATTTTATATTGATTGACGTGTGAAATTGAAAAGAAACCAATTTAGAAAAAGGACTAAAAATCACAAGAAAAAAATAATCAAAATAATGAAGACCAAAATTGAATAAAAAATAAAAATAATTTTTTGATTGATGGGTGAAATTCAAAATATTATAAAATACTACAAAAATGTTAAGAAAAAATAAATAAGAATAAAATTGAAATACATAGTATCTTCAATTAAGGATTAAATTAAAATCAATTAAACATTCACAAAAAAAAGTCAAGAAAAAATAAAAATAAGGAACAAGTCATTAATTAAATACTGGAGATGAATTTACTATAAGATTGGAAAACAGATTCAAACCATTCGGTACTTATGTATATAAAAATGATACTTCATTTTATTTTTTATTTTTTATTTTAATTCTCTTAATATATAATAAAAACTACAATGACATATTTAGGTAGAAAACTTATCGTCGAAAATGTTTCATCGTGTAAGCATTTAAGGACATGGTGATATAAAAACTATTATTTTATTTTAGACTTTATTATTATATTCTACATATATTTGTAAGAATTCCATAAAGCTCAAATAATCAAGACCATATATTTGATAATTGATATACAATTCAAAAATAAATGTAATGTTCATATAAATATAAATATTTAATTTTGTCTTTAATTCGATACATAATTATATGTAAATAATTAACCATAAACTCGACAACATATTTATTTTAAAATTTCAATCTAATTTTATCCTGAAAAGTATTAACTTTGGCACTTCTACGTACAGTACACCCGAGCATGGCCACAAGGGTCCTTCAGTCATTTCACCAATTTATACTTCCGGAACAATCCATCGAAGGCAACGTGGTGACTGGTGAGGCTTCTTATATGGAGGAGGGTTTAGTGTGCAGGAAAGAGAACAAGAGCGTGGTGTAAACAATCGACACAGAAAATGCCTTGCTTGAACATTTCGACGAACGTTAATCTTGATGGCGTCAACACATCTTCCATCCTCTCTGAGGCCTCCTCTCAGGTCGCTAAAATCCTCAAGAAACCTGAGATTGTAAGATTTTTTTTCCCTCCTTTTGCCTCAGATTCTTTAAAGTTTCTTTTTATTTCATTTTATTTTGTGGATTTAGGGTGTTTACTTTAGCATCCTCATTTTGGGATTACCCTTTTGTTAATACATGTATTTTATAACTGATTTCTGAAATATGATAAACATTTATGGTCTGTTACAACTTCTTTGTGGGTTCCTCAGTGCAAGAAAAAAGATTCTATGTTATTGAAACAATTAGTCTATTAAATTTTCTAAAGTGGGTTTTCAATGATTTGGTCAATGTATGTTTATATTTTCTTGATGCTCAAGAGTCTTGGAAATATTTATTTTTGTAATGATTAAGTGGGTTATTGTTGATGTTAAATGGGATTGCCTTGAGTGTATGTATATTCTTGTTTACAATCTTCTTTCCTGGATACTTGAGCTCTTGGCACGGTGATCATATCAGCTTTTGACTATCACCTGTTTCTTGGGGGTGTCTCATTTGAAGAGTTTTGTTGAGAATTTCAATGCTCAAAGTGCGATTGGCCGAAGTGATTCGTGTAGCTTATAATATAGTTAATTCTACTATCACTAGTTTTAATATGAAAGATGAAATGGATTTTAGCGCTGGCTGCATGTTCTTATCTATATAGTGGACAAAAATTATGTTCTGTACACCTACACCTGTAATACACTGTCTCTTTGTTTGTGTTGTTTTTGCTTTTATGATTTTGTTAGTTTTCAGTTCTTACTATCTGGAAGAGAGTTTCATGTTTGCATTGATTGATATCTTAGTCTGCCCACTAGATGTGTCTTTTAACTATTTTATGCGTGCAATCCTGCAGTATGTGATGATTGTGTTGAAGGGCTCGGTTCCAATTTCATTTGGAGGAACTGAAGAGCCAGCAGCTTATGGTGAATTGGTATCTGTTGGTGGCCTTAGCAATGATGTGAACAAGAAACTGAGCTCTGCAATTTCAACAATTCTTTTGTCAAAGTTGTCGGTGCTTAAGTCCCGATTCTTCCTCAAGTTTAATGATGTCCAGGCAAGCCATCTCAACATCTAATTGCCAGAAGATGATCATTTTCATCTGCATTTTTGCTATCATTGCATTCTTCCTGTGTTTTAGGCCCATCAAAGCCAAGAATATGCACAGTGTTTGCATGCTTTACACCAATACTAGATCATGTAATTAAATCCTTACTGCTTTTAAATTGTGAGAAAAGTTGCTGAATTCCCTTAGGATACAACTTATTTTCTGAATTTGATCATATTGACTGCTATTTTATGGTTTTTCCGGCCACTACTAAGGATTTGATGCTTGCATTATTTTGCAGTGCTCCCACTTTGGCTGGAATGGTTCCACCTTCTAAATCCAGCTTCTTGCCTGAGCTGCTATCAGACTTGACACCACGCATTCAGACAGATGCGTCTTTCGTGCTCTGCGGCTGTAGAAACCTCATCTAAGTAGGATATTTCTGTTTCTGTCTAGGGCTATGGCATGTAGAACGTGAATGTGCTTTTAAACTGTGCCTCTTTTATGGGAAAACTATGTTTTTGCTTGAAATCTATCCTAAATAACTGTTTTTAATGGATGCTCTTTGACATGCATATTTAGACTATGCATCCTCATATGATCTCAAACATTTATGTTCAGCTCAAATCTTGTTAACCCTGCAACAAAGAGAACCCAGGCATTGTTCAAATCTCATAAAAGACACTCGTATCATTTTCTTCCGGGTTGCTAGCTACCAGCGCTACAAAATGATACAGTATCTTTCTTGCAAAATATCAATTCGCTGCTCATTTGATGCCCATTCACTCTCAATTCCATGAATCATTTCTGTCAGTCCTCCCCCACATCCCTTGCTTCCAGATGGTAAAAGACTTGTCAAATGGAGCTAGAGAAGTCAGCATATAATAAAGATGAATGATCTGAGTATATTCTAACCAAATAAATGTCTTGGATCTGATCGCATGATGGTAGTCTGATACTGGTTGTGTCATTTCACCCTTCTTCTCTTGTTTGAAGCTGTAGAACTAGAAAATAAAACAACGGTATTTGAAAAAAAAAGTCTGCCCTTTGACTTAATCCAATTAACTATGAACAGACGTCATCGTGAGTGAGATCGCAGTGACGTGACTCTATTTTACTTGAGGGCTGTTTGGTTTGCGCTGCAAGGTGTTTGATGATTTAGGCCCCGTTTGTTTGTTGGAAAGTGGTTTTCTTGAATTCCGGGGAAAGTGAATTCCTGGAAAATGAATTCCTGAAAAGTGAATTCCGATGTTTGGCAGTGTTATGGAAAATGAACTGGAAAACACTTTTCAATGTTTGTTTGTGTTATGGAAAATGAACTGGAAAATAATTTATTAATAAATTAATTTTTTTTCAAGTTTATTAAAATAATGAGGAACAAATCTTACAAATTAAAAAGTTGAATGAGAATGAAATTGAAAAAAAATATAATTTCATAAATTATCTCAAATAAAATAAATAATAATCAAAATAATAGAGATCAAATCTAAAAAATTAAAAAAAAAATGAAAGGTGAATAAATTAAAATAATAATAATTAACATTTCATAAATTATTTCAAATAAAATAAGTAACAATAAAAAAAATTAGGACCAAATTTGATAGATAAAAAATTTCAATAAAAAAATGATAAGAAAAAAGCAAATAGCAATTATAAAAATAAGGACCAAAATTAATATAAAAATTAAATTTTAAGAGATGGAATTGAAAAATAAATATTTAAAACAAATTATATATAGCAATCAAAAGTTTGAGGATCAAATTTGATATAATCAGCAAATAATGACATTGCTAAATTTTTCATAACTTCCGGAAAGTATTTTCCGCCCAAATTTTCCGGAAAACACTTTCCTGAAAACCAAGCCAAATTTTTCTTTGACTGGAAAGTGTTTTCCGTTGACCAACTTTCTGGAAGGCAAACAAACACAGGAAAGTTTGGAAAGTGGTTTCCCGGAAAGTGAATTCCAGGAAACAAACACAGCCTTAAAAAAAAATTGTTTAAATTATTTTTTTATTAGTTAATATTAAAAATAATTTTTTAAAATAAAAAATCATTATCTTCATGTATTTCTAAGAAAATTAACTATAAGAATTGTACTCCTGAACTTTCAAAATATCGGATGAAACTATGAAATGATAAAACTAATTCATACATGTTGAATTTGTTAGTTAATTGTTTTTCTTTTGTCGGTCAATAAGTCCTATTAATTACGAACCAATGATGTTAAGTTGATTGAGTTTGGTTGCAGTAGCGGATTTGTGCAACCAACAATCCTAAAATCTCGGTGGTTATTATGATCATTGGAGCATGCTATCGGAGAATTTTTTAAGATCAAAGAAATATTGAGGACTCATTGAGGAGGAAATTCCAGAAACAAGAGAAGGCACAACTCTGATTGAGACACGATCAAAAGTCATATCAGACTTGAAGCTAAAGGATCTAAAGGCAAAAGCTTTTTATTTCAAGCAATAGATCAAACTATACCCTTCTCAAGAAGAACATTGCTAAAGATATATAGGACTCCCTAAAGAAGAAGTATCAAGACACCAATAGAGTCAAACGTGCTCTATTGCATGCTTTTCATAAAGAGTTTGAGATTCTACATATAAAAGTTGGAGAATCTATTGATGAGTACTTTGCAAGGACACTAACTATTGCAAATCGAGTGAAGATGCATGGGAAGAAACTAAAAGATGTGACAGTCATAGAGAAAATCTTACGCTTTATGACTTCTAAGTTTAATTATATGGTATGTTCAATCGAAAAATCTAATTATAACATTATATTAGTAGATGAGTTGCAAAGTCCACTATTAGTGCATGAACAACGCGTGTCTAAAAATATTGAGGAAGAACATGCTCTTAAAGTGACTTATGCTAAAAAATCCTTTGGAAAAGTCAGAGATAGTGGAAGCTTCAGAGGAAGAGGTACGAGATATGATCGTGGCACCAGAAAAGGTATATATGACAAAACAACTATTGAATGCTATCATTGTCATAAAATTGATTACTTTCAATAATAATGCAATGATAAAAGGGTAAAGAAGGCAAACTTTGTTGAAATAATTGAAGAAGAAGAGATGTTTATGGCATAGATAGAGAATAAGTTAACTGGAAATGAAGAATTATGGTACCAACAATCACATGAAGAATTACAAAAGCCTTTTATATGACTTGAATGAATTTTTTTTGAGAAAAAAGTTGAGCTTGAAATGACTAACATGAATGTTATGGGAAAAAGGTGTTAAAATGTTGATGAACCAAAACTTAAAAAACAATCTAACCAGCCTAGGATAATTGCAAGAAACAAGTTGTCCAATTGTGTTCTAGAAAAATAAATATTTTTCTTATTAAAATAAATATGTTTTATTGTTTTTATAAAAATAAAAATAATATTAAACCAGTTAGATCAATAGTAAATCGGATTTTATTAGGTTAATATATTTTAAAATCTCTAAAATATCCTAAAAAGTTTTTTCTTTTAATTTCTTAACCATCATTACCCACGATCATGCTATTCCCTGGGTCAAGGTGGGCTCTTTCTTTTTTTAATGTAAGCCCATACGCACTCGAAATCTCCATTGGGCTTCCAAAATTTAACCCTTCCTTTTTAGGCTTTCACCATCCTCCCAGACAGGAACGTACCAACCAACTACCAGGAAAGCTGGCATGTCACGTCAAACTCTTTATCAAGTCAAATTCACGGCGTGAAGGCTAGACGAAGCTGGTCCTCTCGTGTCGGTGACTGCACCGTAATTATTAAGAAGGTAGCAAACATTGTCCGTTAAAATAACAATAATAATAATAATAATAAAAAAAAAAAACGTGACTCTGTCTCACAAAACTCGCTTTCATTTCTCAAACGCAAAATCATTCCTTAAATCGGTCTCTGAGCATAGCCATTTTCATCTTCCTTAATTCCCTTCCTTCCAAAGATAGAAAAAATTCTACACGATGTCGTCTCCAGTCCTCCCTATCACAAACCCCCAACCAACCACCACCACCGCTGCAGGTTCCCAACCACCACTCCCTCCACACGCCTTCCGCGCATTCCTTAACAATATTACCGAATCCGCCCGCAACGGCTTCGCCCAACGCCGCCCCTTTACCGAACTATTCGACCGATCCGCTTTCTCCAAGCCCGAATCCATATCCGAAGCTACAACCCGGATCCGCAAAAACTACACCTATTTCCGCATCAATTACCTCACCATCATCTCCGTAATCCTCGCATTCTCCCTCCTTTCTAACCCCTTCTCCCTCCTCCTCCTAGTCGGCCTCCTCTGCTCCTGGCTTTTCTTGTATCTCTTCCGCGCTTCCGATCAGCCTCTGGTCATCTCCGGCCGGACATTCAGTAACCGTGAAACGCTCGGGATTCTGATCGTTTTGAGCGTTTTCGTTGTTTTCCTAACGAACGTTGGATCAGTTATTATCTCGGCGCTTTTGGTCGGTGTGGGGATTGTCTGTGCTCATGGCGCATTTCGTGCTCCCGAGGATCTTTTCTTGGATGACGTTCAGGAAAATGCGAGTACTGGGTTCTTGTCTTCATTCCTCGGTGGCGCTGCCTCTAATGTTGTAGCCTCCGCCGCTCCTATTGTGGCTGCCGCCCGTGGTTGAGGATCTGAAGGATGTACTTTCAATTAACGTGTTTTAATAGATGAAAAAAACCCGGATTTTACATGGATTTTGGTCTGATTTATATGGATTTAGATTATGCTTTTTTATTTTACTTTTTCACATGGGGTTTTGTTATTCTGTAAACGGATCTATAAGTTTTCTCTTTCTTTTTAGGATGTAATTCATATGATTGGCTGTAATTAGTTGATACCATATAATTACTGAATTTTTATCTTGTTTTATTGTGATTGGATTGTGCATATTGGAAATATTTGGACAGATCTATGGGATCTTGGGGTTGATTTTGTGGTTGGGAGATTGCCGTGTCTTGGTTATGTGTTTTCGTTCGTAAGAGTCCAGCGCTGATGAACTTTGTTGGTAGTCTGTTAATTGGAATGCATGCATGATCAACGTTCAAGACATGGTGAAATTGCATCAGGTGTGGAATGCTATTTGGAGGTCATAATTTGTATGATAAGTCTAGTAATTTGTGTAGTTTATTCCTTTATTATAGACGCATTCTGTCTTCGATTTGCTTGGCTAAGACAGTTGTAGTGGACAGTGGACGCATCGACGTATGATTTTGTCATTGTTAGGAAGGGTGGGTCTGTGACTTTTTGCATCAATGAATTTGTTTGTGTTTACAGGACAGGATATCCTTCAACATGTTTTCTTTTTGTTGCTTGCGTCTGATTCATGTGTTTTAGAAGTGTGTTCTGATTTAGATATGTTTATTTAGATAGTTTGCGGGCATGCTTGATTTATTGATTGAGTTGGTCCTATATGCAATCTCTAGATCAATATGATCTTGACTATCATTACGGTGAATGATGATGAGGTTCCATGATCTGAGAAATTAGCTGTTCTTGGAGAATCTATATAGGACTTTTGACAAATCATAGTTAGTAAGTAGTATGGATACCTTCGATAATTTAAATATGTTAATCTTCTGTGTGCTTAGGCTATAACGGATTCATATTGTGTGAACTTCCAAGTATGGTTTTTGCCAATCTGGGATACGTTTCGTGGACTTCTTGCATGATGATGTTTGCTTATTCCTTTTGCTTTAACAGTAATTTTCTTGATAGTCTTCCATATACATGGATGCTAGAAGGTTTATGATCTGCATAGATCCTGAGTTCAAGTCAAGGTGTGTACTCTTAATAAGAGTCTGGGATAACCGGAGTTTTATTTACTTATCTGGATTCACAAAATATGTTTTTTGATGGTGGAGCTTCTTGCATTCCAAAAAAAGTAATCTTTAATTAGAGAATGAGATAACTGGAGTTTTATATATTCACAAAATATGTTTTTTGATGGTGGAGTTTCTTGCATTCCAAAAAAAGTAATTTTATAGATAGGTTATACTTTTAATTTTTTTGATAAGCGCTTAATAGGCTATGTACTCTTCGTACTGTGTAATGAAGTTTTAAGGTAAATGAGCATTAGAATTCTAGTAGCTCAATTAAGCATGGTCTTGGTTACATGAGTTTGTTCTTGTCATTGTTGTGTCTATGCCTTGTGCTAATAATTTTGAAACCAAATTTAAACTTTTTTTTGTGCCATTTGCTTCTCGCCTGACATTGTTGAGGGAGGTGCAGGTCAGAGGTTTATTGTGGTTCAGTGGCTGTCTGCTTGCAGGCCATGCAGCTAAAACCCAGCATGTTGTTGTTGCTGGGAATCATTGTTTTCTCACATGCACTGTAATTTGGGCCTAATAAATCTTTAGTAGGATACTGTTTTTGCACTGCTTTGTTAGCATGTTCATCGGCTTGCATGTGATTGACCCAAATCTCCGCCCTCTGCAGTCACATGGAGGAAGACGGTTCATGATTCTATTTCAACAATTAAATTCGGGTTTTTCTCTCTTCTAATTGGTCTTTCTTGGGGTTTCTTGATTTTTGAAATAAATATAATAACACTGCAAGAATAAACAAGGTTACTTCCGCTGAGAGTGCAGTGTGGTGGTCTGTGGCAGCGGATTTATTTATAATCTAAAGCTGAATAAAGGCAATGCATTATTCTAAGAAATCAATCAAGAGGTTCAGAGTGAGCTTTGCGATGACGAAAGCAAATCTATCTGTCGAGTGCTTCAACGATGAGCCCGCTGGTTGCATGCATAAAAAAGCTTGAATTTTTCATGATTAGCCCTGTACGAAGGACAGAAAACCAGTCTCATGATTTTCCAATAATTAGCACTGCCTGGAGGCTAGATGCTACTTTACTGTGGTGAATTTGTAATTTTGACCGAGTCTAAAAGCACCTTTTTGTGTTGTTCCCTGACCAAGAAATATAGCCGTTGGAGAAGGGTCCCTGTTCAGGTTGAAGACTGGTTCAGCAGCTCATGAACGTTCAGGTTGAATAACATATTATTGTATACAAGTAAAACTAGCCGTTAGAGGCAGAGAAGAAACTAACGCCAAAACAGTGAACACACACACCCTCCCCCTCCTTTTGTCTCCCCCCTTATCTCCTCTCTAACCTCCCACAGTCCCACTATCACATTGCTCTCTCACGGACCAAAATTTCTCCTCCTTTGCTATTCTCTTTCTTTCTTCAAGAGAGGAGAGTGCAGACACTTTTAGAAACTCTCGTCATTTCTTTCAACATTTTTGTTTCTTGAAGTTGCTCATGGAAAATACTTGTCACTTCCGCGGCAAGTGCTTTCTGTGTGCACACTTATGCCTGTTGCTACTAGTTTTTTTGCCCCAGTTTGCTTCAAGCCAAAAATGGGACGGTGTAATTGTCACCCAATCAGATTATCAATCTCTTCGAGCTATAAAGAATGAACTGGTTGATTTCAAAGGGTTCTTACGCAGCTGGAATGATAGTGGATATGGAGCTTGCTCTGGTAGGTGGGCAGGAATCAAATGTGTCAAGGGACAGGTTATTGCTATCCAGCTTCCTTGGAAGGGACTAGGTGGCAGAATCTCTGAGAAGATTGGCCAGCTTCAAGCACTCAGAAAGATTAGTTTGCATGACAATGTTCTTGGTGGTACTGTCCCTTTTTCTCTTGGTTTTCTGCGCAATCTTAGAGGGGTTTACCTCTTTAACAACCGGCTTTCAGGTTCTATCCCTCCCTCACTTGGTAACTGTCCTGTTCTTCAGAGTCTTGATTTAAGTAACAATTCACTCACTGGTTCAATTCCTCCAAGTCTAGCAAATTCTACTAAGTTATATAGACTTAATTTGAGCTTTAATTCGTTAATGGGGTCGATCCCAGTTGGTCTTACCCAATCCCCTTCTCTCATATTCCTTTCTATCCAACAAAACAACCTCTCTGGGCCAATCCCAGATTCTTGGGGGAGTAAAGGGAACTACTCTTATCACCTTCAGTTCTTGGCCCTTGATCATAATCGCATTTCTGGAACTATTCCTGGTAGTCTTAGCAAGTTGGCTTTACTTCAAGAGATTTCTCTCAGTCACAATCAGCTTTCTGGGGCCATACCTTATGAAATGGGGAGTCTCTCAAGGCTCCAAAAGCTAGATATTTCAAACAATGCTTTCAGTGAGAGCATTCCATTTAGCTTCTCCAATTTAACCTCTTTAGTCTCTCTGAATCTTGAGGGAAACCGTCTCGACAACCAGATCCCAGAAGGTTTTGATAGATTGCATAACCTCTCAATGCTAAACCTGAAAAACAATCAGTTCAAAGGCCCTATCCCAGCTTCTATTGGAAACGTTTCTAGCATCAACCAGCTTGATTTAGCCCAAAATAATTTTAGTGGAGAAATTCCAGCTTCTCTTGCTCGCCTAGCCAATCTCACTTATTTCAATGTTTCTTACAACAATCTTTCTGGTTCTGTTCCCTCTTCTCTTGCAAAAAAGTTCAACTCAAGCTCGTTTGTGGGAAACCTTCAGCTATGTGGCTATAGCATTTCAACCCAATGTCCGTCACCACCCCCTCCAGAAATTCTCCCAGCCCCAACAAAAGGATCACCAAAACATCATCACCGAAAACTTAGCACCAAAGACATCATCCTCATAGCGGCTGGTATCCTCTTAGTTGTGCTGCTGCTTCTCTGTGTCATTCTTCTCTGTTGTTTGATGAAGAAAAGGTCTGCTTCTAAAGAAAAGAGTGGCAAAACTACTACGCGGGGGCTCCCAGGGAAAGGTGAGAAAACAGGTGCTGCAGCAGGTCCTGAAGTTGAATCTGGTGGTGAAATGGGTGGGAAGTTAGTCCACTTTGATGGCCCATTTTTGTTTACAGCAGATGACTTGTTGTGTGCAACGGCGGAGATAATGGGGAAGAGCACTTATGGAACAGCATACAAGGCGACATTAGAGGATGGAAACCAAGTTGCGGTGAAAAGGTTGAGGGAGAAGACTACAAAAGGGCAGAGAGAGTTTGAGAATGAGGCTGCTGCTCTTGGAAAGATTAGGCACCCAAATCTCATAGCACTGAGAGCTTTTTATATAGGTCCCAAAGGAGAGAAGCTTCTTGTTTTTGACTACATGCATAAAGGGAGCCTTGCATCATACCTCCATGGTGAGTTTATTCTACCAATTTTTTATACCATCTACACTATCTGCACATTTAATGATTCAAATTGACTGCTTGTAGTAATTCATGATAGAGGAATCATTCTAGACAACTAAAATCAAGATGAAACAGAAATTATGAAGGCTGAGACACTAGGTTGAAACTAAGGAAATTTATGGTCTTGCTTTCATGGATCTTAAATAGCCAAAAGATGTTGTTGATGATTGTAGTATTGAACTTGTGTGGTATAGCTTTGGTTGGTATAAGAGATAAGTTTTGAGCAAGAACTGTCTACTATGCTTCATGGAAACATTGTGATGGAATGAAAAATATAAAGAAAAAGTAATTACTGCCATGTCTTGCTATGCAAATTCCTAACCATCAGAAGCAATTCTTGTTTATCATAATCTTTCTTCTGCAGCTCGTGGGCCTGAAACCACTGTCAATTGGCCAACAAGGATGAACATAGCCATTGGCGTTGCGCGTGGACTAAATCACCTCCACACGCAAGAGAACATCATTCATGGGAATCTCACATCAAGCAACATATTACTGGACGAGCGAGCCAATGCACACATAGCAGACTTTGGCCTCTCCAGGCTCATGACTGCTGCTGCCAACACCAATGTGATTGCCACCGCTGGAACACTCGGCTATCGCGCGCCAGAGCTCGCAAAACTCAAGAACGCCAACACGAAGACTGATGTGTACAGCCTTGGGGTTATCATTTTGGAGCTTTTGACAGGAAAATCACCAGGTGAACCAATGAATGGCATGGATTTGCCCCAGTGGGTTGCATCGATAGTGCAGGAAGAGTGGACTAATGAAGTCTTTGATTTAGAGATTATGAGGGATGCACAAACTATAGGTGATGAGTTGCTCAACACATTGAAATTAGCTCTGCATTGTGTTGATCCCACACCAGCAGCTCGTCCTGAAGCCGAACAAGTAGTTCAGCAACTTGAGGAGATCAAGCCAGAGCTAGCTCCTGCTGCTGCTGATGATGATGATCATGATGAAGGAGCCGAAGTCCCACCAACGACTGAGTAAAGATCATCCTATTCATTTTGTGTGCAAGAAATAATGTTTTGTTTCAGTATAGCATAGGAGGGAGAGTAGTAACTCAATTCTTCAATTCTTATATTCTTGGCTACTATATATGTAAATACACAAGCTAGTGAGTGAGTTCTTCTGAAAAATGTATTTTTTTTATTGAATTAATAATAATGTATTCTTTCAATTCATTGTTCTCTTGGGTAAACAGAAAAAATCTTCAACAATCAAAATTATCAATATTTCTTGTTAAGGAACCATCTCATCTAAGAGTTTAAACTTATAGGTGAGACCTCATAATATGATTTATATTATTCTCTAACACCCCCCCTCAAGTGAAAGCCCTTTGGGCCTGAAACTTGCACAAATCCACATCATCTTGTGCTTAGTTTATATCAAATAGAATGGTGGTGGTGAGATTCGAACTCGTGACTGTTGGGTCAACAAGGCTCTGATACCATATTAAGGAACCATCTCACCTAAAAACTTATAGGTGAGATCCCATAATATGATTTATATTATTCTCTAACATTTCTCACCATCGTAGTTATTAAACTTGATTTAGTCTAACAAAGTCTATAATTAGAGATATCGTTTTAAAAATCATACTCTGAAAAGAAAAGGGGTAATCCTCCTTGATATGACTACAAATTATAACAATCGACAAGGACACAAAGCGCGTTTGTCCATCCTCTTCTTCCACACTACTTGATGAGCAAACCATCAAAATTGAGTGTTTCATTTGGAGCCATAAGAGGGATGCACCAACCATTGGTGATGATGAGTTAGCTTTGTGCACTGAAACTAGATGGATTCCACCAATTTCCTTGCACGATTTTTAGATTTGCTGAACCATCCAATTCTCATCAATGTTTAACAAATTAAATCTTCTTTTGGATAAATGTGATGCTAAAATCTTATTGTGTTTTTAAATATAAATACGAGAGTGTTAAAAATCAGATCTCGATTTTTAATTACCTTAATTATATCATCCTTTTAATTTACATATCATTGATTAACTGGAGTCGATTGTTTTAATTAAAAATTATTTTTTTATTTTTTTAAAAAAACTTATTTGATAAATTAGACTTTTCCAAATCAATATATTGACTGAAAATTCAATCCGAGTCGAGCTCCGAATCCAAAAACTTTCCGATCCGCTTGTCAGCCCAACAGAATTTAACAGCTACCATTGATTCCCCTTCCCTCCCCTTCCCTCCTTTTTTCCCAAGCCAATTGCGGTGTTTATCCATTACCCTCCTATTAAAACGACACCGTTTCTAACCTTCTCCCTCAAACAAAAAACACACACTCGTCTCTCCCAACACCTACCTACCTCCCTACGTCTCTCTCTCTCTCTCTCTCTCGCCATGGACGATCTTCCATTCCAAAAAATCACAATATCAGGCCCCACATTATCCGCCTTGATGCACCGCATCGCCACTTCCCTCGGCGACGTGGACGGTCTCTTATTCGGCCACGTAACCCGTCTCACCCCTTCTACACTCACCGACGACAACACTCCCCAAAACCCCGATTCTGACCTGGTCGCCACGATTACCTCCTTCTTCTGCCCTAACATCCCTCTCTCCTTCTACGACTCGCTCGGCCGAGTCGACTCAGCTACTCTCCACCGACTCGTCTCCTCAACAACTCATCAAAGCAATAGTAGCAGTAGCAGCAGTAATTTCCTCGGCTGGTTTTCCGCGAGAAGGAAATCCCCAATCCGCCCTTCGATGAGGGAATTCTGCGTTTCGCAATCTTTGAGCCGCCTTAAAACGGCGGCGAAGGATGACAAGGATTTGAATCCGTGCGTATTTTTGCTATTTACCACGCCAGTACATGGCGAGATGCTGTACCATACGCATGAGTATCGCGCGTATCAGTTTCAGGTTAATTCAAGGTGTTTTGAACCGAAAACGATTGCGATTGATAACATTGGGCCAGATTTTCGAGGAAACTACGGGTGTTTTAGCCCTAACTCGCCGTTCCCGGAGTTGAAGTGTGCGTCGGCGATGAATGATGAGGTGGGGGAAGATTTGAATAGGATGGAGAGGGTTTCAAAGGATCAAAAGGAGTTGGATATGGTTGCAGAAGGGTTTTGTGTTGGGGATTTAGGGAAGTTGATGGGATCGGAGACGGTGAATTCTACAATGAGTTTGGAGGATTTGTATGAGAAAATGTTGGGAAAGCTTGACAATTTGGCTAGGCAAGTTGAGAAGAGTAATGCTAAGGTGTTGGAGATGGTAAGCATTGGATAATTGTTTTGTGCATGCTTTTTGTGATTAGCTTCTTAATAATGTTTACAGTATAAATGTGGATACTGATGGTTGTAGTTTGTCATGGCTAATCATCAATTAGAAGGCAGGAAGATGAAGTATTGAACTCTTCCTTGTAGATTAGGCATGTTTGTCCTGGATTGGTTTGAGTGGCATTGATGTTTGCTTTGAACTTTTGGCAGGAGAATCATAATAGGAAACTGAGGTACAAAATTGCCAGGCCTGTACCAGAATAACTGCTTCGGTCCTGTTTTTATGTTTTTTTCTTATTGTGTCAGGTAACTTTGTTTCTCCTGCTGAGTTTTTTCTTTTCTTTGCTGCATTATAGAAAAATAAAAATACGTGTGGTAATTTGTTAGAAAAAAGAGCTCTATGCAGCACGGATACAATCTTAGTAACTGCAACATGAATAAACGATGGGTTACAGGAGTTATGAATTGAATCTTGCGTGTCACAGTGAGAAATTGGGTAGACATCTAGCATAAATTCATTCATTTTGCATTATGTTAAGTGATTGTTGTGTGAGAATACTCGAGTTCTTATGCTCTCAAGTTTAATATAATTTACTGTTTGGTGAGAGTTTGCACTTTCACGGGGTCTATACAAGTTTTCCTAGTTTTTGAAGGAAGCTAGAGTTCGTATTGTGTGCTCGTCTATGCGTAAAATATTTGTGTACCATAAGTTCTTTTCCCTATTTCACATTAACTTCTGAACTTCTCCTTAATGTATATGGAACGTTTTTACTTTTTGAGTCACATGTATGCTTAAAGATCAAAAGAATCTGATTATGTTTTTTCCCATATTACTTTTTTATATGGTTTTAAGTTTAACTAGCCTGAAGAGGGACTAGACCCGCGCATAAGAATAAAAACATGGGTTCCCTATAGTTTCACATCTGATGAACAAATATTTGTGTTAAGCCTCCTCTTATGACAAAGCTATTTATGATATTTCCAGTTTATCCTATTTTAGCTAGCTGCTTATCCAGGTCAATTCTCTATGTGTTATGGTGCCATGATTTCCTTTCTTAAATTGTAACGCTTGAATTGAGATAGTCCCTATTATTTTGTATAGCATTCTATAATAACCGTTTGAATCTAACCCTCAGAAAACTTGTCTGAATGGCCCTCAGAAATCTCCTTATTCATGTGCAACTTTGCTCCTGGATACCTGATAATCTTGTCTGTGGCTTTGAGGCAGTATAGACTGTTGTGAAGATGTAGTCATGATTCTAGTAGAACCTGTCTTTTGTGTTTGTGGCCGAGTAGTCTTACATTTTAACAAATTATTAGAATTTTGTCCCGTTTTTATTTGTAAGCTGACGGGAAAGTGTGATCTTCCATTTGACATCGAAGTTTGAACTTTCTTTGCACTTGGCTGAAATGCTAGGAGCTGATCCGCTTTAGATTTCTCATTTTTCCTCCTGTCCTGTGTTTTGTGGGGATCTGTGTGAACAGGGAGGTGCCCAATCACGCAGCCATTGTTTGGGAGATCTACAATCAAGAAATTGGTATTGATTGCTACCGCTGTTGTATATTTGTGACCGGAGTTCAAGATGCCTGATTATCATTGAACCGCCGACGATACCAACAACTGCTTTGCGGTGGATTTTCAGAATGGCTCGCTCACCACCCCCTTCTTTTTGAGTTTGTGTACACTTTCATTGTATTAAAATCGTTGCTTTGTGCTATCTTGAATTTGTTTATACAAGGAGAACTAAGAACTTGATGTGGGTTTAGAAAAGAAATGAAATCAAATGGTTATGGTGCTTTGATCTTCTGCTTGTTGAGGTAATCATTTGTGCTCCTGAGCTGACGCCGTGCCTTTCCTGTCTGTTTGTGTGCCACTGCCTCGGGATGGCAATGTGTCGTCACATGTTAGGTTTGTATTCTATCCATATACTATTTGTAAGGTAATAGAATCAAAGTATAAAAAAACTAAAACGCGTGGTTTTATTTCTTACTGTCTAAGATTGCACAATTCATCCTTGATAGACTCTGTAAGCTTTTTTGTTTTTTCAATCTGTTTTTTGTTTTTTGTTTTATATAAAAAAAACGCGTGGTTTTATTTCTTGCTGAATAAGATTGCACATTTTATCCTTGATAGACGCTGTAATGTTTTTTGTTTGTATGAAATTAAAATATTGATGATTAAAATATAAAAACAACATAAATAGAGATCAAAATAGAAAAAGCATTGATGGTTTCAAAACTAATCTAAAAAAAATAATTTGGTCCTTGTATTTGAGAAACTATAAAGTTTGGTATTTAAATATTTTATCTTGTATAAAAAATGTTTTTTTCTAGTTTCTTGAGGGGGGGGGAAGTCACTGAATTTTAACATAAAGAAAAAAATATTACTGATGATGATGATTTAAACTACTAAATCATACTATCTTTGTATTCGATTTTAAATAAATATTTTTTATCTTGAAGCTACCTAAAAAAACAGATATTTTTCTAGATAAAGATAAAAAAAGAGAGAAAAAATAGTACAAGTTACACCGATGCTTGCCCTAGACAGATAAAAGTAGAAAAGATTTTACGGTTCCCGTCCTTCACCTTTTCATTTCTTCTTCTTCCCCAATTTTATACTCTAAAAAACAGCCGCAATTCGGCCTGAATTGATATTTTCATAGATAGACCAAGGTGAATAAAATATCACAAGCTGTCTTGATCCCCAAGAAAAGGACTTGAACCAAGTAATGGGGTATGGGCACGTGTGCTAAGCAATGGCCAGAAGTAAGCCACGACAGGACCACGTCAACAAAGCATCATTTATCTTGGAACTATAAAAGCAGAAGTGCAAGCACATATCCATTCTTTTACTATTACGAAAGTCTGCAAATCTAAACGAGTAACAGTAGACGATCGTTGCTTCGCATCGAAGACAAGTCAAGTCCCACCAGGAAACTTGCTGGATTAGAAAAAAAACCCACCAGAATCCTAGAGCAGCAAAGCCCATAAGAACACGAGCACCAACTTATATTCCTAAAACCCTAGATAAACCTCACTGGGAAAAAAAGGAGGAAGAAAGACACTTGAAGGAGTTGTAAACGAGAGAAAAGGGAAGACGAGGAAGATATCAATCTACTTTTGGTGAGTTCTTTTTGTTTTAAACTTCAGACATCCTGGGTTATTTTTAATAGCGGTGTCCAACTTGTTTTGATCGTAAACAAAGACAGGATTCTATTGAGATTTGTACGAGAAACACAGGAATCTGTTCTCATAAACCTTTTTCATTTTGTGGTTTTAGAACAAGCTTGAACATCTTTAATGAGTGTTGGCATGGAAGATTCGTCGAGACAGAGTTCTTTGCCGGGGTGTAGCAGCAAGAACAAGAAGAAGTGGCGGGGAAGGCGGAATGGTTGTGAATCGATAGAAGATACAATCGCAAGGTGGAAGAAACACAACAAACTTCAAATAAACAAGGTTCCAGGCAAGGGGTCGAAGAAAGGTTGCATGAAAGGAAAAGGTGGCCCAGAGAATAATAGTTGTAGATATAGAGGTGTTAGGCAGAGAACCTGGGGCAAGTGGGTTGCTGAAATCAGAGAGCCTGTCAAAAAAGGCAGCATAACGAAGAAACGAGGAAATAGACTCTGGCTTGGTACATTCTCCACAGCTATTGAAGCAGCTCGTGCTTATGATTATGCTGCGAGAGCCATGTATGGTCCTAATGCCATCCTCAATTTCCCTGACAACTCTCACGAGTCAGGGGATCAGCAGGACAGCTTATCGTCTTCGGCTAAAGCAACTGAAACGGCATCAACTGGGTCTAAAACAACACTTGTTAACTATGAGGATTTCAAGGTTGGGAAATTGAAGGTGGGTTATTCTGGGTCAAGAGTGGTGAATAGACAATCAGGCTCTTCTGGGATTTCTGCTGTCAATAAATCGGCGGAGGAAGCTGAGAAGTTTCAGGCGGCAGAGTGCAGTGGAAGGGGGGTGAAAGATGGGGAATGGAATTTAGCAGATGATTGGATGTCTTCTCGTCATGTTGAGGCTGAAGCACCCGTGTTGAGGAGAGAAATGGACGGAGAACTTGCAGAAATTGTGGAATCTTGCTGTCACGGTATCAACGACAGGAATGACTTCTTGCAGAACGAGACTGCAAGTGTAGAATGCTTGTATTCCGATATGGAAACTGATCGCAAACCTTTCTACGATGCTCAGATGCCATTAACGACGAAAGCAACAGGAGTAGAGTTTTCAGGGATGGGATTTAGTAACTTTAATAATCAGTTTGAGGTAGGGCATGACCAATTAAACGAGGGTTTATGCGATCCAGAGATGGATACCAAGCCTTTCAGCCACGGTGTTTCTGATATCCCGGCGTTGAAAGGAGAGGGGAATTACGAGTATGTTCACAGTGACGTTCATGCTGCAGGCCAGTTACAGAGTGGAAGGCCGCCTGAACTCGCCAGCCAGGTGCAGCCCCCAGGAACCAATCCATCAGGGAGCTTGAGCTACATTCAGGAAGCAGATTTAGGTGTTGGTTGTAATTTTGATCTATCAAATCAGGACATCAACTGGGGATTAGTTGGAGAGCAAGAATTGCTTGGTCCCTGGTTCCCTGAATTACAGTTCTAGTAATATTCGAGGGGTTTCAATTCGAGTATCAATAAAAACAATTTGCTTTGGTATCTGGTGGCGAGTTCCATTGCTAGTGTTAAATCTACCTCTGCTTTTTGAACCACCTTTGCCTAATTTGTGTATCTCTCTTTCGGCGGTGGAAGGATCTATAGCAATTCAATCACTTTCAACTCCCAGCAGAAGATTTTATCAATCTTTTTCAAAGCAATCTTGTACACTAGGCTAAAAAAATAGCATTTCTACAGCTCTTCCAGAATCTTGGCAACTTTCTGTCTAGATTCTCCAATTACAGTTTTTATTTATTTATTTATAAGATTTTCATCATTTCGAAGGGGGGGGGGGGGGGATTTGGCCCTTGAGCTCCTAACTACTATTCTCCCTATACAATAATTTGTTCTAGATCAATTTGTTCTAGATCGCTATTTCTAAAATCAATCAGCCACTGTCGTAAATCGTGAATTCAGTAATAATCAGCCCTTTATCATCCACTCCCATCAACAAAGATGCAGTCCATTTCAAGTTCCGAGAAGACAGCATGATCTAGGGTACTGATGCATGTTACTCGTTGGTTTTCAATATCTCGTCTTGAGTGCTTCTGGTGCCATGTTCCTAGGATCCTGTCCTCATATAGCATTACAAGTCGACACTGTTGAGCCAGCTCACTCGCTTTCCTGTTGCGAATTGGCCCAGACCATTTCCCATGGTCCTCTTTTTGTGCCCAACCTAAAACAAATTGAGATTTTAGGAAGATCGGGTGCAAGGTGGCAGGAAAAAACAATTCGATACATACAAACAAGTGCACGAGGGTGTTTCGTAGAGACATAAGCCTATATCTCAAGCCCAAAAGAATGTTTAGAAGTATCATATGTTGTGGACCACAATTCAAAAGTAAAGCAAACTGGTATTGTAAACAAGGCCACCAATCATCTCTCTCTCTCTCTCTCTCTCCTCTACCCATGTATGGAATCGCAGATGCATGCTAGTTTGATATGAAAGGAGTGGACGGAGCAAGGATACATTGAACTCTCACATACCCGTTTGACTCATGCTAACCAAATATGGTTATTCATTTACATTTTTTTTTAAGAGAAAATATAAAACCTGGTGCAATTTACTGACGATCTAACTTCATTAAGACAATTTATGGACACCTGTATGATTAGGTGAAATGACTGCGGAATGGCTAGAAGAAAAGATACCTATATGATTAAGTGAAATGATTGCGGAATGGTTAGAAGAAAAGTGTTTTTAAGTACGAGAATAATTACCTCCAAACTCCAGCCACTACACGCAAGGTCATGAAGAGAAATAAACCTGCCCAGACTCCAGCGAGACCAAATACAGGGGCAGCCACAAGTACGAAGACAGAAGAAATCAGAGAAACCAGCATCTACAATTTCAAATGTGGAGCTGAGAAGGGAAAGGGCACATCGTATAATACACTTACACAACAGAAACAAGAACAAACCATGGAGTAGGCAGCAAAGCCAAAGTCTGAAACCCCGTAATATAGCCCATCAAGAACAAAAGCAAGAGCATTCATTGGCTGAGACCCAGCAACAAACTGCAAAGTAGTGTTGATGTTTAGGCGAAGTTAGGCAATAAAATTGGATTGTCCAAGTTTCATAAGTAGGATTCAAACCCTGGCTTCATAGGAATTGAGAAGCTACAAATAGAATCCTTAAATTCAACCATATGTGGAAAGGTTTTTTCAAGATGCCTGACGTAATGCTAGGACAAAACCTCATAGGTTAAGGCATAACCGTCAACTGCAACCTTGTGGTTCTAGTGACCAGCACCATAAAACGCAAGTATTTTTAACCTGGATACCTTTCTATTCTTGACTTCTCAGTATTGCAATTGACCAAAGATCTGCACTAAAAATAAGGTAGCTACAAGACAACAATGACCTATTAATAAGTTCTTTTTTTTAAGTAAGGATTATCTGTTTGCTTTTATGATTCATTGTTACATTAGCTTTTTCTATCAATATATGTATTAAGAACATATAAATGACCACCACCAAGAAAAAAAATTAGCAGAAAAGAAATCCTCACCCAAATGCCAGACCAGACAATTCCCAGAACTTCTGGGTCTGTACTAAACAAACTGGAAAAAGCTCCAAACCCAAGGGATAATATCACGCCCAAAGCAATTCCAGTTACCAAACCAATCTGCTCTTCAATCAAGTGATAGCATGATGTAATTCAATTGGTTAATGTTTCTAATATCAGAAACTATGAAGCTAACCACCAGTGAATACAGTAAAATAGATAGAAGTATCAGCCACCTGCAGAACTCTATAAATCACTTGCTGTGCTTGTTCATAATTCCCTTGGGAGTAACCACTGGCCAGAAGAGCCTGTGAAAGAAACAGAACAGCAATTATGGAACTGAAATGGTCAGCACTTTTCAGAAACCCTATCTATGACTGAAAGTTTCAGAATCAAGAGATCAAAAATGGAAGAAGCTACAAAATTTTCCAAATACCTTACTTCTATGTATAGAAGCCTCATTTCCAAGACTATTATTAGAAACACAGCTTTAACAAGAACTTCTACCTCATTTAATATCAAACAATGACAACAGTAGTTGTTGTTCTGTCTTGACCTTTGCACTTCGGCTCTTGTTCCAAACTTTTTGTTCTTTATTTAAGCCAACAGACCAAGATTACTCAAGCAATGGAAACTACTGACATCTTTCTTCTTTTTGGAACATGTCAAAGGAGCAATCAAGACAAAAAGCACAGGATTTGGCAGAAGAGTGATGTTCACAGAAATAATGACAGCATGCATATTCTTCTTTTCAACTACAGGGAATTCCAGGGTGCACAGTGGAGTCAAATGGTTTCAATGAAGGAGAACAATCACTGGCGGCAAGGCTCATCCAACAAGGTTACCACCCAGGATACAGCTCTTCTAAGCAAATGACATCAAATTAAATTATATATTTATATTTTTGAGATGAAAAAAACATTTCAAACAGAAAGATCAAATTTCCTCCATAGATTTAGCTTCATTTAGCCTTAACTTTTATATGAACATCAAAATGTCAGGCTACGAAAAATAGCTGTCAGGTCAAACTGCCCAGCATTACAATGCAATTTCACATACATCTGTGAAATACAGCTAAAAATGAAGCTGGCCATCGAGGGTTACTGTAGCTTCATTTCGCTAAAACTGAAGCTACAGCTTGTGTATTAACACCAAAATGCCAGACTCAGAACGAATGATCAAAGGGCTATAGCCTGGTCATACAATTCACCAAAATGCAATTTCACATCAGCACGTGTAAAATACACTTTACAGACTAAACTGCATGCTCTTTACCTGGCCAGCGATGGCTAAAGCGTCATTAAGCAAAGATACAGCTAACCAGACTTGCATGCAAATTTGATGACCTGCCATTTGTACGGGGCCTTCCCTAGCTGCCATGGATGTTGCTAATGTCATTGTTAACAGAACTGCAATGGTCCTGCCAATAAGAAGACCACCTGCAAGTTTCATAAAACTTGTCACGAGATTAATTAAAAAACTTCAGTAGTCCAATTGACAGAGTATTATAATGTCTACTCCATTTTGCATCCTTTGTTCTATTGGACTGAATTCATCAGTCATAAAGGATATCACTTGGGTTAAGATGCTTGAAAGTGAAACATAAAAATTCACCCGAGCTCAGGAAATTAGCTAGCCAACAGCCTAGGTGAGGGATCCTACTGCACATTGCATGTAATTAGCTAGCCAACAGCCTAGGTGAGGGATCCTACTGCACATTGCATTCACATGCAATGCTTGCAGGAAGCATAAATAGTAACCATAGGTGTTGAAAGTACATGATAAGAAATTCTTTCTTAGACACATTAGTCATGCCCTCCCGGACCTCCTCCATTCATCTGACAAACTATCTTCTCAACAGGATGTGTAACAAATTCATTGCCAGCTAACCCAGAAATATTTTAATCAATCACTGATGACACATCTACAACATGCCCATAACAGGCTTGAAAACTTGTTATATTGTGAACTGTGTAACAAGTAGAAAAATATATGGGTTGTTCTCTCATTCATGATACTTGTAGTGGGTGTTATAGTTCACAGTGGACTTTGATCTTTTAACTGAACAGAAATGAAATCCACGGAAAAAATGTTCAATATGAAATACTTGTGTGCGTGTGTTGTCACCCTTGGGTAACTAAGGCAGCCAAGAGTGGGCTTAGTATGCCCCACCAAAAAGGCCCCAAAAGAAAGAAAAAGGTGCATGCCGCACGAGTGACTGCCAAAGATATACTAGAGGAAGGTTGGATATCATCACACATTTAAAATCTAAAATCTAGCATCCTATCTCCATGATGGAAATTTATTGAGACTGCATTACATTGGAAAATTAAGAAAAGCTAATGAATATGATCAGGATCAACCCTGTCTCTTATCTTTTTTTTCCATTATATTGATGATGAAACAAAGTAACATAACCTAGATATGGTCACAATGAACTAGAGCCATAAGAATGATAATTTAAAACTTCTATAATCACAAGACTCAAGCATCTTAATGGCCAAAATGAACTAGGACCATAAGAAGGGTAATCTGAAGCTTTTACGGTCACAAGATTCAAGCATGTGCTTTAGTAGTGTCCAAGACCTTTACCACTACACCAGAAAAGGTCATCATGCTACCTAAACTATTTCCTAAAGTGAAAGTATGATTCCAGAAGTAGGTTAAAATGTATGTTCAACAGACATGTTGGTAGTTTTTATAATGAACAACAAATTGTCCTTCCAAGTTTTATGAAATTATACAAGGTACATCTACTTTTCTCTATGCTGATTGGTCATCACCCATCAGTCGCCCGCTCTGCAAGTTATGCTGAAAAGTTAGTTATGCAACTAAAACACCAGACATTTGAGTTTACTGTATTTCTCTCCATGACAAAATTTTCTTAATGACATCAAATTGAATTAAAAATAGATGTAACGAAGCTGGTAGGATACATACCAGAATTCAGATAGCGGACAACTTCTCTTGCATCAATGTTTGGAGAGATCAGCTGCACTTTGTCATTCAACTCCCAGAGAAGGATGAAAGCGATAAGATATCTGTAGAAAAAGGGGCAACAGTAAATCTATAAGAGAGAACAGTTAATCAGTTCCAAAAAAACACAATAATATCATGTGCATATATTATATAGTTTAGCACATTATTAACATACTCAGAAATCACTGTAGCAACTGCAGTACCACCAACGCCCAAACCAAATAGAAAAATGAATATTGCATCCAATATTGCATTCAGTAAGTTGCCAGCACCTGATAGTCAAAATACGAATTTATCACAAGTGTGGTTTACAACAAAATTATGGAATCAAAAGAGAGTAGCCTCTAATGCTATACATATTTTCAGAGCATATGAGATCATGTTGCTGATATTGGTGGTGAATATATGAGGCCATATTTTTCCTATATCGTCGACCAAACATATGTACATGCATAAATGTTTGCAGCAAATATATTTGACTGACTTGTTGCAATTTCCTCGATAACTAATAAAGGTGTACCAACTACTATATTTGACTATTTGACTTAAAACATCCTCTTCACCTGGTATACTTAATATGATAGATTTACAGATATATTTTATGCATGAACAGAAAACAAGGAAAGGAAAAGGAAAACAGTGTTGCAATACTTGCCAATGGCATATAAGGGTGTCTTTGTATCCATAAATCCTCGAAATGTGCCTTGTGCTGCAAGTGAAATTACAATGGGTGGAGCACCAAAGGCCCTCAAGGTAAGAAACTGCTCAGCTGGCACTCGCATTGGTGAATCCTGTGACATGACAAAAATCTCAAGACTTTTTGAGCCATAATCATGTGTCAATGTTATAACATTTAACATTCATTTTACAGTAATGTACCTCAAATTTACAGTATATCAAAGTAACTTGACAGATTACTTGATGAAGGTCATCAGGACAAGCTTGCCATATAACATTTTAACAGGCAATTATTAAGAACCAAAATACAAGATAGAAGCCAATATCACTCGATTGGATTCCTCTTAAATCAGGGGCAACGTGATACATCAAGTTTAGGTGAATCCGAATTATTGATTGAGTTTAAATAGTTTAGTTTTCCTTTACAAAAAAATAACTACCAAATTTTTTATAAAAAAAAAAAATCTAACCGCCCACTAGTTGGATGTATGAAATCCTAGCCATCGAAATTCAAAACAATGATCCAGATATTCCTAACATGAGAGTTCATGTTACACCTAGCTTGAAAGGAGTCCAATCATTATTTCAAACAAAAATCATTTATAATGCAATTAGAAGGTCAGCAAATTAACCCAAATTGCTAAAATCTCACATACTAACAAAATTTAAAAAGTATTAGGCTTCAGTTTTATCATTTATATAACTATATCAAAGCAATATAATTAAAATGACATGAAGTTTAATTTCCCATGGTTATCATATACAGCAGTGACTTTTAGATGACTTTCTCATGGTGATCATATGCAGCATTCACATTTTGGTGACTCGTCAATGGCATTGCCTATCCCAAAAAAAATATAGATTCTCTATCCAAGAGAGTAACTGGTGCCGGAAATCTATATAAAATTCACAACTAAAAATGCTAAGAGAAAATAAAGACATTCATAACTAAACTTGACGTACAACAGGTATACCCATGATATTCATCAAAAATCCCGAGCCAACTGAGAGAGCCACCGTTTCTGCAACACCAACAGCAGCTGCAAGCGCTAAAGAAGTCGAAACTGAAGGAAGAACTTGCTTCCCTTCCTGATCCTTCACCGAATCTAAACATCAAAAAATATCTCAAATAAAATCAATAAATAAATAAATAAAAGGTAATAAAAATCACCGTCGTTACTTTTGCTTATCAATGCTTGCTCTTCGGCCACAAAGGAAGTAGTAATATTAAGCAAAGGAACATTAAGCAATTTGGAAACCAAATTAAATATCGAAATTGACACTCCAACCGCCGCCAATTCAACCGATCCTACAGTTATTCAACAAATCTAATCAACAAAAATAAACTCTTAATTAATTAAAACTAATCAAAATGAGAAGAAAAAAAATATTTAGCTACCGATATGACCAATGTAGGCAGTATCAACAAGGGAGGCGATAGGATCAGCAGCAAGAGCCAAAGCAGCCGGCAATGCAATTGATAAAATTTCCACTCCAATCTCGTCAATTTTAACTCCATCTCTACGCAATTTCAAGCCAAAAAAAGTGATTAATCTCTGTAAGGATTTGTAATTAAAACCTAGTCAACAAATTTAACAGTTTCTACTTGTTACCAGTAGTCAATGCACCTGAAACGAGTAAACAGAGCAGCAACGGAATCGGTCAGAGATGACGTGGAAGTTGAAGAAGGTTTGCTGTCAACGGAAGTCGGTTTTAGTTTCGGTTTGTCGGGGTCAAGCGACGTCTCTTCCGTATTCTTCTTCTTGGTAGTGGTGGCGGCGGGGTTGTTTTGTGGAGGTGATGATCTAGGGACGGTGGTTTTGAAAGGAGCAGATAAATTTTGGTTTCTTTTTTGAGAAAGAAAGGAAGGATTTGTGTGGAAATTGTGTATGCTTAGAAGCTTGTGTGAGAGAGCTGCTGTGGCCATTTTGTTTGATTTTATTTTATTTATTTATCTGTGTGCGTGTTTTGAATTTTGGTTGGGAAGGGAAGTAAAAATCTGGAAGAAGAGAGGCTTGAAGCCAGAAGTTTGTTTCTGGCTTCCGTTAACAGATAGATTGCGCGCTCCTTGAAAAAAGAATAAAAAAATATCTTCGTTTTGTGAATTACATGGGCCCGATGGGCTTATTCGGTGTATTAAATGGGCCGCAAAACTCGCGTCTTCAACACTGAGCGGCCCTATCAAGAGATTTCTAGACTCTATTATCTCATATGGGACTCCCAGTTCAGCGAGCCACTAGTTCAGTAAATTAGTTGATCTAGCCAAACCTGATTCAACATGGTCGGATAAACAACAATTATATAAAAATATAATGAATTAATATTATTTTAATAAAAAAAAATAGTTGAGTTAAGGTGTTCCAGACTCACGGGTTGGCTCAGTGACCCAGGCCCCCTTTCAAGTCCGTCTTCAAATCAGACAGTTAAAATTTAAATTGCGAAAATAAATCTTTTTAACCATCAGATTTATTATTTTGTAATTATACAGCAGGATAGTATGCATAATAATCTGTAAAATAAATTCCATGGTATCTGTTTATTTTATTTGCCATTAAAAATCCGATTATTTATGTGATGCAATATAGTATGATGAGTTTTGCTTTGATCATAAATTTTAAAAGTGTTTAATTAATTAACATACACCGAAACTGTCTTAAAATATTAATTATTTAAAGGAAAGAAAAATTATAGTCTCTTAAGAGTAAAATTATAAAACTATAACCATAAAAAAAATCATAATATCAAATACACATTAATTGCTTGTGATTTTTTTAGCAAAAAATAAAAATAGAGAGATGATGTCATCTCAAAACTCCAATAATCTTTCTATGGATAGTTTGTTAACTTACTATTTTTTTTTTTTTTTTGATAACCGGGATATCCGGGCTAGTTTACGTGCATTATAAGTAATCCCTGAATTCACTAAATATTTTACAAGTCTAATAAACATGTAAGATACTACAAGGATAACAGCGTGTTGAACGGGTGAGAGGAAGGGAGAAGTCGTTCTCCTGCTAGCATTTACTATTATTATTATTATTATTATTGTGGGTTGAGGTTATTACGGCTTCAGCTGTTTGGACTTTAGCTTTTGTAGGCTCATCCTATGGGCTCCAGATCTGTCAAATCTTTACACGTTCTCTTTGTCCTCGGGCTTTGAGCATTGATTATAAATTGAGCTGTCGGTCGTTCCTTACAATTATAGTTGCAAAACATGAGCTGTAATAAGGTTCGGGAAACGGATAGGGAACATAGGCTTTGAAAAAGAAATTAAAAATATATATATTATTATTATTTTGAAAAGAAAAAAAAAAGATAGTCTAACAGGTTGAGAATTAGGTTTTGATTAAATCATTATCATGAGATTATTTTTACTAAGCTTCTCTTTTATATTATATTATATATATATATATATATATATATATATATATATATATATATGCATGTATGTATATTTCTTTAACTAGGCATAAATTTGTTTGCGAGTCAATTTACTAGTCCAGTGCATGTTTTATAACAATAACTTATATAGTAATCAAGTGAAAAGCTTGAATTCGAAGGAGAATTATGACCCTATTATGGAGTGACCAAACAAAATTTGCAATAATTTATTTTTTGTTTTAAATTATTATATTATTTTAAAGTAATAATATCACAAATTATTTTAAAAATATTATTTAATGTATCAATAATTTAAAAAAAAAACATGTTAAAAAATAATTTCATTCACACTAACAATCACTCAAAATATATGTAATTAACCAACATTCTATGAACCACATCAAACAAACAAAAAATACATAAAAAGAAGGGCAAACCTAGGAAATGGCCATGTCTAAAAACTGTCCATCAAAACAAATTTACATATCAATTTTGTCTCCCAAGTTGTACAAATTCTCAATCAGGTCCTTGCTTTCGTATTTTTTTACCATAAATCTCAATAAAATTATACCTATTTGTAAGAAAACTTGACACAATTAAAAATGGATGGTCTAATTCAGAAACCTGGATTTTATATATATATATATATATATATATATATATATATATATATATATATATATATATATATATATATATATATAAAAAGAACCATTGCTACCATGAAAACCTCTCTGTTTGCATGTGCAAAAAGGCATTACAGGTACGAATAGAAGGGGTTAAAATTTGTCCTCGTACAAGTTAAAAAGGTAAGGACTGGTGAAATATTGGTAACCCTCCTCCATGAATTCCGGCCACTACAAATGATATTGTCTCCCCTCTTGTCTTTGCCGGTTCATCTTCATTATAAGCTTGTGTTAATACTTGATGATTAATTTTTAAAATATTATTTTTTATAATTTATTTTTAGCATTAACCCGTAAAAACAATCTAAAATTACATATAAAAAGTCATAAATATTTATTACGATGAAAAAACAAACATGCGTTTCAACTCCGTAAACTTCATGCGGCCGTTGATACGTCAAGTCAGGAGATGAAGATGATCTGGACCAAGTACAACGTTATAATTGATAAACCTGTTCTGATATAGCTAGAACTAGAAATGCTCTTAGCACATGCACATTGCCTGGGTTTGAGCAAAATTATGTGTAGGGGTCGCATGGAACCGCTGATTAAACTCCAAAACTAGTCCTCAATTTGCACATCACCTAACTTGAGCATATATATCTTTCCAAATGTCAAAGATATCATTTCCGTCGTATCTGCTAGGAAAGCTTTTCAAGTTGTTAACTTCTCGCTGTCTTGCTAATACAGCTAGTATTCCAGGATAGAATCTGGTTTAAAAACTGTGACCCGATTCAATGTTCGTGCCGCAGATTAGATGGGTTATTCCAAGATTAATCTAAGTTCTTACGAAAAGAATAGATCGCAATGATGTTGTTCCAGATATACTACTAAAAAAAAAGATTTTGCATGAATCCAACCATTCAAATTAGTAAGTTATCGAGTTCATTTGTCTGCTTGATTGCTATTAAACTGGTATATCTTGTTTAAATTGATTAAATCAAGTTGAAATCTAAAATACTTATAAATTCAAAACAATATACATGTTAAAAAAAATGCAAATTCACATGGATTTTTTAACTTCTATGATAGATTCAAACTTGCACTTCAAATCTACAGGCCTTGATATGTTTATTTCCCAGACGAGAGAACGAAACTCAAGAACTGTCTCAAAACTATGAAAAATGTATTTAAAAATCTGTATCGAACACGAGATGTTCAAGCCGCTCCATGGTTGGAAATCTTGAAATATCGATGGCCAGTGAAAAGGGATTTCAGCGAAAGGCAATGCCTTTGTTGATCAACCAAATTAAGGAATTAGGAAGGCGCATCAAACTCAGTACCTCTTCAGACGATGCTGAGATTTACGGTAATTAACATACACTTTATAATTATTTCACTGTAAATTCCATGAACACGTTAGAATCTGAAAAGATTCTGCTGTAATATAGAAAACAAATCTAAAATGGCCACTTGAGATATTTTAGTGGAGCAATGGAGGAAGCGTGGAAACACAGTCACCTGAAAAGGGGGCAAATTATCAGAATTAAAGCTGGAAATGAGTGCAGATATTAAATTTCACAAACCCTTGTCTTAAATTTTTAGATAATTAATGTAATGTAAAGTAGAAGACTCGAAAAGACCTAACTAGGAACCGTGGCTTACACGAAGATGGGATGCAGTCAACGTCTCCAAGCTCATCACCCCAGGTCCCAAAATTGACAGATGGATAAGCTAGCCCTGCATTATTTTGTTTTTGTATTATAATTATTGCTATAAACTCTTATTATTTCAGAGTTTCTTTTCTGTTGGTATTATTACCATCACCGTCACAACACTTTCATCGTCTCTGTGCAGAGCAGAAGTTTAGCTCCCTCCATAACCATTATCAGAATGTCAAGATGGGAACCAAAACAGTGAAATAGAGAGACAACAAGGCTGCATAAGTAGAGGTAATATATATGTGTGTGTGTGTGTGTGTGTGTGTGTGTGTGTGTGTGTGTGTGTGTGCAGATAAATGTAAAAAAAATCAGCATATATATGTGCAAAAATTACTGAATATGCATCAATCATAGACTTGACCTTCATCAATGGCGTGTTTTTAAATTAAGGTACGCTTTGACGGTTTCCAAGCATGAGCAATTTTATTCAAATATTAAGCATAGAAATCTTGCCTCGTTAATTAACCATGGAAAGTACAGAAATTTAGAAAACATGAAATTATCAACAAGAAACAAAACATAGAAGCACTAATGCATCATACCACACACAAATCACCTTCTGAAATAGCAGGGCTGGCACTTCAATCATGATGCAGCAGAGAGGAGCTGATCATAGCAAGAAGAACCAGTAAAACTCAGGATGGATAGCGCCACTAACTGTAAAAGAAAAACCCAGATAAAAAGAGCCCATGATTATCCTTAGGGCGCTATCCCTCCTGAGCTTAACAGATTCTTCCATACTTTTATATCTCAAGCTAGCTCGCTTCGGGGAGACCATAACCAAAGCCGTGGCTAGTAATGGTGGGGATGGTTTGGAGGAGGGGAAGGTGTATTTATAGCAGAAAATAATAAGAGAACGTGGGGGTGTGAAGACAAATGTCATCTCTGGAGCCCCATGAGAACTTGACTAAATACCCTCATTGACAAATAACAGTGTCTCAGCTAGTTGGAACGACGTTTTTCTTCTCTAGGGTTGGGTTGCTTGTTTTCAGTAAAAATATTCTATCTTTTTTTTATTTATTTGTTTACTATAAAATAATCAAAAAAATCATTTAACAATTTGAAACCCACTTTAATTGATAAAAATATATTTTTAACTCGTAAAATCTTATAAAATACTTATAAATAATAGCATATCATTCAACTATTTTAATTAATATCTTTCATCTCATCGCCATCATCTCTTTTTCATAACCACCATTACAGCCGTACTATTTTTTTCAATCATCTTGCCACCATAGTCTCCCACTACCTCCTCCACCACCATTTTTAAAATAAGAGAAATATTTTCCAAGCTAAATATTCACACAAAACAAGTCACAATCCTTAATTTTTCATGTTATGTTTTTGTTTTTTGAGGGACAACGCGTATTTAATGTCTCTGCCGACTACGGTTGGAGTATAATGATTTATACGGTATCAATTATTTAAGATTTTCTTTCTTGCTTTGGTGTAATATTGTACCCCACAATTTCCTTGCTTCATGATTACTTATCCTTTCTAGTTAATCTTCTGATTAATGATTACCATCGTACAAACACAGTGTCAATCACTTGTTTTTTCAATAGGGAAGACTATGGTGTGGAAGTTTATAGCTTGTTTAATTATGATCCACCGTCGTATTTACCCCTTTGTTGCCCCATTTTCTCACTTTCTTTCTGCTAACGCAGATGTAATTCTAATTTCAACTAATCTTTCACGACAATTATGTAATATTTAATTATTATCTCGAGACAAAATACATTGGACAGGTTTTAATTATCATTTTTAGCTAAGAAATTCAATGCATATTTTTTAAAACGTCTGGTAGGAAAAACTTCCATATTTTGGAATTTAATTAAACGGTCAAAGCTGATTTTTATGGTGCTAAATAGTTTCTTGATAAACTAGAGTAAAATTCAAATTCGAACTCCTCGTTTGTTTGTATTTTTTTCTTTTTAAAAAACGGTGAAAGCTGATTTTTTTTCTATTCTCCTTTCTTTCTAAACAATAGTGTATATACATCGATAAATAGATAGATAGATTGCAGCTCCTTTTGTTATCAAATGGGATATTAATATATTGAATATTTAAAAAAAAAATCACTCCTTTCCATGAGGATTAGTGGTTATTTGACATTGCATTTCAATTATAATTTAAAAAATAATTATTTATACTGTGTTCATGTTAGAAAATAAATAAATAAATATTATAAAATACAACACCTACCACCACTTATTACAAGTAAGCTAAAATCGCTAGTAATTTCCAAGTCTTAACGTGTGAAATAACTGTGTCCATGACGTGGAATAATTTCCAGGTTTTAACGTGTGAAATCATTGCCCATTACGTGGAAATGGAAATCTAAGGCTCATGGCACATCGAAACATGAAACGAGCTCAGGCTAGAATGTTTTCACCGGAGTTTTTCTCAGCTCCGGGTCATGTTTCACGACTGTTGTTTTTTAACATCCTATCAATGTTTCCATAATCAAAACGAATATTTCACCTTGTCTCCTAAATTATTGATCAGCGCTATGTGATCGTTTGGGAGTCCGATTCTAGTTGTTTTTTAAAGTGTTTTTTTTATTTAAAAATATATTAAAATAATTTTTTTTTATTTTTAAAAAATTATTTTTGACATCAGCACATCAAAATAATCTAAAAACACTAAATTTTTTTAATTTAAAATAAAAAATAAAAATAAAAATTTTCAAATTTTTTTTATAAACACTTTACTGATCGTGATATGATATTAAGACCCGGGACCAAGAAATGCACTAATTCAAATCATGATGCCTGAAAGTACTCTTTCCTAATCGTCCGGTGCCGGCTTTAAAACCTTTACCACTGACCGGGAAAGTTTCTTTCTCGATGATAATTACGTTGACCACACAGGTTTCGGTCCCCTCTGCTTCTTGTCCTCGGGACAATTACTTTCGATTTTGAAGGGGAGTTAAAAGTAGATCATGGCGCGTTATTCCCGATGCCAAGTCTAAAGGGGGAAATTATAGAAATGGTGGAAACAATTTTCTAGGGTGTGTATTTAGAAAATAAGTCAAAATTGATTAAGCGATAACCAAGTATTTCATTTCTGTTTGTGAAACTGGTGAGTTTTTTATGCTTTCAAAACATAAAATAAGTACATGGTTTGGTAAATATTTTATTAAATGGTATGATTTGAATAAAAACATGTTTTTTAATATCAATTTTGTATACAATTGTTATTTCTAATAGCATTTATTTATGAATACCATGTATTTTGCATATTAATCAGCCTTCACAAAAATCCATTAGATTTTTTTCTTCTTCTTTTTGTCGTAGGATAGTATACAAATTAACATTAACAAAAGAGCTAAAACAGCTCGGGGTCGCCACTGTAGCTCTACACCCATTGTCACTGTGGACTGGCCATTTCTCGGCCGTGCGTCGCGGCTGTTCGTTTGCCTTTTTTTTTTTTTCTTCAATGAACAGTGCACAGACGTTTTTAGCCCCGGTAATAGGACAAAAACGCGCTCGGTCCGAGGGTAAAAATCGCTGGGGGTCAGGGGCATGCATGTAATTGCACGCGTTCAGACCGGACCGGTCCGGTCCGGTCCGCCGCAGTTTTTATTTTTTTAATATATTTAAAATGGCTAATTACGGTTATGGGCCCGAAAACGACAAAACCATTGATTTCGGTCAAGGGGCTGTCCGGTAATTGACCAACTTTTTTTATTTTTTTTCCGTTTATTGTCAGAGCGTGTGTTACACGCGTCAACCGGTTTCACGCCCCACGCCCTGTTTAGGTGGCGCGTGCAGCGTCATACGGCGGCCGGAGACGAGATTCCGACGTACAGAGCTGTTCGCCTGGTTGTGTTCTTCCTCCCGCGGTGGCGCATTTACCATAAAAATATCCGTTGCCGCGCCGGGGACCGGTTAAAGACGCCGGCCACTTTCTCTCTCTCTCCTGCACGTAAAAGTGCAGGAGAGTCCCCCATTTTGTGATACTTTTTACTTCAGTCTCTTGACTTTTGATTTTGTTTTTTGTGCTGATTTTGGTTGCATAAGTTTTGATTTTGTTCGATTGGGTCCTCCAATTGGAATTGATTGGATGTCAATGTTTCAGTTCGGTCCTCCTTCTTTTAATTTTCGGATTCAGTTTAAATTATTCAATAAATACAGTACATAAGTTTCGATTTCTTCAATTGGATCCTGTTATTGAAATTGATAATATATTGAATTTTCATTTTGGCCCTTATAGTTTTAATTTTTTATTTTCATGCCTTGATAAATTGATATTTGTGTTTTATTTTCCATTATTAACATAATAATAATAATAATAATAATAATAATAATAATAATACTAATAATAATAATAATAATAATAATCATAAGAATAATAATAATAATAATCATTATAATAATAATAATAATACTAATACTAATAATAATAATAATAATACTAATAATAATAATAATAATAATAATCATAATAATCATAATAATAATAATAATAATAATAATAATAATAATAATAATAATAATAATAATAATAATGATTATAATAATAATAATAATAATAATAATAATAATAATATATTCTTTTTCTTGCTTACTCTTTTGTTAATGTTTATGAGTGTTTTTTTTTTTCGGGATAATTTGATAATTTTAATTGTTTTTGCAATAATAGCAACAGTCATTTTATATCTAACATTACTGGAGATAAAAGACAACTCAAGAACAACAAATAAACAAATTTACCTAGGTTATCTACAATTAAAAAACGATGCAAGTCACTTTTGTCTCGATTACACTGTTCCTTTTAAACGGCAAACAAGTCATTATTATATGTTTTAATATTTATTGCATATTATCGCCTAAAAGTATATAAAGAGATAAAAAAATGACCTCGGATTTTTTTGATTAACAAAATTAATATCAGCATTCTGAAATAAATTTGATATAATAATATGATGAATAAATCTTATAAAATAAAATAAAAAATTAGCTTTGAATTTTAATTTTGTGCTATTTTGTTAAAGTTTATTTCTTAAAAAAAAATTAGATTTTAAATATTTAAGATCTAATATTACCCGAGAAAAAATACAACTCAATAAAACAAAAGGTAAACAAATTTGCCTAGATTATCTACAATTAAAAAATATATAAGGCACTTTCCATTTCAACTACACTGTTCTTTTTTTACGGCAAATAAGTAATTATAGCACGAAAAAAAATTATATTTCTTTTTTGAAAATTAACATAATAATAATAATAATAATAATAATAATAATAATAATAATAATAATGATAATGATAATGATAATAATAATAATAATGATAATGATAATGATAATAATATATTCTTTTTCTTGCTTACTCTTTTGTTAATGTTTATAAGTGTTTTTTCTTTCAGGATAATTTGATAATTTTAATTGTTTTTGCAATAATAACAATAATCATTTTATATCTAATATTACTGTGGATAAAAGACAACTCAAGAACAAAAAATAAACAAATTTACCTAGGTTATCTACAATTAAAAAACGATACAAGTCACTTTTGTCTCGATTATACTGTTCCTTTTATAATAATATGAAGAATAAATCTTATAAAATATCCCTGTTTAAATTTTTAATGCTTATCAAATAATTGTTACGTTTTTCCTCATAATTTTATTTTCCATCGATTTTTTTTTCTGTGATTTATTTCTGCCACTTTCATTAATAATAATAATAATAATAATAATAATAATAATAATAATAATAATAATAATAATAATAATATTTTTTCTTGCTTACTCTTTTGTTAATGTTTTGGAGTGTTTTTTCTTCCGTTAAAATTTTATAATTTTAATTGTTTTTGCAATAATAGCAATAGTCATTTTATATCTAATATTACTAGGAATAAAAGACAACTCAAGAACAAAAAATAGACAAATTTACCTAGGTTAACTACAATTAAAAAACGATACAAGTCACTTTTGTATCGATTAAACTGTTCCTTTTAAACGGCAGACAACTCATTATTATATGTTTTAATATTTATTGCATATTATCGCTTAAAAATATATAAAGAGATAAAAAAAAATGACCTCAGATTTTTTGCAAGAAAAAAATTAATATCAGCATTCTTAAATACATTTAATATAATAATATGAAGAATAAATCTTATAAAATCAAAAAAAAATTGGCTTCGAATTTTATTTTTGTGCTCTTTTGTTCAAGTGTATTTCTGGAAAAAAAAATTGGATTTTTAATATTTAAGATCTAATATTACCCGGGAAAAAATACAACTCAAAAAAACAAAAGGTAAACAAATTTGCCTAGATTATATACAATTAAAAAATATATGAGACACTTTCTGTTTCGACTACACTGTTCTTTTTAGACAGCAAATAAGTAATTATAGCACGCAAATAATATATATTCCTTTTTTGAAAAATATTGCAATGTTTTTATTTATAATGTGTCAGATCTAATATTACTGGGAAGAAAAGGCAACTCATATTGTTTTTTTTTAACAAATTTACCTAGGTTATCTACAATTAAAAACATATAAAAATCACTTCCCATTTCGATCACACTATATAATATGTGAGACTAAGTATATGTGTTTAATATTTATTTAATATTATCGCCTAAAAATATATAAAGAGAGAGAAAAAATGACCTACGATTTCTTGAAAAAAAAATTAATATCAGCATTCTTCAAGATATTTAATATAATAATATGATGAATAAATCTTATAAAAAAAAATTGTCTTTGAATTTAAATTTATATTTTAGACCCTTTGTTTTTTCCTTTTAAGAAACGGTGACCTTTTTTTCACATGTATTTTTGATTTTTTGTTGTCCAACTCAGTTGTTCTTTTTTAACCGGGTTTCTTTTGTTGTTTTGTTGTTTTTAACCAGAGTATCCGTGACAACAAATTGCTAATAAATCATTTCCCCTTCTTAGCAAATTTTTTAACAAATTTTATCAAAAAAAATTTAGCAATAGCAATATTCAATCACATTTTGGTTGAAAAAACTATTTTTAACAGATTTTATCAATTACAATATACTACTTATATATTAAAATAACAAAATACAACATTTATAAAATCAATTAATTTTCTACATAGATAAAAATGCCCAGCGAAGCGGGCCAATCAACTCGTACTATCTAAATTGTAATGTTTCTCTTAATATACACACCCTTTCTAAGAGTAAATATAATATTTCTCTTAATATGCACACCCTTTCTAAGAGTAAATATCCTCGTATCCTTGAAACATAATATTTTATACATAGATGTTTGGATCAGTTTATATGTAATAGACCTTAAAGTAGCAATTATAAGACTTGAACCTAAAACAATAAAAATATATTTTTGAAGGAAAATTAAAGTAGATCATGAGGCATTCCTAATGCCAAGTCTAAAAAGGAAAATTAAAGAAGTGGAAACAATTTTGAAACGCAAGTCAAGGTGTATATTTAGGAAATAAAGTCGAAATTGAATAAGCGATAATTAGACATTATATAAAGTTATGTTTGGTTAGTCTCTTATAACAGAAAAATAGATGCAAAAAGAATAAAAATAAATTTATTAAAGAGACAGACAATGGTATAAAAAGAAATTATAAAACAAGTGAGTTTTTATTCTTCTAGGACATAAAACACATGTCCCGATCATTATTGTTTTCTGTCTTAATAAGTAATGTGATCTTTTTCTTGATCTCACATTCATAGGATTGGCGGCTGGGCATTTTTTTGGGAGATCTGGTAATAATTCTTAAGGGATCGATTCAAAAACAGATTTGAGAATAAGGACTAAATTGTTTTTCTAAAAATTCTGAAGGCCATGACGGCATGACCCCCTCAAACGGGAGCTAACTCATCCCTCGCCATTTTTATTTTTATTTTTATTTTGGATCTGGAGGAGGGCAGAGGCTGTAATTCCAAAAAGCAAACCCTAGCACGCTCATTCATCAGCCTCCTTCACGTTTATTCAATGCTCCTGGCACAGTCATTATAGCCACTGCTTCGACCACCAGAAACGCCACCCACAGTCAGATCGCATCCACACATTCTCTTCGCGTACCTTGATATGACAACACGCGCCTCATGGACAGCATTAAATCGGAATAAATTCTTGATTTTAATTCGGAAACCTTCAAGATGCTCAACCACTGTCATCAACTTTTTTCATGCTCGGAGAACAAATTTCGAATCAACTCTCTGCAGCTTTTAAAGCTCCTGCAACCTTCAAACCCAGCAATGTCTGCCCCATTGGAATAAATTGAATTGAAGCGAATGGTGCCAAAAGGCTGTCCGGTCTCGTATAAATGTCCAGCGTATGATTGATGATGGTGGCAATGTTAGGCGCCATATTCACCTCTGGCTGTATCCATGTCTTGTATCTGTGATAAGAACCCAGTAATTCTTGTTTAATAATGGGGTACCCTCCGTGGGAAAATCCCAAATTCTGTCAACACTACCCACATAAAACTTGTCGCCAACTCTTTTATGGATGCCTTCGAAACTGTACCAGCTTCTCTGGATTCTTTTTTTTAGTCACATTTCGTTGGTAGTTGTTTTTCAAAATATTTATTTTGTTTGGAAATATATTAAAATAATTTTTTTATTTAAAAAAAAAATTAATATCAATATATATGTACCAATGATTTAAAAATATCAGAAAAAATTGATTTAAATTTTAAATTTTTTCAAAACCATTTTTAAAACCTGATGTAAAACAACTTTTTGGTTTGATGAGAGACAGAGCCACAGCTGCGCATGAAAGCTTACCAGAATTTCAGTCCCCTCGCGGATGGTCAATCTACTTTCCCTAAATACCCTCATATATATATATATATATATATATCATTAATAATACACAGCATCTCTAAATCAATACCCTTAACTCTTCTACTTTGTAATAACACATGAGTTAAGGACAGCTTAATCGATCCTTGTATTTTTACGAAGTAAATCCCTTTGATTTTTAAAACGACAACCCAACCCGTTGACTGACAATATTTGACTGTCATTAAATTTATATCAAAGGTAACATTAACTAAAAGACTAAAAGGAGGGGGCTAAACATTCTCTACACAAAACATTGTTTATCTTATCTTCTTTTTTTTTTTTATCAAGGATGATCGAATACAATTTGTTGACTAAAGACAAAATCGAAAGTCAAGGAGTCGAAATAGAAAACACGGTTTGGGAGTTCAAAGTCCACATAAAATATTTACTTTATTCCTCTCTAACTTGATAAGCTATAATATTTTTTCAATTTAACCTTTAGTATAAAAGTTTATTTTTAAGTTTTTGATTTAGAGAGAGAGAGAGAGAGAGGTCAATAAAATCCATTATATAGAGAGAAAATCAATTTGTCTTAAACTATTTTATTAGTTTATCTTTTAATAAAGTTTTATATTTTTTTAAATACAGTTTCTCAAAAAAAAAAGAATTAGGAATTATATGTTTCCCAAAATATGTTAAAAGGCTAATTATATTTTCACTTTACAATTTTTTTTCTTTGTTATAGAATTTAAAATGGATATATATTTATTTTAGTATATACTATATGTATTTGTGTTTTAAACACATGTTGTAATATAGTTAAGATCAACCTTGGTGTCGATACTTCATCACAGAACTATTTTTTCTCTTGTTTTTTTTACAAAAATGATATTCCAGTATTGAAATGAGATTAAAAAAATATCACAAAAAACTAATTATGACAAACCTATAACCCTAATAATCATGGCTAGGCCAACCTAGGATATCCCGCTAAACTGGTAACGTATATCATGAGACTTGAATAACTTGATAAAAAAATATGAAGGATTATACTCGTTTTTTTCTTTTTGAAAAAAAAAATAACTAGAATCATTATACCCTGAACACTTAACATGTAAGAACTATAAAATTCAATTTCAAATAAATCAAATGTTTAAGAATAAAATTGAAGAAAAAACTATACAAAAAGATTTTTAAAATAGAGCAATTAAAATAACAGGGATTAAAGTTAACATACAAAACAATTATATTTAATTGAAGGATAAAATTGAAAAAAAAAATGAAGAAAAAAAAGAGAGCTAAAGTTGAAATGTCAACACCCAAGTTGCAAAAAAGAGGACTAAATTGTAATTTTTTAAAGATAAGAGAGAAGAAAGGAAAAAACTCATTGATCCCAAACCAGACCACCAGCAAAGACACACATTGTCCTAAAAGAAAGAGAACATGACATCATTTCTAATGACACAACAAAAAAATATTTGGGGATTTTAGAAAGTATCTCACGCGCCATCCAAAGGGCACAAAAACCTCCTACGAACTCCCGAGTATCATACACAAACACACACACACACACACACACTATTTTTTTATTAACCTAATGCATAATTTTCCCTCCGCTAACTTTGCAAATACAAAAAAAAAAAAAAAATTATATATAACATTGTGAAAAGGCAAAATCACTCTTTAACATTAGGCATATATTTGTTTTAATTTAAGAGTACTTTTATAGTTTTACCATGCATCTTAATTGTTTATTATTATTTTTTATTTGTAGAAATACCAAAATCCCTCTTAGTTTCACTTATAATAGCCAAAAAAACATTGTGAAAATACAAAAATATCCCTAAATACCAAGTTTAATTTGATCCCACTTTGTTATAACATGTTTTTTATCATTGTTTTTCAAATATATATTTTTTTAAATCGAGAAAAATAAAATGTTTTGAAAAATGAATTTTGAATGCAATTCAAAAGATTTTCCATCATTTCATAATTTTCAACCCTTTTGCATACTATAGTTGATTTTTTATGTTGTGAATTTCAAAAAACAATGATCAAAGTTTGAAAATAAACATATAGAAATAAAAAAATTATTAATGAGTGCAATATGTTATTATCCATAATGGATGATTATTGATATTTAAATACCAATATGATTGTGTGTTTTTTGTTGAGTAGTTGTAACATTAAGGAAGGCCCGCATATCCTTTTTTATTATTATTATAAAAAAGAGTTAAAACCATAATGCTCACAAAGAACTTATAAAAAATTACAATTGGTACTTAGATTTTTACCACCTGATTTCCTTAAATGACTAAAAAAAAAAAAATAGTTTAGATATGTCCACAATCATCCAATTAGAATGACATATTAGGGGTGTAATGTTTATGTATAATTGTTATGTATGATATATAATTAATACCATGAAATGAGACTTAATTAAAATAATAAATCTCTCAATAATATATTAAGTACATGTTGAAAACATGACTTGTTGCCTTTTGATTTTATATGGATAAAAGTAAAGTTATATTCATAGATAACTTGTTTAGCTACTCAAGGTTACTATAAAAGTTGAATGTGTTTAATATTATAAAACAAGTACCTCTTAACTAAGTTATATGACTTGGATGAGTTACAAATGATCATATAAGATTACAGGTAGTAGTTAGGCAAAACATGCATGATATATTTAGACAAAGAGTTGTCACCTAACTGGTTTAATAGTAATATAAAGATGTGATTGATGAGTTATGTTATTTATGAATTACTTGAGGTCATATAAATTAAATGGAGTCTTGTCCCATTAGAAGATCTAAAATAGATTTCTTAGATTAATAGTTAGAGTTCTTAATTTGCAAGAAAATAGTGGGAGACCAAATTATAGTTAAAGACCTTATTTAAATTTAATTGTAAATATTTTTATATGAAACCAATACTCATTATTTTTGCATGAATAAGTTGATAGATTATCATTAATAAAAATAAATATATCACAAAATAGCATATTTGATGTTAATACTTTGATTGACTAAACTTTAAGGACTAACATGAAATGTGAGAATTATTCTCAAATAAGAAATAAGGTTGTATGTTCCTCAGAATTCAATTCCTCTTATCCTTGATGAGGATGATGATGAAGAAGTTGTAATTGATTATCAACATCATATTGATAAAAATGAGTAAGTAATATGTGTGATGTAAGCCATCACGTCACTTAAGCTTCAAACATAACAAGGGAATATGGATTACCATAAAATAATTATATATCTCAAAGAGTTTTTTTGATGCGATTAGGAAGACTAAGTGGAATGAGATCTATAAGAGATTGTTTCACTCCAAGATGACAAATGATTTCTCGATGAACAACCATGTGTTAATAATGATTGACACTTTAAAATTAGGTCAATTGAGTTTTGTCATGGAACATGAGTTAAGTATTGACTTGATCTTGTAGTTTAAGCATGAAATCCTACTTTTAGCATCATGAATGACAAGGTGATTTGTTATTATTATAACAAGGAAAGCCATTACATGAAAAACCAAAGAGTTTTTATTGTAACCGTGAAAGATAAGAAGCTTAATGAAGCTTCTAATCCATGTATGCTTATTTGTTGAATAATGATATTATGAGCATACGAGTTGGAAAGGAAGCAAAGATAATTGTATTAACTTTTCCAGGATGGTTGATTCTAGAACTTGATAATTGTTATTTTATTCTAATATTTTGTAGAAAATATTGTATCTATTTTTAAATGAATTTAAACTAATTATTAATGTAAAACATTGTTCATCATATAATAATGATGTTCATTATGAATCTAATACTTATACAAATAGTTTGTAAATAAATGATTAATATAAATAACAAGAACAACATAATCATTATCCAAATTATTTATACTAGATCATATAAATGAAACAAGAATCATTAAGTTACATAAAAAATGATATTTGGTACTTTTGATTATGAATCAAATGAAACTTGTAAAATTAGTTTATTGGGTAAAATGACCAAAACACCCTTTATTGAAAGAGTAAGAGACCTAATGAATTATTATGTGTAATAAATACAAATGTATATGGACTAATAATGATTTTTGTCATAGATGGATATATTTGTTTCATCATTTATGACCATGTTGGATATGATAATGTATCTTTAATGAAAGTGTAAATCATTTAAAAGATTCAAAGAATTCACAAATGAAATTGAAATGAAATTGGAAAGGGTTTTAGTCCCCAAAAACTTTTCTCTTGTTTTCTTTCTCTTCAACTTGGATCCCCTTATCCATTTTTTTTAAAATAGAGTAAAATCAATGTCAACTCAAAGAAAAATCAATAATTTTAAAAATTATACATTAAAA
Organism: Salix purpurea; assembly: GCA_027405865.1. Classification (NCBI taxonomy): domain Eukaryota; kingdom Viridiplantae; phylum Streptophyta; class Magnoliopsida; order Malpighiales; family Salicaceae; genus Salix; species Salix purpurea. The sequence continues at coordinate 10,299,542 of JAOWLH010000002.1, read as the reverse complement.
TCCGAAGACGTTGAAAAAATATTTAAAATTTGATTTTTTTTAGATGACACTAAAAATACTCAAATAGATGTAAATATATCAAAAACATATTTTTTATTTTTTTTGTTGCTTTTTATTATTTTCTTTTTAAAAAAAAAATACTTAGTTTTCAAAGGCTCTTGTTTTGCCTATCTAAATTACTTTATTATGTGTAAAATATTTTCCTTTACTAGAGATGAATGGATAAAGTATTTTCTATATATATATATATAAAATGGTTGTACGTATTCCATATTTGTCTTACAAACACAAGCACGTCTATGTTAGAGCGGCGAGACCACTTTTGCATCAATTTACAAATCAAAATCTTTGCTCTTATAATGATTAGCTACCATAAAATTACTTCTTTCAAGTTGTTATCACACGCAATGCACACACTCTCATACTGTTGATGACGTTAAAGATAAATATTAGACGTATAACTAAAATTAACTTGATTGATGGTGATGACTAAAATTCTTGAAAAAACTTAATACTGAGTATAAATTATGTTATAATTTAATAATAATAACTCTTGAAAAAAATAGTTATTAATCTATTTTCAAATTAACCGATCTGATTTTAAGTTATTTATAATCTAAGTTTTATTTAGGCCCTGTTTAACATTGTGTTTCATAAATATTTTTTAAAAAATAAAAATTTTTGTTTTTAATATTTACTTTAAATTAAAAAAAATATTTTTAAATCATTTTTATGTGATAATATTAAAAATAATATTTTAAAAATAAAAAATTATTATTCTGATACAATTTTTTTTAAAAAATACATTCAAAATAACTTCATTCTCAATCGGTCATTTATCCCTAAATTACAAAAACTCTAAACGGCGTGGTGATATTCCTGTACAATACACTGTGCATTGTCTCACAATCCACTGTGGATTGCAGCAGTGCACAGACGGAATTGGGCATGGTCATCTGGCGTTTTGTGTGTATTTTATGGGGGTATTTTTGGTTTTTGGCTTTTTTTTAATAGCCGCAACATGCACAGTGTATTAACGAATTTGCCCCCAGAAAAAGACAAAATAGCGCACAGGACACAGGGGCGCCTTCGGATTTTCGCATTTTTGGTGAACAGTGTGATGACGGAAAAAGCCCCCGATAACGACAAAAATGTGCACAGTACACGGGGGCTGAGGCGTCCTTTCCCCTCTGGTATTTTCATAAATACCAGTGGGGGCAGGGCTGTTTCGGTCATTCGCCAGGGGGACAGCTGGCGCGTCTCCTGCCCGCGCCAGCGGCGTTCCACGCCAACGCGCCCTTCAGGCGGCGCGTGAGGCGTCTTCCCGGCGTCCGAAATGCACTTCCGCCGTGACAGAAGATGCGCCGGGATGTCCTCTCTCCTCCGTCGCGGCGCGTTTACTCAAAGGATGTCCGGTTAAGCCGCGGTGGATGGTTTTCTCTCCGGCATCGCCTTTCTCTCTTCTTCCGCCTCCAAATTTGGCTCCAGTCCCTAATGTTGGTGTGAAGTTCAGTTTGGTCCCTTTGGTTTTGATTTCGTTTTTATTACTGATTTATTCAAATTAAAGTTTTATTATTTTCAATTGTGCCCTTCAATCAAAACTGATTATATAAGAAAGTTTTATTTCAGTCCTTATAGTTTTGATTTTGTATTTATTTTTTATTCCTTCAATTATTCCGGTACGGATGTTTTGATTTCTTTGATTTGGTCCTCCAATTGAAATTGCTAATATATGCAAAGTTTGATTTCAGTCCCTCTTCTTCTAATTTTTCTCTAAAATGACAGCAATTGTCATTATTTATTTTTGGTCCTCCAAGTAATTTTTTTTTTAATTTTCTCCTTCAATTAGAATGATTTTTATATATGTCATTTTTCATTTCGCTCCTTATTCTTTTAATTTTTTTTGGATATTAATTCATTTGGTTTCTTTTATTCTTTAATAATGTTTAAAAATTTAATCACTTTATATTTGATTTTCATTTCAGTCCTTATACTTTTATTTTTCTATATTTCTAGAATAATCCCTACTTTTGTCCATGTATATATAAATGTATTTAACACAATAATAATAATCATAATGATAATAATAATAATAATAATAATAATAATAATAATAATAATAATAATAATAATAATAATAATCATGATTTAATTATTTTTCATTCTTACTCTTATGTTGTTATTTTTCCCTCCCGATAATTTGATAAATTTTTTCTTTCCAGTAATAGCAATGATAATTTTTTTTTTATTCTTTTGTTAAAGTTTCTTGGATATTTTTAGTCTTTCATTTATTTTTGTTTCTTTCATTATTAACATAATAATAATAATGATTATAATAAGAATAATAATAATAGTGATTATTATTAATATTATAATAATAGTGATTATGTATTCTATTATTATAATAATAGTGATTATTTATTCTTTCACAATAAGAATAATAATAATAATAATTTTTAATTGGTTTTTCTTGCTTGTTGTTTTGTTCATGCTTTTTATTTTTTTCCCTCGGTGTAATTTAATAGTTTTTATTGTTTTTATTCTAGCGGCAATAATAATTTTAGATGTTAAGACTCCGATGTTGCTATTGTTATAATATTTTAAATTAATATTGTTTCCTGTTCCCTTTTGATTTTTATTTGCTCCTTCTATTAATTGATTTGTATAATTTTATTATCTGCACAATAATGATTTCGGTAAGGTTTTTTTTCTTATTCAAATATGTTGCTCTTTTTTCTAATGTTAGTGCGCGCTCTTTTGTGATCGTTTATGACGCAATACCTAGATTCTAAAAGATGTAGTCTATGCTTACATTACAAACTCAACTCAAAATTTTCAACATTTTATCTTTTAATCTATAATTTTTATTTACTCATATCATATAAATTTATCATTGTAGATTTAATACCCGTAGCAACGCGCGGGCAAGTTGCTAGTTAATTACTACGTATTGACGAAGAAATTTTAAAGGAGAAGAATTGTAGAAAATTATTACTTGGCACGTGGAGTAATTTTGTCCTCTGGAAGTGAGAATAAAGGGTTGTGACGAGGGCATATTAGTCCAGAAGGTAAACTTGGTACGTGGTCCTCACTCACGAAAATAAAATCCAATCTCAAGAAAGCTGGAGTCACCATGCCACTTGGGCAAGATATTAATGATACCACCTGTCAAACCGATTCATGACGCACTAATGGCAGCTGACTTTGCAGAGCTTTAGGTCACCCCTTCTCGATGGTTCAAGGGTCTTGTGTTAGAGAATTCCTGGCCATTGGATTGAAATCATTACACTTCTCGTTCAGATGATCAGAGTACAATCGTCTCTATCGATTTGAGTTTGAAAAAAAAAAAAAATCTGGTCAAGATTTACAGGATTAGAATCTAGGTTAATTTCAAAATTTAAAATATATATTGTTTAGATTTAAAAAATATTGTTTTAATTAACCTGAATAAAGCTATCTAATTCTTAATTTGAATTTTAGATTGAATTGGATTAAATAAAGACTTTTATATTTTTATTTTAAAAAACAAATACCATTTCCGAGTAAGTTTCTGCATTCCAATAATCATATTAAAATTTAAATCTTTGATTTATTTATAGTATCAAAATCTAGTTTGATTTTAAAAATATTATTTTAATTAATCTAATTTTTAACTTGAATTTTAGATTGAGCTGGTTAAATCATTTTGAGTAGAGCTTTATATATATATATATATATATATATAGGATAGGTTTATGCATTAATTTAAATTATTATTTTTTTAATAATCTTAAGAGTGTATTTTCTATATTGACTCAATACATTATATTGATTTCAAGAATTAAAATTAAAGGTTAAGAAAAAATAACTATTTTTTTAGTAAAGTTAAAAAATAATTCTTTTTTCAAAAGAAAAAAAAACACCAAACAAAAGGGATTGTCGCTTCCAAATCCATCAATGGAGATGACTTCGAATGCTAACTTGAAAGTAAAGTCTGACGGCAAAACCCGACTCGAAGCCAAAAAAGTTGGTAGAATAGATTATCAAAAGCTCCTATAGTGTTGACGTTTTTGTTTTTAATAATAATTAAATAATTGTGCTTCCTTCATAACTATATAATTATAGCAATGTTAATTTGATGATAATTTTTTCGTGAGAGTTAATATCCTTCATTGCTCGTGTACTATATTTTTATTAAAAAAGCTGTTTATTTAATTAATTAATTTATTGGCTGATTTAAGAGGGATTAAAATTGTTGAGATTTTAATATATTAAAAAGAAAAAGTATGTAATAATTCGTAAATTCTATCATATTATATTAGTGTTTGTTTGGAAGTATAATTGAGATTGTTTTTTAAAGTGTTTTTTGTTTTAAAATAACATATATATTTTTTAAAAAATTATTCTTAATATCATCCGATCCAATGATCTCAAAACATTAATTTTTTAATTTAAATTAAAAATTAATTTTTTTAAAATTATTACATTACCAAACAGCCCCTCTAAACGAGAAGTGAGAACTGAGAAGTGCTGTGATCTCGTCGTGTTCCCATCATATAGCCCTGCTCTGGTTAATTCTAAAAACACCACGTGGGGGTCAGAGGTTTGCCTTCTCACGGACTAGCTGTGCCTGTGCGATTCATGACTCTAGGGCCGCAGGCTAGCCCCTTCAAGTCTTCAGCCTAATAAAAAAAATAGATTTAACCTAATAAAAAACAGCAAGAAGTGGTGAAATTCGGTTAAGATAGTGTTTCAAATTGCAATTTTAAAAAGAAAATTAAACAAATTAATATTTTTAAATTATTTTAATATACTAATATCAAAAATAATTTTAAAAAATAAAATAAAAATTAATATTTTTTAAATAGAAAACAATTTCAACAGCACTAACATGAAATAAAACGTTAGACTTCAAAAATAATAAAATTTTGCTACATGCAACGATTGTTGTTTTCTTCTCAGCATATAGCACAAGTATTCGTCTCGTGATCCCGCCAAGGAACTCCGATGTATTTTTCTGGCAGAACGGAGCTTCATCTTTAACCTGAACAAAGCTTTTGTCTATTGACATTTGCCGATGCCGGCCGTCGGAGAAGAAACAATAGATCGCACTATACATATTGAGAGATTCAGAGGTTCCTTAGAGGTTTGGTTTGGAATAGAATGATGATGAACCGTCATGAGCTTTATTTATTATGACCGTCGGATCTAAGCCCGGTGTGGTGGAAAATAATAATGAAGGTACGTATTGCAAGGGGAATAAAAAAAAATGTGAAGTAAAACTTTTGAAATTTCTATTTAGTTGCTATATGAGCTTGCTATTTTGTTGATCAAAGCTGGTTAAGCATGTGGATTTGTTAACTACAACCAAGAAACAAAATCATTGTATTAAGACATAGAACTTGGACGGCATAATGTTAAAGATATTAGTTAGAGTCCTAGTATAGGTAGGAATCTTTGTCTTAAAAAAACATGGTGTTAGACTTGTTCATTTGAGTCCTTATTAAATTAATTATTTACAATACTCATTAGATTATAATAATTAGAGCTAGTAATCTTTCTATACATATAAAATTCAATGGAGGGAGTGTTGAGTATCAATGAACAAGAGATCAAATACTTTTATGTTTTTGTTTTTAGCAATTGGTATCAAAGCTTGGATTTAGTGTTCTTAATAATTGGTAGCGGAGCCATTCAACTAAAATGATGAGTTCTAATATAAGATTCATGGATTGTTCGGTGTTCAAATTTGATGGCAAAAACATCTTTGAACCCTTGAAGATTTAGATGCGATCTTTTTTTTTTAAGTATATTGATGTTTGGGATGTTGTCAAAAATAGAGTTCTAAAGTCAATGAATATACAAGAAACAAATCAAGCCAAAATGAAAAATAAAAAAACTTGACACCACATCTTTCAAAAAGTGAAATCATCTATTTTGAGAAGATCATGCATGCTCAAAATGCAAAAGAAGCTTGAGATATTTTAATAAATCTTATTGAGTTCTAGACAATGCAAAGAGAGTAAAGTTGTAGACTTTATGCATAGAGTTTAGACTTCTCTGAATAAAAGACAATGAGACTATCGAAGAGTATTTTTGCGAATACAAAAATTGGTTAATCATATGGAAACCAATGGAAAAAAAAATGACAAATCTCCTAGCTATAGAGAAAGTCCTTTGAAGTATAACACTTTATTTGAGTATTAATAGCAGTTATTGAATAATCAAAAGATTTGAGTGAGATGTAAATTAATGATTTACTAGGTTCATTTAAACATGACGACCAAATAGGGAAATGTTAAACAAGATTGGGTGCAATCTTGTGGTCAAAATAGTAGAGGCAAATGGAAGAAATATTATATTTTATGAGCATCAATGACACAATACAAACATTAACTAAAATATAAAAGTCGTGGCTCTTCACTGTAACTTTTTTACTTTGTACATTGACATAGATTATTGTGGATTCAAAATGTAAAATTATCATTTTATCTCTAAAGGTGAAAAATTTAACCCTTAGAAATCGGGGGTATTTTGGACATTTTTAAGGGACATGTATGGTATTTCTGAATTCTTTACATGGTAAAACTACCATTTTACCCTTGGAAACTAACAAAACGACGCAAAACAGCGGGGTGTTTTCAGTTTTTCACATATTTATGCACAGTAAAACTACGAACATACCCTCAGAAAAGACAAAAACGAAGGCTTAGATCCAGGGGTATTGTGTTATTTTCATCCCCGGTTTTTTCATGGTTATATATGGGCACATGGGTATATAGGTAATTTACCATTTTCATTATTTCTTTTTTAAAATACTGCAAGCACATCGTATAAACACGCTAACAGTGTTCCACACGCACGCCCCATTCAGACGGCGTGTGCTGCGTCATTTAGCGATGAAAACTGCCCATCTATCGTGTCACCTGGTGCGACGCCATATCCTCTGCCTCCTAGTGTCACGCGTGTCAATGATCGGTGGTTGGTGAATTGCTGGTGAACGGTTTTTAGTTTTTTCATCCTTTCTCTCTCTCCTACCGCCAAAAATTATATGTAAGTCCTTCATGTTTGTGATTGTTTTATTTTATTCCCTACTCTTTTGATTTCGGTTTTATTCTTGATTTCTTCAATGGAAATTTTGGTTGTTTTCAATTGAAACTATATATATATATTGGTTTTCATTTTAGTTCTTATTCTTCTAATTTTTTATTTGTTTTTTGTTCCTTTAATTTTTTTGGTATGCAGGTTTTAATTTTGTCATCCTTTTGAAATTGGTCATATATGCTTAATTTCATTTCGGTCCTTGTTCTTTTATTTTTTAACAAAATTACACTGCAATTTTGTTTTAAAATGTCTTTATTTGTTTCTATCCCAAGGTTTTTATTTGTTTCAATTTTGTCCTTCGATTGAAATTAATTATATATTTTATTTTTCAATTCAGCTCTTATTCTTTGAATTTTTTATTTGGTATTAATTCCTATTATTCTTTCGGTCCTTTTTAGACAATGTTTATTTTTTACCCATATTTATGCACTTATGCTTTTAGTTTTTGTTTTTAATTTTTGTCATTTTATTTTCTATTGGGTTTTTATTTTTATGTGGCTGAATCCTCAAATTAATTGTATATTAGTGATCATTTTAAAATTAATATTTCTCTTTTTTTTTCCTTTGTTCTTTTTTTTTTGTGTTCTCTATTATTTTTATGTGTTCTTCAAGTAAGATGATTTTATTATTTGTGCAATAATAATGATAATTTTAGTGATTATTTTTTATTGTTTTTTTGTACAAATGTTTTGCTTTTATTTTTTTATTTTTTAGGGCAATTTCATGATTTTAATTGTTTGGGAAATAATATTGATAATAATTTTAACTGTTATAGTCATGATAATGATGGTAATATAGGGATGAATTTTCAATTATGTTTTTTTTTATTATTATTTTGATAGATAGAAAATCAACTATTTTTTATTTTCAATTATGAAGATACTTTTAAGACTTTGTTTTTGGTAACCTGTAATACAAAAAAGGAAGAAAAAATGTCTTTATTGATGAATTATCATACTAACATGAAAAAATAACAAAACTTATGGTCATTAGACACTCTTAGAGCTAAAAATCTATCCTTTATGGTCGAGGAAGACAAATTGAAAAATGAGAAGGAAAAAATTAAAACTAAATAGAAGTTGATTGATGATGATAATAATAATAATCTAAGGAAAAATGTGTATTTAAGAAAAGAGAAGTTGTTTATAGATTGCTCATTGAGGAGTGTCATAGCCTTAAACTAGTGGATAAAATAATACAAGATTAACGTAAGTAAGATTTAAATCACATCATGAGTGTAAAGATTTCATTAATAACATGATGCAATATTAATAAAGAAAATAAAATGAAGTGATAGAAAGGTCTTTAAATAATAAATAGAAATCTTGTGAGCTAGAAAAGAGAAGCAAGATTCAATATATTTCCTCTTTTAAATAATTAAAATCTTTTTTCATTAAACCTAACGTGTAAGAACATCAATTAAATCAGAACACAAATCACACCACACTACATTATAGAAACAAACACAGCCTGATAATTGTATTAAAAAAAGTAAGCATAAAAGGTTGTTTGATAATACAGTCATGATAATTTTTTTTAAAATTTTGATTACAAATATATTTTTAATTTTATGTATTTATATAAACACATAAAAACAAACTAAAAAATAATAAATAATAAAAAAGAGGAAAAAAAAGTACCTCAGGTCTGCTACTTCGATGTAAATACGAATAATTTTGTATTGCCAAAAGTAGGTATCTGAGATTCTCAATCCCCAAAATCATAGATATATGTGAAGTATGTCCTGTTATCCCTTTACTTAACCTTGACGATACGTAATTCCTGCAATTATTTTTTATTTTCTTTACATCGGAGTGTGTAAGAGAGTACAAAGGGATTGACTTTTATGAGGGTCCAACTACTTTTCAAGCTTCCACTTTGATGAAATCAAGATACAGCTGTGCACATGAGATATTGTCGTCTACCGACAAAGCACACGTTCTTAAAATATCCTTTCATTTTAATACTATATTCTTTAATATCATCATATTAAAATAATCTAAAATAAAACAATTAATATTTACAGAAAAAACTTAACAGCCACCAAAGTAAACTGGGCTGAAGTGAGGTTTATTGCTAAATTTAAAAAAAACACGTGTGCCCAGAATTTCTATGTACAAAATCAAATAAAATGAAAAGGAATAGAGAGATAAAGAATTTCTATGTACAAAATCAAATAAAATTAAAATCAAAGTGCTTTTCAAAATTAAAAAAAAACTAGCTACATCATTGAGTGTAGAATTGAATATAAATTTAATGAGACATATATCTAGTAAGAGATAAAGATTCTATTTAATTTTGCCTTTAAAAAGTGTTTTGATTTTTTTTAATTAAGTATTTTTTGATATTTTTATAATATTTTAATATACTAATATAAAAAATAAGTTTTTAAAGATTAAAAAAATATAATTTTAATGTATTTCTCAATAATAAATATTTTAAAAAGTCATCACTATCAAGCTTCCAATACATCCTTAAATGTGCCCCCCCCCCCCCCCCCCCCCCCCACACACACACACTAGTTATTTTCCCGCGCTTTGTCGTGGTCAGAATCATATTTTTTTTAATACAAAAAATATTAATTATGTGATTTTTTGTATTATAATATAAATTTGAGCAAAATAATAAATATGTGTATAATTTCTATGGAGTGCAAGTTTCCTATAAAATCAATAAGATTCAGATACCTGAAATCAAATTCACTGTATTAGAATTAGTTCATTTAATAATCCAATTTAAATTAAACACAATAAACAACATATAAATTGTGAAAACATCTACAATAATCAAATAACAAAAACAAGTAGTTAATTTTCTATCTATAAAAATAAAAAAATTATCATTGAAAATCCATCCCTGCATTGCCATCATTATCATAACTATAATAGTTAAAATTATTATCCACATTACTGTCCAAACAATTAAAATCCCTAAAGAATAAAAAAAAAGATAAATATTTTTACAAAAAAAACAAAAAAAATAATCACTAAAATTATTATTATTATTATTCCACAAACAATGAAACCATAAAATCATTTGATTAAAAAAAGAGATAAAAATAACAGAAAACACAAAAAAAGGGGAAAAGAGAGCAATATTAATTTTAAAATGATCACCAACATGAATTTAAATTTTAGGATTGAACCGAATAAAAATAAACCCAAATAAAAAATAAAACAAAAAAAATTAAAACAAAAACTAAAAGTATAGATGCATACATATGAATAAAAAATAAACATTATCCAATAAGGACCGAAAAAACCAAAGGAATTAATATCAAATAATTTATATAGTTGTTATAAAATTATCCAAAATCAAAAAGAAGAATAATAATAAGTTTTTTAATGTTTTTAGATTATTTTCATGTGCTGATGTTAAAAAAATATTTAAAAAAAACAATTATCATTTTAATATATTTCTAAATCAAAAAATATTTTTTTTTCATGTGCTGATGTGAAAAATAATTTAAAAATATTATCATTTTAATATATTTCTAAGCAAAAAAATTATTTTAAAAAAACACATTTCCAAGCAAACTAGAAATATGTTGAGAGTGAGATTCGAACCCAAGCCCTTTCGGACAAAAACTTAATCTCGCGCGCCTTAGACTAACTCGGTTACCTCAACATCTCGTTCGTATTCCACGACAATATATATTAATTGTAAGTTTTACAGTGAATTTGTATAATAAAACCGGGACGTGTTTTATATATATCTATAATATACACACATATCTTTTGGTATAAAATCAAATAAAATGAAAAAGGAGGAGAAGAAAGAAAAGTCGAAAAATGTTTTTTTATGTTCCTTTTAATTTTTTTAACCCTAAGCTCTACAACGTGTTGTGGAGCATGAAACGTTGAAAGAAGGAAAAGGAGAATATAATGAAATTCGGAGTGGTTGAAATTTCCCATATTGAAAATGAGGGGAAATCTTCCATATGGGTCCCACCATTTCGGTTCCCTACTTAATTAATTATTTGAAAATCTTCTTTAATACATTCACTTTGCCCGGTGGATTAGTTAGTAAGCACGTGCAGGCATCGTGGAGGTCACAAGTTCAAGTCAACCTGGGGACATTATTTTCTTTGCAAAAACAAACAACCTTAATATATTACTAGAATCATGTGTCACCAACTTTTATTAGGTGATTTAGGTGGCTAATGCTTGTGTAGGTATTGTTGAGGTTACAAGTTTGGTTGTTAGACTAAGTATTTTGTTTATATATTTTTTAATTTTGTTTGAGGTTTTATTGATTTTTTTTATATTAAGTTGATGAAAAATAATTATATATATATTATTTAAGAATTAATCCAATCTAAATGGAGTTTATAACTTGAATCAATAGGTTGGTAATCTAACTGAGTATTAATCAAAGAGTTGAATTTAATATCAATGCTGAAAATATTGGCAGTGAATTTAAATTATTATATTGAATATATTGACAATATTGAAATTTTTTATATAATTTTCATTTTTATTTTTATGTGTAAAGAATTGTGCCCTAACCCCATAAAGCGCACGATTGGATTAACTAGTGATAACTAATTAATTACTATATTGTTATCATAAATATTTAAATAATTATTTAATTTGGATTATCATCCTAAATTTAGTTTTTTTCCTTTAAAACTTTCTTTCATAGTCAAAAAATTTCATCTACCCGATTCTCCTTTCTTATCATATATTCCAGGGGAAAGATCAAATTGAAAAAGGTCATGAAATTGACAGAAAGACAAAATTATAATAATTCTTAATTTTTAAATACTATTTTAAGAAAATAATTCTTATTTTTATTTATTTATATCTTCCTCACTTGAAAATGAAACCATGTGTAATTTCTATTCTTCCTTTCAAAACGTTCATTCACATTTTCATTTTATTTATTATACAAAACTCCTATAAAACAAAAATACCATTATATTCCTTGTTACCATGAAATTAATGAACACATGAAATCTAAATTATAGGATTTAATTTATACAAAATCATTAATAAACTCGTAGGATTTAATCTAAACTATTTCAAATAAAATAAATAATTTCCATAGATAAATTTATCAAGAAATTAATGAACACATGAAAATAATTTAGTGACTGGTGTATATATATATATATATATATATATATATATATATATATATATATATATATATATATCAAGAGACTTATCGTAAAATTTCATCTCAATATAATGGTTGAATTAAGAGATATTATTGATATTATAAAAATATTTATTATTTAAAAAAAATACTACTTGGTCCGAGCAGAATCAAATGTTCCGAGCGAAATTACCAAAATGAGTAAAGATTTTGAGAAAAATAAAATTTATTCTATTTTTTAAACTAAAACAAGGTATACTGGCTATTCCAAGTGGATCAAACTTGACAACCTTAGAAGAATCATAAAATGGTATTATTATAAACACAAGGAAACTTCTTTCTTGTGGTTACAGGCCTTAACGAGCCAAGCCAGCCCAAGTTAACAATACAAGCGCATAAGACAAACCCCAAGCCCAAGTATGCTATCAATCCAGTTCCTCTCCAAATTTTTAACTTACCGCCCACGACCCACAATTTTTTTTTTTTTTATAAAAAAAACACAAAAAACTACCACAGCCTCGCACCGCAGAAAATAAACCCTAATTTCACATAAATGTCGACGTGGCAAATCTTCTCTGACGCCGGGAAAAAATATCCGATGGGAATATCCTGCCTCCACACCAAACCTGAACCTAAACCAAACGGAGCCCTAACTCCCCTCCCAGCTCCAAAACTGACCTCCCTTCCATGCCCAATCTCTTACGCCAAGGTACTTCAACATGGATATGCATAGCTGTACAAATATGCGTACAATACATGTGTTCACGTTTGGATTGTGTTTTTGTCTGAGCGAAGGGTGTCCGAATTACACCGATATTTTGCACAGAATAAGGGAAATCAGTTGCGTTAAAGCAATATTCGATTGCAAAAGCGGTAGTTGTCCTCGGCGGCGGCGAAGACGGTGCCTGTTTACCTCTATTATTTTTTTTTTTGCATTTTAGGTTTTAATTTATTTACAAATCCCATGGAATTTAAATTGCTCAGTGATTTTTTTCTTATTGAAGTATTTGTTTATTTTATTAGATTTAGCGTTTTAAATTTATTTATAATGCTTAAGCCATCTGTTAAGCACCTAAAATTGCAGTGATTTTTCGGCTTTGGATTAATTTTGCTGCTTGGTTGGTAATTGTAATCTCTAAACTTGGCAGTGATGTGTTAGCGTTCTGTTGGTTGTCTATTGTACTGTTGTGGAAATGGTTTTGTTGAGTTTTGTTTCTTTGTCAGGTTGGGGGAGATAGCGAATTTGGTTTTCTGAAGCTTTTGGAGTAAGGGAATGAAGATGGTGGAAAAACACCGATTTTCCATCCAGGATCAGGGAAGTCGGTTCTATAGAGACAATCTTTGATTGCCAAAGCGATGTCTGTTGAGCAATTTGTGTGGGAACCATTCATTGTAGCGATTTGTGTGGGAATTATTCATTGTTAAGCGATTTGTGTGGCGGGATTTATCACATTCAGGGATGATTGTCGGAATGAGAAATAACGGGGTTATCGGTGATGATCTGCTAGTTCCCATGTCTCTTTTAATTTCCAAGTCTGGTATTTTGAAAAGCGAATTGGTAAAGGAGGTCAATACAGACTTGATGCAACCTGAACCACCATATTCTTATCTGCCGGTACCACCTCCATTTAAAATCCACGCTGCCGGTGGAAGATCCTTATCTGTTTCTAGTGAGGCTCTAAAACGTGTAAGGAGTCTTCTTGGTGACCCAGACATAAGAGCTTTCTTAAACGAGGGGGATGCATTTGATACGGGTCTCAGTTTTTGAAGATAGTATATTTGATGATGCTTCATCAAACAAGGAAAATGCTTTTTACTCTGCATTTACCCATCGAGAAGGCTCAAAGAGTAAGCAAATCTCAAAAACTTAGACATCGAGAAGACCCATGGGGGAGGTTTATACAGCACCTCAGCAAAAGAAACAGTGTGTATTTGTGATTGATACTGCCATTTCTACATTGGATTCGGAGGTAACGTCGAAGTACTGACTTGCCATCACCTTCTGTTCACCATACATATATAAGAATTCATTTACCCCAATCAACTATAATCTTGCTGGATCCATGAGTATGTATAGGTCCTTTTACTGTCAACCCCAGAATGCATTTGTTTATAATCGAATACAAGTTGATTCATGGCGAAAAACTCCAAATGGAAATTAGAAGGATGGATAAGTTTGTGAGCGCAAGCCATTTTCTCCGTTTTCTCTTAACTGGAACCCCTCATTTATTATCTTTGCGGGCTGGCTTCTATAATCTTATAAAGAGAGCAAACGATCAACTAAATCATCTCTGGATGGCTGAAGCAACAGAAAATTTGACTTATTCTTTGAGTTTTGATTCCTCAATTTTTTCGCACCTAAAAAATGCTGCTTCGTCTACTCAAAGCTGGCCTAGATCTCAACCTTGGCGACCAATATAGAATTTGATCATGATAGTTCAGATTTGGTACATGATGCCTGCTATTTATGTACGACCTTGCTTATTTTACTTTATGTTGATTATTGATAAATTCAAGAAGAAGGTTTTATTTATTATTGGTGATTGTAAACGATAGATGTTCGAAGAGGCCACTTTGGACCGACAAGTAAGCCTCTTTATATGTCAAATGATCCTTATTTGTGTTGATTTACTTTTATTAGGGAGAATCAATCTCCTTGTTGTAGAAGTAAGATCTTAAAATCCACTCAGGGCAGTGGTTTTGTTACTTGATATTGGAAAACAAATTGATGGAGGAGTTAGCTCAGTATTCACTCATCTTCTTTGTGAATGATTCTGCTAGCTTTTCCAATGATTTATTCTTATTGTTTTTATTACGTATTTGAGCTATTCTATCAAATAGTTTAGGCCTTATGGATTTTGTGGAAAATTATGTGATTCTCACTTTATTTCTTAATAAAACCTGGGATAGCACAACATCTACATTTCTATATTAGGACGGTTTATAATTATACATAAATAGGTATTATTACTAGATCCTAGTTTATAGGAGATCATATTTGACTTCCCTTTTATACTTCCCACAAATCTGCCAACATTCAATATTTCCCAGCTTGATGGAAGAGATCCTTCATTCCCAGCTTGTCCATTGTGTTATTGAATGTAGGATTTTGAACTCCTTTAATGAGTATATCTGCAAGTTGTTTTCCTGTAGACATATAGGGAGTGCATATCAGTCCACTCTAATTTTTCTTTGATGAAGTGTCTGTCTACCTCCACATGCTTGGTTCTATCATGTTGTACTGGATTGTGTGTTATTGATATGACAGACTTGTTGTCACAATACAACTTCATTGGTTCTTCCCACTTGATTCTTAAATCTTCTAGGATAATCCTCATCCATGATAACTCACAAATTCCAAGTGCTATTGATCAAAATTTTGCTTTTGCACTTGATCTTGAAACAACATTCTGCTTTTGCTTCTATGTCACAAGATTTCCCCTAGTAGTGTACAATGTCTTGAAGTTGATATTCTATCTGTTAAGGCACTTGCATAGTCTGCATCTTTGTATTCTAGTTTACCATCTAGTTCTAGTTTACTATGTTTTTTATACAAAATTCCCTTTCTAGGAGTAGTCTTCAAGTATCTGAGGAGTCTGTATACTGCCTGAAGGTGGGAATCCTTTGATTGAGTATAAATTGGCTCTCTACACTCACAACATAGACAATGTCTGGTCGAGTGTGAGCTAAGTAGATCAATTTACCAACTAACTTTTTATATTGACCTTTGTTAGCCGTGGCTCCCTCTTCATCATCATCAAGTCGATGCTTTAGATCAATAGATGTCTCACATGGTCTGTAGTCCACCATTCTTATTCTTTTAGAAGATCCAGGATATACTTCTGTTGAGAGGTAAAAATCCTTTTTTCTGAATGAGCCACTTCTATACTAAGGAAATATTTCAACCTCCCTAATTTTTTGCATTCTATAGACAATCTCTTCCTTAACTTATCTCTTTCCATAAAGTCATCTTTTGTTATTATAATATTATCAACATAGACAATCAGAATAGTTACTTCCCTTGAATTAGAGTGTTTGATGAACAAAGTATGATCTCTTTGACTCTGCCGATATCCGATAAGAATCATGGCTTTAGTGAATCTTCCAAACCATGTTTTAGGAGATTGTTTCAAGCCATATAGTGTCTTCTTTAGCCTACATACTTGATTAGGTAGTAAGGAATGACTAAATCCTGGTGGTAGATCCATGTACACCTCTTTTTCTAATTCTCTATGTAATAAAGTATTCTTAACATCATATTGCTGTATACAGTATCCAATATTAGCAGATAAAGAAAATAAGAATTTGTATGGTGTTCATCTTAACAACATGAGCAAATGTCTCTTGATAGTCTATCCTATGTTTGTGTAAACTCTTTTGCAACCAACCTAACTTTATACCTTTCTAGGCTGCCATCCGTTGTGTATTTCAGGGCATACATCCACTTACACCTTATTGGCTTCTTCTATTTTGATAACTTAACTATGTCCTATGGTTGATTCCTCTTTAGTGCATTCATCTCTTCTCTCATGGCAATTTTTCAATTCTCATTTCTTAGGGCCTTATGTAAGGTTTTTGGAATAGGTATGATGTTTATTTTTGAAAGGAAGGCTTTATATGATGGTGAGAATTTCTGAAATGACATAATTAGCTATAGGATATAAGGGATTCTTAAGACATTCTTTTTCCTCTTTTTTCTAATAGCTATTGGCTGATAAAGGTTTGGAGATAGTTCATTACTTTGCTCAGGTTCAGATTCTTGGGCTTGCAAGAGAGTTAGTTCAGGCTGTACTCTTCTTCTATATACATGCAGAGGTCTGTTACCAGGAGCTTCTCCTTGTAAAGTTGTAATGTTTGGAGACTCACATGTTTGTAAAGTGGAAGATGATTGTTGTCTAGGTGGAATAAAGAATAACATGTCAAAATCAGTAAAGTTAATAGTCTTCTCTTTTATATTTTCCTCTTCTTGAAGAGAAGAGGTGTTGAAGTAAGACTGATATTCATTGAAACTAACATCTTTTGACATAAAAAATCTTTTTGAAGAAGGATGATAATATTTGTAACCTTTTTGTGTGATGAAATATCCTATAAAAATGCACTTAAGAGCCCTAACATCAAGTTTGTCTCTTTGATGTTTGCGAAGGTGGACATAGGAGACACATCCAAAGATACTTGAAGGAAGTGTAGAATAAAAATTATTCTTTGGAAAGAATTTTGATAAATAGTTTAAAGGACTTTTGAAGCCAAGAACTCTTGAAGGTATTCGATTTATCAAATAGGTGGAGGGTAAAACAACTTCTCCCCAATAATTTTTTGGAACTTTATGTTGGAAAAGTAAAGCCCTGACAGTTTTAAGTAAATGTCTGTTTTTTCTTTTTGCTAAACCATTCTGTTGGGGAGTGTTAACACAAGATGATAGACGAATAATTCATTCTTTGTCAAAGTATTGTGATGGATTATGATGAAAATAGTCTTTAGCATTATCAGTTCTAAAACCCTTAATGTTAACCCCAAATTGTTTCCTTATCATAAATGTAAAGTTTGGAAGAATGTGACTTACATCAGATTTTATTTTAACTAGATAAATCCCAAGCTATTCTAGTGCAATCATCAATAAATGTTACAAAATCTTTTGCTCCTCAAATATTAGGGATGTTATATGGCCTATATATCCTAATGGATTATGGAAAATAAAGACATAGACCTCGATTTACATGAAAGAAAAGGCACTCTATGGTGCTTTGCAAACTCACCGATTTCACAATGAAAGTGTTCAACATCAAGATTTTCAAATAAAGATGAAAACATGTTCCTAAGAGTCTTAAAAGATAGATGTCCTAGATGACGATGATAATTCCAAGCATCATTTTTATTTGAATTTATTGAAATAAATGATAGAAAAGAAGAGTTACTACTGCTTCCATTGCTATTATTGCCTTGCATTTCAAGCATGTACAACCCATCCTTAACTCTAGCCTACCTAATTATCCTCCCCGTAGCTAGGTCCTGAAATATACAGTGATCAAGGAAGAAAGTTACACTACATTTTAGGTCTTGAATTAGTTTTTGAATAAACAATAAGTTTGTAGTGAGATTAGAAACATGTAATACTATTTTAAATGTAAATGAGGGATTAAAAGAGATTGTTCCTTGACCTGCAACTGTGGTTACAGATCCATTAGCCACTGTAATTTTCTTACTAGTATGACAAGTTTGATAGGATTTGAAAGCATTTGCATCGTATGTCATATAATTTGTTGCACCTGAGTCAATGACCCATGTGTTGGAATGATTCTGGTTTGAGGCACTAAATACATAAGAAATCAAAATTTTACCATTTTGAGCAAGATAGCATGACCAAAATGGTTTCTCCATTGTGTTGAGTAGGGATGTTAGGCATTCAATCTCCTCTTTGTTGAATCCTCTTACCTTGAGGGTGATGGATTTAGAGGTTGGTGCTTTTGTATTTGCTAAATGCACATGTCCTCTTGACTGATTCCATATGAATCCTCCATTATGCCCCATTCTTAGTGGTTTTCCAGGCAATTTCTAGCATGCCTCTTTTGTATGACTTGTTTTCTTACAGTAATTATAGAATTGCTCATCTTTAGGGAATCTTCGCCCTTCAATCTTCACTTCCTCTGCATCATTCTTCACATCATTGTAGTTTCTACTAGCATCACTTGAGTTTCTGCTATGAGTTATCATCATAGCAAATCTTTCTGTATTAGAGGTCTCAACCATCATAGTTCTTCTTCCTTCTTCTGCTCTTATAAGTGAGAAAACTTCATTAAGTGAGGGCATGAATTCCTTTCCTAGTATTTGGACTCTCACTTGATCAAACTCCATGTTGAGTCCTACAAGGAATTCAAAGATCCTTTCCCTCTCCGCATAATTTTTTAAAATTACAACATCATCACTACACTTCATTTTAAAATCCTGATAGTAATTTAATTCCAACTAAAAGCTTTCATAATGATGTAATATTCAATAATCATCATATTACCTTGTTTGGTCATTGAAAGCTTGGTCTTAATTTCATAGATTAAAGCAACATCCTTTACCTTAGAATAGGTTTGTCTCACTGCATCCCATACATCATTTGCTGTATTCAAGAACATGTACGGTCCACAGACTTTTGGCATAATAGAATTCCATAGCCATGACGTAAACATGAAGTCTTCTTCATCCCACAATGTGAACTTTGGGTCTTATGGACTTGGAGGATTGTTCATCAAATGACTAATCTCTCCTCTTCCTTTGAGAAAGGTTTTTACTATTTATGATCAGTTCAAATAGTTTCTTCCATTAATTTGTAGGAGGACTATAAATTATGGAATTCTCTTGCCGTTTGGGTTTCTTTTGTAGTGTTCTTAGACATGGTTTTCTTAGTTCTGGACAAATTTTGCTAGTTAAAGGTAGATAGGAAGATGAGGGATCTAGGTTTATGAGATATGCTCTGATACCATGTAGAAAATTCTGTAATTGTCACTTTATTTCTGAATAAAACCTAGGATATATACAACATCTACAATTCTATATTAGGATAGTTATTAACTATACATAAATAGGTATTATTACTAAATCCTATTTTATAGGACAACATATTTGACTTCACTTTTCTACTTCCTACAAATCTACCAATATTCAATAGATTTATCCTTATTGACAATAAAAAAAATACAGATGTAGAAAAAGATAAGACATTGCTTGTAAGAAACCAACGAGCTCATCCAATCAAACCGTAGAATCCTTGAAATACCACTTATTTGTGGTTGATTTGTGATTTGCCAGCCTCTCCAACGAAACAACCATTTTAATAGCCAAAATAGTTATTCCCTGCATGATGTGCTATTTTTAGCACTTGAAATGAAAAAAAAACCATAATACTGTTCAACATAAATAAATCATCTTGTCAACCTGACCATCTAAGCACAACCACCATCGCTAACGCCAACACCAACACCAACACCAACACAATTACAACAATAACCACCTTCAGCAACCACCAGAAAAACCACCTTCAACAACAACAACAACAAAAATTCGATTCCCTTTTACAAACCAATAGAAATTAAAGAGAAAAATTTTCTCTTCAATTACTAACTTTCTCACAAACACAAGGCTGCCCCCATATCTTCCTCTCTCAATTCACCCCCACCAGTACCAAAACCACCAAGAAAATGGACTCACATGTGCTTTTTGAAGTCTTCACTTGCAGGGATACACTAATTATGATATCCTGAAAGCTTGGAGCTTGAGACTTGGCATGTGCTGTGGAGAGATATGGCTTCTGGTGATGAGATTGTGAGGCCAACTTTTATGGAACCATGGAAGTTGAAGGAGATAGTGGGAAAGCCCGTGTTTTGAAGATTTTGGAGATAGAATAGGATTTGGAAAAGTTTATGTTTTTTGATATATGGAAAAGGAGGGTTATTTGTAGAATTGATATATGTTTTTTTATTTTAAATTCATTTTTTTTATTTAAATATAATTAAAAATAATAATTTAATTGTTCGAGGGTTTTTTAAAAGCAATTATTTAATTATATAACCAACTCCTATTAATTATATAATTAATTGCATAATTAAATTATATACAAAATAATTGCACTATATTTAAATTAATATATAAAAAATAGCTCTTCTAAATGACTTTTACCATTGGAGTACACATCAACAAAAAAACTATATTTACACTATCCAAAAAGCTATTTTAGAGATTTAGCTCTCTAAAATAGCTTTCGTCATTGAACTTGCTCTTACAGGTCTTTAAAATGCCTATAAAAGGCAGAGTATTAAAAATAAAGGATATCTAATTGTAGTCCTAATTGTGTAGTGTGCATCTTGGAGGGTTCTTGGCTCCTCGAATTGCCACAATTCTTTCATATTAGTCCTTTGCTCTTAACAAATTGGTATCAGAGCATTACGTTCCATGGCTGAGGGAACAAGACTATCCCAATTATCTGAGACAATACACAATTTACAAGGGGCAACCACTGCCCTGAAGGAGGAACAATCCAAGCCGGGGAGCACTCATAGAAGGAGTGTTGTAGCAACTCAATAATTTGGCATCAAACTATGATAGCTTGGTACAAATAATAGACAGAAATCAGTCAGTAGAAAGCATTTCCAACAATGTCAAAGTAAATGTGAATCCTCTGTTTGATGGACACTGGGGAATTCAGGTTCGATCCCTTCGATTGGATTTTCCTTGTTTTGATAGGGGAGACCCTAGCGAGTGGATCTTAAAGTCACAACAATTTTTTAATTATTTTGAAACATCAGAAAAGGATAAAGTGGAAATTGGTTCTTTTCACATGGAATTGGCTACAAGAATGAAGCCCAGTGACTAGTTGGAGTGATTTTTTGGAGGCTCTTCACACCAGATTCGGACCTTCAGCATACGAAGATCCAGAAGGTGCATTCACCAAATTGAGACAAACAGGAGGCGTAGAGGAGTACCAAACAAAATTTGAGATCCTATCCAATAAAATAAGTGAAGTGAAGAATTTTGTATAAAGTACTTTTTTAAGTTAGCTAAAAGATGAATTGCGAATTACTATTACCATGTTCAAGCCAAATACTCTTGCGAATGCTTTTGAATTAACTTGAATACAAGAGGAAGAGGTAACCAGAAAACATTTCCCTCACCCATACACTCCAAGCCAAAATCACCTAAATACATCTTCATTCAAGCATACTCCTCTTAGATTACCTGGACAAAATCCCTTACCCCGATTACCAGCACCAACTAAAACACTTAGACTTCCAACCCCCCAACAACCAAGAACTACTCCATCATTCCAAAAAAACCCAGGATCTCATAAGTATTTCAGCAAGTTGAGTTGTTAGGCATATCCTTGCATGCTATTGCAAAGGCACCTGCTCTTGAAACTATGTGATTAATTGGGAAAATTAGGACATGTTCAGTTATTATTCTCATTGATACATGAAGTACTCACAATTTTGTTGATGAGAAAATAGCAAGAAGAGCAAAATTACCAATAAAGAGTGGTCAGCTCACAATCCAAGTTGCTAATGGAGACTGCTGCAAGATAGTTTTTTTGAAGATGAAAAGCTGTATGGTTTAACCAATCTATTTTTTTAACCCTAGAAGGGTGTGATGTTGTGTTAGGTGTGGATTGATTAAGAAATTTGGGAACTATTCAGTGGAACTTTGCTGATCTAAGTATGAGTTTCCATATGGATGGAAAGGAACTATTTTTGTAAGGCTTATGATTACCTAAGGAAGCTATTGAAGAAGAACATAATTGGAGCAAGGATGCCCTTGGAGAAGGAAAATGAACATGGTTGCAGTTCCTGAAGAACAATGACAATCAAGAGGAGCACCTATAGAGCCAACCCTATAAACTGCTTTGAATTAATTCAAAATATTGTTTGTTGAGCCCACTGGACTCCCACCTCCAAGGAGTCACAACTATCAGATCTAGCTCCAAGAAGCAACAAAGCCAACCCGTGTGAAGCCTTATTGATACCTTTACTATCAGAAAGAAAAAAATGAGAAATTGAGAAATTGGTAGAGGAGATGCTAAAGTCTGAGATCATACAACCAAGTCAAAGCCAATAATCTTCACTAGTTCTCTTGGTAAGGAAGACAAATGAGAGTTGGTGAATGTGTGTTGATTATCGAGATCTCAACAAAAATACCATTAAAGATAAGCTTCTCATGCCTAACATAGATGAGTTATTAGATGAACTCAATAGTATTGAGATGTTTTCTAAACTCGACTTGCAATCGGGCTACCATCAAATCAGAGTGAAGACTGAAGATGTCCCTAAAATTGCATTTCATACCCATGAGGGGCATTATGAGTTTTTGGTGATGCCCTTTGGGATCACCAATGCCCCATCAACCTTTCAAAGGCTAATGAATGAGATATTCAGACCATATCTCAGGAAATTTGTGTTAGTTTTTTTATGACATACTTATGTACAACAAAACTATTGAAGAACATGTGGGGCATCTAAAGGTTGTCCTAGAAGTCTTGAGTCAACATCAATTATATGTAAAGGCCTCAAAATGTATCTTTGACTGTCGAAAAGTGGAGTACTTGGGACATATTATTTCCAAAGAAGTCAATGCATATCCACTAAATATTTCAGCCATAATGGAGTAGCCTGAACCTAAAAATCCTAAGGCTCTAAAAGGATTTTTTGGGTTTAACAGGTTATTGCAGAGGTTTGTTAAGGGTTACGAAAGTATTGCAACCCATTTAGCTCTACTTAAAAAAAATTCTTTTAAGTGGAGTGAGCAGGCCAACCAAGCTTTTGCAGCCTTAAAAGCAGCTATGGTGACCTCCCTGTTCTTGCCTTGCCAGATTTCTCCAAACTGTTTGTAATAGAATGCAATTCTTCTAGAAAAAGGTTGAGAGCAGTTTTAATGTAGGAAAAGAGACCTCTAGACTATTTAAGTCAAACATTAAAAGGAAAAAAAATATTTCTGTCCACTTATGAGAAAGAATTTGTAGCTCTGGTGTTAGCAATTCAAGAATGGAGACACTACCTACTGGGTCACAATTTAAAGTAAGAAATGACCAGCAAGCTCTAAAGCATCTCTTGGAACAAAGGGTTGGAACACCCTTTCAGTAGAAATGGATAACAAAACTATTAAGCTTTGGTTTTAATGTGGAATATTGTAATGGAAAAGGGAATAAGGCAGCAGATGCTCTCTCCAGGTTGCTAGTCTAGGAGAGCAATTCAGAGATAGAGGGATCCATGACTAGATATGGAGAAATCAAGGCCATCGGTATGACTTTTGTTAATTGGTGGGAAGGATTTCATCAAGTATAAAACCAATATCCTTAGTTGCATTAGTTATTCAACCACTACCATCAAGGTGATCTTGATACAGTAGGTCAGAGGGGGTTTCTTATTCTACAAAGGGAGACTAAACTTAGGAATCTTAAAGATGCAGTAGGAGAAAGTCATGCAGCACTTCCATAGTAGCCCCATGGGAGGGCATACTGGTTCATAAAAGACTCACTCAAGGATCAAGAAGGAATTCTTTTGACATAGGTTGAGAAAAGACATAAGGAAATTCATTAGAGAATGTGAGGTGTGCCAAAAAAACAAAACAGAAAACCTTAAACCAGTTAGGGCTCTACAACCTTTGCCAATACCAAGCAAAGCATGAGTGGATATTATTATGGACTTCATAGAGGGGCTACCTCTGTCCAAGGGGTATAATGTATTCATGGTGATAGTAAACATGTTCAACAAATACAATCATTATATACCATTAGCACACCCATATACAACAACAATGTAGAAAAGGCATTCATGGAAAATGTATTCAAGTTACATGACATACTATAAAGTATTTGTCAATGATCGGGATGCAGTATTCATGAGTAAATTTTGGAAGGAAATCTTCCATTCAAGTGGAACCAAGCTGTTAATGAGTTCGACATATCACCTTCAAATAGACGAGTAAACAGAGATAATGAATAAATAGTTAAGAGGTTACCTTAGGTGTTTTATCAGTGATAGACCCAAGGATTGGGCTGGTTGGCTGCCACTAGTCGAGTGGAACTACAACACTTCAGAGCATTCCTCCACAAGGTTCACTCCCTTTGAAATCGTTTACAGACAAAAGTCCCCACGGGTCCTCCCTAATGAGCCTGGTACCACGACAGTTAAGGACGAAATGAGGAGTCGAGAATTAATCTTAACCTTGTCCCGAGAGAACCTACAAGAAGCTCAAACAACAATGAAGTTATACTCAGATAAAAAGAGAACACCGAAGGAATATAGTGTGGGTGATTAGGTCTATTTAAGGTTAAGATCCTATAGACAAATGACAGTAGTAATGAGAAAAAGCTTGAAACTTTCCCCAAGGTACTTCGGGCTATTCCAGATCATTCAAATGATTGGGAAAGTTGCATATAAACTTGATTTACCCAAAGACTCCAAGATTTACCCAGTATTTCACATCTCCTGCCTCAAAAAAGATTGGAACTCGTATTAACCTTAACCCTAGGCTATCGATAGTGATGGAAGAAGGCACATTCGCACCCGAACCAGAAAAGATATTAGAAAGAAGACTCAAGAAAAAAGGGAATTACACAGGAGTTGATTTTTTGGTTCAGTGGAAGGGATCTAGTGGAAGACGCAACCTAGATGGACGCAAAAGAGTTGAGAAGGACATATCCAGAACTCGAGGACGAGTTCTTCTGAAGGGAGAAGCTTTGTTATGAGCCTATGGTAATTAAAGACACATGGCCAAATAAGCTAAGACATTACTTAATTATAAAGAGTATTTTATGTTATTTCAGTATCATCTGTTACGTAATTTATTATTTAGGAAATAAAGGGTTAGTTTGTCAATCATGGAGATTAATAGTCAATTAAGAAAACAATTAAATTACCATTTATTACAAGTCTGTAAAATAATTGCACTATATTTAAATTAATATATAAAAAAGTAGCTCTTCTAAATGACTTTTATCATTAGAGTACACATCAACAAAAAAACTATATTTATACTATTCAAAAAGCTATTTTAGAGATTTAGCTTTCTAAAATGACTTTTGCTATTAAACTTGCTCTTACAGGTCTGTAAAATACCTATAAAAGACAGAGTATTAAGAATAAAAGATATTCAATTTTAGTCTCAATTGTGCCGTGTGCATCTAGTGATGGAATCATAAACTGATGTTGATAAATGTGAAGATAAATGAAGAAGATGAAGATGCAAGCTGCAGAGTATGAAGAACAAAGAGAGAGAGTGACGAAAATAGAGAAAAAAGAAACTTTGAAATTAACTTTTACTGTTGAAACAGTAAACCCACATTATACACACTCTCCGTGTGTGGTCCTATTTATACTCATATTAAAGTGCATAATACAATATTCTAGATTATAATTCTGTTAGTCTAATATATTCTAGACTAAACATATTCTAGAATACATACTCTAACATCCCCCCTCAATCTCTTGCTTTGATAATCCAAGCATGAGATTGTTACAATGAAATTGAAATAAAACAGTACCAAGCCCTTTGGTGAAGATATCTGCAAATTGCTCATTTGATGAAACAAATTGCACAAGAAGTTGATTCTTGGCCACCCTATCTCGCACAAAGTGGACATCAATTTCTATATGTTTTGTTCGTTGATGCTGAACTGGGTTGAAGGACAGAGCAATGGCCGAAAGATTGTCACATAATAGAAGTGGAGGCTGAACAAAATCAACACGCAGAAACCCCAGGAGTTGCTTGAGCCAATCAATTTCAGCAGTTGTCGAAGAGAGTGCTCTATATTCTGCCTCAGTGGAAGATCGCGAAACTGTTTGTTGTTTCTTGGAAGACCAAGAAATAGGATTGGACCCAAGGAAAATAATTGAGCCAGTAGTGGACCTTCTATCATTCGGATCACCTGCCCAATCTGCATCACTGTATGCTGTAAGATCCAAAGAACCACTCATATACCGCATACCATAATCAAGAGTGCCCTTGAGATAACGTAAGATACGTTTAACTGCGATGAAATGGGACACCATTGGGTTTTGCATGAACTGGCAGACTTGATGCACTGCAAAAGAGATGTCTGGACGAGTAAATGTTAGATATTGTAAAGCTCCTACAATGCTTCTGTACAAAGTGGGATTATCGAAGGAGACACCATCATCCTTGGATAATCTTTGATATGGCAGACATGGAGTTAGAGAAGCTTTAGCATCAATCATATCAGTTTTGCAAAGCAAATCAGTGATATACTTGGACTGGGATAAAAGCAAACCATTAGTGATGTGTGAAATTTGAATCCCCAGAAAATAATGCAAGTCTCCCAAATCTGTGATATCAAATTCTGCAATGAGAGAGTCAATCACCCTTTGAATAGCATTCAAATCAGTACCAGTAATAATGATGTCGTCGACATAAACGAGTAAGACAATTAAACCATTATCAAGAGGTTTAACAAAGAGAGATGAATCGGCATAAGTATGTGTAAAACCCAGAGATGGCAAGAAAGCAGTGAACCTGCACGGGTCAAGCATCTCGGAATTGGTTTAGCATTCAACGGAGGCAGATTGCCCCTACACACTGCAACATTTTTGGTTTAGTGTACAATCATTAGATTCAACTGAAAAATCTATGTAAATAATTAAACAGATGATTTTTGATTGAAAACCTATGTAATGTCAAAACTCAATTTAGCTTCTTGTGTTATAAAATCAGAATTTGTAAACAAGTTCTTAAGACAATACAAGAATCGTGTTTCTGTAAAGTTCAAATCAAATTTGCTGTTCCCGCTAAGGCTGCATGAAATCGACGGAACCCTGTAATTAGATGAAGTAATCAGATATTGATGCGATGGACAATTGAGATTGGTTATCATGTAAAGTAGCAAGCTTCTCATCTGGGGTTCAAATAATAGCAATAAAAAACGAAAAAAAAAGCTGCTCATCTTTGTCTACCGTCCTTCCTATTTTTGGGCATAAAGTGTTCTCTTTCCAGTAGCTGTGGCTTTTGCATGTTTGTCCCATGTCGTACCCTACTTGATTCTTCGACTGTCCATGCATATATTCATTGGAATTGGCTAAAAGGGAGGCATCTCTGCCATCAAGTATGACATTTATCCCCCAATGTGTTCCATCAAACCGTTTATATATCCATTAAATGACACTCCGATCCATTTGCTAATCTCAAGGATGATTTTCTGGGTCACACTGAAACAAGCCTGAATAGGGTCTTACACTTTTGATTCCCTCTTTTTTGTTTCCTTTACCTTTATGTTGTTTTCTGCAAATATTAGTAGATAGCAGTGGAGAAGAAAACGAAAAGAAAAGGAAAACTAGCATTAGCGGAACTGAAGACTGAAGAGAGAAAGGGAGGAAGAAAAAATGGTAGATGGGAAGAAGGTAGTGTTAAGTGGTTGCATCAAGACTAGCAGGGGACCTTGGAGAGTACATAGAGCTACAAAAGATGGCCGCATTTTCACCAAATTTCGCTATCCTTCTGATAGGGAGCGGCAAACAAACCAGCAGAGGGAGCGTCGAAGGAGGGCGGTGGCTAGGAAAATTTTTGAAGGTCTTCGAAAGCATGGAAACTACAAGCTTCCGAAACATGTTGACAGCAATGACCTGCTCAAGGCTCTCTGTGAGGAAGCAGGCTGGCAAGTTGAGGAGGATGGCACCATTTGTAGGAAGGTGAGCCTTTTCTTTCATATCTATAATCTAATTAATCTGAACTGCTCAGGAAATTCTACCAGTTTTCATATTTTTGTTTTGGCAATGATGCTCTTTGTTGCTGCTGAGTTTCTTGTTTCGTCAAATACTGCTGCTGTCCTGTTTTGTCTCTTCGAGCAATGTCTTGTTTAGCTTCTACTCTCCTTATACTTGGTTCCAGAGCTTCTTCTCCTTGAACTGCTTTGATTTCATTAAATGTTATGCTCTGTGCCTTTTCTGCTTCTATGTTGATTTAGTTTTCCCAGGCCACAAAATTTTCTGAATCTTATTCTGTGCTTGCCGAGTGAATTTTCTTGTTCATGGGAATCTTTTGTATTTTCTAGTTTGGCTTTGGTTTAACTGGTTTTCATTTACTGTGTTCTTTAAGTGTTTTAGGAGCAGATCTTCCCGAATCTTTAGTTTTGATATGTTTTTTTCTGCATTACATTTTCTTCATTCCCTTTCTTCTTCTGGACAGGTTCTTCACAACCCTTATCATGAAGCTAATGTTGCAAGCTCCTATGATGCCCCACCAGAAGATCTCAATTACTGCACATGTGGTAGCAATCAATTGGATTCAGAATATGGTGCACTTCCACCGAGCACCAACTCTCCAATTCAAGAGTGCCATGGAGGAAATGATGTCAACCTCACCCTTTCACTCTAGCTTTCAAGTTCATTTTGAGAAAGAAAAGACTGTAGGAACTAGGAAAATCAAGATCGGTTTTGGATCTGGGCAAGACTGGGATGGGATGGTACAGCTCAGCTTCTCATGCAGCCTGCTCGTATAAAAACCAATGTAGCGTCCACAAACGTAAGGAATAGCATATATAGTTTTGTACAAACATCAAATGTGTAAACAGTTCCAGGATTATCAGCAGGATGTTCCAATTAACCTATCTTATGAAGGCAAGCAGCTCTGGTGCCATTTTTGTTAAATTGATAGGCATGATACGAAATGGGCTTTTGTGCTATCAATTTCTGCATGTTTTATATTCTTAGATGCCATTGTTCTTAAATACACTGTCGTCGGGCATCCCAGTATGAAATGTGTTTTGTGCTTTCAGCTATTAACTTCGGCGTGAAGGCAGAGCTTTATATTCTTTGGCTGCAGTTCCTCCAACATCAACTTGACCATCCCATCTTTCATTTAAAAAGTACATTTACATTGGAAAGTGTCCTGGTTTCAGAAACGATCCTGTCAACATTAATCCTGCTATGAAATTTCATTCAGAAAATCCAAAAGAATTTAGGATTATATGATCCGAATAATGGGTTTACATCCACTAAAACCTATCTTTAATCATGTGAGCTACGTTGATTAACCTGTATCTTAAATTACAAAAGATGTAGTTCGCACAGCTTTTCTTGTAATGAATGACTTCCTTGGCGAGTATTTTTTCCATTTCCTTCCAAAATATACATCGCTACAGTGATTCTCTTCCACTTGCCACAGAAAATGACTTGCGATGTGGAGAGGTACATTTGCTTTTACAAGAAATGGAATAGTAATTCATTCCAGACATCTGGCAGCCCAGGCAAGCACCAATGTATACAATCAGAGTAAGATTGTGGGTTCGATAATTGTTTAGGGCTCAATGTCTCCCAGAATTTTCGATAGATTGAAGGGTGGCCATCTTTGCGATACTCTGAAAGCTGTGTAATATTGAGAACTGAAACCTTTGATCCCAACCTGCTAAGAACCTTTTCCACCATGCGCATTGTAGGCATGTCAGAACCACTTCCCCAGTACCCCTCCCAATCAATTGGCATCTTCTCACCATAGCAATTTCCATCACTTCCAGGCCCCCATTCACGGCTCCTGAAATATGAAAATAGTTCAACAAGAACATGAGCGGTTGATTCTCAAATTTGCTAGGGGTGACAAGCTACTATAACCTTGACCAGGTGCATATCCTGGAATCTTGACAATCTTGAATAGCAAAAAAAGTAGAGCTCGTATCATTTGCTTTCAAACAAGTTTTGAGATTGCCAGTCTATTACATGTATAACTGCATGGATGTAAGAGATTAACTGCAAAGGAAGCTTAAAAACCTCTTTCTATGACATTGAAAAGCACCAAATATGGCACTAACTAAACTTCTTGTACCCTCCTCTTCTAAATTTGTAACTAATGTGACGGGGGACAAAAGAGATTTGAAGATGAAGTAATAAGCTATGAAGAAGAATCCAAAGAAAAAGAATGGCTGAAGAAGAGAAAGAATGGGGGTTGGAAAAATCTGCAACTTTGTAATTTTTATTCAATTCATCAAAATTGTCCAGCATTTAGAAAAATTGGATACAAATACTAAAACTATAACTAGAACATACAATAGGGCTTGAAGCACAATAAATAGAATACCTAGCAATAGTTAAATCAAGCCTAATCACAAAGCATTAACTTGAAAGTTCAGATAAATTAAACCAAAAACAATACGATAAAGCCCAATATCTCAATTGTTTGGGCTACCCTCCATCATCTATGATCATACAAATGCATAAACAATGTCTCGGGTCCAGTGTCCCTCTATCATGGTTCATGTTCCACATAACAAGAGCATCAATGGATGTCTGAATGCCTATAATACAAGAAAATTGAGGTGGAGCAAAGGCAAAAAGGTGTTCCCAGTGATACATTGCTTAATGCTGGTCGTTAAGGTAGAATTGAAACAAAATTGGTTACTCAGATAACAGTCACAATTAACAAGTATCGATTCAGTCTTTTGAAATTAAAAGAAAAGGGTGGAAGGCAAAGACAGAGTAGAGCATGGGCATGGAAGGACAAGATTATAGTGAACGATCTCACAGTCCATGCTCCAGCCACCAGTTAACAATTACATTCGAGTCAGCAGACAATTCTTGATTAAAATAATTCACATAGCGCGAAACTTCACTCCAAATTCAAGTCACTAACAAAGGAAAGTTAGAATTCTCCTGGAGTTGGAGAATAATTATATGGCATTTGTAGTCAGCTCCGTGGTTTAAATACCAAGAAATAAATGCAGAAAGAATTCATGGTCAATGAGTCAGAGTTAGGCTCACGGGCAATGGATCATACTCACCAGAGATGTGTTGGAGACATGGTAACAAAGAAGACTCGTTTCTTCTGGGGATCAGTTTTTGAAGCCACCCAGTCAGCCCAGGCCCCCATAGCCAACTCCATAGCTCCTAACCCATCTAATTCTTCACAAGCTCCATTTTCTTCAGCACTCCATCTGAAAATGTCACAAAGCTTGATTATCACACCAATTCACAACCAATTCTATTATTGCATTACAACCTATGTCTTCTAAACTGATGAAACCTCAATGGTGTAGCACTCACGAAAGCTTAACAGGGCCTTGTCTCCACCACAGGTACGAGTTGAAAACTAGTATGTCTGCATGCTCCCACTTTGATGAATGCTTTAGAACTGAATCTGGGCGCATTATCCGTTCATCCAATCTGTGATTCACTGGGTCATCAGAATTAGAATCAACAAGAAGAGGGGCCCAGAGAAATTCAATAGTGGCATTGTATTCCTGCAAACAAATACAAATCAGCAAGGAATACCTTTCAAATTTTCCTGCAACATATCATAACAAAACTGTAGAACTAAACTTCACCAAAGGTTTTCTTCTATTACATATTAAGATTACTTTAAACTCCAAGCAAGGTTTTTGCTTACCTCAGCCCTGAAAATGGTAAGAGGGGCATTTGGTGACATGGATCTCTTATCTGCTGGAATTACTGACTGTAACAAACACACCAATGATATCCATTGCCCTCTGTTTAGCGAATCCCCCACAAACATTAGTCTCTTCCCTCTCAACTTCTCCCACATTTCAGTCACATTCCATCTACAACACCATATGAAAACAGTGAGAACTAATCAAATATCATTTAACATAAATACCCAAAATAAACAGGTTCGCATATCATGTTCAATAAAAAGAATGGTTCAGCTCAACAAAAACTACTTTAAATAAGAGCATTCTTTCACCAAGACAGGCAAAGTTAAGAATCCGGATTTAGAATCCAGGCATCAGCTGATGGGGCGAATGTGGATGGGTCTTTCTCTTTACTTCAATTTTACAGAATCTTCAATTCTAGGCTTACTAAGACTTTGATTTCACCTATCTAAACTACATGGGATTCCAACTTCAACACCTAATGAGAAGGCTACAGGCAGCAAGCAAATCTGAAACTCGACGGTCTCCATTCTCATGCTTCAAAGCACTTCCAACTACACTCTAAAAACAAAATGCAAAACAGATACTTGAAAATGAACTAAAGGAGACAAGTACCTCTTCAAGTTGCAATCATGAGGTTGCCACCTCCAATGCTGATACCCCAAATCAGACCTTCCATGCTTATGACACGCCAATTGATCAGACATGTAAGGACAATCAGACTCATTGTAAAGCGGATATGACTCACTATCAAACACCCATTTGCCTGCAAAAACATCACAACTTTCCGAGCTCTTTCTCCTCCCCTTTTTCACATGCGAGTCACCCCATCTGATCCTCTTGCCACTATACTCACTAGTTGAGTTACATCTACTAAACCTATCCAAGAACACTAAACAAACAAAACAATAACAGCACACCGGTAAAATATCAAAACTTTACACAGCTCTTACATTCTATAAAGTGAAGCACACAAAAATAATGAACCTTTAAAACATATTACATACCTGGTGGTGCAAGATTTGAGTGGCTACCAAGATTTGGCACAACGTAAGTTACTGTGCTGGCATGTTGTTGATGTTTAGGGCCTTGATTTGATGGGTCTTCTTCGTGGATTTGCTGGATGCTACTTTCATTGTGAAGAATTGAACAAACTACAACACCAAGCAAAATTAATGCTACTATAGGAAAATGGGATTTTTTTCTATTCCATCTCTGCATCATGTCAGCCAGCAGATTCGACTTTCAATAAAACAAAACTCTTTATCTGTCTTGAGACTGCAAAGATATTGCAAGAGAGTGGGGACTCTGATATGGTGCTGCAGCTACAATTGAGAGTTCATGATGGTTGTGATGCTTTTTAAGAAATTTGTTTTTTATATTGATATTTTAAAAAAACTAAAAGTAAAAAATAAATAATTTTAATTCTACACACTCCGTGAGCGGGGCATTGATTTTTCTGGGCTTACTTAGATTGTTGCCAGCTGTGATCTGAAGGGCTGGGCAGATGTTGGTCCCACAGTTGTATGAATGATAGACCATGATGTGCGGTGGTTAGGGTGCCATTGCAAATAAGACTGGTGCTTGTGAGAAGCACCGAGTTTTTTAGGCCTGCCTCTTGACTTCTGTCTCTTCCTGTTTTTAAACGATAAAGATGGCATCTTTGACAAGGGTTGAGAAGGATGATGGGGCAAAGACCATGATTTGTGGAGAGGGAAAACTTGCTGGTTTTAAAATAAGATCTGAAAATAACAGTATTTTATTTTATTTCTTTTTTGTTATGTTATGGTTATTTTATACTGCAAATAAATATAAAAAATATAAAATACCTCAAATTTTAAGGCTAAAACTGAGACAAACTGGAATATAAAATAATAATTTTATTATTATAATTCATAGTAATCTGTGTCCGGTACTACAACGAAAAAAAAAAAAAAAAAATATATATATATATATATATATATATATATATATTGATATTATAATTTTATTTATCATCATTATGAAACCTATTGGATTATAGTCTTACATTGATGATGATGGTTGCTTTCTCTTATTACAAATTAATTAAGACTGATTTTCCAGGAGTATATCGGGAATGAAAATCAATGTCTGGTTATTTTTAGATGAGTGTGGCACGACAGATTGAAGGCTAAATTCTACCACGTTCCTTGAACAAAAACCTGACAAGAAGAACAAAAACTTAAAATTGAAGATACATTTACATTAGATCCCTCAAAGATTAATAATGTGAGCATAAAGAAGTTCATTCCACACATCTGGAACTCCAGGGAGACACCAATGAATACAATCTGCGTAGCTGCTAGGATTTGATATCTGTTCTTCCTTCAATGGCTCCCATTGCTTTCTATATACAGATGGATGCCCTTCTTTTCTGTGTTCTGATAATTGCGTTATGTTAATCATCTGCACATTCAATCCTCTTTTTTTCAAGTCATCCAGAGTCTTCTCAACCGCACGCATGATTTCTGGGCAGGAGGCTTGCCCCCTGTATCCTTCTGTGAAGATTTGTTCTGTCTCGTTGTAGCAGTTTTGCCCTTCTGCTCCGCCCCACTCCAAAGCCCTGAAAACACATTCGAATGTTGTTTATGATCTTGATCCAGATCAAATACGTTGTAAGCTAGGTTAGAATTGCATTGCAGTATACTTTTGATGAGTTGGTGACAAGCTGACGAAGAACATTTGTGTTTTCGTTCGGTTTATATGAACCTCTAACCAATCTGACCATGTCTTTAGAGCCATCTCATAAACTCTTGGCATCTCTACCTTCCTGTAAACTCCATCCGGGCTTTCAAATGATCCCCACCTGATATCAGATTCTCAATATGATTATAATTATATATATATATATATATGAACTTTATAAAGAGAAAGAGAAGAGAAGATAAATGTGCTTACAAGACAGTCATTTGGGCTCTTCGCCACCAGAGATAGCTGTTGAAAACAAGAATGTCAGCATCAGTCCAATGCCGAGCATGCTTCTCAATGCCCTGAACTCTAACAGTCCGATCATCTACTCGGTGGTTTACTGGATCATCAGAATTTGATTCTACCAGTAGAGGAGACCAATAGAACTCAATTGTTGCGTTATATTCCTGAATCACATTAATAACAATCACTTTTTTTTTAACAAACATTAATAACAATCACACATAAGGTAAATTTGCAAAATCTCAGGAGCATATTAGCTACTATTTGGCAAAAGCTCTTTTGAAAAAAAATAAATAAAAAAAATAGTGTTTTTAAATCATTTTTATATGCTGATGTCAAAGATAATTTTTAATTTTTTTTTAATGTATTTAAAAAAAAAAAACTTTAAAAAATAACTTCAACTTTACTCGCAAGCAATATATCTTTGAATTCAGATATCGAGTCGTTTACGTTAACAATGATGAGTTAACCTAAATTATATATATTTTTTTTGAAAAATGACTTGAAATAACATGGTTATGGTAAAAAAAAAAAAACCTTGTTCAAAGTAAAATCTAGCTGAGTCAAGCTCCGGATCAATGAGTCGCTTAGATTAACTCTCCTCCAAGGCCAGCCAAAATTTATAACAGTTCTAAAATCACAATTTACACCGTGCCTGCCTAAATAATAAAACCAACTTTTAAAAAAAATTATTTTTCTTTATATATATTTTCAATTGGGCCGATCTCATAACAACAAAATGTAAGCCCAAGAGACTGATTTTTCAAATTCAACCCAGGCCCGTAAACTGATTGGGCATAAAAACAAGAGTTACAAAAAACTTGTTTGTTGAGAGTGGGATTTGAACCCACGCCCTTTCGGACCAGAACCTTAATCTGGCGCCTTAGACCAACTCGGCCATCTCAACTCTTGTTGACTCTCTTCATCTAACTTAAATAATAATAATTACGAACTCACAATGGCTTTGAAGATGTGCAATGAACCATTGCGGTACTGATGCATGGATTGGAGCCCTGTCGGAATCACCGAGTCGACAAGACAGACCATCGAAACCCACTGGCCTCTGTTTAGCGAGTCACCGACAAACATGAGCCTCTTGTTCCTCAGCCTTTCCAGCAATACTGTGGCATTGAACCTACCTTATTAACACGACACAAGAAAAAAAAAAACATTCCACACAAAACTCAAAAACCATAGCCAAAGATCACAACCTGCATAATGCATCTTATCAGTCACCACAAAGAAAAGTAATAACACCATCTGTTTGATGAATTTACAGACTGGTAATAGAGAGATGTAGTGATTTATACCTAGGAAGGTCACACCGGTGTGGTTGCCACCTCCAGTTCTGATAGTTCAAGTCCTTTCTCCCAAACTTCTCACAAGCTAACTGATCGGACATGAAGGTGCATGCCTTCTCCTTGTATAGAGGGTAAGATTTGTTATCAAAAACCCATTTTCCTGAAAACAAATTGCACCTTGACGACAAATCATCAGAGCTTTTGCTTTTAGTCGCATCTTCTATGAGCACCCCACTGTTTTGGGTTACATAGATGGAAGCTATGACTAGGAACGCAACGAGAAGTGCGATAAGGGAATGGAAGCTGCTTCTGACCCCCCATGTCGCCGGAACCATCAGCTGCTTCTTTGCCATCTTCAGTTTTGCTGCAGAGTCTCTCCATGTCATCTCATTCTCCCTTTTGTAGTTCTTCGGGAGTTGTTGAACATCCTATGTCTTGATTTCCTTTTCAAAGGTTAGGAGAAGTGGGTTTTGAATCGGAAGTAGTTTGCTGCGAAAGCAATAGTTAGAAGGGTGGTGTGGTAGGATTACAAAAGTACCCCTTCCATTTCTTTTTCTTTTCTTTTTTGGCAAGAGGCCATGTACTCATAAGTTTCTAATTATTCAATATTTCATGTAAAACCTATCTATCTATCATCATCAATATTGTAATTAGCTCTATCCAACCTCAAAACGACCTTATAGTGGGGATGGGCCACCCTGATGTCGTTCACAGCAGAAATCACTAATTTTTTCCCCATATATATATATATATTGATGATTTGATTTGTAATAGGCAAATGCAATATTCCATGTGAGTAAATATATGTATGTTGAGGGACTGATTTGTAACTAGACAAATCCACCAAGCTGTAATGCATTATTTACTCAATTCTTTATGGTTAGAGCTGAGTTGTTGTTCTGTAGGTCAAATAAAATGGATATATAAGCTGCAGGTCAGGGTGGTTACCGTCTCAACATCCACGTATTCGTTGCCTTCAAGTTGCCTCAATTCTTTTATCAATATTTATATCTTCAAATTAATTCTTTTATCATTATTTATATCTTCAAATTAATTCTTTTATCAATATTTATTCATAAAGCCACCCACAGATGCACATGGAATTGATTCTATAAATTTTCCTCCCCACACAACAGACTAACATGCATACAGACGCTCATGTATTGGCTAGAATTCGGTACGCTCAATGATATAGAAGCTACGTGGCCGGTCCTAAATTATAGATCCCGTGGACTTTATTATTTTGCAAATTTTACATTAAAAAAAATAGTTCTTTTAATAATGGGGAAAATCCTTTTACATGCTATTCTATTGCACAATGTATTGTAGGTGGGGGTCAACTATTTTGTTTATTTATTTATTTATTAATTTCTTCGGATAAAATATAAAAGTCCCACTAGTGGGTTTCATGTTGCTTTCCTCTCTAACAGACTTAATTATTGACAAGTGTGTGTTTGTGTATATATATATATATATATATATATATATATATATCAATTAATTTCTTATCTTGTTGTTAATTTAAAACGTAACCATCCGATTGATATCTTACGTAACATGAACAATCTAGCAACTCCTTTTAATTGGTTAAACTCCTATAAATATTTTCATGCGAATAAATGCTACCTAGAAGTTAAGATGCACAATCGACTTAAAAAGAAAACTAAAAACTTTACTCGTTTTAATGTGAAGAAAGATATAACTAGATTGTAACAATGTTGTACAATTTTTTTTCCTAGTTAATCAATGTTTTTTAAAATTTAATCATTTATATTGAATTAAATAAAAATAAAAATTATTTATTTATTTTGGTTGGTCTGATATAGATTTCTTGCTATGTCGCTAAGAGATTCTGATGCTGGGATAATACTCGACTTGAAATATAGAATTTAATTTTATTGATTTAGAATAATTAAAGTTTTAAAAACTAAATTTGAAACTAAAGAAATGCTCAACCCTTTTTTTTCTTTTTTTTTCTTTTCAAATTGAATTAAATTGAATGAAGAAAGAAGTAATTGGCGTTTATATGTAAGGTCACTACATCATGGAGGGCATTTACACCAAGCTTTAAAGGTGATCTTTTTTGGTACCATTGGAATCATCTTGACATGACTTTTCTTATATGATGGTGAATGATTATAGGGAACCCTTAATGTTAATGATATTGTAACCTATTATCCTTTTCTCTTTTTTCCCCTCTCCACTCAATTTTTATTTCTGATTCTCTTCAAAGTAACAAAGTGGATTGTTATTCTTTTGGATGTTAATTTTGATATTTATTTTTATTGTTATTTTTAGCAATAATTATATTTGATTTCACAAAATTGATGTTTAATAAATCATAAAATGATGTTTAAAGTCATGAATACATGAGACTACTTGGGATGAAAGAATTATTAATTTTTTTTATAGAAGTGCAACATAAGAAAAAGACTTAATCCATTGTGGATTGCAATAGTTACCTAAAATTCCTTTTTTGTTCTTTGAACTTTTTTAGTCACTTGACTTTTTTTTTAATTCAACCCTTTCACATTAAGTTGATTTGGGATTGAACTTAATGGTTTATTTTGGCTAGCTTGATATGAGATTCGTGCATTGCCAAAAACATAAAAAAAAATCAATAATATGCCTAATGGCTTTGCCATGATACTATAATTTTTTTTGTCAAGATTGTACCATTTAGGCAGCTAAAGAGCAATGGAATCCAATCATGCATGATTAATATGCAACTGTCTAATTCATCTTTTGTCATGAATCTAAAGCTCATGGTTGGACCTTTGATTTTTTTCTGCTTTGATGACTTGTTCAATTCTCTCATCTATAATTACCATAACGGTAACATGTAAGGTAATGGTTCCCTTAAGATGCTTGAAATACAAATATTTAAAGGTGTTAGGAAAAAGATTAATCATTTTTTTCTATCATTGGCAGGTTCATTTGTGTGACCTTCTAATGCCATCTTCGAGTGTATTTGTGGGCATATTCCTTGTCTTCCATCCTTATAACCAACAAGCTAGATCTATTTGGGGCAATATCCATGTTGAATTTGTATTATTAAATAAAGCCTATACCAAATCTCTCCACCTTCTAATCTTGGTATTATTTAACCTCATGAACCGGGCTAGCATATGGTCAGTTAAATTTATTTTGAAAGAAATACATCGTCAACTTTTCATTGCGTACCACTTTTGTCATTTTATTGAACATCCCTTGAAGTAACTTATAGAGTATTGTTGCGATGTTGTGGCCGCACAAATTAATTACTCTAGCTTAAAACAAAGCACACAAGATAGAATAGAGCAAGCAATGGATCGATCCCACGAGGACGTTTTAATTCATATTTTTGTGTTATACACTATGTAATTGGGGGGGGGGGGGTGTGGAAACTGTCTAGGCTAAAGCAAAGGAAAACGAAAACTAAGTGAAAATTTAATAAAACCAAAATTTATCAATAAAACAAACCTTGGTCACAAGTAAACATCTACCGACAGAAATTAGAACTGAGCATGGAAACGAAACATGAATTTATATTTTGAATATTTATCTCTTCTCATTTGTTAGTTAACGGATCTGTCGTATAACTTACCTTAACCATCAAACAACCACAGTGTTCGCACTAGTAATTTAATTCAATGACAACCTTAATAACTAGATAAGTTGATTAATCAAGAAACATAATTGTTTACAATCTATGTTTGATTTGATTGTCTGTTCTCTCTAAGATTAATAATATAGATCCACCACAATTATTAATTCAGTTGCTTCACAAGTTCATATACCATAACTCCGGTTTTGATATCAAACTTAGCAATAGATTGTCTACAATAATAACTTAGAGTTCACACTAGTAATTAAATAAACAATCATAGAAAAAATAAGCATAGGAGAACAAACATATTCATCATATAAACTGAAGAAAAGGAAAATAGATCTCACAGTTCTTGAAATCTGAAAATTTCTGTGTCTTTGCAACCAAGAAAAAGAGTTTAGCCCTGTATGTTTGTTAAACAACTAATTAAAAAGATGGAAGAGTGCATGATTTCGTTTGGAGGAAGAAGATGAATTTGTTGGCTTATCTTGCAGGTCAGCTCCCTTTGCTCTTTCTTTTTATACATAGGAAACCTTAGTCTTTAAAATACAAAATAGCCCTCCATTAAGTTGACAATATACATTTAAGTACGTCAGTAACTATTTTCCTAAGAAAAAAGAAATAGCCTTGTATGAAATCTTCAAAATTTGACTTATAGGAGTTGAATTGCTAAAATAAAAACTTCAATGCCAGTTTCGATGCTTTGGAAAGTAACTGGAACTCGTTTTTTCACGAAACATGTTTGCTGGTAAAATTTAGTTGTTATCTTCCAAAATTCATATAGCCCTCATATGACATTGTTATGGCTTTAATTTACACCATTGATATATGCTTGAGTTAGGAATCCAAAACAATGGAGTTTGCATCAATTGGCTATTTGTATCTTGAGATATTCAAATCAAAATGGTCAAAGGTCAACACTGACAGTTTCTGAGATTTGACTTTGAAGGCTGATATTTCAATGCTCTTTATTTTTTTTATTTTTCTTGCATTCGATTTCCAGAACGGTATGGATGTTAGCTTTCTAATTCCATTAAAATTACTTTATTTTGATCTCTAGAGCTTACGTTCTGTACAAAATATCGATTGAAGGTCAAATTTGTCAATCTCCTCCAATTACCTCCTTTTTGCATCTTTGATCCAAAAATACCTTTAACACATAAAATAAAGAATATCAAGGCAGTTTATACATAAAAAATAGATAAAACACTAGGTAAATGTGGATGAAAATATCAAATAATATAGTTGCATCAAGCATTGGCTACCATTGTATTTTATAAATCATATACTCTAAATTCTTTTGGCACCATCACATTAGAGACTAAACGCATCTTAACGACTTTAACAAGATCATACAAATCAACCTTTTTAATTTTTTTTCTTTCTTAAAAGGAAACAAGCTTATCATAATTATCCTCCTTCACTACTTTTCCTTTATGGGCCTCCTCGACATTCAGGTCTACCATAAATGGTATCCTTATTAAAAGTATTAATTGGGTAAATGGTATCTTTAGTAAATTAGGGTTGGAGACCAATATTTTGTAATGCTGTTAACTATGTACTAACTATAGGTTGAGTTGAAAGCCCCTCTCCCGATATAGACCATATTGTTTGCTAGAGTAGGCTAGTAATCCTTGCAATATCGCTCTTCATGCTTTCTATCTCATTTTGATACTTATCTTCCGACTAGGCCTTTTGAGAGGTTTTTTTTTTTAAAAAAAAAAACAAGTATTGTATGTTAGATAATATAGAGGACCTATATTTCTCCTTCAAGTTAATAAAGCGACAAAATAGATGGAAATATATGATTTATTGTATATGTAATTTGAAAAAAAAAACATGTTGACGAATTAGAACAAGTTTTCTTAGACAACTCACACTAAGGACTTTGAACTCATATGAACTTTGATCGATTTGGAAAAACAATCATCACCTCATTGTAATGGCCTTTTTCAAACTAATCTTTGTATCATTGTTAGTAATGTATCCATCATCTCACACTTCCTATAAGAATCGATAAAGATTTAATAAAATCATAAAATAAAATAAATATATGTGACATGTTATTTATTTGTGTTTTACAAGGATATGTCCTAAAAGATATAATCTAGCTCATAAATGATTCGACCTTAGCTTGTCTAGGTCTAAGATTTTCAAAGTCCCAAATTGTTGAATTACTAGTGGGGAAACCCAGTCTCTTAACCTTATGCACCATGAGCATGAGAAAAAATCTGCGATTCCTAGCATATGGGGTGAGTTTTAGTCTAAATGGGAGTTCAAATGAGAATCAGTAGGTATAAGTCACACTCATAATCTCCTTATCTAATCTTAAAAGGAAAGAGCATTTATAGTTTTTTTTGTAAAATGGATGAAAAAGTCATAAAAATTGGCATGCATGTGAATACATAAATTAAATATCATGAATAAATATTGGTAAATAAATGACAACAACAAAAATATTTACAAGAAAATAAATTTAAGAGTGGACAACATAGTGTTAAAGAATAATATAAATCATATTTTGGGACCTCACCTATCAGCTTAAGCTTTTAGGTGAGATGGTTCTTTAACATGGTATCAGATCCTTGTTGACCTAGTAGTCACGAGTTCAAATCTCATCACCCATATTTTATTTGATAAAAAACAAGCATAAGGTGATGTGGGTCTGTGCAAGTTTCAAACCCAAAGGGCTTTCACTTGAGGGTGTGTGTTAGAGAATAATATAAATCATATTATGGGGCCTCACTTACAAGCTTAAGCTTTTAGGTGAGATGGTTCCTTAACATGGTATCAGAACATCCCAGAATATAATTTATATTATTTTCTAACACACACCCTCAAGTGAAAGCCCTTTGGGCTTGAAACTTGCATGCAGACCCACTCTACATTGTGCTTGATTTTTATCAAATAGAATGAGGGTGGTGAGATTTGAACTCATGACCGCTAGGTCAACAAGACTCTGATACCATGTTAAGAAACCACCTCAGATTTGAACTCGTGACCGCTGGATCAACCAGGCTCTGATACCATGTTAAAGAACCATCTCACCTAAAAGCTTAAACTTGTAAGTGAGACCCCATAATATAATTTATATTATTCTCTAACACATAGCAATCAAAAAGAAAAAAATAGGAGAAAATAAAACTAGTAATTGAGCTTAACCCTAAAGTTTTTAATGGAATCATCATTTTGTCACACCTCGGTAGACTTCGGCCTCAGACTCCTTTAAGATCGTGGGGGAAGATATGACATGAAGAAAAATTAAGAGTCATTACCTAAAAAAAAACTAGGGATCTTAAAATATATATTGGTTTTAAAGATTCAAATAAATGGTTAGTTATGTTTAAGGGAAGAATGACGTCACCCTTATAACATCTTTTCTTATGAAAAATTACTTTTACTATGCGTTTTTTTCCTAAATACATCTTTTTGATTGGCCTTAATTATATTTATTTTTTTATTTAGTTTTTAGTTATTTTTATGAAAAGCTCAATGTAGAAATACCTAAAAATATGAGACTTGTCAATTTGGTTATTCTCAAAACTAAAATATTTACACCAATCCCTTTTAAAAGGAGACCTGCTGATTTAGTTATTCATTAAAAAATATCATTGTTCCACTTCTATAAAAATAAATAAATTGAAGACTTGTTATCTAAGCCACTTCTATAATGGGTAAAATTGGAATGGACCCATATGAGTGGCAAAATTGGCTATAACTCTTTTGTTCAAAACATCTTGTAGCTTCAAAACATTTTTTTTTTTGTATACTTAGGCTAATGGATTTTGGATAAGTTTTCATAGATTTAATAAACTTGTTATTTTTTTGTCAAATCGTAAAATGTTAAAAATATTTGTTTCTTTTCTTAATAAAAAAATAAAGTAAAAATACAAATGCTCTTTTTTATTATACAATGATAGAATATGCAAATATATTTTTTAAAAAGACTTGGCCATAATAATAATAATAATAATAAAAGTAGACTAAATTAAAAGTCTTTCCCTTTATACCTTGCTAGTTTACTAAAATGGCCAGGACTTGAAGCTCAAATGAAAGGGAAAACTCCACCAGAAAAATGGGTAGATTTCAACCCACGATCTTTCAATGCCAAACAACAAGGTAACTGAGTAAGCAAACAAAAATAAAATCCATGGAAGGCAGAGTCAAAATAAAGTTGTAGTCTTGAAGGACCCAATATTGGATTGATTTTTTTACCCAAAAACTCACAAACTCTTTTCTTAAAAAATGATTTAGTTTTTTTTTAACAATAAACAATAATAAAATATAAAATGATACATCATTGATTAACATGAACAACTCAAATGTCTTAGTTTATTTTGTACTTAAAATTATAATGTGATTAGTTTATATCATTCCACAACGCTATAGAAACATCTGTGCATATATATATTTTTGTATATTTATTATGTAAAAATATTTTTTCAAACATTGATTTAACATTTGGTAATCTATTGATTGTATTGAATTTAACAATGTAGGAAAGAAGGGCTAGAGAGTATATGGTGGAATCCCCTTTTTCATGACTCATAACATGATATCTTTCTTATTTTCCTTACAACATCATTACAACATGCATACTCATTTTATCTTTTTATAAAGTAAAATGGTACATGTTTTTACTGTAGCTACACCATTGTTTATCATCTCATATTTTATTATGGATTATAATAGTAGAATCTGTATAACTCTCAATTTTATCTTCAAACAATTTTTTTTTTTTTTTTGTATA
Source organism: Salix purpurea (assembly GCA_027405865.1). NCBI lineage: Eukaryota > Viridiplantae > Streptophyta > Magnoliopsida > Malpighiales > Salicaceae > Salix > Salix purpurea. The sequence goes on along the minus strand of JAOWLH010000002.1, from coordinate 10,254,906 downwards.
ATTAGAGCTCAATTGTGTTTTTATAGGGGTGAGGATTGAATTGCAAAATAAAGAACTGAAGTGTTGTATATAGGTAACATAAGTGATGAATTTGAATTTATTGGTGAAGCATATTTTTATTCTCCATTTTTTTGTTATATGGTGATTGGGTCCTTTGTGTTTATCAAAACTTTATTTGGGTACTAAATTTCAATCTCATTGTTTTTTCAATCCTTATTAGCTGAGAGTAAAGAGAGGTGATCAATGAAATCTGACCTAGAGAGAGAAAGGTGTTTCAACGATTTTGACCTCCAAAATGCTATATTTTTATACTTCAATATTTGATTGGTTGAAAAATAAACTGCGTAAATAATTAAAAATACATCTTAGAAAAAAACATTATTAACTCAATGGAGTTCATGACATGAGTCATTTAAGAATTGGGATCAAAGCAATCTGTCATTATCTCAATAATGTTTTTTAAAAGTTAAATCATATTTTTATCAATTATAAAGATTGTATTTGAGCCATAAAATTAATCAATTTAATTTAGGTTAAATACTAAGTACTTTAACTAGAAGCTTGAGTTAGACATAAACTAAATCACAAGATTTAAAGAAAATTAATCTTATTTGCGAAGTAACGATAGCCAATAGACTAGCGTGTACTTATTTTACTTGTACCTATAATCTCATACTAGCTAGCTAGCCCCCTATCTTTCTAAACCTATAAAGATATGTGTAAAGCATGGCAAACATCTTGTTTTTTTATATAATATTTATACTTGTTAAAATACTAAATTTTCCCATGATGCACTTGACTATAACAAAAAAAAAACCATAAATAAAATATGAAACAATTCTTGAAAGCTAGTTTAGTAGGTTTTTCTTTTAGGGGTACTTAATCATTTTACTTTTTTGGAAAAGATGAAAAGACTAAAAAGCTCTTGGATGTCAATTTATATTTATATTTTAATTTTATTTTAAATGTAATTAAATCATTTTACTATATAAAAAAAGAAGAAAAGAAAAACGATTCACCCCAACCAATTCAATATGCCAAATTAAGCTTGTAAGAACACCATTTTACCCCTATGTTTTACTTAATTGGCTGCTATACTTAATTGTCTACTATTGTGGTTGACAAAAAACATCATTATACTTTAACAATCCATAATACAATGAGTATTCGTCCACAATAAAACTCTAATCTATTTTAGTTTCTTTTTAATACTAGGAGTGTGCTTGTAAGCTATTATGAAGTCATTTTTAAATTTATTTTTGGGATAATCATATAAAAAAATGTATATGAATACAACAATTTAAATTTTTGAAACATGTTTTTGGTCAAAATAATTCTTTCTTGTCCATGAATATTTTATTGTTTTGATGAAATATTTTTTTTTATCAACAATATGGTTTTTTTTTTAATAAAATCATACTGCATAAAAAAAAGTATTTGGAAGAATTTGAATAATTTAAATTAAGGAGAAAAATATAATTCTTTAGCCATAATCTCATTTTCTTATTCTTGTGTTTTTCTTAATAAATGTGTTTTTTTATTAGAGTCATGCTTTTTTAAACCACAAAATAAATTTGGGAAAATTACACCTTATCATCCTTCGGTTTAGATAAATTACAGTTGTTTATTGAATTTTGAAAAAATATACTTTCCAATCTATTTTCTTAGAAAATAGTTGTTACTTATATCATAACCTAATTTTAGGTTTCTAAAAAAATGGACAAAAAGGACTTAATCGAAGGTTGAAGGACTAAATTGAATTTAGTGGTTAAGGTTGAGGTGTAATTACAATACTAAAGGGTTTAATTGAAGAAAACAATGAGAATTTTGGATCAAATTAAAGAACGATATTGAAGTTGGGTTTAACTTGCAAAATGATTAAATTCAAGGACATAATCAAACTTCTGAGAAGCCTAATAGATTTAATCAAGAGCTTACTCAAAAGAAAAAATAGATTAGAAAGTCAATTTGGATAAAATCAAAAGAATTAATTAAGTTAAAGTGCTTCATTAAACTTTTATGGGTTTAATTGACTTTATTAAGGACTTTATTGAAGTAAAATTAGGTTTGAAGACCTAATTTAGATCAATTCATAAAGATTGAGAGATTGAGGACAAAATTAGAACTTGAAAAGGCCAAAATATTTCAATCAAGATTTTAATTGAAAGAAATTTGAGGATCAAATTAAATAATTTAAAAACCAATGATCACTTTGTAAAATGTGCAGAAATCTAAGGGCCTAATTGAAAAATGATAAGAGTGAATTGTAGGATAAAATTAGAACTTGAAAAGGACAAAATATTTTAAATCTAGAGTTTAATTGACAGAAATTTGAGTATCAATTTAAAGAATTTCAAGACCAATGATCACATTGTAAAATGTGGAGAAATCTGAGGGCCTAATTGAAAAATTATAAGAGTGAAATTGCAAGAACCAGAAGTTGTGGGAATTTGTTTTGAAGTTTGTATAAATTAATTGACTCAATCAAGGGTGAAATTGAATGGATTTCCAAAGACTAGGTTCATTGATCACTCAATTGAAAAATCTCAAGAGTTCAGGGACCAAATAAAAAATACGAGACTTGTTGAAAAAACTCTAATTTTCCTTTAATGGATGACAAGTCATTTAATTTGTAAGCCTACACCCGAAACATGTTATTCAAGTACTACACATTGTTTTTTTTATTCGAAAACAAAATTAAAAAAAAAATCTCAAGTACATATTTCTAGCTCTAATTTCATCCTCACATCTACTTCATACCACATAAATCAAAATCCCAGCTTTGATTTCACCAAAAATACCTGTCAATTCTTTTCTAAGAACACTACTCAACACTTCTACTTGGTGTTTGCATTGCTAGATGAATTTGGATCTTCATTTTCAACAAACAACAAAGATCTCTTTACTATAACTCACAAGCCTTAGAACCTTCCCTTACCGCCAATAAAAACTCCAAAAAACCTCTAACATAAGCAGCCTCGAGGTACAAAAGGACTGCTATAAACTCCAACCTTACTTTTCCCCGCCATGTACCAATCTGCTGACAAAAGAGAGCCTTGTTTTCTTCCCATCATAGCTACACCATACACGACACTGAACACGCCAAAAAAGAATGTCGTTTTGACACCTCTGAATCAGCTGCAAGGCTACATCAACTCTAACTACCTTGGATGGATATGGGAAGGGTGGAGATGGGGGGAGTCAATTATAAATAATAAAATAAAATAAAAGAAAGGCTACATAAATTGTTTTCCCGCACAATAACCCCATCAAAATACAACCAACAAAAAATATTAAAAATTATGGTTCTTCTTTGTAGCAGCAGCAAAAGTGGTTTTTCCAGTCACAGCAACAGCAAATTATCATCTTCCCAGTCACAATAGCAGAAGCACGGCAGTGTCCTCCTTCAGCAGCAGTAGTACAGCTTCTTCGTTGCAGCGGTCCGGCAATAAAAGCTTATGTCTTCCTCCACAACATCGAGTGGCAACCGAGAGCAGCAGCAGGATCTTCAGCAACCATCGTGGATGACATCAACTCCAGTAGCAGCTCCGAGCAACAAAAAACATCAGTTTAGCAGAGTTTAACCTTTGTGACTAGGCTAAAGCCTATGAATGATCTTAAAACCATGTTTGGCTTGACAAAACTATGTAAAACAAAAATGTATCTTCTGGGTTTTTAAGATTCTGTTTTCCAAACAAAGCATTGTTATTGTTATTATTATTAACGACCATTTCACAACTGTTTTTTCAGTCTCATTTTTTCACCCTTTTATATTTAATATTTAAAGTTATGACCTCCATACAAGGTATTTCAGGTATTAAATAAATAGTTATTTTATTATTTAAAAACAACAAAAATCAACAATTTATTTTCTTTGAAAAATACATTTATATATTTTGATTTTGCATATGGTTAACTCTCTAAAAAAATAAATCATATTTGCATAATTTGGCCTACTGAAAAATCACAAATAATAGTGTGTGTTTTAATGCACATTGGATTTGATAACTATTTATTTAAAGCCATAAGAACTTGGCCTACAATTTAAAAACACCTCAAAAACTAATTTATCTAATTAATATTTGGTGTGTGAATTTTATAATGTAATGTATATTCCCTATATTAAATAAAATTAATTGAAAAATGATAGGTTTAATTTATAGACTTAATATTTAGGAGTATAAAATTATATTGTAAAATATATTTTCAAGTATTAAAGATACAAAATAGAAATAAATACATTATTAAGTCTTAGGTCTTATAGTGATTAGGCCTTAGCTTGATAAGACAAAGACCTTTTTGTTGTCGCTTTTCTTTATCTTAGTTATATTAATGAATAGAAACATGATTTAAAAAAAAAAAACATCAATCAGTCAACAATGCAATTTACCAAAGATAAGGTGCATTGAAGGTGATTCTTTTCCCCTATACATTACTAGTTTTCTTATTAAATTTTCATAGATTATTAGATTTTCTAGTGATTATAATACTAGGTGATAACTTACCTTTCAAATCATAATTTTATAATTTATACCAATACATAGAAAACTTTTTGATGTCATACATGCCATGACAACTCCCACTCTCATTAATTATAACAATGACACCCTGGAAATTAAAGAAGCATAACATATAGGGGGCATTTTAGTTATGTCATTTTTAAAAATAATTTATTATGATTAATGTTTTAAAGTGTAATTTTTCAAAACTTGATAGGCAATTGCAATTTGCTCCAAATCATAGAATAACGTGGTTAATTTTCCCAATATATTTTAATAAAAAAAATCATGTAGTTATAATTTAAAACCAAATTATGTAAGAATTTATATTAAAAAATATAAAAAATAAAAAATAAACATTTCATTCTCATTAAATATTCAAGAGATGTTATCTCTTAAGAAATCATACTATGTTTATACATAAATTTTCATAAATAATTAAAAATATTACCATAAAAAGGATGTTATAGTCATATGTTTTTTTTAAATAAAATATTATTATAATATTTTTATTTAAAACAAAAACACTACTTTAAATTTTAAATAGTTAAAATAATATATAAGAAAAATATGGTGGGCCAAGAGTATTAAGCTTTGTTTGGTATTGCTTTTGCTTTTGTGGTTGAGGTTTTAAAAAAACAGTTTCATGAAAAACACTTTTAGTTGCATTTCATAATAATTATGCTAGTGGTTGGTAAAAAATGTGATTAATTTGAGGTTGATAAAAGGCAGTTTTGTATGTTTGGTTATCACGTTTTTCATATTGTCATCAAGTTGTGAATTTAGTTTAAAGGACACACACATATATTTACATATAAATTGTTTTTAAAATTTTGTAGATTAATAATCATAACAATAAAATGTAATTAATAATTCATGAAAAATACAAATATTTATTTTTATTCTCCCATCAAACTAATTGCAATTTTATCACGAATTAAATCGATACATGAATGCCTCTGTGATCCCCTACTATTTGATTGAGGCACAACATCTGGTAACAATATAATTAGTAACAACATTTGTTATCCAGTTGTAGAGATATAATTCCAAGACGAAATCCAGTTGCAAGTTTCTGATTCATAATCAATCGAAAACCAACAAGGTTATGGAGTGAAACGAAGTCACACGTCTTTCCCTTTCTTTAGGACAAGTCTTTATCTACATATTTTTTTATATATAATTATTTTCTTTAAAAAATCAAACTGAGCTCTACCCAACAAAATGGTTCGCCCCAGCCAAATTGGGTCAAAGTCCAGCTTAAAAATATTTGACATGAAACGGTGCGTTGCACTGTTCACGTGAATTAATTCACGTGAAAAATAGTGTCCAACCGACGAAGATGAGAGGATCAATGGTTGACACCAATGGGTAAATGAGGCCGATGTGGTTCTTCCTGTGATGGTTTCGTCGGGAATGGTGGCCTATGGTGGCCGAGAGAAGCGTCGGAAGGTTGACGGTGTCAAAGGAAGAGCTTTTGTTGCTCACTTAAGACTGTTGTTGCTGGAAGAGGAGAGAGAGACTACAACCATCGTTGTTCTAGTGAGAGAAACCTGTGATCGAGAGAGAGAGAGAGAGAGTTGTTGTTGGTCCTGCCGAAGCCAAGGGTGGCAAGGTGGTTGGTGGTTATGCTACAAATTTTTTACGCACAACCATCGTCTTCTTCGTCTCTGTATATTGTTTTTTCAAATGTAAAAGGAAAAGAGAAACGTGCAGAGACGATGTAAACCTCGGTTTGAAACGTAACAAAAGCTACAAAATATTGCTTCATGTAAACCTCGATTTTGATCATGATTTTAGTGGGTCTCATAGCAATATAAATTGCGTTTCATGGATTACCAAATGGGTGCAAACCTCAGTTTTCTTAAAACTCAATTTGCACCACGTTACCAAACGACCACTAAGATAAGCATGCTTCAACCTAGCTTTTTTAAAAACACAAATTCAAGTGCACTTCACCGTGATCAGGCTTGCATATCTAAACTTTTTAAGAAAAAACTCTCAATTATACTTGGGTATACAAGACTAGGCTCATATGCTTTTTTTTCCAACGACATCAATTCATCTTCTTCCTTTTTAACATTATGTATAACATGTCTTTCCAGGGTTGAATGTTTCATTCCATTTTGACTGAAACATTTCATACCAATTAAAAAAACGAGACAAAACAACGTTGTTTTTACCTTATTTTAAATTCTGATCCATTCCGGATTTTTTGGCCAAATACCGGCTGAAACGTTCTAATTTCATTCTGCTTCGTTTCATTTCGGCTAAATAGTATTTTTTTAAATAATGAATAATTTTATAATATCAATATTATCTCTTAATCCAACAGATTGAGATGAAATTTTACGAGGAGTCTCTTGATATATTTATATATATTAAGTTAAAATTTCAGAGCAATCAGAGAATGTAATAATGATCTTGCGAGATTGATGATAACATTCTCGTAATATTATTATACATGTTCATAATTTTGTTCAGAAAAATCATTTTATTGTGTCTTTTTTTAGATTAAATTGCACAATTCTAAATAATTTTATTTATTTTTGAATCTGAACTAATTTTTTTGAGTTAATATATATATATATAGCCCTGAAATGGCGCGCTGGAACATTCTGAAACTAAAACATTCCAATTGAAAAAACAAAGCATCAATCAAAACAGAATTGACAACCTTGTGTCTTTCACCTTGTTAGTTGACTTGTCATCTTCTATAAAAACCTTCACTCACCGTTATTTGGATCCCAAACCCAAACCTTTATATTTTTCAACCAAAAATATCATCTTAGCACCCCTATAACCTCATTTCCAACCAAAAAAAAACCCCACTCTAATTTGTCTAAAAATTCAAAATCAAATCAATTAAAAAATATTCATTGATTTTGAAATACTTTTTCAACATGATTAAAGGTCAAAGCAAGTTGTATTGACACAAAAATAAACCTTTTGTTTTTTATCTTTGAAACGTGAATAATGAAATAGTTCTCTTCTTTTCTATTTCAACGAACGTGAATGATTCCTTCTAACTTTAAGAGATTGAAAAGTGACAAAAATAAAGTTCGACTACCAAATTGAAAATGCTTCAGACTATAGATTAATTGCTTATAAAATATTAACTTTTCATAGTAAAGAAGTATAAAAAATAAACAAAAAAGGAGACACAATATTGCTTTTAGTTTTTTGTGTTATTCAAATAAATATATATTTGATTATGAAATCTAAAATTATATTAGAATTATAGAATAAACCTAAAAAACTATTGATCTTTTCAAAATCATTTTTAGAGAACATGATAAACACAATTACAAAAAAAAAAAAACTCTAATTGTTATGGTAAAACACTATAGCAAAAACCATTGTGCATGCTCTCGCATATCATCGTTAATTTACTGTAGCAATTGTTTTTAATTTTGGATATCAAACTTTTTTTAGTTGATTGCATCATTTTAGAGCCAAATTCATTGCTTCAAATTTGATGACCAGGGGTATGATTGAAAGGAGTCCTATAATGAGAAATACAAAGAAAATAAGTGACAAATTTTGAAATTGAGTAAAAAAGTTCAATTTGATGCTCATACTTTTTAGATTATAACTTTTAGTCCAATATTTTTTTTTTTTTAAAGTTTGGGTCCAAAATATTATTTTCATTATTTTTAGTCCTTGATCTATAAGAGGAGAGATAAGTTTTTTGAATTTTGATGGCAGAGAACTCAACATCAATGATCAATTTTGGTGTGAATAAGTTCTATTTAATGATGAGAGTATATTTTAGGTTTTCTTTTCCCTTCACTTTACTTGTTATGAAATATTTTATATTGAGAATTATTTTGGTTTTTTTTTTTGTTGTTGTTTGGGGCCATATATAGATTTATCAAGATGTTTAAAATGTTTCATAAGTATTTTAGGTCAGAATTGAGTTTTTAGAAGAAAAAAAACATCATCTCCAATTTCCTAGCCCATTTTAGTGGGGATCTAAGGATGACATGTCCACCGTCCCATAACCAAATAAAGAAATAAAGGTCCGCCTACATGGCATGACTTTCAGGCCTACTAGCACCTAACATTTTTATTCTTTTATTTATAATTTTGTTTTTTTGTTGATACCTTTCTTAATATATATTTTTGAATATTTAAATTAATACTCCATCTATAAATTCCCAATTTAATATTTTACAATGTTAATAAAAAATATTAGAAATTAAGACTGACGATGAAATGAGTCAATGTAAAATTTAGAGTGGAAGGAAAATAAATAATTGGAAATATTTTTTTATTAAATAAAATTTTAAGTGAGGCATTTTAAAAGTGGACCGAAGGAAAATAAAAATGATCTAAACATAAAGGAATTGCTGTAAATAACTTATATTGGAATTATATAAATGGTTTTCTCTTAAGCTATGGTTGGCGGTTCAACGAGGAAGAAAGGCTAGGATTGTTTTTCATTTTTCTTCAAATTATGAAAGAGAAACATGAATTGAAACTATATTAAGAGACTAGAAAGGATCTAAACTAGAAATCTAAAGACTTTCCTTGAGTTTTAGAGTTTAAGAGTCAGAATTTCAGGAGTTAGAGGGAGAAAGAAGAGAAGGTGAAGAAAGCTTGATTTCCTTTGATATCTCTCGTGTTAGATGCAAATGATTAGATGCATATCTGTACAGAAAAGGCCATGAGATCTATTCAGCAGCAAGGAACCATTGGTTGAGCCCAGGTAGGTGATTCACACCACTAGTCGTTATTAAACATATAATTCTTAATGATATCTCCACAGTGATTTAAAAATGTAAAAATAATTTATTTTTTATTTTTAATGGGAAGAGAGAAAAACTATCCAACCCAAAGAATGGAAAATAACAAGCATATCAGCACGGGTCTGTCCCAGCGGTAGTTAGAGAACGTTTTTTTTATGGGACCGTGTCCTAGCGGTATCTAGAGGATGCCCCCTTCATGACGCTTTTTTTAAGGGACCGTGACCTAGCGGTATCTAGAGGATGCCCTCTTCATGACACCCTGGTTCGATCTGTGCTTGGTATGCCTGTCACCCCCGCGGTGCCTTACATAGCAGGATGTTCAGTGAATTCGGAGAATAATCGAGTTGCACGCAAGCTGGCCGGACAACCTAGTTATCAAAAAAAAAATAACAAGCATCAAACAACACGTGAGTTCAAATCGATGGACAACTCTTTTTTTTATGCCGACCCAGATTCAATAAAGGAAATAAACTCACTGTTGGACAACTACAATTTGATGCCAGGGTTATTTCGTGGAGAGGCACTCGTGGAAAAGTCCAATCAATGGATGACCATACTTTTTTCTTTTCTTGACGTGGTTTCCGGCTAACTTACTAATTTGATTAATTTTATAAAATTTAAAATTAACAAGATTTTAATTTTATCATTATATTAGTAATCATGAAATTCAAATGGCAATTTTTTTAATATCAAGCTGTTATTAGTGTGAACTAAGTTTTCTAACAAGAGAGAGAGTGGTTGGCGTAGAGCCATTCAAAAGTAGACCATGTTGCAGGAGAGAACATTAAAAGCAGACCCGCCCCCCCCACTTGCACACCAACTTGCTCTACCAAGAAGCCCGTCGTATTCAAAGAGAGATCAGATCAAGTTGCACTCCATCTGTTTGAAAGAAAGTATATTTTAGAGAGAGAGGGCGCAACTTGCTTGAATCTTTTAGCAGATTGTCGAGTTTTCAAGATCAAGTTGCAGCTTGACAGGGCAGCAATTCTTGATTCCCTACACACGTTATTTGTATTTTAATGCATGATGCTTCTACCCTGTAGAAAATGTCAGCTGGAAATGGAAGTTTCTGTCCTACATAATAATGGATGCATTGCCCATCAAGAGCCTTTTCCTTACGTTAAAAATACAATTGTTTACCAAAAAAACTGTCCCACCACTTACAAAAAGCGTCCATGTACGTCGATTGAAAAACAGACAGAAATTTACCCCAAAAAAAGTGACTCCAATTAAAAATTAATCGTAACCCTAATAATCAGAAAATATTCTCGAATTGTAAAGGGTATGTTTAGAAGTAGGGTTAGAATTAATTTTTAAATTACTAAGAAATTATTCAAATTAATTTTATAATATATTTCCAACAAAAGAATCATTTTTAAAAAGAATGCATATCACCGCACGAGGGCATCAGTTACTGTTTGCATATTCTCAACGCTTTCAACTTGCCCCATGCCTGGTTACCTGGCTCCACGTTTTCCTCATAAATAAACTAGTTAATTTACATTGTCTGAGTAAATTGGTTCACTTTTATATTTTTAAAATTTTAATTAAGCTTTTTTATCAAGCTTAAATAAATAAAAAGAAATCCAGATTAGCATGTGTGCCTTGGTACCATGTAAGAGCATCTTTATAATTACTTTGTAGTACAGAATCATGTGTATGATCACAACTAGCAGCTCGATTTTGTTGCTGACTATACGAGGATTAGCATCTAGATCATTATATATATATATATATATATAAAAACAAAGAAGCAAACAAAGAAGCAAGTTGCTGCGCCATCCACGGCCGTCGGCAATCGTACAAGTCCCCAGCCAATATGCCATTGCTAAACCTATTATATTTGCTGATAGATTGTACACTACTCTTTATGTCATGATCCATACAGAATAAAAATCTCGAGTACCATTGTCGATCTTCGTCAAATCTTTTCATTTTTTCAATGCTAGAAGCCAGCTTTTCTGCACTTACTTGAACGGAGATCATTATCTCTTCGCGCACCAAAATGATTCTAATTATTATATTAATCCCCGCCAAAAGCTGCCATTAATTTTTATGATTATATAACTATATCATCGGCGTTAATGGCAGCAAGAAAAACAAGAATGCAAGGGCTCTAGCAGTGATGATCATGTCGAGTTTAATGCCAAAATACTTCACAAAATGCATGCTAAACACGATAATTAAAACTAAATAATCAAGAAACTGGGGTGTTGGAATTATCATTGGCAAACCCGCACAGAATTCTCACAAAAAAGGTGTTTCACCAAATCATACATTTCCATATGGAAGAGAAAAAATCAAACCCTAAATGTATTTATAAAATTATAGCAGCGAGTATTTTTACTATCACTCACGATGACGATGATTTATTATTGCGTCTGTTCGAGTTCTCGGCGATCTGTGCCAGTGACTGCAGGTTGCACCGAACTATGGTGTCCACGAACACACACGTGTCCTCTTTAGTGTTTCCTGGAGGAATATCGACCGCGTAAGACTCCATGACGACGGTGCCGTTCCCAGCGGGGGACGCGTGGAGGGTCGTGACCGACTTGTAGTTCGCAAGCCTGTGGTCCCCGCCAACGACACTAAAACTGATGACATGCCGTTCATCGTCGAGGATCTCGAGGCGTTCGGTGCTGTTGGCAGCTGGGAGGCCCGAGATAACGTGGACTTCACGGAGAGTGCCCACGTCACCGTCTCCGAGGATGACGTGGCAGCTCTTGACGAAATGCTTATAAGCCTGCGGGTTGTCGAACCTGCGAACGACAGGCCATACGGTGGAGATTGGGGCAGCGATCTGCTGTACCACGGCGGAGCAGCACTGGTTGGGGCCAACGGCGTGGGTGTGGTAGCGCGTCACGGTCTCTGGAACTGGGGTGGCGTCGCATGGCAGAGGGGACCACCGTTTTTGGCATGAAATCGTGGTGGTCGTGCTGGTGGTGTTCAGGTTTGTGTTCGTGGTGGTGTTGTTGATTCTATGGATTAAAAGGGATGACCTCTGAGGATTAGCAGGCATATTTTGGCTTTCTTGTTTGTAGTGATGGTTTATGAGAGGTGGGGTTCTCAGGTTCTTGGTTTTCTCAGAGGTTTTAATGTATTTTGGAGGGTTTGTGTGAGTATGTATATGTATATATACATCAGAGAGAGGAAGGGAGATGTGGTTAGTCACTTTCAAACTCTGAGAGTCATGGATACGGTACCGGTGACCTGGAGGTTTTATGCAAATGGTGAGGGAGAGGGGTGGAAGGGGCGGGTGGGTGCGTTGGATTTACTCATGGAGAAGAAGGGAGTTGAATAAATAAAAGAAGGTGATGTTGAGTGTAATAAAATAGTGCCTGATTCGTGTGCATAAATTACTAAAGTGCCCTTTTAAAAATAGAAGCAAATTACTAACATGTCCTCACGAAAGCAAGGGATTGTAATATGTAATACGTGTTTTTGTTGCTTTATTTGCAGTTAATCTCTTATAGACCCATACAATCGAAAATAAAATATACTCAGAAATTATTTTTTTATTTTTCTTTTTAACTAGATTTCTGTAGTTATTTTTTTTTATTCAATAAAATTATTATTGTTATCGACCTGAATTATTAGATTTATTATAATTGGTATCAAAATAATAGATCTATACAGAAAAAAAAAAACTAAAATCTCAAAGTTTATTCAAGCAACTACGAGCATTGAAACAAGCAAGAGGATATTAATCTACACTTCGAAAGAATTAATGCAACAACTTTAAAACATGTCAGCTAAAGGAACTTACCTTGACCTTAAGGGTAAGGTTTTTTGACTGGGGTTGGCGTTGTAACAATCGTAATTTTGACTTGCTCATATTTGAATATAAAATTATCAAATTAAAAGCTTTTAAATTTGAAGTTAATTTTCTTTTTTATTAAAATACATTTACAGGCAATTGAGAAATTAAGAAAAACTTATGAGGACTTTCTATTAAGTCCTTTAAGAATTAAGAAACTTTGAATATACCCTTATAAAGGCTCGAACAACCTTGAATATGCTCACAAGTTATACTTTATCTCTGTTGTCTCAATTCCTTTACTTTACTGTAACTTCACAATCCTAACAGTTACAAGGTAATTTTGAAAAATAATCCTAACAGTTACAAGGTAATTTTGAAAAATATATTAAAATGATAAAAAAAATTATATTTTTTTGCTTAAAATATATTAAAATAATCATAATCTTCGAGCTAAAAACTATTTTAAAAGCACACAAAAATAGAAGGAAAAACTATCCCAAACACACCATCAAGTCCCCAGCAAATAATACCTAGCTACTAAATGGGGTGATAGGGCAACAAAAAATAATCGTTCCATGCACAAGGACTTTAGAGTCATTGTGCTCCCTCCCTTGGAATTTTTATACTGGCCAGAGAGAATGGCAGATTCGTGATTTTTCGTAGAAAATCAAGTACAAATTGGCAAACTGGCTTCAAATGGACGATCAACTTGCTGAAGAAGGCGTGAGCCGAGGGATAAGATAAGCATTTTGAAGTTTGAACTGCAACCCATGAACAGTACAGATTTAAGGTATAAAATAAATAAATAAATATTTTCTCTAATATTTAATAGTAGCATGTCTTTTGTATAAATAATTTATTTAGCTACCAGGTCCGTCTACTATTCCATGCCCAGCCATAGAAATTCTGGTTTGTTTTATCAATTATCTTATTCTAAAATAATATTCTTTTGCTCAAAATTAATATGTTTTTAGTGGATAAAAAATATTATTTTAATATATTTATCTAAAAAATATTTTGAAAAATAATAGGATAATACAAAACAAGTCTTTTGATGTTGCTTTAACGTGATTCTTTTATATTGTATTTTGTTTTCGGACACCGAAAAGAACCAAAATTTGGACCCCATTTTTCTGGTGGTGAACAAGAACAAGTTGGACCCTTTAGCACATGATCCTCAGGTACCGTGCTATAGGCCTGGGACCCATGAATATTTGGTCATGGGATGAGCCGTCTCTGTTCATTGATGATTAATTTTAACCGTGATTGTTAAATCTAGCAGTTTGATTGGAGGGATTGAGATTTTTCCATAATTTAGTTTTTATTTGAATTAAAAAATTATCTCGGAAAATCTAGTTTTTATTATAAAAAACAATCCCGAAAAAATGATATTGTTATAATAAAAAAAAAATTGATATAATCGACCGGTTCGACATTACATTTCAAAAATGTTTTTTAAAAAAATCATTTTATTTTTTATTTTAAATTTAAAAAAAAAATAGTGTTTTTAAATTATTTTTATATACCGATTCCAATAATGTTACCTCAATCCTATCGCAATAAATCAATCAGCCTCCCTCTTTTCTACATCAGTCCCAAATCAGATTTGGACTTCATGGTTTGCTTATGACGTCCCTTCTTATCATCTGCCTTCTGTTTCTTTCATAGCCCACTAGGAATTTCATGTTCTCTAGGTTTTGTTTTTAATGTTCTTTCTGATCAAAGAATGGAGATTTGTTTCTTATGGAGGGATTCTCTCTTATCCCTCTCTCAAGTCCGTCTTCCCACTTGATATTTCAAATCGCACAAAAATTGAATGGAGACGTATTCATCTTGTATCTAATCATATAATAAAACCTAAGTTCTAATAATAAACACACTTAATTGAATTGAGGATTCATTGTAGCTATGGACTTGGTGCGTTATTCACTACAATAATGGACCGTCATTTATGGTCTTCGCAAAAAAAAATGATTATTAATTTGTGTGTGGTGTTTTTTTTTCTATATAGTATTTCTATATATATAGTAAAATAACAAAAATACCACCAAGACTAAAAAGAAATCAATGTTCTGGGTAGGGGTATGTTGGTGTTTTTGTTTTTTCATATATAGTGAATTTGGGAATGTACCCTTGAATCCAAGAAATTTAATGCATTTGGGTTATAGTCTTTTGCGGCTATGGTTTTGTTGTTGATTGTTGGTTTGTGTGAGGGTAGAGTAGTAATTTATCATCAAAATAATATTTCTAATTAAAAAAGTTTCAGGGGTGCGTCCAACACGCGGTAGCAAGTGAGTGGCGTCCATTTCATCCAGACAGCAAATGTGACATCGTCTAATGGTCAAAACTACCCTCCCACCATCTTTCTAGATTCGTCACTTTGTCCTCTTTCATTTCGAGTGATAAGTGATAGTTTACAATGGTTGAATTGTTGTCGTTAGTTGTTTGATTTCCCCACTTGAAAAGTAATGTATACTTTTGTCCTCTTTGCTTTTTTACTTTTTAATTTCAGTCCTCATTTTGTTAATTTCTTAATTTGTTATTTTTCCATTTATAGAATTTCTTTTTTTTCAATTTTGTCCTTCAATTATAATTTCTCATGTGTTTTTTTTTTCTTTTTTTCATCTCCAGTCTTTTAATTTCTTGTTTTTCCCCATTCCTATTATAGATTTTTTTCTCAATTTAGTCCCTATATGGAAAATTCTCATATGTTTTGTTTTTACTTCAGGTTTTCTTTTTTTAATTCTTTTTGTTGACACTTTTATTGATTTTTTTTTTTTGCTTAAAATTTCGTCCTTCAATTAATTTATTTTTTTTCTTTATTTTCTTAGTTTGATCCTCAAGCTTTTAATTTTATTTTTCTTTTATTAAAGCTATTTTTTAATTCAATTTAACCATCCATTTGAAATTTTGTATCCCTCTGATTAAGTTTTTCTTCACCCTCATTTTTTAAGATCTTTTTATTTTATTGAATTTTTTCCTAGTTTCATCTTTTGATATTTAATTTGTTAGAGATTCCTCTTTGTATGATCTTATGGTTCCATATTAGTTTATTTATTTATTTATTAATATTGGATTTGTGATTATCTTCAAGGTTTTTCTATGGATATATCTTGATCTTATGACCTAAGTCACGGGTCTTGCATGTTTTTTTTTTAATATAACTTCTTTAGTTGTTTTATTTCTATTTGACCTTTCAAGATATTATTCTAATTTATCTATATACAAACAAAGTTTATTTTTGTAAAAAAAATAAAAAATTAATGAACTTTCTATGTATTCTTTGTTTGATACCCAATAATTAATTATGGACAAGAAAACATCACTAAAAAATATTAGATTATTTTATGCATGTACTTTGGGAACCTTTCAGCTAAATAAAATTGGATATAAACAACACAATATCAGAGTTTATTGGACATTCCTAAAAATTATATATACTTATTTATTAGTGCTTAGAATTGGATACATTGCAACCAATATCAATAGAAGAATGAGCTCATAACAAAAGATATTTTGAAAATAAATAATAAAACATACATAGCATTGGGACATTGATTTATAGAATAGAAGTTATGACGATGCTCCATATAAATGGACCATATAACATGTGATTTGTTTACATGATTGTAGTCTCATGATGAGGAATCACATTCTAATTATGAGTAAATTATTATCAAGTCCTAAATTTTATATTTAGTTATAACTCAATCTTTTTTGTGCAAATCTATAATTTTGTCATGTTAAAATGTTTTTTTAGGAGACAAATGTAAAGTTTACCTACCAACTTGACCCAAGATCCATTGCTGTAAAAAATAGACCAACTTGGTAGGTTAATCTAGGACTTGACTAGCTCGAGACTTTAAATGATCTAGGTTGAAAAAACAAAAAAACTAACCTGGTCAAAAACCAAGCCTTGATTCATTAATTTTCTTTTTTGATATATATTTTTTTTATTAGAATGACATAGTTTTTATTTATTTATCATGGTTTAACAATTCCAATTTAAAACCTAACATGACTTGAATCTAAAATTTTTAAGTGCAACCTTTAAGTAACTTTTGAATCAATTGGAATATCAAATTTTAATTTTACAAAACTTTAGGTTTATTAGAATTATATAAAAAGATCAACTTTAAAGCTTTTAGTCTTTTCTTCCCTCTCTATTTCTTAACCCAATATCATAGGTCTTACAATTTTAATTTAAGACCTGGCATGACTTAAACCTAAAAAGCATTCAAGAGAGAGTGATTAATCATACATTGTATGTGATGTTTATTTGATTTCTTTCAATCATTCATCTTTATATCCATTCATCATCTCTATGTTCATTTAAACTCTACAAATAGAAGGTTTATTCCATATTTATTACAATGTTTAAACCAATATTTTTTTAACAATTTTGATATTTTTCATGAATAACCATGATAAATCTTTTCAAACTCGAGTTTATGGCACTTGATATAAAAAGGTAATAATTGCTTATCATGGATCTTTGATGCTAGATTTTATATGGATGTCATGGGTATTGGAGATCTCATTAAAAATAAAAATGAAACATCTAGTCAAATAAGGCAAATGTCATGATTTTCTTACACCATCATCTTTGTGAGGTGTTGAAAGTTAAGTATCTCACAATCAAATATCACTTTATTCTTTGACAAAAATTGAAAGAAAAATATGACCATTAAAGAAAAACTATTATTCCAATTCTTGTTATGATGAGATAGATTTATGACTGCAGGATTTTAAATCATTAAGTGAATATAATTCTGCAATGTTTAAATTAGCTCTTATTTGAAACTATATAGAGATAATATCATTGTTGGAGATACATTAGAAAAATAATTCTTTACTCTTAAGAACTTGAACTTGCTTTCATTATAGCAATATAAAAAATAGGGTTTTAAGAAATACTATGAATTGTTGTCTTCTTATGGTTGAATAAGATAATAAACTTTTGATGAAAAATCATGAATCACGACTGATTGTTTTAGCTTCATTCCTTAAAGTGAATGCTACCAAATATAATAATAATTATGGTCATTATGATAGTTATAGTAGACGTCGTGTATGAGCAAAGATAAATTAATTTTCACAACTATAATGGTCATAGTTCTAACAAACCTTAATAAAATAAAGAGAAATAATAAAAAAATATATACAAAAAAAATAATACAAAAAGATGGACAATATATGTTATAAGGGTGGAATGAATTTTCATTGGTCAAATACCTGCCATTTGACCAAAGATCTTGTTGATTTATATAAATCTTCAATGAAACAAAATGAGAAAGAAATATAAATAAATTTTGCTCACCCACGTAAAGACAATAATTATATTTATTTTCGTAACCCAATTTTTGGGTTACTCCCCAAAATAAAATAAAAATGATAAAAATAAAATAAAAAGGGTTTGGCGTTGTCAAAAAATCGCAGTGAAAATTTTGAATATTTTCTGAGCTGAATCATATCTCTTTTGTGCCCAAAAAAAAAGAGAGAAAATACAAATTCGAGGTAAAAATTAAGTCAACAATCATAATTATATTTTGAATAAGCCAATTTGATTTCATCATAGGCCAATTTAAAGTATAATTATATATCAAAATTAATTTAGAATCCAATTGAAGGATTTAATTAAGTGCAAGGACTTAGTTATACTTTAAATTGGTAAAATCAATTTTATTTAAGGCTTGATTGATAAAAATCAAATTCTTGAATTTAATTCGGGCTCAATTGAGAGGATTGGAATTTTTGGAGACCCAATTGAATTTTTCCAAGCTAAGTGTGCAAAATTAGGGGTCAAATTGAAGAGAATTGAAAGTTTAATGGTCAATTAAGGGTCGAATCGCATAAATCAGAAGCCAAAGACCAGAATAAAAAAGCCGCATACATTTAAGGCTAACATCGAAATTCTGACGGGGATATAATTGCACAAAATTAAAAGTTTAAAACCAATTGAGGATGCAATTAGAACAATTGCAAATTAAAGGACCAAATTGCAATTTTCCAAAGCCAAGATTGCATGTGCCTGCACTGTTCCGACATCTGTACAATGCAAAGCACAGTACTACAACCCATAGCCTTTGTAAATTCAGAGGCAAAGGCAGTAACCTCATGCAATATGCGTGAGAGGTGCCTCTGCCCCTATAAATACAGCCATGGACGCTGCAAAGAGAGGGGGAGAAAAAAAACGAGCGTAATTCCATGTAAAAAGGGAGAGTTTTACACAGAGGAGAGTAGGAGAAGAAAACGGATAGGGAACTGAAGAGAAAAAAATAGAGAATTACATGAAAGAGAAAGAAAAGGAGAGGTGAAAAACAGAGGATGAGTAGAGGTGCAAAAACCAGGAAAATTTACATAGAGAAGGAGACAACAGAACACGTCGACCATCTTTTTATCCTCCTCTTTCTCTCTCCCGTCAATATAGCCAAAAACCATCTTCATCTTCCTCGTCTCCGACAGCCAGCCTCCATCGCACAGCAACAGCTCCTTCTCATCTCGTCAGCAGCAGAGCCAACTCTCTCTCTCCTCCAGTCGACATTTCTCTCTCTAAAAAATAGTAACATGCAACAGCTCCTCCTCTCCTCCAACGTCAACTGGCTGCTCACCTAGCACCACCATCCTCTCCACCGTCATCTCCTTCACCCAAGCCACCCAGATGTGACCTCTGGCGAGGCAATAACAACCACAACAATTGCACCGACGTTAAAGAAACCAACTTCCGATGCCTCCTCCGGCCACCACATGCCTCCGTTTCCGACGCCACCACCGCAGGGAGAACCACCTCGATCTCCTCTACCCGGAGGAAGTAGCAGGTAAGCCTCTCGTCATGGTTAGTCGGCCACCATTTACCGTGCATCGTCTTCTTCAGTGCTGGGGAGTGAATTAATTCACTCCCCCGTTAGGTCGTTTGGGTCGTGTTCAGTTCCCAGCCCAACTGCAAGGGGATGGGCCTCTCGGCTCATCAGGGCTGGACGTTCCAGCCCCCAAATGATGGGCCTCTCGGTCCATTAGGGCTGGATAGTCCAGCCCATAATTTTTTATTAGTAGTATTTTTTTTTAAAGGGCTGGATAGCCCAAAAAATATAAAAATGTGTTGTTTTCATGCATACGACTGAATTCCAAGATTTTTCCATGTATATTTTTTGTAAAAAAAATATATTGCATCTTTCTCATATTTTGAAACAAAAATTGGATATCGTAACCAGTTTATGATTATTTATTAGAATTCGGCCAAAATATAAAAAAAATAAAAATTATTTTGTTTTATCTATTGGGGTGTAAAATTACTTTGTAAAGAACACCCACGGATAAAAAGGTTTTTACTACGATGTAAAATTACATTGTAAAGTACATCCATAGATAAAAAAGAAGTTATTACTACAGTGTAAAATTACATTGTAAAGTACACCCGTAGATAAAAAAAGGTTTATAACCGTGATGTAAAATTACACTGTAAAGTACACCCACAAACAAAAAATAGTTTTTGAAAATGCAGTGCAAAAGTTTTAACTTAGAAAAACAGTCAAACAACAATGCAGCTTACCTTAGGTAGCGTGCACTGGGGATTATGCGTCTTCTCCTTACACAACAAGTCCCCTTACCTAGACTCTCACATACCAATAGGTTCCTAGTGACCTTAATTCTAGGTGGCGACTCCTAATAATTATAGTCGTAAATTTTACGGCTATAAACAACCCTATTTTCACCGCGCGCCGTTGTCTCCCCAAATTCGGGAAATGGCAGGGCGTGAAGCGTGAAAAAATCACCGTCGCGACATTTATTTTGGCAATTTAGATATAGCAGGCCTTAATGTTAATGATTTGTTTTAGAAAACTAATGAGAAAGTTGATATTTTTATTAATGATAATATTTAGTTAGTTAAATATAAAAAAATAGATTTTTTTAATCTTTTAGGTGTGTTTCTTTTATGATAGTATATTTTAATGAATTGTGGTGTATTCCCTTCATATTGATTTATTTAATGTAAAGGAATATGTTATAATAATTTTCATATATAACTTTAAGAACTATGTCTTTTTTTGAACTTATTATATATTTATTCCTTTTTGATAAAGAAAACATGGAACTGTATCATACTATAAATGAGTCCAATATCAGTGGTGAAAATATATGCTTAGTAGATAATACAATCATATGTATAATTCTAAAGCCTAAACAATATTTTTCATCTTTGAGAATGATGAAAGAAAAAATAAATAAAATATCATGTTTAATAGTCTTGATTGAAGATTCTGAAAGAACTAATATAATACTTTATAAAGGAACAAGATTTATAATTGATAATGTTTTGTTCTTTACCAAATCAATGATAAATATTCTAAGTTTCAATGATGTGCGTCGCAAAGAGTACCATGTTAGGACCACTGATGACAATGATATATAATATTTTCATAATATATCAAACATCTCTATTAAAAAATAAGTATTGGGAAAAATGTTTGTTTTATCTCCATGTTTGTACTATACAAGTATTAGTACAATTAAAGTCGATGCAATAATGAACCAAAAGTTCAATAAACCAAATAATTTTATTAATTGGCATAATCGGTTGAGTCATCCTAAATCAATAATAATATAAATAATGATTAAAAAAATTCACAACCAATCATTGAAGAACCATAAGATTCCTCAATTTAAATAATTCTTTTGTGTTGCTTGTTTTCAATGAAAAATGAATATTAGACCATCATAACCAAAATTGGGTTTGAATCATTAATATTTCTAGAACATATTCAATGTGATATTTATAGGCTCAATCAACACCATGTGAACCATTTATATATTTTATAGTTTTAATATATGCATTTATAAGATGATCACATGTATGGTTTATTGTCACACAACAACTTAGTGTTTATGAAATTACTTGCTCAAATTATTATATTATAAGCACAATTTAAAAATCATTTAAACGTTGATGAATTTACATCCCAAACATTTAATAATTTTATAATATCACTTAGAATAAACAATGAACATTTTGTTGCTCATGATCACACTCATTTTTTTTAATTGAATGATTTATTAAACACCTCCAATTAATTCCTTGGTCATTACTTATGAGAACAAAAATCCTTGTCTTTGTTTGGGGATATGTTAGTTAACATGAAACAATACTTATATATATTAGGCTAACATCATATCATAAATTCTCTGAATTATGAGTGATTGTTTTTTTATCACGAGTCAAACAATTTCCATATAAGAATATTTAGTTATGCAATATACGTTCCAATTTATAAACTACAACATAAAAGATAGGTCATCAAAGAAGGCTAAAAATATATATTGGGTCTGAGTCCCCATCAATAATTAAATATCTTGAACCCTTAACAAGTAATTAAATTATGGCTTAATTTACTGATTGTAATTTTGATGAGACAACGCTTTTAGTGTTAAAGGAAGAAATTAAATAGTTTAATAAGGATATTACATGAAATACATCATCATTATTGAGTTTTGATCCTTTTACAAAAAAATATGAACAAGAAGTTCAAAAGATATTTCACCTGCAAAACATTAGATGCATTTTTTTTAAACTCAAAATGAGTAACCAAATCTTATATACTAACTTTAAACACCCCAATTTAGATTAAAGTCCTAATAGAACAACTCATTAAATCTAAGACACACTAGAAGTGTATTAGACCAATTGGTTAAAAAGGATACTTGATAAAAAGATGCAAATAATCAAGCTAAGATTATTGATAAGGCAAGCATTCATAAAGATATAAACATAACTAATCATAAAATTCTAAAAGAGGTACAGGTACCTGAATACAATAAAAATTAGGAGATCTCGATAAGTTATGTCTCAATAAAAAAAGAAATATAAAAAAGGATAGAATTGAAATGAGATAGTTGCTAATAAAATTTCTTTATATAATATATTATATCATTAGTGAAAAATGAGGACCTATGAATATAAAAATATTTTATTCAAATAATATTAATCATGAATTAATTGGGTATGGTGATGCATGATATTTATCTGATCTATATAAAAGTCAATCTCAAACAAGTTATGTATTTACATGCTTCTAATTTTTATATAGCATTAGTGCAATTATGCGCTGATGTATCTTGGTAATAATACACGACCAAATATAACATTCTTTATAAACTTACTAGTAAGATATAATTCTTATATTACCTAGAGACATTGAAATTAAATTAAATATTTTTTTATTACCCATGAGAAACTATGAATATAAAATATTTCATTCAAATGATGTTAATCATGAATTAATTGGGTATGTTAGTACATGATATTTATCAGATCTATATAAGAATCGATCTTAAACAAATTATTTATTTATGTGTTTAATGTTTTCTTTTCTATGCAATTCTTAATTATAGAAAAACAAAAACAAAAGCTTAATAGAACTAACTCAGGCTTTAGCATAAACCTGATCTCTTTAGATTTGTGTGTTGGAAGCGATTATATCTAAATTCAGACCAAAATGTTTGTAATGTTGATTCTAGTTTTTTACTAGTTTTATATACATGTATTGTGCTGGGTGAGGATCCATTTTGTTTTAAATAAAAATATTTAGGTCTTAGAAAATTATATGACACTGTCATTAGATCTAAAATTACATTTGTTTTTTTTCTTAAAAAAAAAACATATAAAAAAATTGTGTAATAACAAGTCATAGAAAAAAAAAAAAAACATGAGGCCCAACCCCTAAGCCTCTCGATAGCAGTTCGTGTGGGCCTGAAGTCTAGAACCGTGCAAATGTCCCTGTTTTTTTTTTCTTATTAAAAAAGTGTATGACTCGTCCGTCCTTTAATATTTGTTTTAAAAAATATAACAAATAACATGTCAAATGATTCAATGCAAGGACAATGTCTAACTCTTTGTCTACTAGAAGTAGGCTATGTATGGAACTATAGGCTAAATCCTATTTTTTATTTATTAAGGAAATGAATGATATCATTCATTTATTTTCAAGAAAAATATGACATATGATAGGTCATTACAATGTAGAAAGAAATTGCACCCCCTTGAACTTAATGACCTCCATGCATGTTAATCAATCTAGCTAGAATTTCTAAAACTAAAATGATTAAAAAAATTATTAAGATATTTCATTATTCAAATGAATAGTAAAATACTATAAAAAACCATGTTTGTTTTTATAGTATATAGGTAATAATGTTTAATTCCTTACGTGTATTTTTTATATATCCCGGATGCATTGATAAAAATTTTTAAAGTCCATTTAAATAATTAAAAGAAAAAAAAAAGAACAAATAAATAAAAACCTGAAAAATTGAGAGAAAAAATTAGAGATCCAAACAAAACTCAAGTATAAATGGGAAGGATTGAAAGGGTAATGAAGGATACAGACTTCATTCACCAATATATTCATGTTTTTTTTTCCTTTCAAGTATTGGTTTCTTTTAAATTAAGGGTTACTATCAGCTTTTTAACATAAATTTAAAAAATAAAGACTAATTATTTTAGGTTTAATCATTCAAGAGTAATTTTTAAGTGTATAAAGATTAAGTTTTAAGGATGTTTAGGATTGTAATGAATGGAAGCGAAATTATTAATGGAGAAAGAGATTATATAATTAAAAAGTATTATTGATGATTGGAAATGGGAAAATGAAAATAAAAAATATTAAATGATTGTGTATTTTGATTTTTATAAAAAGAGTTAAACAAAGAAAAGAAACATGAAATTTAATACATTGAAATTGAACACCCAAAACACTAATTGGAAGGTAATGATTCCCTCTCCTAAAAATTAACCCCTATTACAATTTTGATATCAATAACCTCTTATATATTTTAGCTTCATCTCCATCCCTCCAAAAAAATAAAATACATATAAATGATATTTTAAAAGCAAATTACCAATTAGTTTTCTTGAACAACAAGTTTATTTTTTATTTTATTTTTTCCAAAAGCATTTCAAATTCTATTGTGTTTTTTTTTAAAAAAAGAATCATGTTGTGGATCATCTTTCAACTTTAGGGTATTTTGAAAATCAAGATTAAAAGATAGTGATATCTACTTTGGAATATAATATGTTAGCACATGTGATGTGTTATGGTCATTTAGGGCTGTAAATTCTTGATTAGTTGATGACTACTAGAAATCTAGTCTCCTCTATATTTTTGTACTCTTTACTTATATATATATATATATATATATATATATATATATATATATATATATATATATGAAACATAATAGATAATTATACTATTATAGTCTTCTATGATAAAAAAAAAGTATTTGTTTTTGTAAATAAACTCTAAAATACACATTTTTTTTTTGTTTTTGAAATTGTCCTAACATTAAGAGTGGTATCAATTTTTCATTATACTATTTTTGTACAAATATTCACTTTGTGTAAAAAAATCACACAATAAAAAACATTAAATTCTTAAAACAAATGGTGATAAATATAATTTGAATAAAAATATGGATGAAAAGCTTTAGAATTTGATGAAAGTTTTTAATTGAGAATCTATAAATAGTTGGGATCAAATTGATAAAAATATATTTGATGATAAAATTGAAAATATATAGATGAAGGATATTTTTAAAATTTACTAAAAATTAAAATAATTACCACTAAAATATTTGAGATACATTTTGAGTATTGTCTAATGATTCATGGTATCATAGATGAAAAAATATCATTTTTAATAGATATATTTACTATTTGCACTTTCTTTAACTTATAGTATCAAACTAGTTTTATCACTCATGTTATGTTCTGTTATATTGCATGTAGAACTTCAAGTTGATTTTAAGTATAATAAAAGAATGTGTTAATGTATTGAATGCATTTCAAAACATTTTGATTTTGTTTTTTAACTTATAAACTTAAAAATAATGTTTATGTTACAAGTACGATTTCAATTTAGTTTTTAACATGAAAAAAAATCACATTATGTCATGTAATTTAAGTTTTTTAATTGAGAAATTAAAAAAAATATTATTTATGTTTATAAAATAAACTAAAAAATATATAATTGGTTCAAGTTATGCCAAGTTGGATTAAAAAATCTTTAAGCATAAAATAAATGTCTAGGTTATTAGGAACTCTTTAGCATTTCTATTAAACATAGGTCATCATATCAATATTAAAACTTATAGAGTTGACTATTTGCTCAACTCTAATTTTAAATTAAACTGAGTGGGGGTGACAATATATAACTTGGTGGGATTAACGAGTTCAAATTCGGATGATATATAAAAACATAGTTTGTTTTTATTAATTTTTAAAATATTATTTTTAAATATTGAGACAATGACATTTTAGATTTGTTTGATTTTCTCAATTTAACTTGTTAAACCTATATCTAAGATCATGAGCTTCATTATGTTTATAACTTTAACTTTGTACTATAATTTAATATAGCTTTAAAACCTACTTTAAGTAAAACTCAAAGTTATTTTTTGACAAAGTACAAAATATACCATTGTTACATATATATTTTATTGTATTATTCTTTTCTAATTGAGAAATGCAAAAATACTATTTATGTTTAACAAAATAAATTATACTAATAGATAAATCAATCAACTTAACTAGAGTTTTTAATGTTAATTAAATACTAAATTGTTAAGCCAATATTTTTATACCAACTATAATTTAAAACATGGTACACCACCGCGTAGACAAGCACAGGAAAAGACGGGGTCCTGTGAAATTGTAAAAAGAATGACGTGGCAGGCCTCATGCGGAAAACAAATTGTAGACTACTCAACGTCAACGATAACTACGTCCCCCTCCCTCTTCTCCCCGCCACCCCCCCTTTCTCTCTAATTCCTAGAAATAAAGTCAGAGGAAGAGGGAGTCATTCTATCGATATCGGAAAACAGAGAGAGCCCGAGA
Organism: Salix purpurea; assembly: GCA_027405865.1. NCBI lineage: Eukaryota > Viridiplantae > Streptophyta > Magnoliopsida > Malpighiales > Salicaceae > Salix > Salix purpurea. The sequence continues at coordinate 10,228,008 of JAOWLH010000002.1, read as the reverse complement.
ACAGAAAAGATTGCAAGAGCAGATGGATGCGATAATGAACAAAGTTGGGTCTTATTGGATCGGTCAGAAAACTAGCAAGGAATTCAATTCTGTTGGCGACGACATCAATGTATTGTTTTTTCTTTTCTTTTTAATCTTGGGTTTCTTGAAATATTCTTAATTATCAATAAGTTCGATCTGCTGCATAAAGTTGTTTCCTTTTCTGATTTGAGAAGTAATTGTAATTAATAAGCGCAATGGTGGAATTAAGATAATGATTGTTAAAGTAATTATCGGTCATGATTGAGAATCAGAAGAAAGAATTTGGGGGTTTGTTTGGAAATATATTTATAGCAGAAATGAAGGGTTCGATTTTTTACTAAAATAGATGAAAGATTGTAACTTTTGATGGGGAATTAAAGATTGCTGAGCTGGTTCTGCTGAGGTTCTTATAATGCTGGAGACTGGTGTTAATTTCTCTCTCCTTTTTTAAAGCTACATAAATAATTGAAGATTGAAGAACTAACTTATTAGAGTTTTTACCCACTAATTGACTGCATGACTTGTATCAATGCGAGTCTTGAAATTACTAAAGCTGAAATATTGGCTAAGGCTCGTGAGTAAAAGTTGGACTTTGTGAAGGGTTAGATGATTTTAGATGTGTTAGAAATATTTTTTAATTTTTTGCAGGATGAGATGGGATATAGGTTTTTATCAGGTTTTAGTTGGACAGTGGAAGTGGTGTTTTTTTTTTCCTGCTTTAAGGTTGTGCCATAATATTATTTCCTTTGTCCTTCATATCAATCATTCATCATACGAACTTTTGACTTTTTCCTGTGAACTCTGCTGTCATTACCTTAGTTATTGCATTTTGCCTGCTGACATCTTTCTCTCAATAATCAGTCATTATCGACGAGCATTGAAGGAGGAACCAAATGGTTGGTGAACAAGCTCAAAGGTTTGTTTATTTGCTTTCTTCTTCCTGTTTAGCCACACTGTATTGTTGTAGTTTATCTGTTTTGCTACTTGATTGTTTCCAACCTTCCTAATTATGATTCTTAAATTCAATGTTTCTGCTGTTCTATACTGCATTTGTGCTCAAATAAATGCTTTATAGTCCCAAGTTTCATTTGGGATCCCAATGTCAGAAACTTTCCTATAGATTTAAATCCAATTCCTTACTTCGGGAAGTTCTGAAGTTCTCTAACTATTTGGGTCTTTGAAGTTGGAGGCTAGTTATTGCTATGAGAAATAAATCTGGTTTTAAAGCTTGAATAGGATTCAGAAAATTGTCAAAATGAAATATATATGATGTCAATATATGAGTAAATTTGAGACTGTTCTGGTAAAATGAATCATATTCTACAGGCTGAAGGCTAACTTAAAATTCTGCTGTGCTGGTGGTTAATCTTCTTGAGTTTGGAATAAGTCGTTGAGTAAATTGAGTAGATGTCAGGGGAGTTCCCATGAATAAGTTGCCAACCTGGAGCCATACATCTAAATTGTGATATTTTGAAGACAACCCCTTTTGATGAAACTGCTGATTTTGCAGCCATCTCCTGATTAGAACTTATAAATGCATCTTTCTTTGCTTCTATGTTCGTTAAGGGAATGACACTGTTTATATAGGAAAAATGCAAAAGCCGTTACCAGATCTGCTCAAGGAGCATGACTTGCCAATAGGAATCTTTCCTCGTGATGCCACCAACTATGAATTCAATGAAGAGACACGGAAGCTTACCGTGTTTATTCCCTCGATCTGTGAAGTTGGCTACAAGGACTCATCTGTTGTGCGTTTTTCAACCACAGTAACTGCGTTTTTGGAGCAAGGAAAACTAGCTGATATAGAGGGGATGAAGACTAAAGTGATGATCTGGGTTAAAGTGTCCTGTATTGTATCTGCTGGATCAAAGCTCAACTTCACAGCTGGGATGAAGAGAACCAGGGATAGAGGGGCTTATGAGGTTCTTCGAGATGGGGTGGGTGTAGATAAGTTCTGAAGTGGTCATAATGCATCTGAGGCAATATAGTTCGGTGAAATGCTACCCCTTTGTTATTGCTTCTACACCTGTGCTTTCCTCTGCTGTGATTATAATGACTGATTGAAATGAATTGAATTATGTTTGCTGTTGTGTTTTAGTGACTTTTCTATGTCCAATGATTGATGATTATATCAACTATGTTGATCGGAGACACTGTTACCTTCTATTTATTTTCTTCCTTGATCATTTAATCACAAATTGACGGAGATAAGTTATTGTCAAAATTGAAAATGTCGCATTTAATATTGTTAATTTGTTGATTGCTCGCTTACTGCAACACCATCCACCTATTTGTAGCTCGTGAGCTAAGATACTAGTTATGGCAGATCAAATACTGAAAAATTAGACTCGAAACCCCTCCCCAAAACAAGGAGAGAGAAGGGGATGTATTTGTGCCGAGGATGAATTTTGAATCAGAAGTTCTTTGAACACAGCTAGCTTGTTGCAAGAGCTTCTCTATAGACTGCTGCAGCTGCATGGACTTCTGCTATAGCAACACGCTTTTGACTGACACCAACATCCCTGACTCTTGGAAAAATCGTGGTCGACAAGTAAAAGCTGAACCCCATATTTGGGTGCATTTTGAATAAACATTATTATTTTCCCTTGAAAGTCCAGCCTCATAACCGGGGAGCTACCAGGAAGATAGTGCCTCTTAAGTTCTAATATTGACAATGAAGGCAAAAACCTCATAACTATGATTCAATCCAGAAAAGAAGGCAGAGATCATGACCATGAATCAAGAATAACTTGATATTTCCTGGGCGCGTCGAGAGATCCGACAGATCTTGGGATATATGCATGTTTAAGCAGTTCTTCGCCCTTCCCTTTTGGAACAAGAATGACTTGAATCATGTTAATCATGGAATATCTCCAATATCTTTACTTTTTGCAATTTATTATCTCTCTGAGAAAATCACTCTTTACTCCTATAAATTTTGAAATTACCAAGTTTTAATTGCATAAAAAATTGAGCCTTCTAGGAAAAAGAATGAAAATGCACCAGCCGGGAATCGAACCCGGGTCTGTACCGTGGCAGGGTACTATTCTACCACTAGACCACTGGTGCTTCTTGTTACAAAGCTTCTTTAAAGTGTAAAGTTCATATTTCTGTTTCACTTGTGTTTAGCAATTCTCTTTGCATTTGGAAGATATATATATGTTGAAAGTTTAGCAGAAACACTGTGTGTTTATCAATTCTGCACCAAACAGTTCTGTTGAAAACAATGGTTATGGAACTTTAAAGAACTATAATGCTACATCCCAAGGCGCGCGATGCATTTCTGTTGATAACAGAAGCAGTTGCATGCCATGACATGAATGGAAAAATCCAGAAAGTGGAGACAATGGGCTGCCATGGCTATGGCTAGCAAGCTCATCTGCAATGGAGCTGCTGTCTCCATAACCCTATTGCATTAAACAGTGCTTTTAAAGGATGCATTTCATCGCGTGGCATTTTGATGGATGATTAGTATCTGCCTGCCTCAGAGGCTCTGACACTTGAAAGACTTGGATAAAAGCAAACATATCATATTCCAGATAATGAATGCTGTTGAGAGCCGGAGCATTTTCAACCAAGTTTGTATCCCTTAAATCTTTTAAAACTGGGAATTTCTATATTCCATGAAAAGGCTATACAGCAGGGAGTAAAATCAACACATAATGAAAAAGATAAACTGCTTTTTAGTACATTTCAATCTGCAGGACCCAATAAAGTACATGTGAATTGGATTTCTTCATAACCTTACCTGCCCTTATAAAATCAATACTGTCTAGGTTTGGGGAAACTATGCTTATATTCCATCGGATTTCTATTGCTGTCTGATGCAATTTCTGGTGCCTGTCAACCTGGTTGATTTGGCTGAAGGATTTATCGGTTCGAGATTCCTTAGTTATCCGGGTTGCCATTGAGTCGATGGAAGAAGTCTTTCGATGCTTCATACGTGGACCAGCAAATTGCAGCAGCTGGAGCATGGAAGAGCATCCGAGGTATCCATCCCCTCATGAGCCCGTGGTATCCGTCCTTCTTCACGATAATCTTAACAACATTCCCAATTGAGCTACTGGAAAATCTATCACACCCACAGACCCCCTGTGTAAGAAACAAGAAACTTGATGAGAAACAGATAAGAGTTTAATCAATTTAACTCCCCAATCAAGTCTAAAGATAAGCTCTTTTCGTATTCGTTGCACCAAATTCAATCCAATACATCATTGATTTCTCAGACTTTACCCATAACAACTGAACTTTACTCGCCAGGCTTAAACTAAGAACAGTAGAACCATGCCAAGCGAAACATGTAATTCCAATTGGTAGCAGATCATGATCAAGCAATCTCGATTAGTTCCTATAAACCAAATCGATTGCTTCTATAGTTTATCACACAGCAATATTAATATGTGGGAGAGAAAAGAGGAGCAAAGTTTGTTTAAAGTAAAGTAGCTGAGCACTGATCACAATTAACAATCGAGCCAAGAGGCTTTTTACCTGACACTGCAATTGCGTTTTAACAACGTCGAGTGGGGTAGTAACAATAGCAGCTAAAGCACCTGCACCAGCACCAGCAGTAGCATGAACAACCAACCTCTCATCATCAGCAATATCCAGTGAAACCTCCATCAAACCCCTCTTCGCCGCCTCATAAGTGGCAAAGTGAACCGCCGTAAAAGGAGCATTCATAATCACAGTAGTCTTATACGAAGCATAAAACGCACCAATCCCTTCTTCAACAAGAATCCTCCTCACACAATCCACAACTCCTTTATACGGACTACTTTTCAGCTGCAGCCTCTGCTTCACCACATCCATCGGGGTAAAAACAGCATCACTCGCCACCGTAGCACAAACACCCGATACCGCATGAGCAACAGAGTTATTCGGGTCCCCACGAGAAAAAAACTGCTTGCAAAGCTCATAAACTGAAAAGTAAACAGCATGAGCAGGCCCTGCACCAAGCCCCATCGCACCAATACCTCTATAAAACCCAGCAGCACCTTCATTCTTCATAATTGACTTACAAGCCTGCCGGACATTAACATTCGGAACCGGGTATGACCCGGACCCGACAAGGGCTTGCATGCGGGTTTTCAGAGTGTCAACAGGGAACATAGCCATGTGCTCAATGGAACCAGCTATAGACCCGGCAACCATGAACTGCCAAAAGCGGAGACCGTCATGGGGATTTTCGGAAACCGAGAGTTGTGGTATCTCGGGGTGGAAATCAGTCGGGGCCCGGTATTTCGGGGAGGCATCGGTGGTGGTGGCGGCAGCCATTGTTGTAGGAGTAGTGAAGAAAGGACGAGGAGGAGGGTGTGTTATGCTTAAAAATTAGTGGAAGAATTGTGAATGCAGTGAGCATTAGCCATCGGGTTAGATTATATCTAAGTACAGGGGGATTATGACGTTAATGACAGGAGGGGAATATTGTCAGGATCGGAAAGGGATTGAGGTGAACATGATAGGAAAGAGCTTTCATTGCTTTATTTCTTTTGGAGGGAAAAAAAGATCTAACATGCTGGGGATTTAAAAAAAAAAAAAACAACAACCTAGGAGCAGGTTATAAAACCACACTTGTGTTAAACTGGTTAACTTATGTCGATCAAATTAATCTAAAACGATAATATTTTATTTTTTAAAAATAAAATAAATAATAATTTTTAAAATTAAATAAGATTTATTCAGATTTTTAATCGAGCAGAATCAACTAAATCGACGGAGTGGAAAATTAACTGACCATATTGACTGAATTTGATTAAATAAACTCTCGTGTGATTCAATATAAAACCCTAACCAAACCAAGCCGAGTTCAAATACATTACCTAGAAGTGCTAAATTTTCCTATCTTGGTTGTTCATCGTCGTCAACTTATTTAAGGAATTTCTAACAAAATTAAATAAGAAGATTATATTAACAAAATATATTAAAATGACAAAACAGCTTGATAATTTTTTTTTTCAATTTCATATGTATGTTTTTTTTCCCAAATCATGAAAAAAGTTTTTAAATCCACATATCTTCCCTTTTCTTCTTTTTAGTTGGAATTTTGTTTATTTTTCTTTTTATTTTAGCCATCGGCTAATGAAGAAACAAAAAGTTATTGGTTGGCCAAATCCCAATGGTGAAAAAATTTGATTTTTATGTGAACAAGTTCCATTTAAATAGGGGAGTCCTACTAAGATTTTTTGAATCTTAATCTTGCTTGAAAAAGTTGATCAGGGATTGAGAGAAAAAATAATTTATCAATGTCCTTTTCTGTTTTTAACCATTTAAGGTTATTTTAAATTAATAAAACAGGCTTTGTATATATAAATATATATTAAATTGAACACTATAATTAAATTTAATTATAGTAGAAAATTAATTCCAAACAATTTACTTTAGTAATTAGATAATTTTAATTTTCTTTTATTTTAACATTCTCAATAAACTTCCTATAAAGAAATCCTTAATAAACTTAGGCTAGGAGGATTTATTTTTTTAAATTGTTTTTACTTGTATCCCAAAATAATGAATATGGACGACCAGCAGCTACTGTTCAAACATATAGTGAATATTTAGGTCATTGTAAATTGTAATAGTACATACTAGATATGGACCACAAGCCACACTAATTTTTTTTTTAGCCCAAAAATGAGAGGACTTAATTATGTTTTTAAAAAGTGAGGATAACCGTTAAAAGTTGATTAATTTGTTAATATGCAAAAAAAATATTGTTTTGGAAAAAAATAGGTTAATACATTAAATTCATGATCCGAATATAAAATACATTAATATCAGATGTCTATCATACGTCCTAGATTATGAGGTCAAGATAATATAAAAAACAAAAAGTTGATGATAAATAAAAACAAAATAACAAAAATTAAGAAACAAGTATAAATTAAGGTATTTAATAATACAATACAAGTCATTTACCCTATTTTATTTAATTAATTAATTTAGTAAAATCAATAACCATATAAAATTTATTGATTAAAATAATAGGAAAAAAAATACTACGTAAGAAAAAATATCATAGAAATAAATATTTTTTTTTATAAAAACAAATATAGTTTATATAAAATATATAAAAAGAAATGACAGACGGATGATAATATAGATCCAATCATTTAAGCCAATAGCTACTGTGGTGCCCATCTCTTAATTTTGGATCTCTGTGGCACATATAAAAAAGGTTGAGTTGATGTATCATGTATCTATATATATATATATATATATATATATATATATAAGATTGTATAGAAGTTACTGCTTTCCCTTTCATTTTGCATCAAGGAGAGTTTGATAATTATCTACCCACTTCCTCAGTTCTGCCACAAATAACAGTCTAATAATTCAAAGAGTTTGATTTGATGGTTAAAATGTTTTTATTTCCTTGATTTTTAAAGTTTAAATTTTGAGTCAATCATTCAAATAATATTTTTTCACACACATCAAATCAATGTGAACAATGTACATTTGAAACTGAGTCGTGCTTATTAGAGATTATAAGTTGGAGTCTCACAATATTTAGGATCAATTTTTTTTTTCAAGCTATCCAGTATCTGGAATTATAGCTCTGACTAATCCGGATTCAAGCTGTGTGGAACTACAAGGATAGCAAAGCTCTCTCTATCGAGAATTTAACGCAGTTGCATACCCAAAACTCGAACACGAGACCTTGATTAAACTGGAATAGCTTCCTTACCAGTCGACCCACATGCCCGGTGGTATATTTAGGATCATTTAAAGCTAATAACTGATTGTTCACTTCAAGACAAGACATGTGAGAATAGTTAAAGTACACACAAATTGATGTAGATATTAATATTAAAAAAAAGTATATTTAAAATTATTTCTCCAAAAAAAAAAAAAGTATTGATCGAGGTATATTCCATGATATTGTATTTGATTAAATATTTTAATTATTATTCATGATAAATTTTATTTTCCTCTACCAAAAAACCAACGGATCTAACCAAGGACAGGTACAGGAGTTTTTGGTGTTATGTAAACAAGTCAATTATGGGAGAAGTGTGTTGTCCACAGACTCCCCTGTGAGATCATGATGTTGAGGCGCATAATGCAGCTCTGTCGCTCTCAAAACCTAGCCTTTTAATCGAAGCATATCCGGTAGAGAATGCTATCTCTTCGTCGACGCGTGGTGGCCATAAGTCTAGCCAAGCCATCTATCAGCAAAAGCAGCTGATAAAATTCGCCATCAGCAGAACCAGAGGCGCACACACTAGCTCAGAAATTGACACGGAGCTCTTTGTCCCGATCCATGATCTCTTGGACGGCTAGATTCCTTCCGTGGCTGATTGAACAGGCCTCTGCCTGTATTTAGTGATGATAGAAACAAGCTTTCCCATTCTGTTCCTGATGATCTCCCACGCCATGCGTCCTGCCTGTTTCATTCAACAGAAGTTATCCGTCCGTAGCAATCTTGACAAAATGGTTGGAGCTTGATAGAGAGTATCCGAGTGGATATTTTCGATGGTATGATTGCATGCTTTATAGCTTAGGAAGAACTTAAAGTAGCCCTTCATCAGCTTTATGCAAATACTGTCCATGACATGGAAATTTGGAACGTAGAGATTTCCTGGAAAGCATCGGGAGGGAGAATTTTCATGATTGATTCTGCCCCCCTTGGATTTCACACGATTCAGAGACAAGGGATTAGCCTGAAAAAAGAAGGAAGGAAAGAATTGAACACAGAGGACGAGATAGGGCCAAGGAAGTAACTGCATAATGTTTAGCTAGCTATTAAACTATACGAACAAAGATAGTTCAAGATTGTGCTGTAAATTGTAAGCGAAAAACACTAGTTGAGCATATGATGCGGACCAGATTAGAAAAACCAGCAAGGACCCATTAAAAGTTCAGGGGTTTGATTTGAGATTTTGAAAGTTTCTATAAAATCAGAATTGCAAGGATCAATGGAGTATCAAGAGGAGACTCCAATACAATTTAATTTGAGCCATGAAGTGAGGACAATAAAGAAATCCTACTACAACTTGGAAATAACATTGATGACTATATTTTCCTTTTGTTTCTAGGGTTAAAGAGTTGGATGGAAGGCTATAATTAAGCCTTATATCAGCTCTGTAATATTTTACTCTTCTCATGACAAAACATTGATTTAATATTATGAGTTTTATTTAATTCTGTTATCTACAGCTCAAGATTTGTTTGGGCTTATTAGTACTTTGTTTTCAACTAGGATCCAAAACTTGTTTAGATTAAGTTATGGGCTTTTAAGTTTAGGGTTTTAGGTCAGTTTTGAGTGAACCTCATTTAATTCCATATAAGGGGTCCATTAGGGTTATTTTTCAAGAACTATGTAAACTCATATAAGCTGAATTTCGACAACCATTGCTGAATATTACTTCTGAATTTTTCAGTTTTATGTGTGAGAGTGATTCTTATATTCTTTAGTTCTTGACCGAACTGAATCTGACTTATCGAAGATTAGCAGACTTCGTGATGTCATTCTACTAATTTCAATAGTGTTAGTGTCTTGGGGCAAATTTCCATTATGTCACACTCCTATCATATCCATTTCGGCTTTCTGGGATCAGATCTCATTCTTGGTTGTGGGTTACGTGACCACGAGGTTCGTATAAGGTGGAATCAGAGCCAGGCTCTGAAATAAAGTTATATCTTTCTATTATTTTCATTTTTTTAGTGTTCCTGAAAGTTTGAGTGTTTGCGTCATCTCCTTGTTCTTTGTGTCAACGTTATTCTACTCATTCCAATAGTGTTGGTGCCTTGAGACAAGTTTCTATTGTGTCATACTCCTATCAGATCTATTTTAGCTTTCCAGGATAAGATCTTAGTCTTGATTGTGGGTTAGGTGACTACGTGATCACGAAGTTCGCGTCAGTATAAGTTCATCAGCAGTACTAGCTCCAAAAGCAAAATATGCCCAGGAAAATTCATAAATTCCAAGCAGTAGCTTGAGAAAGTTCAAGCCCGTGGATCGTCACAAAGCTTCCTTTGTGCTTCTCCCAATTCTTGAGTTGTGCATTAAACAATGGAAACATCAAGTAACACAAAATCTCACTCAAACCCAATAGACCTATGGACATAAGTGTATTTCCCCCACAAAACCTGAAAGATATGATTTGTCTGTCCTGACCTTCACATCAACAAGGACACGTCTTGCATCCAAATAGCAATGCCTTCACTTTTTCCTTACCCATTTGTAAGCCGTTTAAAATGCACAATCTGGAACCCAAAACAACAGACCAAGTATTATCAAGCTAATGTTTATCGCAAAAATTTTATTATACAAATCAAAATTACAAAAACAAAAGCTAAATCCGTCTGGCATAACTAAAATTAGAGTGATCATTTTTGGTTTGGTTTGATTTTTATCTATAAAAACAACCAAAACAGGAAAAACAATTTCAAAAAAAAAAAACCAAATTGGACCCAGTTTATACCAACTGATTTCGGTTCAGTTTATTTACCCCAAAAAATAATCTTGGTTTTTTTAGGTTTTTATTTTTATTTTAATCAAGTTTTTCTCTTTTTCAATTTCACCAAGATATAATCAAACCAAAAAAATTAAACTGAACCACAAGAATAAAAAAATTATAGTATATATTTTTATAATTTGAACCTATTCGGTTAGGTTTTGGCTTACCTGTTTTTTCCTTAAAAAACCAAAAACCAAACCACACCAGGATTTTTTATAAAAAATTCTAATAAGTTTTTTTAATGGTTTGATTTTTCTCGATTAATATTTTTTGATTTTTTCAGTTTAATCAATTTTTTGATTTTTTTTCTTGCTCCTAGCAAAAATAGACTACCCCTACCCCGATTGGACCCTCAAAGAATATCTAGGCCTCGCTCTAGTACCATGCAAAATCCCAGTTGCCGCCAACACGTAGTGTGATGTAAGAACTGTTTTTGATTTTTTTGGTTTAATCAGTTTTTTTGATTTTTTTTCTCACTCCTAGCCAAAATAGACTACCCTTACCCTGATTGGACCCTCAGCTCCAAACACACAAATAACCAAATGGGACCCAATTTCTTACTGTGGATCCCACAAAAAAAGTAAAGTTTTTTGTCGCAGCTGCAAAAGTAGTTGAGAGATGCTTTTGCATCTGCGGCATAAATAATTAACACACACTGTATGTTGCATTAGCAACAGGCATCCTGTTCAGAAGCAACCTCACTACCTTGACCATGGGATCGGAGGGCCAAGAAACATAAACAACAATTGAAAGGAGGAGGAGGCACTATCTAGGGGGGCTGTGTGTATGTGTGTGTGTGTGTGGTGGGGGCGTGGGTGAAGAGAATGACTTTCATGGGGAGGCACTGTCTAGGGGGGTGTCTATGTGTGGGGGGAGGGGGGGCTGAGGGAGAAGGGGATTTGTCTGTGTAGGGGGGAAGGCTGACTCTGTGTGTGTGGCAAGGGGGCTGGGGGAGATGGGGGGCTATCTGTGCGAGGGGGATGGTTGTCTGTGTGGGGGGGGGGGGGGGGGGGGGGCTGAGGGGGTCAGTAGAAGAGAGAATGAGAGAAGAACGGAGGGGACATATATATATTGAAAATGATGTAGTTATATCAATTTTGTTTTTGTTTTTTATTAAAATATTCCTCAATAAAAGAGTAAACAACTTTATACAGAATTAATAAATTATTTGAGGGTTTTTTAAAAGCAATTATTTAATTATATAACTTATATATGTGTGTGTGTGTGTGTGTGTGTGTGTTCTTTAAAGTAATTTCAAAAGTTGACAACAATATAAAAAACATGTTAACCAAATACACGAAACTGTTTTTTATTAAACTCAAACTCAACCACAGTTTAACCAAACACTAAAATTTCAGTTATGAACCGCAGCTAAAAGTACTTTTCATGAAACTATTTTTTTTTCAACCTCAACCACAACGGTAACCACAGAGCCAAGCATGCTCATAATACAAGTTCTTATAAGAACTAACATGCATTTTCATACGATCTTCACTCTCTTTCACTTTTTTGTATACTATTTCTTCTCTTATATTTACCAACTTAATCATTAGAGATTTTAATAATGAATTACTTTTGTAGGACAACAAATAAGTCACCTTGTCACATCACCAACTAGTGGCCAAACTCAATCACTCCATCAATCTAAGATGTAACCTTGAAAATCCCAATCAAGGATGAAATTTTCACAACTTTGTCAATTTCCAAAGTAAAGTTCAAGGAAAAAAAGTTTTTTTAAAATATATATTTTTTACTTTGTGATGAAAACAATAGTAATGTCCATCAAAACAAACAATTAATTAAGAGAAAGGGAATTCAACAAAAAAAATATCATAAAAGATTATGATAAAGTATGAAAAAACTTAACACATAAAATAATTTCTCATAACCTACAATCTTAGGAAAAGACTTGTAGGTTTAATATAGGCTTAATTGTTATTGGATTTGACTTGCTATGTGTATTCTCAAAAAACAAGAGACTCTTTAATGTTTAAATTAGTAGATGTATTAAAAAAATTAAGAGAAAATACAAGTGTATAAAAGTGTTAAGTTTGAGAAAATTATGACTTGATTTTGTTTACAAAGTGCACCTAGGTATTTATAGAGTTTGGTCATATCAACTCATATCAGGAATTGCATGAAAATTAATTAGTGGAAACATCGGTGCCCACTATTAAATGTAATTTCTAACATGTTATTGGTAAAATAATTGGTGAATGTTAATGACATGCTAACTAGAAATAACTATTGGTCAAGAAATAAAGTATTTTATTTGTATAGAAATTAGTTCATGTTTGCATTGTTGATCATTGACCGGAAAAGATGGTGCTAATACTACATAAAAATATGTTTTTGTTGAGAATATGAATGTTAATCATTCATTCCATATTATATATTAACCGATAAATATATAAAAGTATCTAATATCCAAACATAATCTACTTTATTATTGTTAGGTTAAGAAAATAAAAGTGATATTTTATCAATATAAATAATTAAGAAATGAAATGCATTGTTTCATTGTGTCCATATGAAAAATATTCCATTTATATATATATATATATATATATATATATATATATATATATATATATATATATATATATTATGATAAATCATTAATATTTTACACATCCATATTCATTCAATTAATTTTATTCTTGACCTTCTAATTAGGGATGCTAGCCCATCCATCCATTCTATAAGACACTACTCCATTAACATGGATACTGGCCTTTTCATCTAATTATCGGGCACTAATCTCTCAATATGGACCAGATATTCATGTTAATAAAAAAAAAATTATCGAGTACTAGTTTCTTAATAGGGATGCTAACTCATTCACCCAATTACTAAGAAATAGTCTCACAATAAGGATACTAATATGGTGGACACTAGAGGCTTAGATAGTCATTAATTTTAGGATATATGATATTGGTCGAAGTATATACAAGTTTGTCCAAACACCCTGTTAATTAAAAAAATATATAAAAATAAAGATAATGAATCATCATGGAGAGTTTTCTTATCCTTAAGGAATGATGAATCAAAAGACAAAACAAGTTGAGTCAAGTTTTCCTCTAGACTTACTTCTAAGCTCAATTTTCCTTCTATAAAAGCACACTTTAACTATTAAACTTCTTGGAGACTCCTTAACATATTAACCCATTACTTAAAACTCTTTTTATCACACAACTTATTATTATTTTTTATTTTTTTCAAGTTATTTCCATGAAAAATGACAAGAACCCTATTGGCAGTTTGTAAGCAGGATTGTTTTGTACAATTTTCAAAAAATAAATATTATGAAACTTTGAAAAATCTGAAATTTTAACCTAAATTCAAACACAATTTTATAAGACTCCATTAAGAATTTGAACTTAATCTGATGGGCAATTTAGAAGTTACGTGCCACAACATAAAGCTATCCAGTTTGTGATTTTTCATCAAAAATCAAAATTTTCTTATTTAATTATTGATTAAATCATATAAATATCAAAACCAAAAAGTAAAGCTTATATATATCGAATGGAGAAAAAGACATGTACTAATAATACAAATATCTCAAATAAATCAGAAAAATAAAGGGCAAGGCCATCACTAATCACGAGACAAATTGAGTAAAGTGGATTTTTTTTATAACCTTTATATATGGATATGTATAGCGTTCCTATCCAATTGTACATGTTGACGATTTGAAAGAGGATGGTGGCCAAGTCTTGTGAAGAAAAAATCCAATTAAGAATGTGATAATCTTTATTAATTTGTTGACTTTGTTCATAGATGACAGCTTGATATTTTCTTTTCTTTTCACGAATGGGGCAGGGAGTCTGTGAGGGACAAGGTCCGCACGCCAAAAAATAATTTGCGAGGAAATAATACCCCTTCTACAAGAAGTTCCTTTATGCAGTGCCGACGGAAGGGGTATGCCTTTGACTGTTCCTTGTTTCGAATCCGGTGGAAATGTCAAAAACAAAATAATAATAATAATAATAATAATAATAATAATAATAATAATAATATTCTTTTAATAATAATAATAATAATATAACCAATTATTATTATTATTATTATTATTATTATTATTATTATTATTATTATTATTATTTATTTTAAATACATAGTAAAACAACCAAAATAACATTAAACCAATCAATTTAAAACTTGCATCAAAGGTATTTTTAAATTATCACAATGCTTTTCTTTTGTTATTATAATGTTAGGAGAGGGGTAAATTGATATTTGACTAAATATAAAAAAATATAAAATATAATAAAACGACCAAAATATCTTTAAAATAAAAAAAAATTCTTAAAATGGAGTCAATAAGCTGTTTTTTTTTTCTTTCACAATTGTATTTTTGTTATTACCATGTTAGCTTAGAGCAATTTAGTATTTCATTAAATATAAAAACAGAAAAAATAAAAAGCACGTGTATGAAACTAGAAGGCATGTGGGAGGTGCCCTTGAACTATGGACAGTGCATGTGATGCCTCACAGTATCCAAAAATGCTTATTTTTCATAATTTGTCCACACCATAAAGTAAGAGCATTAACGGCTAGTTTATTCTAACACTAGAAAATTCAAATTTTATTTACCATGCTAAATAATTACTAAACTATATATTAAAAAATATATAAAATAATTTATATTATTTTAAATTTAAATATAATCAATTAAAAAATCCTAGTTTTTCTTGTAAGATTATTGAGTGCACCCAAATCACCCTTCAAAAAACCGAGGACATTTCAACCAATGTATTAAATTTGTAAACAAAGTCAAATCTCTCGCTCTATTATATATAATAAAAAAAGAGAGAGTTAGTTCAACCTTTTCTATTATAATGATAACTATTGTTTTTCAAGTTAATGATGTACAGCTAAATAAAATGAGAAATTAGATTCACTTAATAGTTTATCCATAATAAAATTAATTAGTTATAATTAATGAATTAATCAGTCCATATTTGCGTGTATACTCTATAAAATGACAGATAATTAGATTCACTTACTAATTTCTCGTTTATATTTCATGATAACGTAAACCATCTCTTTAATGTATGGACATTATAGAAACAATCCCAACGTAGAGTTGTTAAATGATTAGTTGACTTCTACAAAGCAAAATAAAGGCAGGGTTGACTACGACTGCTCCCCACCGCGTGAGACCCTGCTGACATGCAAAACCTTCATCGTAAAAGGACAAAGATGAACAATACATCCCTATCATCTCCCACTCACCACCTCTCGTCTGTATTTTCCACTCGTCTTCGAATCCTTCCAATTTTATATACATGGCCGACTTTGTTTACTTCCTTCCTCAGCTAAGCTGACTAAAAATGCCTATATATATGTTTCCAAAAACAATGCCAGTATGCACTACTCTTACTAGCTAGCTAGCTTACCTCCGAAAAGATCGAGCAAAGCTAGCTAAAGCTTTTGTGCTACTGAAATTGTGTTCCGAGAATAGTTATAGTCTCTTATCTAGCCTATATAATGAGCCAAAAAACAGTTTTCATGTTTCTTTTGCTGGCCATGGTCGGCACCACCATGGTGGAGGGCCAAGGAACTCGTGTTGGGTTTTATGCAACGACATGCCGTAGGGCTGAGTCCATTGTTAGGGCAACAGTCCAGTCTCATTTCACGTCTGATTCCTCGATCGCACCTGGACTGCTCAGGATGCATTTCCATGATTGCTTTGTGAATGGCTGTGATGCTTCTGTCCTCATTGATGGCCCCAATACTGAAAAAACTGCTGGGCCAAACCTTTTGTTGAGGGGATATGATGTTATTGCTGATGCCAAGACTCAGCTTGAAGCTGCGTGCCCTGGAGTTGTCTCATGTGCAGACATTCTAGCCCTTGCTGCTCGTGATTCTGTTGTTTTGGTACGTACTCAACTTCTTCTCCTTGTTTATTTTTTGGGATATATATATATATTTTGTTGAGAGAGTTAAGAAATTATCTTATTTAAAAGTTTAAGCCGTTAGCTGAAGCCTAGAATATAATTTATATTATTCTCTAACATACTCATTCGATTGAAAACTCTTTGGACTTGAAACTTGCATAAACATACATCAACTTCTACTTGATTTTTATCAAATAGATTGCGAGTGGTGAGATTCGAACTCGTAACCGCTGGGAAAACAAGACTCTGATACTATATTAAAAAATCATCTCATTTAAAAACTTAAACTGTTAAGTGAAACTCTAAAATATAAAACTCTAAAATATGATTTATATCAACATTACTCTAATTCACGTATAAATATAATGTTCATGCGTGCAGACAAATGGACTCAGTTGGCCAGTTCCGACCGGACGGAGAGACGGTAGGGTTTCATTGGCATCCGATGCATCTAATTTGCCAGGTTTCACCGACTCCGTTGACGTGCAAAAACAGAAGTTTGCAGCATTTGGTCTCAACACTCTAGATCTTGTTACCCTTGTTGGTAAGAAATCTTCTTTTTTATTTCGCTAAGCAGGCTCATGATCAGCTTCAAAACATGCACGTATTGATTATTGTTTCTAATTTTGTTTATCGCAGGAGGACACACCATAGGAACCACTGCATGTCAATTCTTCAGGTACAGACTGTACAATTTCACCACAACAGGAAATGGTGCGGACCCGTCCATCAACCCTGCATTCGTCTCTCAGCTGCAGGCACTCTGTCCACAAAACGGTGATGGATCGAGGCGCATTGCCCTAGACACTGGTAGCCAAAATCGTTTTGATTCATCTTTCTTTGCAAATCTGAGAAGTGGTCGAGGAATACTCGAATCTGATCAAAAGTTATGGACTGATGCAACCACGAGAACTTTTGTCCAACGCCTGGCTGGGTTTACGTTTGGTCCGCAGTTTGGCAGGTCTATGGTGAAGATGAGTAACATCGGCGTGAAAACTGGCACGAATGGTGAAATCCGAAGAGTGTGCTCTGCTATAAACTGAACACCCGTTTCGATGTATCTTTCTTTTTATCTTAGTTTTTCTAATTTTCTGTTTACAGACAAGATGCGATCAAGTTGATAATAATATATGTATCCTATTGCAAGAATAGGAGACAAATCAAAAGGTCAAAAGTTAATTGGATAAGGTTTGATTGCTTTTCAACCTCGAGTACATGCAAAGCCGGCTCCTATGCAAAAGCAACTTTTCCATTAAAATATTATTTTATATTATTAAAAGAGTAATGTGCTCTTAATTAAGTTTATAATAACAACACCCAAGAGGTCCTGTCTTGAGTGGTGAGGGCGCTCTTGTCCCTTAAGAGAGGTCAGAGGTTCAATTCCTACTCTTGTATGGAGCTGGCTATTTGGGAAGCACTTTCACCTCTTCGGGGCCCACCTGGTGTGAACGTGGATTAGTCTGGACCAGTATCTAGGACACTGCGTGGTTTATACCAAAAAAAAAGTTTATAATAACAACAATAAATAAGAAATGAAAAAGCCTTCAGACTACACGCAGGTTTGAAAGACTTGTAACACTTTAATGAAATAATATGATTGTTCAATAAACATTCATGTTAATGAAACAGTATGATTATTCAATGAAAGATCACTTTAATAAAATAATATGACTATTCAATATTCAGTTTTATTTCAATAGTCATATATGTCAAATTTAATTACAAAAAATAATAAATAAAAGAATTATATTAATTAAAATTAATTACAAGAAGATATTTTGCAATTTAAACCTTTAATTAGTGTTAGAGTTTGAATCCTACTAAAGTTATTGGTGTCCCAAATTAAACCAAAATTGCTACTGTAAAATCAAAGATACTACACACACAATATTATCCAAATTTATTTAGAGGCTTACAACTACTTAGCACTTATTATGGTTATGTGCTAAAATCTTATTTTAATGAATATTTACAAGAAAAAACCCTAACTCTTGTTAAAGCAGCATCACTTTTATATTCATATAGATGGAATTATGCATGTCTTTATTACATTAGACTCAAACTCTAAATCCCATTAAGAGCCTACAGTCATCCTCTTTTATATAATACAACACACTGAATACTATTAGAATAGGGTTCAATATCAATTATCAGTGTTTAGTAGATACTGGAGTAATTTGTTATTACCAATTAAACTAAGAGATAAGCTATTAGCTAATTCAAAGTTGGGTTCCTATTACCGATATCTTTCATAACGGGTTTCAACCCCATTCCATTAGTTATTTTCCTTACCATGTCTCTAGATAGTCCTTTTATGAGTGGATCTGCTAACTTGTTCACAGACTTTACATAGACAATGATGATTACCCCATTGGTAATCGACTCTCAAACATATCCATATTGAATACTTATATGCCTTGATTTACACTGTAGATATTATTGTAAGCTCGAGATATAATTGCTTCACTTCTCATTATAAAGAAATAGATGGTATAGGTTGTGGTCACAACTTAATATCTAACAACAAATTTCTTAGTCATTCTGCTTCTTTACCTGCAATAACCATAACAATATATTCTGATTTCATGGTTTAGTGAGATATGAATGTTTGTTTCTTGGATGCCCAAGATATTACACCTCATCGAAGTGTAAAAATCCATCTTGATGTGGCTTTATTATTACTTGAACTAGTTATCCAACTTGCATCATAATATCCTTCCAAATTAGCTGGAAAATCATAATAAAACAAACTCAAATCAATTGTTCTTTTGAGATAATCAAGACTCTTGTAATAGCCTTCTAACTATCTGTATTTAGCTTACTTGTATATCTTGATAACTTGCATGTAGTGAAAGCAATATTCAGTCTTGTACAATGCATCACATATATAAGACTTCCAATGACACTAACATATCCTAGTTATGCAAATGTGTTATCACAATTATCATTTAACTTCACATTAGAGTTAAATGGAGTATTAGCCTCCTTTATATTGAGATGCTTAAACTTATCAAATATTTTTCTCAATATAATATGATTGATTAAGTGCATAACCACTATTATGTTTCTTAATTTGATACCTAAAATTGTGTCCACTTCACCAAGATCTTTCATTTTAAAAATAAAAGTGAGATACATTTTGGTTTCAACTATTCCAATAATATTAGTGCTAAAGATAAACATGTCATCTAAATCACACTAAAGTCTTTTGTAAATTTGGAATACATATATTTATCTACACCATTATGATGAAAACCATTTAACAAAATTGTTTTGTCAAACTTCTCATGCCATAATTGCAGAGCTTGCTTTAAACCATATAAAGACTTTATTTTCATTTCCAAGAAGTATAAAACCCTGAGGGTGCTCCATATACACTTCCACTAAATCTCTATTTAAGAAAACCTGTTTAACGTCTATTTGATGAACATATAATTTATAAATTGATGTTAAAGCAAATGAAACTTTAATGGATGTAATTATTGCTATAAAGAATAAGTGTCGCAATAATCAATACTTTTTTTAGTAAAGCCTTTGACAACTAATCTTGCCTATAAAGTTTGTATAGAACCATCAATATTGTATTTTCTTTTAAACACCCATTTATATCCTATTACTTTAGAACCTGAAGGTAAATCCACCAAGACCCGTGTATTGTTAGATAATATTGAACCCATTTCATCATTTACCTTCTTTTTAAATGATGTCATTTTGTACTAGGATTTCGATCAAAATTTAGTTTGGTCCTTCAATATTTAATTGATTTAATTACACCACATATTGACCCAAAACTTTCAATTTTTTATTTTATTTTCTCATGACAAACTTCAATGGCAACCTTGAATTCACGCGATTTATTTACTTTGGGTTCTTATACTTAGATTTATGCAATTTGAACCTTAATTGACCCTTAAACTTTCAATTTCCATTCAATTTGCCCCTGATTTCAGCCAATTGAATCTCTATAGTTTAGTGTCTTTAACAAAATGATACTTGGCTACGAGTTTCATTAATTTTGCCCCTAATTGACCCCAAAACATTGATTCTCTTGCAATTCTCCCCTTAATTTCAATCAATTAATTTTGTAAGAATTAAATTTGGTATTCAAAAAGTTCAATTTTCACAATTAAACTCAAACTATGCTCCCAAACTTAATTCTTCATCAATTTAGCTCCTAATAAAATTAATTTGATAGATTAAAGTATAATTAAGTCTTTTCACTTAATTAAATCTTTCAATTATATCTTAAGAGCTTAAGTTAATTCCTAAACATAATTAAATTTTAATTTGGCTCATAATTAAATCAAATTGGCATAATAAAAATCTAATTATGGGAATAAAAAAATATATGACAGTTTTAGTTAGTGTTTGTTTTCATGTTACAAAATGCTTGGCAAATTACTTTTTACATGTAAATGTAGTAAATTAATTTGTTCATAAGATATTCTAGAAGGTTTGATATGATAATATAAAAAAATATTATTTTGATATATTTTTTAATAAAAAAATATTTGTTGAAAACATTGTGAACTACAATATTAAACACATAATTAGAGCGTATTAGAGATTATAGTAGAGATTTTTTTTTTCAAAATATTTTTTGTTTAAAAATATATTAACATAATTTATTTTATTTTAGCATCATCAAATCAAAACAATCCAAAAACATAAGAAATAATAATTCAAAGCAAGAAGAAATAAAAAATAAAATAAAAGCATGATTGAACACAAAAGCACAGTTAATCAAAAACAATAAAATAAAGAAGAAATAATAATTTAAGCTCGATTGAACACAAAAGCAAAAACAATCACGTGAGAAGAAAAGAGGAAACAATCCAATTTAGACCATATACTTGTATAAACTAACTAGATCAACTCCTATAAAAAGTTTCATCAAATTTACCCGATAGTCCTCCCAATTGACTAGTCAACTAAATTGAAATTGAAATTTAATCAATATAATAATACTGATTATATTCTTCAAGTTATATTTATAGTTTATTCTGCTTAGGTTGCACAGATAGAATGTCATAAATAAGGGTGAAAGTGAAAAAATATATTTTGTTAGGGTTTTAGTGCATGATTGACGTCAATAAAAGGACTAAATTGGGTTTCTTGCATAAAGTAGCTGCCTCGCGCCAAAGACAGCAAATAGATGTCTAAATTCAACGTGTGTGGAAGCTTGGAAAAGTATCAGCCTACTCCCACACCTGTCAAGTGAACTCGCGCCACCACTTACATTTTCAAATAAAACTAAAAGTCTAAACATGTACAGTTATCGGTCTCACACCGCGAGTAGAACCATTTATCAAACTCAAGCGAGTGAAAGGGAGAAGATAAGTCTTGGGGATCATATGATTGCTACGTGGAAAGAATTTACAAGGAGAGATTCCGCTCACACACTATAGACCACGAGCCCTCCACACGCCCTCGACATGTGTCAAGATCCAAACCCTAAATAGCCAACTTAATCCAACGATCCAAAAAAAACCCAATCCACCCTCCGATACCTCCTCTCTGTATTTAAACACCCTCTGCTCTTCCAACCTCTGCACTCGGCCACAAATCTCCATTTTCATAGAAAAAAATATCTCTTCTCTGCTTTTTATTCTATGGCTTCAACGCTTTTGAGGAGTGTTTCTGCCTTTTCTCTTGCAGCAAAGCAAGGGGACTCTGCTTGTGCTGTCGTTGCTAGTGGTGGGAATGGCATTTCTTCCATGCCTTTGTTTTCAAGAAAGAAAAGAAACACTAGTCTTTTTGTTTGTTCTGCCACTGGAGGAACTCTTACTGGTCTGGTGTTTCAGCCATTTGAAGAGGTGAAGAGGGAGGACTTTCTTGTTCCTATTTCTCGCCAAGTGTCTCTTGCTCGTCAGTTCTATGTGGATGAGTGTGAAGCTGCCATTAACGAGCAGATCAAGTCAGTAATCGCTTTTATCTATTTGTAAAAGATGCATAATCTTGAAAGATCATTTTAGGTTGGATAGTTATTGATATGTGTTTGTGTTTTGTGTTAACAGTGTGGAGTATTCTGCTTCCTACGTCTACCATGCCATGTTTGCCTATTTTGACAGGGATAACGTTGCTCTCAAAGGCCTGGCCAAGTAATCACACGAAATCCCGTCTCTCTGTTCTTGGATAATTCCCTTATTTATTTATTTATTTTAATTTGTGGTAACTGAGGTATATTGTGGTCATGTTCTCATCAGATTCTTCAAGGAATCAAGTGAAGAAGAAAGAGAACATGCTGAGAAGTTCATGAAGTATCAGGTACCTACCAGTCTACCTTTTCCTTTTTCGAACTCGAATATTTTCTTTTCAATTTTCGGTGTTCTTAATTAATCATTTCCCAAATATATGTGATTAGAATATACGAGGAGGGAAAGTAGTGCTCCACTCTATACTGAACCCCGTTTCTGAATTTGAGCACGGTGACAAAGGAGATGCATTATATGGTAAGACTCAGGCTCATTGCTTAGTATTATTTGTGGATTAAAACAAATAGTTTAACGAGTGAAAAGAGAATTGCAAATATAAATTCTAAATTTATAGTTTTATTTTTAACAGATTAAGGCTAATAATATTTGTCTTCTTTGAGGTTTACAAGCCTTTTTTTAAATAGGTAGAAAAACTACATAAATCCAAAACAACAACAACAATAATAATAATAATAATTGGCTCATGTAATAAATTCTGATGAATGATTAAATGATAGTCTTTAAGAAAACTACATGTAGAATCATCTAAAAAAAATATAAGTCTAATTCAATGGTCGGATCTCATGTTATTGTCTTCCTAGTATGATACAACCAGATGTTGTTTATTTCCAAGTCATTATCCTAATTTGATACAACTAGTCTACTCTTAGATCTAGACATGTCACACCAGTCTATAAAAGTATCCACAAAACTATTCACGTTGTTTGTTTATGTCATATCGTTATCTAATTATGACAAATTATTAAATGATTAAAACTTTGATTTTATAAGCTCCACTACTTTATAAAATTCCTTATTTTAATGGAAGTGACTTAGTTGGTGAGTTTTGTCTTAATCTGCGTTATGCTTTCCGTAATATAGAGGTGTCAGGATATGATTCTGTAATGGAAAACTTTTACGGTTTCTGAGTTAATTAACATGGGCTGTCTTTGACTCAGCAATGGAACTCGCATTGTCTTTGGAGAAGTTGACAAATGAGAAACTACTGAGCTTGCACAAGGTGATGTGTCTTTTGCCTTCACCATGTTTTTTCTATTTTTTATTCTCCTGCAATTAGGAAGTGTTATGTTCTTTCTTCTTGCATTAAATGACCGGAATTGAAAATGTTTTCAGAATTGTGCTCCTGAGCTATTCTGTGTTCTTGATTGATAACAGGTGGCAGATAAGAGCAATGATCCAGAAATGCAACATTTCATCGAAAGCGAGTATTTGGAAGAGCAGGTAAGCTCGAAATCAGATTATGCATTTAAAGACATTCATCCGTCTATTTCCAGCAAAAAAAAACAATATTATTGTTTTCCTCTGCTGGACATTTGTTCTGTCCAAGAACTGAGGACGAAATTGAAAACTTTAATAAGAAATTGGTAAACGTTTTGCTTTCACACTTGCAGAGATAATCATTGCATCATACTCTGACTAGTAAAAAATCTTCAACAGGTTGAATCCATTAAGAAGATAGCAGAATATGTCACTCAGTTGCGGATGGTTGGAAAAGGCCATGGTATGCACATAACTTACATTTTCAGTATCTTTTGTTACTTTCACTACGCTACTCCACTCTCTCTTCCATTCTCCATATATTTATAGTTTTGGGTTTTAAGAAAAGCTTTTGTGGACTTGCAGGAGTGTGGCACTTTGATCAGATGCTCCTCCACGAGGCATGATGGGAAAAGACAACCTGCATCTACTCTTGGTTCAAGTCTGTGCTATGTATAGTAGTAGATTTAGCATATCATCTCTAGGGTTTTCATGGAATGAGGATAATAAATTTTCAGAACAGGATGTATAATAGACATTAATGTAGTAAGGAGGAGGTAGTTGCTTTGAATTCAATAAAATGTGTGCCAACAATACGAAAGCAGATTTGGAATCAATGATTTCATGTGCAAGCTTGACGAGGAGCTGAAATGTATTGTAGTATTTTAAGAATGGATGTTTGAAGATGTTCTCTTATGACTTCATGTTGTCCGAGTGTAGAACCACTTCAGTTGATTCATCTGTAAACATGGAGTCATCGCAGATTGTGTGAACCGTCGCTTGTTTTATTTAATACACGACAATCATTACTTTGATTTCTTGTTAAAGGGCAGAAAAAAATCATTGCCTTGATTTTTTTTTTTTTTTTTATCTATAGAAAACTTCTTGCTTACCTTTCTCAAACTTAATTCTTATTTTGCACGAAAAGAATGTCTGGCTTCGAAGTGCTTCTTCTGCCTTCGTCTTCCATTCCATCGCCTTTTCATTAAAATTAATAAATTCTCAATAATTAAAAATATAAAGGTCTAAAATTCTGATATGATAGGTTATAGTGTTTTTTTACCTAGTCAAATGGAGAAATATGTTAGACTGTTATTGTGACTAGAGTAACTATAATTTTTGTTTTTACTTTGAATGATATTGTGCTATCCATGTTTATGTTATAAGTAAATAATTTGAGTTATTAGAAGTTTATGGATGAATTGTGAAATTTCTTATTACACTGTTGCATTTTAAAGAAAAATATATCACAACCTTTCATCACATATGTTAGTCTCTTTTTTTTTTAATAGTTTGGTAATTTTCATTAAAAAAAACAAAAAGTAGGGGCTATAATAACATATTAGGGTTTTAAGTGACTTTGGAGGGTGATTTGAGATCTCATGGGCTTTTATTAACTTGAGAATTGAAAAGGAAGTCATACATTTAGTTGTATTTTAGTGAATTATCATTTATAGTGTTAAGAGTGCTTAATTATCTCTACAGACTTTTTGAATTTGCATATGTTGTGTTTGTCTTAAATTGCGAGTCTAAATGAGAAAAAAGGCATTAACACACACACACATGTATATAAACTCAAAGTTATCATGTTTAAAGGTAAGACTTATTTGTGAGTGCTTTTATTTTGTAAACTTTGCGATTTCAAACTAGTGCTTGTCTCTATCTCTCTCTTCTTCTTGTTGCTCTCCCTGGAGATGACGATGAAGGTATGATGTACTGGTTGAATGAATGTTCTTCCTTTGTGTTTTTTTCTTCCTTTCTCTCGTTCTCTCAGATTCAGAGTATAAGTTGGAACAAAAATTTGGTATTATAATATAATTGCAACACCAACAAAATTAGTGCAAGTTCTAAGGGATTTATCCAACCTTAAAGAATAGATAAAAAAAAATAGCATCATGAAGACTCCTAATTAATCTAAGAATCTTGATGATTTTAGCCGCAAAGGAGGAGGATAAGAAGAGTAGAAGGCAAGAAAGAAAGGGTTCAAAAAAAAACATTTTTTATTCTTTTCTTTTGTCAATCAATTAGTAACCATGAGTTAAACTCCTGTACTTGGTTCAACAAGAATATACGTCATTGGAGGCCTAAAATTGAGTAACAACAATGTCTATACAATAAAATATCAATAAAATGATCATAAGAAAGATATAACAAACATAATAGAATCAAATTTTGGTCCTTATCTTCAACCTTAACATCAATATTTTAAAAATCTAAAATCACTTTATTGAATTCATCAAGATGGTCTTTAATAGACATATCTTTTTTCATTTGAATATTACATATTGATGCTTCAGATATAATTGGTTCAACAAGGATTTGATCATATAAAGAGTTTTAGTTTTTCCATAATAAAACAATTGTAGTCTCTTCAACAAATTTTTCATAATCTCATCAAATAAATAAAGTTATATATACTATATGCATGTTCCATGAAATCTTTTCTCCTTTTCATCATCCTCTTAGGCAAAGTTTATATATCTTTTAATGTCTTAAATAAACCTTATTTAACTAATAAGACATATATCTTAATGTGCCACAAATTAAAGTCATCCCTACTATTAAATACAATATAAAAAAAATAGAAGATTACAAGGTGTCACATAAATTTTCTCTCATCTCAAAATCCTATAGTAACCGAGACTTACCTTTTCATTCTTTTTTTTTTCCTACCAAAATTTAGAAAATAAAAGCACTCACAAATAAGTCTCGCCTTAAAATATGATGACTTCAAGTTTTTATGTAGCCTATATACATGCATGAATGTCTCTTTTCTCATTTAAGACAAACATAACATATGTAAAATCAAAAAGTCTTTAGAGATAATTAAGCACTTTTAACACTATAAATGATTGATTCTATACCCTTACTTCATAACTTTAATTTAAACAGAATAACCTATTATATCAAAGATCGCACAACACACTATAATTAAGTATCATTTTTTTTTTATCATAAGATTCATCGAAAAACCAAATTCCAACACTTCAAGTTGTCAATTCATTACTTTTTTCCAAGTTCTTAATTTTGCAATAACCTTCAATTCAATTTACATGTAAGATATATTTTAATGACTTTCTAATGATCCAATATAATTCCTATTCATTAAAAGTGGCTAAAGTGAAATATTATCAAAAGCCCTAATTACTAGGCTTTTCTTAATTACTTGAAAAACTTAATTAAAATTAAAGAGAGAAAAAATATATATATCAAAGTTTATTATAAACAATGATCTTCGTTTTATTAACCCTTTATTGTTCCAACTTCATGGGAATATGATGTGTTTATAAAAGAAAGTATACTTTATAAAAGAAAGCAAGCAAATTCAGAGACGTCATCCCAATAGTCGATCAAATGGTAGCCATGGCCGGAAGTTAATGGCACAGAGAAGATGGAAGTAGAGGAGACTATCACAGTTCTGAAACGAAAGTCCCATTGTTCTAAACCTATTTCTGAGCCCATTAACTTTTCTCTCATAGTCCACCATTAAAGGTTGACCCAGTCTTCAAGATCTGGAATAGGGTAGAAACAGTAGGCAATCAGGACAAGCTTCTTGTTTTGTCTCTGATTGAGACAATGCCAGCTAAGAAAAAATCACAAGACAAGAAAAAGAGCATAAATCCCAGTTTAGACCCTGTGTTTGTATGCATTATGCATATCAGCCCCTGTAAAATATCTCATCAAATTTACCCCTTACTACTCATAATTTGTTATTGAAATGAGGATTTATTCAACCTAACAAACCTCGTTATATTATTCTTGGTATATTAATAATTTATTGCAATGAGTTTGACTTGACGAAATGTCAAAAACAAGGGTCTACTTTGAAATACTGGATTTTTTAAGGTTTTATTGCTGGAATGACTGACGTACAGGGACTAAATTGATTTCTTGCAAAACGAAGCTGTCTCGTGCTAAATACGACAAAATACATGTCCATATTCAAAGTTTTTGGCAGCGTGGAAAAACATCAGCCTAATCACATATATTGCACGTGAAAGCACGCGTCTCTGAAATTTACAGATCAAAACAAAAGGTCTAAATACGTATAGTACTAGGTCTCGCACCGCGAGTACACTTATTTACTACACTCAAGAGATTGGAAAGGAAAAGATAAGTCTTGGGGATTATGAGATTGCAAAGTGGAATTTTTAAGGAGAGGTTCGGTTCACACTGGATAGACCACGAGCTCTCCACACGCCCCCGAGACGTGGCAAGATCCAGACCCTAAATACCAAACTTAATCCAACGATCAGAAACAAACCAATCCATTCTCTGGCACCTCTTCTCTGTATTTAAACACCCTCTGCTCCTTCATCTTCTGCACACCCACAGATCTCCATTTACATAGCAAAGAATCTCTCTGCTTTTCTCATTCTAAGCCATGGCCTCAACTGTTTTGAGAAGTGTTTCTGCCTTTTCTCTTGCGACAAAGCAAGGGGACACTGCTAGCGGTGGGAAAGGCATTTCTTCCTTGCCTTTGTTTTCCAGAAAGAAAAGAAACACTAGTCTTGTAGTTTGTTCTGCCACTGGAGAAGCTCTTACTGGTCTGGTGTTTCAGCCATTTGAAGAGGTGAAGAGGGAGGAATTTCTAGTTCCTATTTCTCGTCAATTTTCTCTTGCTCGTCAGTTCTATGTGGATGAGTGTGAAGCTGCCATTAACGAGCAGATCAAGTCAGTAATCGCTTTTATCTTTTTGTAAAAGATGCATAATCTTGAAAGCTCATTTTAGGTTGTATAGTTATTGATATGTGTTGGTGTTTTGTGTTAACAGTGTGGAGTATTCTGCTTCCTACGTCTACCATGCCATGTTTGCCTATTTTGACAGGGATAACGTTGCTCTCAAAGGCCTGGCCAAGTAAGCACACGAAATCCCGTCTCTCTGTTCTTGGATAATTCCCTTATTTATTTATTTTAATTTGTGGTAACTGAGGTCTATTGTGGCCATGTTCTCATCAGATTCTTCAAGGAATCAAGTGAAGAAGAAAGAGAACATGCTGAGAAGCTCATGAAGTATCAGGTATGTACCACTTACCTTTTGGAACTCGAATATTTTCTTTTTAGTTTTTGTTATTTTTAATTAATTACTTTCCAAATATATGTGATTAGAATATACGAGGAGGGAAAGTAGTGCTCCACTCAATACTGACACCCCTTTCTGAATTTGAGCATATTGAGAAAGGAGATGCACTATATGGTATGTATATAATAGACTCCTGTTCTTTGCTAGAAAATCCCAAGTATTATTTATGAATTTTTTCTCCTATTAATTCCATCCGTATTTTAATGGATGTGACTTGGTGAATTTTTTCTCCAATCTGTGTTATGCTTTCCATTATATAGAGGTGTCAGGATATGTTTCTGTAATGGAAAACGTTTATGGTTTCTGAGTTAATTAACTTGGGCCGTCTTTGACTCAGCTATGGAACTCGCACTGTCTTTGGAGAAGTTGACAAATGAGAAACTACTGAGCTTGCACAAGGTGATGTGTCTTTTGCCTTCACCATGTTTTTTCTATTTAAATTTCCTGCAATTAGGAAGTATTATGTACTTTGTCAATGTTTTCAGAATTGTGCTCATGAGCTATACTCTGTTCTTGATTGATAACAGGTGGCAGATAAGAACAATGATCCACAAATGCAAGATTTCATCGAAAGCGAGTTCTTGGAAGAGCAGGTATGCTCGAAATAATTTTGTTTCTTTTCCTGGTTGTAATACTGAACTGAGCACTTGTATGCAATAATCCTGTAAGATATACTGGAAGGCGGTCCTGCCAGATTGAAGGTGAAACTCAAGATATATGCATTTAAAGACATTAATCCGAAAATTTCCAGAAAAAAAATACTATTGTTTTCCTCTGCTAGACATTTGTTCTGTCCAAGAACTGAGAACGAAATTGAAAATTTTAATGAGAAATTGTAAACGTTATGCTTTCACACTTGCAAAGATAATTATTGCATCATACTCTGACTAGTAAAAATTCTTCAACAGGTTGAATCCATTAAGAAGATAGCAGAATATGTCACTCAGTTGCGGATGGTTGGAAAAGGCCATGGTATGCACATAACTTACATTTTCAGTATCTTCTGTTACTGTCACTATGCTACTCCACTCTCTCTTCCATTCTCCATATATTTATAGTTTTGGGTTTTAAGACTAGTTTTTTGTGGACTTGCAGGAGTGTGGCACTTTGATCAGATGCTCCTCGATGAGGCATGATGGGAAAAATACAACCTGCACCTATTCTTGGTTCAAGTCTGTGCTATATATAGTAGATTTAGCATATCTTCTCTAGGGTTTTCATGGATTGAGGATAATAAATCTTCAGTGTAGGATGTATAATAGACATTAATGTAGTAAGGAGGAGGTGGTTGCTTTGATTTCAATAAAATGTGTGGCAAAAATAAGAAAGCAGATTTGGAATCAATGATTTCAAATGCAAGCTTGGCTGAAATGTATTGTAGTATTTTAAGAATTGGATGTTTCAAGATGTTCCCTTATGAGTTCATGCTGTCTGAGTGTGGAGCCACTTCAGTTGATTGATCTATAAATATCGAGTTTGTTAAATATCATATCATTCAGAGATGATTCAGGACCGAATTCCATCCCATGTGACTTCCAAATACTCCTAATTACGGATGCTTTAAAATCATTTTGTTTTCTTATGCGAGGAAACTCTACTCTCGGAAAGTGCATTCCAAACTCTTACAAGGAGTGTATATCCTGACATGAATTCGAGATTTGTTATGCGGATTGTAAAGTCTCTGTTATCACGTCACGCCTCCTGTATATATGCTTTAAAATCTGCTCTTGTGGACACTTAACTTGTTAGCATTCCTCTATCCTATTCTTCCAAAATTTAAATACACCACAGAATTCTGCTCTTTTGAATCAAGTTATTCAGTGGAGGCTGATTGTTCTTTCAATAAATTTGATCCAACATAGTCAAGTGTATCATTCGTTATCTGCTTATATGGGAGCAAGTGGAGAGGACCGATTGCATAAATTGGATGGAAGATTGTTGTTGTAAGAGCATCCAAAACCTCTTGTTCGAAGGAATCAAGCCTGCTCAAAATGATAGCTGAAGCTCGTGAACTTCTTTCCATTTTCCTTACGAGTAAGCTGATTAGCACCATCAGAAAAATCACAGGTCACCGGCTGGACGTTGGAGATGCAGTACTGTCATCGAGCCTGTGAAGTATATTGCAAAATGAGATCAGACTGTTTTTTTTGCAGTGGATTCACAGATATAAGGGATGTCCTGAGTTGCATCAGAATCATCTGTCTGTGGAGACCATCATGTTGTACTCTAAACATGAACTAATTATGTTTTAACATAAATATAAAACTTCACATTATATTTTTTTATATAAATTTAAAGATTAAAACTATAATCTTCTAAATAATGAGTTTATTTGTCAAAATATTATATTTTAATAAAAATTAATTTGAAGCAAATAAAAAAATATTTTTTATTCAAAAGAAACTAGAAAGATCACACCTTTTTTTCCTGTCCTGAATCTAAACCACCTATCCAAGCCTCTAGGGTTTTAATCTGCAGAGAACACACCTTCATATTCCAACAACTCAAAACTCTCTAAAGCAGTACTGGATAGAACTGAAAATACAGCGTCTAACTGGGCTGAGGTTTTAATCTACCAAAAAAATAATGTTGGCCAACGGCTAGAAAAGAGATTATAAGGTAAACAGACCACTTGTGCCTTGAGTTTCCTATCGATGTTTTTTTCTTTTCTGGATGAATTTTGGATTACAAGACTTCAACCTTCTCGGCTACTACAATACAATGACATAAATATATATACACGTTTGGTGCAGAGGCCCTGATCATTGCTGCTGGAATGAATTCTGAAATCTATCTTGATTAGTTCTGGAGTGATGCCGCTGCCTTAACATCTGCCGGAGAGATTGCAGGGGTAATTGCTGGCAGCTCAGTCTTGATCAATGGTGGAGGGATTGCAGGAGTGATTGCTGCTGTCTACCTTGATTTCTGCTGAAGTAATTGCTGGGATGATTATGGAAGGATTGTCTTGATTAATTGCAGGCTGAGGTCTGCCGTGATTTGTGCTGTCATCCTCAACAGGGATAGCATTTTTATAGCTTTTTTCAACTAACACGTAGGAATAGCTTTCCAACAGGAGAAATGGAATTTTCGCGATTCATTAGCTCTCCCATTGAAGACCAAAAAACAGTTGAATACAAAATAGGTTTATCTCAATATCTGAAGCCTTATTGCTATTTATGTTGCAAGTATTATGAAGGTGGCATTTGGTTGCAGAACACAAATGCTTTCGTTTGACAAATTCCTAAATGCAGGAGAAGGCATGAAGACAGAGGAATTGATTTTAATGAGCTTAATCTTACATCTAGTGTTGTTTCTTAAGCTTGAAACAAGCTTCAAAAGTGTTGGCTTGGCTAAGTTATTAGCTTGTGTATGGTCAAAACTACATTAAAAATAAGTCTATAAGTTTATATAAACAAGAGAGATAAAACAATGCAGAAATTATCATTTCCCCTTTCTTTTTCTTACATCCCCAGAACTTTCTTTTTTTTTTTGGATCGATCCTTACGAGGGAAACCCCACTCCCCGGAAAGCGCACTTTGTGGGCCCAGGTGAGCGGTTAAAACCCCCGGCTGTCCCAGGCTCTTACGAGGGGATGGAGAATCGAACGCTGGTCTGGCCTAGGCCAGTCCATACGTTCGTCCGCCACACTAGTCCCTCGGGGACCCCCCCCCCCCCCCCCAGAACTTTCAGTAACGATATATTCATAAATAACACATCTTAGTCTTACATTTGTTCATCTTAATTACCTTTTAATATAACTCTAATTACTTTCTTTTAACACATGTTAACTAGCTAAAGTCAAGGTTAAACAGTTATCACAGTAACTTAAAGCATATTAACCTTAATATTCTCCCTCTTAATTGTTAGAATTATGAAGAACTAGAATTTGCAGAGAGAAATAAATAATTTGAGACTTAAGAGTTGGAGAAAGGCAAACTTATATTTATTTCATAAATGGGAACACCTATTTATAGGCTTACAACCAAACTGGAATTTCTAAACAATCTCAACTAGTATTAGATTTTGTTTGCATTAATCCAACAGGCGATTGAGCCGCTAGTTGTTGCTTCTTCAAACACCGAGCAAACACATTTGAATCAATAGAGAGAGAGAGAGAGAGAGAGAGAAATATAGTTTGAAGTACTTTTCATGTCATTAACTGGTCAAACTGGGTCATTGTCACAAAATCAAATCAATTTCAGCCTCTTTCAAGTTTAGTTCTGTACTTCATAGTGACTTGAATGTTCTAAGCATCTTTTTAGAAACTCCAAGATGAAAGTGACTTGGAGAGTTCATAAACCCAGAAAGCAAACTTTTTTGTAAACATTGGACCTTGCAATTGTCAAATACAATAATAGATTCCCGACCAAACTTCTATAAAAACCATCACATTGATTTCTTGTTACCGTGAAGAGAAAATCCATTGCATTGATTTGTTTTGTTGATGCAAACGTACTACTAGCTTAACTTTCTCGATTTTATTTCTTTTTTTGCACCAAAAGAATGTCTGCTAGCAAATTTTCGAAGTTCCTGCAAGAAGAACCACCGGAGCTGGCAGCTTCTTCTCCCTTCGTCTTCCATTCCATCGCCTTCTTTTTCATTTCTCTGCCCCTTTCTCCCTCCATTAACTCTCTAATAAGCTGCCCGACTTGATCTCTCTTTACATCACCATTTATCTCCATACCGATACCCCATTTGTTGCAAGCAAACCAACAGTTGGTTTGCTGCTCTGCGATAAATGGCCAACAAAGAAGTGGAACTCCACAACTAACGCTTTCAAGGATCGAATTCCATCCCATGTGGCTTACAAATACTCCAATTGCTGGGTGCTTTAAAATCTGCTCTTGTGGACACCAACTTGCTAACATGCCTCTATCCTTTGTTTCTGAAAGGAATTCAGGTGGAAAAATGGTCGACTCGCTATCATCAGTGTCAGGCCTTACTATCCATAAGAAGGTTTTTTCGCTGTTAACCAGACCCCAAGCCAATTCTACCATTTCCTGTGGTGTTGGTACAGCGAAGCTTCCAAAATTTATATACACCACAGAATTCGATTCTTTTGAATCAAGCCATTCTGTGAGGCCTGGTTGTTCTTTCCATAGATTTGAACCTACACTGTTCAGTCTATCATCTGCTATCAGATTATTAGCGAGCAAGTGGAGAGGACCGATGGCATAAATAGGAGGGAACATTGTTGTAAGAGCATCCAAAACCTCTTGTTCGAAGGACTCAAACGTGTTCAAAATGATAGCTGAAGCTCTTGAACTTCTCTCCATATGGCTTCGGACGAAGCTGACCATGATATCGTTTGGGTCCGTGGTTCTGATGAAAGTGTTGGAAATTTGGCAGAAATAGAGAATAGAAAAGAAAAAGGTTTAGGCTGCATACTCTCTAATTTGGTAGAATACAATACATATGAAAATGGTACTCTCACACTTTGTCATTATGAGATTCATACAATATATATAGACATTAATAGATGCGACTCTTCAATACTAATAGTTGCGACTCTTCAATACTAATAGATGCGACTCTTGATAAATAAGTTTAATAACTAACATTCACCCCTCTTAAACTTGTTTCATCAATCTTCACGATTCCAAGCTTCTTCTGCAGATAACAAAAAACTTCAGTCTTCAATGGCTTTGTAAAAATATCAGCAATCTGTTCATGAGTGTTGACATGAACTAACTCCACATCGCCTTCTTTTATGTGCTCTCTAATAAAATGAAATCGAGTATCAATATGCTTTGAACGTTCATGATGCACTGGATTCTTTGCAAGAGCTATAACAGACTTGTTATCAACGAAAATTCTTGTGGCTTCACTCTGTTTCTGTTGCAGATCTTCCATCAATTTCCTTAGCCATATTGCATGACACACACATGATGCAGCAGCAATGTATTCTGCTTCACATGTGGATAATGCAACAATAGATTGTTTCTTGGATGTCCATGTGAATGCTGTTTCTCCCATGAAAAATATGAATCCAGTTGTGCTTTTCCTGTCTTCTCCTTTCACTACAAAACCTACTGGTTGCTCGACATATACTTCCTCTTCAAGATTTCCATTCAAGAATATTGACTTTACATCCAACTGAAATATCTTCCATCTTTTCTGAGCTGCAAGTGAGATCATCAATCTTATTGTTTCCATTCGAGCTACTGGGTCAAAAACATCTTCATAATCCACTCCATATTGTTGTTTGTACCCCTTTGCTACTAATCTGGCTTTATGCTTTTCAATTTCTCCTTCTGCATTCTTCTTTGTCTTGAAGATCCATTTTACTCCGATTGCATTGTGTCCTTCAGGAAGTGTAGTCAATTCCCATGTATCATTTTTCCGAATGGAATTGATCTCCTCTTTCATTGCTTTCTTCCACCTGTCTTCCTGATATGCTTCTTCAAATGTAATAGGATCATTTTCTGAAAATAGGCAAAGCATGTTCACATCATCAAGATCCATTTTTTCTGTTACATCATAAATCTCCTGTATGCTCTTTGTCTTTCTTGTTGAACTTGGAGAACTAGATGGGCTGCTAGTTAATGGAGATGGATTAATTATGATTTCTTCTTCATCATTCTGCATTTGTTCTTCTTCTACAACCAATTTCTGCAGTTGTCCCTCAGTACTCCAGTTCCATTCTTGCTCTTCATCAAATCTCACATCTCTTGACATGATCACCTTTTTTGTTACTGGATTGAACAATTTGTAACCATATGAATTTTCTCCATATCCTAGCAGTATACATTTCTGACTTTTATCTTCAAGCTTGGTTCGTTTTTCATCTTGAATTTTGGCATAAGCAATACTGACAAAAACTCTCAGATGATCGACTCTGGGTTTCTTCATGCTCCAGGCTTCTTCTGGTGTAAGCATATGAAGTCTCTTTGTTGTAAATCTATTCAACAAGTACACAGCACATACAACTGCATCTCCCCAAAACTCTTTTGGACAATTTTTTTCTTTTAGCATACATCTAACCATGTTCATAATAGTCCTATTTTTTCTCTCTGACACCCCATTCTGCTGTGGAGTCTGTGGCATTGTAAGCTGATGTACTATACCATTCTCTTTACAATACTCATCAAAAGCATGAGAAACATACTCTCCTCCCCTATCAGTTCTCAGATTTTTCAGCTTGCATTCACTTTGCTTTTCTACTAGATTTTTAAATTCCTTAAACTTGCTCAGCACTTCTTTTTTTTCTTTCAACACATATACCCATGTTTTTCCACTAAAATCATCAGTGAATGTAAGGAAATACATGTTTCCCCCTATTGTTGTAGGTGTAATTGGCCCACACACATCTGAATACACCAATTCGAGAGGCTGAGATGCTCTAGAACTCTTCTTTGGGAAGGATTTTTGGTGCTGCTTTCCCATCACACATACTTCACACAAATCATTTGTGTGTTCGAGTTGTGGTATTCCCAGAACCATCTTGTGTTTCTCCATCATCATTAATGATCCACAATTCAGATGTCCATATCGCAAATGCCACAAGTTCGTCAGATTTGAACTTTCTGCCTTGAAACAGTTTGACATACACACATTTAAGTCAAGAGGAAACATCCTGTTTTTGGTCATCTTAACTGAAGCAATCATAGCTCCAGACTCATCAAAGATCTTCAAATTCTTATCCTTCATCTGCACTTCAAACCCTTTCTCCAAAAACTACCCCAAACTTAAAATGTTGTTCTTCATCTCTGGAACATAAAACACTTCTGTTATGAACTTCTGCTCACCATTCTTGAGTTTTATAAGGATTCTGCCTCTTCCTTCAACTGGTATTTGAGAAAGATCTCCAAAGGTAATTTTACCTTTATAACTTTCATCAATATCGACAAAAGCTTCCTTCATGCCACACATATGATTTGATGCTCCTGTGTCTAGATACCAGGTACTAGATCTGCTATCATCAAATTTTCCACATGCCAGCAGCAGTGCAGGTTCTTATGAATCACTTACCTTCTCAGCAAAATTAACAACTTTGTCTTCAAATCTGTATTGTGAATAGTCAGAGGCAAAATGACCATATTCCTTGCAATTATAACATTGCACACCTGCATTGTTATTTCTCCAGTTTGAGTATCCTCCACGACTTCTTCCTTTGAATCTGCCTCTGCCTCTGCCATTGAAATTCTGATTTCGTGCACCATGAAATTCTTGATTTCTATATGATCTTCCTCCTCTTCCTCTTATATGCAAAAATCTGCCTCTCTGGAATGCTCCTCTGTTGGATTCATTGGAATTCTTCAAAGTTAGCTGTGTCTGCAAAGCATGTTCAAGTGTTCTTCCTTCTCCTCTTCTGTCAATTTTCTGCTCATGGGCTTGCAGTGATCCCATTAACTCTTCTACTGTCAATTCTTCTAAATCTTTTGATTCTTCAATTGCTACAACCACATGGTCAAACTTTGAATCCAGTGATCTCAAAATTTTCTCCATCACACGAACATCATCAATATTTTCACCATTCCTTCTCATCTGGTGAACCAAAGTGATTACTTTTGTAAAGTAATCTGAGATTGTCTCATTGCCTTCTTTGTTCAGCTTCTCAAAATCTCCTCTCTGAGATTGTAGCCGAACTCTTTTTGTTTTTTCAACTCCATTATAAGTTTTGCTAAGCATTCTCATGCTTCCTTTGATGTCTTTGCTGGTGCCATCATCTCAAGGGTTGCTTCATCAAACCCTTGATAAATTGTGAATAACGCCTTGTTGTCTTTCTTTCTTGATTCTCTCAGTGCTTGTCTCTCTGCATTGCTTATCACAGTATCTTCTTTTGGTTCAGTATAACCATCTTCAACCAGCTCCCATAACTCTTGTGATCTAAGTAGTGCTTTGTATTGGATGCACCACAAATCATAGTTTTGTTTGGTAAGGCGGGGAATATGAAATTGGGAATTGTTGTTGTTGGAAGTCATAGTGTCTCTCGGGCTCTGATACCAGTTTTGTTGGAAATTTGGCAAAAATAGAGAATAGAAAAGAAAAAGGTTTAGGTTGCACACTCTCTAATTTGGTAGAATACAATACATATGAAAATGGTACTCTCACACTTTGTCATTATGAGATTCATACAATATATATAGACATTAATAGTTACGACTCTTCAATACTAATAGTTGCGACTCTTCAATACTAATAGATGCAACTCTTGATAAATAAGTTTAATAACTAACAGAAAGTTGGTAGATCCTTCAAACGAATGTTTTTCATTCCAGGAATCCAATCTATTGTAGTTTCTAGGTACCCGTTTGTTAGATAGCTGGCATCTGCAAATTACAGCAAAATTAATACAGATCGTATCTCATCAGATGAAGCTTAAATTTTAAGCATGAAAAGTTTTTTATGCCTTTGAGAGGCGTTAAACCTTTTTCAGCAAGAACACGGTGTTGTGCGTAGCATAAGAACCCACAGGCACTGTGTGTAAGGAACTGGAGGTTAGGAATTCCAAATTCTTCAGTAGCGTCAACTGTGAATGGCATACAACCATCAGAAACAACACAGCTCACCGGCGGGACTTTGGGAGAGAAAGTACGGTCATTGAGCCTGTAAAGTAGATTGCGAAATGGAACCAGGCAGTATTTTGCGGTGGATTCGCAGACAGAAGGGATGTGCTGGTTGGCATCAGTATCATCTGTCACCGGAAGGCCATCAGGTATAGCTTCAAACCGAAAGTCCGGTACGCCATCCAGAGAGTTGGGACCTCTGGATTTGAGCATTCGTTTGTGGATGTGCTCAGTATTGACAAAGGTTATGTGGAAGCCTTTACAGTGTAACAGTTTTGCTAGCTTTAGCATTGGGTTTATATGACCCTGAGCTGGGAATGCCATGCAAACAGCATGAGGTTTATCATTTACTTGATTGACATCCATCGATCTCCCTCCCTCTCTCTCGATGTGAGTGTGAAATGTTACATTCATTGGAAGGGTCGAGCTCTTCACTCCTTTATATGGTTAAATTGATTCAATCCATCAGTTAAAGGAAGCATTTCTAGCAAGCATATAGATCATGAACATTTCTGTAGTGAAATCATCTCACCACTCTTTGACTCTGAATCGAAGAATGATCAGTGAGCAGGGAAGAAATCCTGGAGCTATTAGGTGAGATTTTCTGTAATCTCATTTTCTACCAGTATATAAGAGAATGAAGGGTTATGAGCACGTTCATCACGTCTGTATTTCTTTGATAAAAAGGAGGGCCAGTGAGCGTAATTGAGCTGCATGTCAAGACTTGACAAAAGACAAGAAAATATGCATCAAGTTTACTGAAATGATCAAGCTGGCCATTTATTAAATCATCCGATGCATATAATAATAATAATAATAATAATAATAATAATAATAATAATAATAATAATGCAGTAACATGGTGAAGATGGGAGTACTTATTGGGAAGAATGAACAGTGAGCAGGCAAGAAATTTTGGAGCTTCCCTGTCCATTTTTTCCATCACAAAACATCCTTATAATTTAATTCTTATTTAATATACCTCTTTAAATAAAAGATTTTTAGACTTAAAAATTGTGTAGGTTTGTATTCTTTTGTGTTTAATTTCTATCAAATATAATAGAGATATTGAGATTCAAACTCATTTTCATTCAAAAGCTTAAATTATTAGATGAAATCTCAAAATATAATTTATATTATTGTTTAATATACAAAACAATTACATGAAAGCTCTATCCATGATTGATGTTATAAGATTAATGAAGTGCTCAGCAACCAACCAAAGAATTATGATGGGCATTAGTCACATGGAAAGAGAGTGCTTAGAATATGATTAGGGTTATTGGGTTCTGTTTCTGTCGCTTTGAATGTTACACTGATGTCGTATTTTGGAGTATCATACCAGTAATTGTTTTTTAAGGAATTTTTTGTTTAAAAATATATTAAGAAAATAATTTTAAAAAAATAATTTCGATATCAACATATCAAAATAATTTAAAAATAAATAAAAAATAATTTAAAATAAATAAAAAATAGAATTACCCAAGTAACAAGACTGAAACATGCATGTGCTTTGCAACCATTAAGTACACAGTGGTCCCTAACCCTTACACCTACCTACTCCAAACATGTTACATCTCATTACAGAAGTGAGTTTTAGCTCCAAAGATATCTTCACATACATCAAGTCCTTCATAGCTCGAGGGACCAGGCAGTGCTTAACACTTGTTCAGTGTTGTAAATTCCGTTTCGTTCCGGCCGGAATGGCCGGAATGTTCCGTTCCACTATAAAATCCGGGACAAAACAGCGACATTTTTGTCCCGGTTTGAATTCCGGTTCCATCCGGAAATTCTGGCCCAATTCCGGCCGGAACGCCTCGGTTCCGTACCGGGTGTTCCGTTCCGGGTTCAAAATCTATTTTTTTTATTTTTTAAAAATTATTTTTGACATCTATATATCAAAATAATTTAAAAACACCAAAATATTTTAAATAAAAAAGAATTCAAATTTTAATTATGCTTGTTAAATTAATATATTATTTTTTTCATATATATATAATTAATTATATATGAACAGTACAATACCGAAACGGTATGCCGGAACGCTCCGAAACCGAAACGTTCCGTTCCAAACAAAAAAACGGAACGGTACCCGGAATGGATTTTACAACACTGCACTTGCTGCTTAATTATTATTATTTTCTTCATATTTAATTATTTCTTAATAAATAGTTTCTCAAACAAGTATATTTTGGAAAGTTAATATCATGATATCAATCTCATTTTGTATCGGTTAAAATAATTAAAATATTTTATACCAATAAAAAAAACAAGACAAAACGATATTATTTTTATTTCAGATTAAATTTCAGCTGATTCTCGAATTTTTGGTCCAATATCGGCTGAAACACGCCGGAAGCTCGCCAGAGGCATGAAAAAAAAAAATTTAAAAAAGAATGAATTAATGAACATCTCGGCACCCCTTTCCCAGATCAATTTCACACAAAATCTCAAATCAAATCCCTAACACTTCTCTTCCTCAGTCCTC
The DNA here is from genome assembly GCA_027405865.1 of Salix purpurea. Lineage (NCBI taxonomy): Eukaryota > Viridiplantae > Streptophyta > Magnoliopsida > Malpighiales > Salicaceae > Salix > Salix purpurea. The sequence continues at coordinate 10,187,066 of JAOWLH010000002.1, read as the reverse complement.
ACCTTGATAAATCTCAATCGATAAATATTGTCGGGCTCAGACTCCTCAGGAATCCTCACCCGCAGCTCACAGCCTCAACGTGCAGCGTCCCTCCAAGCTTTCTTCTTCACTCTTCAGTTTTTCACTCCCCCAGGACGATGGCAAGGACTCTTAGCAACGAACCGTCACAAATATGCTATCATCACATTACATATGTCTGTTGATTTCGTCACTCCAGAGAACGTCGCGCCACCTCCATCTCAAGATGACACTGGAACGTACGTGGTCGTTGGGAATGGGCTTCCACGCCACCTCCATCTCAAGATGACACTGGAACGTACGTGGTCGTTGGGAATGGGCTTCCACCAAACAGTGTGAGATGAGACGGGCAGGCACAGGAGTTTTGAGAGATGCGTTGTTATTATCGGGAGGTTGAGGGATATGCCTGAGAGATGAGACGGGCAGGCAAAAGGGTCTATTTTTTATGATTTTTTGATTTAATTTGTTTATTTAAATTATTGTTAGAATTTGAATTTTTAGTGTTTTGAAATAACATTCCGAAGCACCAATAAACACGGAATTGATGTAAAAATCAATCCTAGGTTCTTATCACCTTCATGCTGTCAGCAAGGATACCAGCAAGGTAATCAAGGTGCAACTCGCAGTCTAAGGGGTACTAATTTCCAAGCACCCCCACTAGAGCAAACCTCTTGACCATCTTGATTACCTTGCTGTAAATTATAAGATACTGCTCACAGCATAATAAAAAGCTGACACAAGCAGGCAAAAACAGATTCCTCAGAATGAGAGTTCTTAAATGCTAAAGAAAATTTCATGCATGCTTTTATAAAATATGTCCCGGAAGTAAAATTGAAATGTAAAAGCAAACGTTGTTCAAAAATGTGCACTACATTATGCAAACGCAACATTCATTCTATCATTAGCAAAACATAACTCGCCATAAAATGCCAAGGAAAAATCAAGAACTTCATGCAGCAGCCTGCGATGCAGCAAACCTCTTTTTTGCCTCCTCGATGATGGACAATTTAATACCCTTGCCCTTGGGAAGAGAAATCCATGGCTTGGTACCCTTTCCAATGGTGAAAACGTTGCCCAGGCGAGTGGCAAACTCATGGCCAGTGGCATCCTGAACGTGGATTGTCTCAAAGCTTCCCTTATGCTTCTCCCTGTTCTTGATAACTCCAACCCGGCCTCTATTCCTTCCTCCGGTGACCATGACAACATTTCCCACATCAAACTTGATGAAGTCAATTATCTTGTTGCTCTCTAGATCCAGCTTGATGGTGTCATTGGCCTTAATGAGGGGATCTGGGTAGCGGATGGTGCGCCCATCATAGGTGTTCAGATAAGGAATTCCTTTCTGGCCAAACTGAATCGACCGCACTTTGCAAAGCTTGAACTGCATTTGAATTAAACAGAAAACAAAATCAATACCACACAGACATGAAAATGCAAGAAATAAAATTCATTGATCAATCAAAATTAGTGCATGGTCCAGAAAAACAAAAATATCATGAATCAAAGCAAAAAAAACAGAGACAAAAGTATCACAAACCTTAGCCTCATCATCTCTGAGGGAGTGGAGGCGGAAGCGGCCCTTGGTGTCATAGAGAAGACGAAAGCTCTCATTTGTCTTTGGGATTGACACAACATCTGTAACAGAAAGCAAAACAACGCAAGAAACACAGATGAGAAAAACAGAATTTGAGGGGGGAAATAGGAAATTATTATATAAGTGAAAAACATCAGTAAGGGACACTAGTGTATAATCAATCAAACAAAAAACCATTTCCAATCAAGCACGAAAAGAAATCTGGAAACAACAAATGACCACAATCGAGCTCTCGCAACCTATCACACGCAATGACCACTTAAGACAAGCATCAACTAAATGCTAGCAGGCAAGGGTTTATTACTCTTATAACCTATATCACACAAAATTATCATTTGCCAAAGACTACTTTGCGGCACTAAATCTCTTAATAAAACCATGGGCACCACCAAAAAATCCAAAAACTCAAGCCATTCACTCATTTCAGCCAAAGATATTATTGATAAATACTACCACTTAAATATCTCGAGACAACCCCAAGCATTAAACATTAAAACCCAACTCCCATTTTGACGATCCAAGAAGAAAACAAAATCATAAAACTTGTAGAGCAATGACATTATTAGAAAAAAAATAACACATAAGACTTGAAAGAGCAAAGACAGAACGCACATACCCATGAAACCAGATGGGTAGGTTTTATCTGTCCTGACCTTCCCATCAACAAGAACATGTCTCTGCATCAAAATAGCAATCACTTCACGGTATGTCAAAGCATACTTGAGCCTGTTTCGCAGAATGAGAATCAAAGGCAAGCATTCCCTGGACTTGTGTGGTCCAGATGAGGGCTTGGGGGCCTACACGACACAAAACCAAACAAATTACACTCTAGGAGAAACAGCACCAGGCAACAGGGAAACCATTTACAGTGCAGCAAAGGAATCGTCAGAAATTGTAAACATACAAAAGCGCCACCAAGTTTATCAAGCATCCAATGTTTTGGAGCATTAAGCCTTTTCAAGTGCTTCTTCAACCCTCTAGCCTGTAATGCATCACAAAAGCCGATAGTTCAATAAAACCAGTGCAAGATATAGAAATAACAACAAGAAGATTGATGAAATTATGAAAACATAAGGAAGATCTGAGTTCAAGATGCTAAAAAAGCTGACCATTTTGCAAGTGTATAGCTCAAGAGGTTGTTGACTGCTGGGCTGCGCCTACGTTCTGCTGCGCTATGAGAGATGCAAAAACCCTACTTGTACCATTTTAAAGGGTTGCCCCTAGTAATTTAATCCGAATTTGTCCGGATAGGGTTGGGGTATTGCTATTGGGCCCTGTGTTTATTGGACTGTTATCGTAGCCCTACTATTTTATACATTGGCCCATGTCAGTTTTTAATTAAATAAAAAAACATGTAATATATTAGACGATGTTTGTTTTAGTTTTTTTTTTTAATTCTACACTCGAATAATTCAATTTTTTTGTTTTTTTATTTTTATAATTTTATATTAAAATTTATTTAAAATTTTAGTTTGTAGTTTTTTATGTTAAATTATATACTGGTCTCATAGATTAATTTTTTTTTATTCCAAATTTCAATATTAAATTTGATGGAAAAGTGACTTTCTAATTTTATTTATATTTTTTATTATGAAGTTATTCAATAACATAATTTAAGTTGTGGGTTTAACAAATTAACATCACTTGACATAAGTTAATTGCTTTTGTTTTTTCTAATTGATATTTTTATTTTATCCTTCAATATTATTTAGATTGGAATTTAGGCTTTATATTTTTTTTCGGTTTGCTTTCTATGTGGTTGTCATAATCTTATAGCTTAGGTTGCAAGCTTTGCATGTTGACCTAAGTTAACCGTGTTTATTGTTTTTTCTTTTTTGATTAAATATTTTTTAATTAGGTTTTGTATTTTTTTTTATTTGCTTTATATGAAGTTATCCTAATCTAATAGCTTTTATCGTGGGTTTAGTAGGTTGACTCAGTTTATTTTTTTAATTTTTTTAAAATAATTATTTTTAATTTCACTCTTCAATAACTCATTATTATTTTTTATTTAGTTTTTTCTTTAAATTCATCTTTCATTATTAGGTTGTTTGGGAATTAGACTTTGTATTTTTATTTTTATTTTCTTTGTGAAGTTATTCTCATCTCATGAATATAGTTTTTGTTTTCAATTTTAATATTGAATGTTGGATATGTTAGAAAATGAGCTTTGTAATTTTTATTATTTTGTTTTCTATATGGTCATCTCGTTCGCATTACCTAAATTACAAGTTGGTAGATTAACCTAGGTTGACTCGATTGTTTTTTTTTCCTATTTAATTTAATGATTTTTTTAATTTGTTCCTTAAATATTGGGTTGATTAGAAATTGGTATTTGTATTTTTTTAGATTTATCACATTTTTATGACATGGTCGTCGAGTTGATATCTTGGTCGACCCAATATATCTCTTCTAGATAATTTAAAAATATATATCATCTAATGTGTTGTCATATCAGTATTTAAAAATATATCATCAAATATAGATCATATTTCAAGTTTGTGATTAAAAACAAACAATAGAAAATATATTATAAATATTGGGATATTTTTTACATTAAAAAATTATATGACTAACAGCATAATGTAGGACAATGATCTAGTGATTACTGAATCAAAACCTATAAATAAAGATTTATTTAAACCATATATGAAAGGATGGATTAAGATTAAGGATGTCATATGAATGATTTATTGTCCATTTAGTTGTATACGGAAGATAAGAATGGTCATAGTTATAAAACTTGATCTAAAGTAAGCATCAAGTAAGGTTACTTTTAAGTTTAGTTAACCCAAGTTGATCCTTAAAGAGAATTAAAAGGATGTCGTTTTGAAAAAAAAAATTTTAACCCCTCATCTTTTTACGTCTCTATTGTTTTCTTTAATTTAGATTAGAGCAAGCCCTTAATTAACCTACGGAAACAATATGAATTTTATAATTATAAGAGTATGTTCATCCAAGTTGAAATCATGAAAAAATACAAATGAATGGTAGGATGATAATCAATTTATTTAAATTGAAATGAATAAAAATCATTGAAGAGAAAATATTGGCTATTTTTTTTGCTTGTTAGAACATTTATATAAAATTGGTGAAAAAAAACAGCATAAAAAATAATTTGTAAAATTGCATAGTTTTTACAAATCATTATTGAAAAAAGTGATATTTATATCTTTTCATGAGTTAGAATAGTGCATTGTTAAACAAAAATATAAAATGGGAGAGAGAAAATAAATGAACTTAAAGGCACACGAAAACTTTGATTATAACACCACAATCACCAAACAAAAAATCTTAAAAAGATAAATCCAATGACATATAATAAGATCACTGATATTGGATTAGTGTGTCATATTTGTGTCTCAAAGGTGGTGGGTAGCTCACTTGCATTTGATAATAAATATAGCATACTTAGCCACCATTGATGACCTTTTTCGGTGTTGTTCGAGTTATCTCATCAAGATTTTTATGGTATTAGTGATTTTATAATTAGAGTTTTGATATATCTTTGAGTGTTTTTTCTTCTTTATTCTTTTCTTTTCTTTTTCCTCATTGTGAAGAGAAACAAAAGAAAAAAAATATTTATTTGATACACATTGATGCCCTGATTATATCACCATCATTACTATTAGAAAAATCTCAACAAGACGAATTCAACAATATCAGTAAAGGTCATCAATGGTTACCCGAGTATATCATATTTGCAGCTAAAGGCAAGTAAGCTACCTGTCACCTTTGGGCACCAACTATGACATAATTGAGTCGTTATTGGTAATCTTATTTGATATCATTGAATTGATCTCATCTAGATCCTTTTAATGGTAATTATGGTGTCATAATCAAAGATTTTTTTGCCTTAAATGTCTTTTTTTTCTCTCTTTTCTTTATTCTCTCTCCTACTCATTTAATATTTTTTTATAAAATGTTATTATTTAGAATACCAACAAGATATTAATATTGTAATTTTCAATCACAACATGTACAAATTATATTATTTCCATAATTCTTTTTTCAACTATGCTATTTTGATAATCTTTTTTATGCTAATTTTAAAAATAAAATAAATAATATTTAAGAAGTTTATCTAACTTCTCTTCACTTTCTTATATGTTTTTATCAAATTATGGAAATATATAATCCTTCTTTTTCAATCCCTCATCTTTTGTGCATTCTTTCTTAATTCTTAGATAGCTAAAATTCATTGCATTAAACACTAAATAAATTGAAGTGAAAGCTAATATAAAATATTAAATAGAAAAAATAGATTAATGTTGTATTTCATCCTTCTACATATATGTTATCTTTTTTTTAATGCATCTTGTACTTCTACTCAAGGTATTTTTTTTAATGTAAACCATTGTATTATTATTATTAACAAAAACTTTAGGATGTGAAGAAAGCATTACAGCTTTATATGACTTGTTACAATGTTTCTCCATGTTTAGTTTTAACAATTAACATTAACAAAAGGCTAAAACATGAGGCATTTTCCTGGCCTTTTGTGTTGTTTCAACATATGGTTTACTTTTTTCATTTTCCTTTTGTTTTTTTTTTATTTCTTATGAGTTCTTTTTTCAAAATTGTTTAATTTTGTTTTAATATCAAGGTGGTTAAGAATTGAACTTTGTAATTTGTTCCATTTTATTTTGTCTTTTTAAAAGGTTGGTGTGATTTGCGGGTTTGCCAAGGTAACTTGTGTTGCCCTAGTTTACAAGTTTGGTGAGATGTCTTTTTTTTCTTTTTTAAATTGAAATTGACTATTTTATAGTCTATGTTTTTTTTTTCCTCATATAGTTAAAAAAATATTTTAGATAAAAATTATGTTATTAAACATTATAAAGTAACAAAATTAAAAGATGTGGCGTACCCATTTTCCACTCATATTAGTAATCCAAAGTGGTATGCTTTTTAGAGAAACAAAAATTCATTATTTTTCAATTTCATCTTTTAAAATTGGGATGATTGAGAATTTGATTTTATAATTTTTTTTTATGTTATGTCTTCATATGAGAATAATGTGGTTTGCGAGTTTATCAAGGTAACTCAGGTTGCCTCAGATTATAGGTTTGGTGGGTTGTTTTTTTTAATTGAACTTAACTTTATTATAGTTTATTTTCTTCTTATATATTAAAAAAGAGGTTATAGGGAAAAACTATGTTGTTACACTTTATAAAGTAACAAAACTAAAAGGACATGAAGAAACCATTGTTCACTAGCACCGATTGCACCATGGATTACAATAGGAATTCATGGTGTATGTGTGTTTTAGTTTTTTTTATAATTTTTTTCAAGTATTTTTATTGATTTTATCTTTTGACATTGGGATGGTTGAGGGTTTGAATTTATAATTTATTTCTTTTTATTTTTCTATTTACTAAGATTAACATAGTTTATGGGTTTGCCAAAATAACCACCTTGCCTTGGTTTAGAGGTGTGGTGAGGTGTTTTTTTCTTTTACTTTCATTGAAATTGATTTTTATCGTTTATTTTTTACTAATATATTCAAAAATAAATTCAAAGAAAAGTCATGTTATTAAATTTTATAAAGTGTTCATAGGTTCAGCTAGTTAACCTAGTTTGTGGGATTGAAAAAAATAATTTTTTTCATTTTTTTTTATCCATAGATATTGGGTTAATTAGGAATTTAATATCATGGTCTCTAAAAAACATCTCAGTATAAGATTCATTTTACAATCGTCTATTTTTATTATCATATATTAAAATAAAAAATAGTTTTGAAAAAAAATATAATCTAAAGTGCTGGAGTGGTTACCTGATTTACAAGTTTGATGAGTTTATCCACCGATCAAATATATGTTTTATCTTTTTAATTGTTTTTAATTTATGTATCTTTGATTATTTTTTTCTTTCAATATTAGATTAGTTGAGAAATAGACAACATGATTGACTTTACTTACTTTATATAATGATAATTGTCTTAAATAAATCTCTATTTTTAATTTAATGCTCAATTTTGAGAGCATCTATTTTTACCATATAATTAAATAAAAATAGTTTATACAAAAATTTCTTGAACCAAATAGAATTCATGACTTTGTTTGAGGAGCGATCGAAGTCAATCCAATTTGTCATTTTTTCAATATTTTTTCAAAAAAAAGTTATCATCTTGAATTTTTTTTAAAAAATATTAAGTCATGTTTTTTTCAATCATTAATGTGGCATTTGAGCCCATGAAATAAATCATTTTAAGTTGAGTTAACATTCATGCGGTTTATTGGATTCTCGAGTTAGACAAAAAAATTGAGTAACAAGGTTTCAAAATTAAATCACTTGGTGAGGTTTAATAATATTATCAAAAAGTTTTTTGTACTCTTAATACTTTTTATAATTTAAAAAAAATGGTTTGACCCGCGGTGAAGCACGAGTCAATGAACTAGTGTAATACTCTAAAACATGTGGGGGTTTCATAATAGCAATCCACAATGAAAACACTATTTTGATTTTATTTGCACAAGTGCTTTGTTTGTTTTCTTCCTTAACCTTTTTCCGATCAATATTTTATTTTTAATTTTATCCTTTAATATTATATTTGTTTTTTCTTGTGTTATTTCACTCTCATGAAATGGGACACGGGTTTGACGAGTTAACCTAGTTGACTCGAGTTTTTTTTCTTAATTAATTTTTTCAATGTTATTTTTTAATATTTGTAAAATACACTAAAACATGTGGTGTTTTCACCATAGCAATCCACAATGAACACCCTATCTTCACCGTGTCTGTATAGGTCTTTTGAGTTTTTTTTCTTTAATTTTTTTTATTTATGTTTTTTTTTAAATAATTTATCCTTTAATATTAGATTTGTTTTTTATTGGGTTATCTCATTTTCATGATATTTTATTTGTATATTTCATTTAACACTATAATGGATTTTAAAAAATAGCATTTGCAATTTACAAAACATCATTATATCATGTTAATTATTAGTTTTGCAAGTGTCTTTTTTTTTTATTATGCTATTAAACAAAAGATAGTCTTAAAAAACACAAATTCAAGTTAAGATTTTTAAACTTGACCTATTAGATTTGGTTATAATACTGCCAAAGAGTTTGGCATGCCTTGAAAAAAATAAATTTTAAAAAACTTTAATAAAACCTATAACTTAGCACGGAAATAACCTAATGTAAATTAAAAAAGAGAGTAAATGAATAAGAAAACAATATCAAGAAAAAGAGTAAAGGGATCAAATATACCATTAATCTTTTTAAAAAAAATTAAAGTAAAATTAGATTCAAATAATTTTTATTTGGTGATTTTTAAATTGTCAAAACACATAGTAAAATCTAATTAAAAATAAAGATACCAAATTTTTCAATTTAGTTAAAAAAAATGTCATCCACACTTGAATTAACATATTCATAAGAGTTTCTTTCTACAATCAAAGTTTTGATATGCTAAATCAAAAGAACAACTATGTTGAAATTGGTCATTCTTATCAGCATTGAAACCATCTTGTCATGTGTTATGTCATTGATTTTGATATCAAAACTAATTTGTCTTACCTTGCTTTAAGTTGTGTCCATTACTACCCTAATGGTGAAATTCCTAAAAACATTTGAGATAATTGATGAATAGGGATTTGTTTGTAGTTCTCAAAACATTTTTTTGTTAAGCATAAGTTCAAAAACACTTGAAAATCAAAATTTATCACGGGTGTATGAGATGTGCTTTGACTCAAATACTTGTGGGCTCAACCCAAAGATTTGACCTATAAAAATGGGCTCAACTTGGGTGTTGAGTCCAAGGCCCATTTTATATGGGCCCAATAAATTTTGATGTATCTATTTTTGGCCATTAACAGGCCTAAAACACATGTTTATGCCCAAATTTTTCTTAGAACCTCGTGCAGGTCTTTCAAGGTTTTTTATGAACCAATGCATTTTAGATTCTATTTTCTTTATATGTTTAGGTATATAAAAATATTTCATGGCCTACCACTTCTTTATCTTGTTTGTGTAAGGTGATATTTTTTTTTTATCAATCCATGTTTAAGATATATTTATCATTCATTGATGTTATTATGGCAAAAATATTCGTCAACCCCTTCACTCGAATAGAAAAACAAGATTCTTTCGCTATAAATACCCTATGAATCACTCAAAGAAAAGCTCACAATCTATTTATTTTCTTCATATTTACACACACACATACATATATATATATATATATACATATATATGTATGTATGTATGTATGTATGTATGTATGTATGTATGTTTGAAGTTTAAAACATCATAAATAACCATTTTTATTAACTTCCATGGCATGTGTGATTGATGTACAAGTTTATAAAAATATTTAGTGCCTATGTTACCACATTTGTTTTTTTTGGGTTTAAAATCACGATTGATCCCTCAACTTTTAACATTTATCAATCAAACCCTCTTCGTTTTTTTGGCTCAACCTTCTATAATCTAGTAAAATTAAAATTTTAAAAGCGTGTTAAACCTCCGGTTATAGACTTTCATTAAGTTGATCGTGCCAAAAAGAAAAGGGGGAGCAGATGCCTCCCTTATTTAAAAAAAAAATAATAATAATAATCAGAATAGCCTTTATTAGTTTTTACCTTTAAGAGTTGTTTGGCATTATGTTTCAAAAATATTTTAAAAAAAATTGATAATTTTATTTTTATTTTTTACTTTAAATTAAATAATATTTATATTTTTATATTATTTTCATGTCTTAATATCAATAATACTTTTTTAAAAATAAAAAAATATATCATTTTTGCTCGTCTTAGACATTCTACATTCAACCACACAGGTGGCTCTCACGAGCCTTGAGTTTTTCTTGGCTTCACCATTCAATGGAGATGGATTGCCAGTCCCACCAATTACACACTAAGAAGATTTTCATTTTTTTTTTTAATTTATGGGAGAAAATGATTTTTTGCCAATAAATTAGAGGGAAATGGCAATTTTAATTAAAAAGTTTAATGAGAATCTTTTTGATGATTTGATACACTTATGATTAGTAGTGTTACGTTGTAAAGATAAACTAGTGTGGAATCTTTTACCACCATTGAATGTTTTTTTCCCAAGAAACTCTACATTAATCCCGAGTCTATGATTTGACATGAAATTCTATTATGTAATTTTATTGAGATGTCCACTGTCTAAGTGTTTGTTTATAAATATAATTAATATTGTTTTATATTAAAATATTTTTAAAAAATATATTAAAATAATATATTTTTAAAATTTTATTTTCGATATTCAAAACAATGTAAGAATTTTAAAAAAAAATAATTCAAAGCAGTTTTTTTATTTTAAATATAGTTATATCACAATGTCAAACATGTCTAAATACATGTTTAGATGGTTTTTAAAGTTAGGGTTTGAATTTTTTTTTTTTAAAAAAAAAAACAAATCAAGTTTTTCTCAAACCCCAAAATCTTGCTGTAATTTCAAATAAAAAAAAACAGAATAAACAATGAAAACCAAACAATTTTATAAATTTAGTCGGTTTAAAAACATGCACCCCATCAAGATACCAAAAGGAGGCTAAAGATGCCGGAGAGTTTCCATGTCGGAGTAATCAGGCAAGAAATCACTCAGGCTTCGAAATCATCGGCAGCTTCACCATCTTTCACATCCCAACTTGCTATCAATGAAGGAATCGGTGACTTGCCCTCGAGAAACAATGTCTGTGAGTTGATATTCCCGGTTCTGCTAGTAACAAACAAGAAGTATTTTTTTTTATGGGTAAAAATAGATTCTTTCTCTGTAACAAGAGATCTATTATAAAAGGGGATGGAAGATTTATTTATTATCAAAGCTTTAAGATGAATCATGTAAATGTGTGAATAATTTCTCATAAAAAAGCATCCCTTTTCTAAGTTACTTCAATTTTTCATTCAAAAGACGAAAAAGAAGAAAAAAAGGAAATACAAAGTGACAGATCCCCTCTGCGTTCAAATTTACAAACCCAGAATTTTTACAAGCTTACTCCCCTTAATCATGGATGATGGAGTGAATAAGAATGGAGGCTTCGTCAGTTGATGGAGCAGCATCATCTGGAAGAGATGTAGGAAAGTGGGAAATGATGCGATCAATGATACCGCCGCCACCGTCCTCTTCAGCCCTCACCTTTTCACTTTCTTCTTCGACTACTGCTACCTTCTGCTTCTTCTGTGCTTGATCTTCAGTTGTTCCTCCGCCATCTCTAGCTTGGAAAACTTCATGTTGTTCTTTTTCACCTTCTCTTTTACTCGAGCGAGAAACCAAGTTGGATATGATATTGTCGAGCAGTCCACCTCCCTTCTCCTCGTCCTCTTCCTTACCTCCTTTTCCTTCATGATCAGCTTCCCCATTAGAGACCAGGTTTGAGAAGATATGGTTCAGTAATGACCCACTTGGCCCATCTTCTCCGCTTTCTCGAAGATTGCCTTTCTTATCATCATCTTCTTCTTCTTTAAGATGCAACAAGCTTTCAGCTTTTGTCACTCCATCTGCCATGATTTTCCTTTTCTTGGTTTAATTGTTACCTCTACTCACTTTCAGATGCAATACAAAGTCCAAACAGGCTAGAATTTATGCACAGGCTTTGGGGGGACAAATGTCCTCGTCCAAAGAGCTGTTCAGTAAAGAAGCTATGATCCTTCTACACGTACTTCATAGCTGTTGTCTGATGGAGCAAGTAAAACCCAATTGATAGCCAACATGTGGCACTTCTTTGGAGCCTTACGAGGTGGTTACTTTTATGATTTCTGTGCAGGGTCGGTGGCCGGTGGGGAATCCCCCCTGCATTCGGCTCAGCTTGTAAAAGATATTCAGGTCGCCTCGCCCTGAAGCTGCCTGAATTGCACGTTTCTTAAGGTGGGAAGGGAGGAGAAATTTTGAAGGCATCGCCCTTGATTGGTTGAATGACAGTGAATGGGCCTTAAAACATTATTCGATCCATCAAAGAAATTGAGAAAGAAATGATTTGATTATAATTTTTTAAAATTGGAATTTGATTTTTTTTTCCTTTTTATTTAAGTAAAATTATAGGCTATGGGGAAAAAAGTAGGGGAAAAATTTATGGAACTTTCTATTAAATCATTGGAGAATTGAGTAAACTCGAATATATTTTTATCAGCTGAATTATTTGGTTTGTTAAACATGAAGAATTCAGATTACTTTCTTGGCTTCATCTGATTTTCTTTGCTTCATCCACCATGACGTCAACTGTTTTATTGCCATAGTTGTAAAATCCAGCGCCGCTCGTCAAATCAAATCCACCTGATGACCTCAGAGCTTGTCAATCTGTATGCTTTCTAACCATGGCAGTATCATTTTAATGAGAAAAAACCCATTGTGGAAGAACACTTTTTGTAGATCCATTGAACTGCAGAATATAAACGACGCCCTTTCTCCCCTCCCCACAAAATTCTCAACTAAAAAGACGGCAAAGGCAACGAGAATTTCCTCGCCTACTCGCTCACTCCTCTCAGCCACGGGTTGCAAGTCATTGAAATAAACACTGCTATCTGTCCCCTTAGATCACATACTTTTTGACTAAAATAAGCATCTGTTAAACGTCCAATACAATCAAACTTCTTACTTGGTTTGCTATGAATCAGTCCTACCTCGACCATATAAGGCTTCGTCCTGCTCAGCCTTCAATTGCTCCTCCCTCTTCTGCTTGCGTCTAGCACCCCTAGAGGCAGAATCAGCATGGACTTTCTCCATTATGGTATCAACACCAGGAATTGTTCGCTGTAGTTTGCTGTAAACCCGGGTACTAAGAGTATAGAAAATCTGAAGTATTCTCTGCATGCATAATAAGTGAACAAAGGCATAAGAATTAACCTGGTGAACGACAGAGACAAGGTAGTAGAAGAGGACCTAGCAAGAATTGTAATCAACATGCAAAGACTGCGCGGTGAAAACCTTTCCAGTAATTTCAGTTTCAGCAGCCAAAATTGTCTTCCAGCAGTATTTTATTTCCCCAATCCAGTTGGAAGGCCAACCTCCAGTAAGGACAAAAAAAACTGAAATGAAAACTAGAAGAAAGACACAAAACCGTACCTTAACATCCTTGTTCCAATGTCTGATGTATGGAGGCCCTGTCGTGTATGAACCAAGAGGTTCCCGATACCACTGTCCACCATATGTTATTTGATCCATCGCTTGTTCGACGCTTAGAACCTCCCATGGCCTTAAGCCAGGGATAACTTTCGCCAATTGAAGCCTGAAACACAAAAGCAACCAATGCTGAAAATGATTGAGACAGACATTCCATGCATTAAATAGTCTCAGACTAAAATAAAGACATCTACATAAGTATTTCATTTCAACGCCATCTTATGTTTTAACAGTTTATGATGCCATGTGTTGAAAGATAAAGTTCCTAACTTTTTTAGGACAAGTGAAATAACGATGAATTGAAAATGTACAAGTTTGACTAACATTAATGGAAAAAGTTTGTGGGATTATGAAAAATTCATTGACTAACTCAAATTCAGAAAGAACTAACAAGCCTATAATGGACCCATAGCCAATAAGGGTGCGCATACTTGCACAACCTAATGTTCATTTAAATTTTTTGCTAAGCAGACAGACCCCTATGAGGCCTTCAATTCACTATGCAACTTTAAAGGCATTTAGACTTTGAATGACAATGGGGATGTAAATTTAATCCATTCATTTACTTATATCAGATGTGTAGCATTCATACTCATTTTCACACTGCCTTACAGTATTTTACAATTACGCAAATCACAAGTTACAAGCTAGCATGTAAAATATTTGAGAAGCATCAACACATCCTTGCTCTTAAATTTAAAAGGAACAATTCCATCATCAAGCAAAAAATGCAAGTGCAATAGTACCTGAGATCTTTTGGAATAAATATGTTTGGCATATGGTCCTGTTCCAAAATATTTGTCAATTCAGGGCCACTGGCCCAAAGAAAAAGAGCATGGCTGGGAATTCTAACTCCTGGCCAAATACCACCGTTAGCTTCCAAAACAGCTAAGTCACGTTTCTTGCTTTCCACAGCTTCTTGCTGCATCTGCTTATAGGTTTTCTGTTCACGCCCCTTCAGAGGAACCCATGGAGGTATTCCTTTCTGTAATTTGTGAAGGAAAACCGTTGCCGCAGCACCAAGTCTGACTGAGATAACCAAAACATACGCTAAGAGCTAATTCATTGCTTGCAAGATCAAAGATAAAAGGCAATGACAAAATAAATCAACAGGCTAATAACGTGTATGAAGACATCTGCTTTTGATGGCTGACATTGTGCATAAAGTAATAGTTAGTAGTCATTTTCAATTGCCACATTCCAACTAGTAGTTAAAATTACACAGAAAGAGCTTCATTCCAGCCTCCAAATTTTATCTCCTCAAATTTCCATAGAATAGAAGGAAGCTGGTCTCTAACTCACTATAATTTTGCACTCTAAGTTTGTATCTTTATTACACATCATTTATCTTGTCAAAGTACAAAACCATCACATACACCAAGAAAATGTTGACAGATATCTTGAAATTCCATCATACATTGAGCACCTTCATTCCTATCCTTCGACAGCCATTTTACAGTTAGGGATATAATTTAAACGAGGGCAATCATAAATGATTGCACATCTAAATCATATCCACCAAACATTTCACTCAGCTTTTTATGTGGGTAAAAAATTAATTCATAGTCTCTAAGTAAGTAGCAAGTTACCGGCTAGTCATTACTGCTTGCAAAAACTAAAATAAAATATTTGAATTCAAATTTCCTTTCTTGTAAGCAATGCACTCTAAAATCAACAATAACATAAGCAAAATCCAAACAAGACAGACCTTCCCAAGTGGCGATTGCACGCTCCATGCCGTAAATCATATGTATCGGTGCCCATTCATCCATGTCATCACCCCATATAAAAGTGTCCTTGTCAATTATCCCACCACCCCAAGCCGTTTTCAGCTGAATCAGCTCCATTGGCCCTCGTGTTCGTCCCAACCGATCCTTATAATACCACCCACCAGTCTTCATAATAACTACAATAACAAAGCACAAGGATACCATCAACACATAACCACTGCATCAAACATTAACCAACAAAAAAAAAATCATATTACAAACAAATTAAATCCCAACTTACAGTCATAGTATCTGTTCTCGAGGCGCTTAAACCCAATAGCTTGAGCAACATCAATGGGCCGGCCAGGCGGATAAGGTCTTTGTCTAAAACCCCAGAGCCCAAAAAAAAACTGTCTGGCAAAATCCCAAAACTTATCATCACTCTCTTTCTTTGTGATTATCGCCTTCCGCGGCATTGGCCTGCCGTCCAGCCCAGTTACATGCGGCAATGCCTGCCAAAATTTCCTATCTTCCCATCTATACGGAATCGAATTTGCATTCACTTCCATCTCATTAATTTTGTCAGCAATTTGATGAGCTCGTGTCAAAAACTTAACAACCGGGCTAGCCCGAAACTCAGCCCACCATCTCTCGTTCTCCTCAGTTTCTTCTGGGGTCGGGTTTTCTTTCTTTTCAAAAATCGGGTCTTCGTTTAGGATCTTTTCCACTTCTGGGGTGTGACGGTAATCAGGTAGGTTTTCACATTCCCAGAAATACTGGTCAAGCATTTGTTTGTAGTAACCGGGCTGTTGTTGGGTCGGATCCGGGTCTGGTTTTTTGGGCTTCTTGAATGGGTTTGAGACTGAAAGAGAAGAGAAATTGGGGGTTTTGCTGCTGTTGTTGAGGGAGATTAAAGAGAGAAGGTTGATGGAAGGGAGAGGATTTGGAGGTTTATTGAACCAGTTATCAAAGAAGTTATTGTTGAAGCTAATTGAAGCCATTTTAGTGAGAAAGTTTTAGTGGGGTTTTAGGTCTTAGGGTTTTAGGTGTTAAGAGAGCTTGAAAGAGGAAATGGAGGTTGGAAATGGAGGACTCTGAGGGAGAGGATAGGGAAGGTTGAAAGAGAGAGAGGCCAAGGGTAGGGATATTGATGGGCTTTCAGTTACTGGGCTCAATCAATAAGTATGGGCTAGAGCTTAGAAATCAACAAAGATTAACATAAATCCTTAGGATTTGAAACTGAATTTATGGGAAGCAAAAACATGTAAACAGATTTTTAATTTTTTTACTATGCAGGTATATAATTAGAATTAAAAATTTATTTATACCTTTTCTTTTAATTGTCTGTGACATTTTAATTATTAATATATAAATTTAAATTAAATTATTTGATAAAAAAACCAGTTTAATAGTTTAGTCCATGGATAATAATTATAATAATATAAAGTGTGTTTGAGAAAATAAAAAATAAACAAGTTATTACTCAGAATATAAATAATTTATAAAGTAAATCAAAAACATCACAAAAACTTAGATGAGTAGTGGAAATTTTAGTACGAGATAATTAATAGCGCTTGTGAGTTTCATTGACAAGTTATCAAATAAGTTGTCATTAAATATAATTATAATTATAAATATAATTATAATTGTTCATAGAAAATCTAAAACATTTTTTTTCTATAGCAATTTACAATGTATTTTTTTTATTCAACTTGAACTTCAATCATCAATAGACATCCAAGATTCATGGCTAATTTATTAAAAATTGTTAAGGATTAAAAAATGAAACAAATAGGGTTGAAGTGCAAAACAAGAGAAAAAAAGGTGAAAGTTTAGAAAATAAGAACAAAACTACAATTTGGTCTTGTTACTTCTAAAATGATAACTTTTTAGTCCCTAAATATTGTAAAGACTCAATTGTGATACAAAACTTTATTTCTTTAATTCTCAATTTTTGGTTTGATGCAGGAGAGAGAAAGTCATAAAATTAATGTAGTAGGGAGAGAATTTTGATTGACCATTATTTTAACCGTCAAAATAATCAATCTTGATGTGTAAGGTTATATTTGATGAGAAGCATTTCAATAAGGTATTATTTCATCTTTAAATTATCTCAAAAATATATATGACCTAATTTTTTTTTTGAAATTCGGTTGTTTTTTGTTTTTGTTTTTGCATGGTGTTTTGGGTTATTTGAAAGTATAAATGGATTTATTAAGGCCTTTAGAATGTTTTTTAAGAGTTTTTTTTTATCAAAATTGTTAAAAACAATTGTGTGTACTATACACCTCCAGCATGAATATTCAGGAATTTTTATTGCATAAAAGTTGCAGGGCAAGTGACACATCACCCTAATATTTTGCTTTATATAAAAAACAAGGGCCATAAAGAAATAAAAGATATTTAGCAAACTCAAACATATGAGCCTTTTTTAAAGGCCCAAACCCGCATGCCTGGATCTTTTTTCTTAATTTTTTGTATTTATAATTTGATCCATTACAGTTGGATCTTTATTGATTTTTCTTGTTTTTTTATTATCCATTTCCTTTAATATTTTGTTGATTTTTATTAGGAAATGGATTTTGTTATGGTTTGATATCTACAGATTTATTGTGATTTTAAACAAACACTTTGATATTAAGTTGATTCATGATTTTGCGAGCATTTATTTTTATTATCAAGCAATTAAATAAAAAAAATATTAAAAAAAAAACTGTTCATCCAGATTAAGTCAATGATTTAGGTCATAGGTTTGGATGATTAACTTTGGTTGGCTAGAAATTAAACAAATATTTCTATATTTATTTAATTAATTATATTCATAGAATTTTCAATTTATAATTGAGATTATTTTATATTAAGAAATGGGTAGAAAATGTTGGTGTATTTGTTTTTGTATATTGAAGAAAAAAAATATCAAAACCTCAATGACATGTAGGTTATATGGCTAATAACGAAATCTAAAATAGAAGGAGAAAACCTTGTAGCTCTAAATACAAAACATAGAAGAATGGAGCAATTTTTTCTTCTTCATTTTAATCCTTCGAATTTTAGTTATTAGACTTTATTATAACTCTGAGTCATGAGTTTTTGCTATTTACCTTGGTAGACTCTAGTGTTATTATTATTTCTTTAGTATTATTAATTTTATCATTTAAAATGAGTTTATTAATAATTAAACTTCATAATTTATTTTGATTATTTTAATATAGATTTATCTTAACCTTCTAACTTAGATCACAAGTTTGGTTGGTTGAATTGAGTCATTTTTTAATTTATTTTCCATGAGTTTATCCTACTCTCATTGCTCGATTCATGGGTTTAGTAGGTTGACTTAAGTTTTCTTGTTCTTTTTCTAATTGATTTTATTTTTAATTTTATCTTTGAATATTGAGTTGATTTGGAATTAAGATTCAAATTTTATAAATTATTTTTTATAGAGTTTTCCTAGTTTCGTAACGTGAGTTGTGAATTTGATAAGTTGATGCAAATTATTTTTTTCTTATTTTAATTGATATTTTTCAATATCATCCTTCAACATTAAGTTAACTAAATATTGAATCTCATGATTTATTTTAATTTATTTCATTTGGGGTTACCATGATTTCAAGATTTAGGTTATAATTTTAGTAGGTTAATCGATGTTAATCCACTATGTTATAGTTTTGAGTTTATTTTAGTCTAACTACATTCTCACATCTCATATGTATTGCTTATAGACTCTCCAAGTCAAACGAGTCATTTTAGGTCAAGCTCCACATAATTTATTCATTTATTCAACTAGAAAAACATTAACAACACTTTGATGTTTTGTTTTAAGTTAACAAAATTGATCCTATATTGGCCAAAATTCTAGTACTCTTTACTAAAAGTATTGGAAAAAACCTTTACTTTAATTATTATTTTTCAAACTCTTTTTCCTATTCTTTTTTTTTCTTCTTTAGATTTTACCTTTCATATGCTATCCTTCAATATTTTATCAAATTTGAATTGGTCATCATGATTTATTTTGACTTTTTCATGGGGCGGTTATCTCGGTCTTAAACAAACATTTCGTGATTTGGTTAATGCTCAATTTTTTCAAACTTTTTTTACCCTATCATTACATAAAAATGGTTAAAAAACATTTTTAAAAAAACACACTAGATTGCATGATTCAAGTTAAGAGTTTTGTTGGATTTTCTTCAAAGCCCGAATCAATCCAATGTATGATCATTTCAATATTAAAAAAAATATCATCTTAATTTTTTTAAGTCAATATATGTTTTTTACCATCAAATTGTATTTGAACTCATCAAGTTAATTGAGTCATGTAAGGACAAATTTCATAAGGTTGATTATAAATTAGGTCTAAACAACGAGTCAATTGGGAGAATTGAAAGTTGACATGTTAAGTTGAGTTTATTGACAATGCCAAATAACATGCCATTTTATATATTTTTTTCATCTAACTTGTAGAATAGCGCGAGCAAAAAACTAGTTTTATCTAAATCAACGTGCAGTCATTTCTAGATAATTTAAAAATAACTATTAATATTTTCTTTATTAACAACATATTGTTTTGTATGTACAAAGATATAAAATAAAAGTTAAGGAATGAAATCAAGTTTTTCAACTAAAAAGTCTCGCTAACAACACAAAAGTTAAAAATACTCCCACATACATATATAAATTCAAAATAAACAACCTTCGCCTATATAATCCAAAGTCTTATTTAATAATATAAAAATAAACTCTCTTAGAATCAAATATCAATCCAATATTAAGATGCTTTGAAAATTATAAGTGTTACTAGCTATATTATCCGCGCGCCGCCGTGGGCATGCCTGTGTATATAATTCTTATATCATTAAGTCCACAATGATAAATTTATATTATAAAATCAATAATAAGTTAAAGTTAGAAAACAAACATGAATAAATTTTAAGTTAAAGTTTGTAGTGCAAGCGCAAATCACTTCTTTGGAAATTAAGTCTCTATGGTATAAAACATTACAAAAGAGCGCAAGCGAAACTACTTGCAAATCATTGCAAAAACAGAGGGATGCCGAGGTGAAGAACAAACTAAAACCCCTCCTTAAAATGAGACATTTCATCCCCTTGCTAATTTCCCTATTAAAAAAAACATCGTGAGCTATTAAATTAAATATAAAAAATTGATATCATTCAACCAAAAATCATTGCAAATAATCAAAAAAGAATTGATGTGCAAAGCAACCTTTACGGGGGAGAATGTGTGTTTTTTGTTTATTAGCTAGTGGTTCATTTTTTTCACGTGTGTTTTTTGTTTTGTAAATCCTCTCACAAAACACCACATATTCATTTAGTTTCTTCTAAATTTTTTTTATTGAAAAACACATGTAAATATGGATTAGTTTTTACTATATTTAATAGAAATGCATCCACCTAGCAATTAAATATATTGATGTGATATATGATATATCTAATTTTTCACGTCTTTGCAAAAAAGAAAATTATCTGAAAGGCCCGACCCACTCCCCTTGCAAAATATTATCCGTTATGGCTCAGCCCAAACCCGGCGTCCACGCCTCATGATTTTGATCTTGGCAGCCCACAGACCCCAAAACGCGTCCTACAAGGTTAGGTACCAACTTGCCTTAATATGCCCTGGCTCTGGACACTCTTCTTTCGATATGGGATGTTACAATCCCCCCACCTTAAGAACGAGTCGTCCTCGGCTTTGATACCATATGTAAGGCCCGGCCCACTCCCCCTTGCATAAAATTGTCCGCTATGACCCAGCCAAAACTCGGCGTCCACGCCTCATGGTTTTGTTATTGGCAGCCCATAGGCCCCAAAACGCGTCATACAATGTTAGGTATCAACTTACCTTAATATGCCCTGGCTTTGGACACTTTTCTTTTGATGTGGGATGATACATTATCAATCTTAGCTCCTCAGTTAGATCTCACCAGACCCCGGTTCCTAAATTCAATCACAAACCCCAAAAATTCATAAAACACAAAATTAACCAAACTACTCAAAATAAAACCCATAAAACAATAAAATTTGAGAACATCAATAGCAAAACATAACTAAATAAAATTAAAAAAACAAAAAAAAAAACTTAAACACCACATAAAAAATTTGGAAAAAAGGAAGCAAACATTAACTCGTGTGATGGTGATGTAGTTTTGCACAACCTTGGTCGAGAAAGGATTTACCATCAACTCCTCATCGATGGTTGTCATTGGTTATTGTGTTGTCTTCTCTTGTAAAACCATTTTTTTCAAGTTCTTTCCCCTCATTCTCGTGTTTCATTGTGCAGAGAGAGAGAGAGACTGAGAGAGAGAGGAAGGTCAGGGGAAGGGAATGGGTTTGTCGATTGCTAAATTAAAATAGCTTAGGGTTCTTGAGAGCATGGTTGAGCTCTCCTGTACAGATAATAAAAAAGAGATGAAAAGGAAAGAGATATAAGAAAAGGAAAGGCAAAGATGTAGCCATGTTTCAAGGAATTAAAAAAGAAAAAGAAAAGGCAAGGCAAATAATAAATCCCATGTCTCATTGCCCGAATGGCCCACACACATGCAATTTTAACAACCAAAAACACCCCCGGGCAACCGTAAACCCAACCGGGATTATGAAGGGCACAACGGTCTTCACACTGTCACAATCCACAGTCACTTACCTCACAGTCCACAGTAGCGGAAACAATGAAAACGCCACAACAATTATATGTTAGGTAATACCCTAAACAAAAATCCATCATGGTTTTAAAAGCAAATTGAAAGTAAAACATTCAACCAAAATCATAATAAAATATATGCTTGAAGAAATTTTTTGATAGAATTATAAAAAAAAAATGTATTAAGAATCTTAAATTTTTTTGTTAATTAAACAATATTTTTTTATAGTGCATTTAAATCTAAGTTCATAAAAGATAAAAATAAAATAATATTTTTTTTTTAAATGCCAAAAACATGGGACTAGCATGGATGATCCAACGGGTCTATCCAGTAAAAAACAAAGCTCATATATGGGTCTAAACCTTGCTTTTTTTGCCTATCATCCACTTTTTTATATATTTATTGTAATATTAATTCAAAAATTATTAACTCCCACTGTTAGAAATAGTTTTAACACCCTACCAAAAATTCATAATTCTTTAGTCTTAATCATTTTCTTACATTCTTAATAGTTTATCCCATAGCACTCAACCTCTTAGTATTTAATATTTAATTTTTAATCCCAAACCAAACACAGCCGAAGCTGATAGGCCCCATGCTCGTGTCCTAATTTGGACCCCTTTGTCATCACCCAAATCAAGATCACAAGATGGTGGAATCTAAAAGCTTTAGGCCTTGTTTAGAAGGGCCCACATTAATGATTGAGAATGTTATAGCTCCACGTATGCAGGCCAAGACCTTATCCAGCAGAGAAAGCTCAGTTATGGGAGAGCCACGTGGCACTTTAGGAATGGAGGAGGAGATGGATGGGAAAGGATTTATCAAAAGAGCCCTCAGATTTTAGTCTGCATTCAATTGAGTGTCAAAAAGAAAAACAATGAATCAATTAAGTCCCCAATATGTTTCATAAACATTATTATTTGTTATTTTAACAGACATATTTTTGCTAGGCCTTAAAAAAAAACAAGAGTTGCTCCGATATGGGATCATTTATCACAAAAAAAGAAGATTTAAAATAAAGTTTATTTACTTATAGATGGTAGTGAATTAAAAAAACCTACAAAAATATTTCTACTCAGGTGGTGAAATTTATTTTATTTTTAATATCAATACATTAAAATTAAATATAAAAAATGTTTCAAAAATTTATTAAAGTAATTTAAAAAATAGGTCCAATCATATGATAATGATAATTTTCCTGAACTTACCTTTTCTTTTTTCAATATTCCATTATTAATTTCTAGCATTCAGCGATTCATGATTATAAATTTATAAGCATGCTAGTATGCTCATCCAAGATTCGCATAAGGAATTAATGGATCGGTTTTTTAGTATAATCATGTTCGTATTTCACGTCATATTAATTATTTATTGAATAAAAAACTTTCAATACCTTATCCCATGCGTTGAGTTTAAGTTCCATTTTAATATATATATATATATATATATATATATATATATATATATATATATATATATATATAGACACACACACTAAAAAACTCAATTATTCGAATTGATTTAGAGCCCATCTGTTTTTACATTTTAAAAGATGTTGTTGAAAAAAATAATTATATATTTCTTTTTTTCCAAACTATTTTTTTTTATTTTCATATCATTTTGACGTGATAATATACTAAATAATAATAATTTTGATGTGATAATATTTAGTAAATACATATACTAAAAAAACTCAATTATCCGAATTGATTTAGAGCCCAGCTGTTTCTACATTTTAAAAGATGTTTTTGAAAACAAAATGAAATATCATAGATTTGATTTTTTTCAAAAAACAATTCATATTATTTTGATGTGATAATATCAAAAATATTTTTTTTAAGCAAAAAAAATTTAAATCATAAAAAAATATCAACTTTTTTTTGATAAAAAAAACAATTAATAGAATGCAGAGATTCATAAGAAAAAAATCAGATCGTTGTGTTATGGTCTCATATTCTCGAGAGAGCATGAAAACTTTGATCTTTAAGTTTACAATGAAGAAGCCAAGCCATGATGCGTAATTCAATTCAATTATTATTATTTACTGATTTTTGTCCCACCTGACTTATACTCAAATTTATATATTTTTATGAATTATATTCAAATGAATTCAATAATTCAAGTATATGAATCTTTTTATTTTATAATAATAATAATAATTTTATATTGATGATTTCATTAAAACCTACTAAATAAATAAATTTATATCGATTTAAAATCCATATGTTTGTGTGTGTCTATATATATATATATATATATATATAGCTAGAGAGAGTTTATGTCTAATTCATAAATAATAGAAAAGAGAAATGTTAAATAAATTACGATGAGGTATTAAAAGTTCGAAAACTTTTATTTATGATGATATATCTAATATAAGGTCAAGAAAAAAAATTGATTAAATAAAAAAAAATCCAACAAGATCTTAGAGTAATGTTGTAAATAAATAAATATGTGGCCATGTAAATAGCAATTCAAGCTCTGAGATTAAGACTTAAAAGAAGGAATTTTTTTTTGGTATAAATCACGCGGTGTCCCAGACGCTTGTCCAGACTAATCCATGTTCGCACCGGGTGGGCCCAGAAAGGGTGAAAGTGCTTCCCAAATGGCCGACTCCATATAAAAATGACGAGAACACCCTCATCACTCACTCCAGGACCCCTTGGGTTGGGTGAAGGAACTTAATTCCATAGTAGTGCGACTAGTGCCTGATTTGGGATAGAGAAATTAATAGCCCGATAATGGGGTTATTGTCTGATTTTAGATGGAGAAATTAAGTGTTGTATTGTGATTGATACTGCAATTTTGGAAGAAGAAAAAAAATATTTTTTACTTTGAATTAAAAAATTAATATTTTTAGATTATTTTTATATATTAATATAAAAAATAATTTTTTAAAAATAAAAAAAAATATTTTGATATATTTTTCAATAAAAATACATTTTAGAAAACAATCTCACACTTCTCTATTGGGTTGGGTTGGGTTAGTGCCTAGAATTTGGTCTCACGATATCATTTATTGGCGACATGAATGTTTGTGACATGGTAAGATGGTTCAGTAGAAACATATGAATTTATTTAAAACAATAATTTATGTACATGCCATTTTTGTATATGGTTTATGGTTATTTGACACTATTTTTTAAAAATATTTTTGAAAAAAGTAGATTTTTTTATATTTTATTTTAAATTAAAATTTTTGGTGTTTTTATATCATTTTTATATGTTTATATCAAAAATAATTTTTTTAAAAATGTAATTTTAATGCATTTCTTAAAAATATAGTTTAAAAAAAAACCTCAACCACATACTCAAACAAACACTTAAAAAATAAAATATTACAAGGATTATTTATAACCTGTGTTAACTTTGATTTGATTTCAAGTTTGTATCAACCCGTGCTAATTTGTAGGATTATTTTGCATTTTTTTATGTATAGAAATAACATGTAATGTCAAGAATTGTCCATGTATCATTTTGAAATTGTAATTAAGTTAATCCTTATGTTTTGTAATGCTTAATCTTGAAATATATTATTAAGAGTTTATACTATACATAAACTTATTTTATATTAGTTTATATGAATTTAATTATATTTTTGTTGTTGTTTATATTTCTAAGATTTAATGTGCATGTTTTATTTCTAGAATTGAAATGCTTCTTTTGTGAAATGTTGAGGATTATGACTATATATAAGTGTGTGTGTGTACCCAAGAGGGCACGCGGTGAGTGGTTCGGCGCTCTCCTCCCTTAAGAAAGTCCGGGGTTCGACCCCTGCTTGTGTATGGAGACACTCTTTTGGGGAGCACTTTACCCCTTTATGGGTCGACCCGGTGAGAGCGTGGATTAGTCTGGGCCAACGTCCAGGACACCGCGTGGTTTATACCAAAAAAAAAAGTGTGTGTGTGTCTGTGTGATTACGATGGTGCTAGTGAAAAAAAAATTAAAGCATTTATGATAGCTTAGTATCATGATAAGAATATATTTGGTTAGGAAAATAAAAAAAGAGATATAAAATAAATCTTTTTTTTTAAAACAATAGTGGTTGAAGTTGCTTTTGAAAATATTTTTTATTTAGAAATACATCAAAATAATATTTTTATTTTATTTTTTGACACCAGCACATAAAAATGATATAAAAACACCAAAAGAGTTGAATTTAAGATACAATTTTTTTTTCTTCTTCATATTTTTTGAAAAATACTTTTGAAACGCAGTAACAAATACCCTCTAAGTGTCTGTTTGTGAGTGTAGTTGAGGTTACTTTTGAAAATATTTTTCATTCAGAAATGCATCAAAATAATATATTTTTTTTAAATTATTTTTGACATCAACACATGAAAATAATCTTAAAACATCAATTTTTTAATTTTAATATATATATATATATATATATATATATATATATATTTATTTATTTATTTTAAACACAGGTGCAAACATGTGAGAGTACAACTAGAAACTTAATATAGGATGGGGACTTGTATGACCATTGTTTTTAAGGAAATATAATAGACTAATTCAGCCAACTGTCATCTTGAAGGCGTCAACGCCATTCCGATGAGAGTGAAAGTGGAAAAAACTACATCGTGCAGCGAGGCCCAGCCCGATCGATTAGCTTCAAGAGAAAGATTTTGATATATTAAAATAATAAAGAGTAAACTACATTTTGATCCCTATAGATTTCTTACAACTCCATGTCAGGTAATATAGTTTTAAATTCATTATATCGATTTTAATGTTTTCAAATACTCTCAGTATTAGTCCCTGCTGGGTGGCCATTGATCGTCTAGTGGTCTTTCCCTCATTAATTACCATATATATATATATATATATATTTAGTAATATATATGAGATATTATACAAAACCTTTTTTTAACCAAATCTAAAAACAAGGGGCTTGCAAAGTTATTAACATTATCTGATTCATGACTTAAAGTTAGGAGTTAAACAATTTAATCTATATTAAATAAAATAACATTATTTTATTTAATTAATTTCTAATTAAAATCGACATTGGTTTTTTATAAGAATCAAGCCAAGTTTTGACTTGGTCGTGGGTTAGCCTGCCAAGTCGTTGGAGTTTAAGCCGTGTCAGCTCTCACGACACTTATAGCTGACAATAATGTAGATCAGGGGCACATCTGGGAGATTTTAAACTACAGGGTCCGGAGTAGAGCATGGCTTCATTTATGTAGCTGAAAATACAATTTACCCTTGCAAAAACAACAACACTAATAATGACAAGCAAGATTTTGGAAGGACATAATAGCTTGAATAGGAAGGTTAAGAAAGAAGACGACGCCCTCTCCCCTGTCCATTAGCCAATTCACAATCGTAACCAAACACAACCCACAGAATTGCGGTTAAAATTATTTTTAAAAAATATATTAAAATAATATATATATTTTTATTTTTTAAAATAAAAAATACATAGCACTTTCACATGCTGCTTATATTATTTCACATATATAAATTAAATATATTTTTTAAATCAAACGGCAATTTAGAAATCACTTATAACCATATTACTAATTAGATATTCAAGATATATAAATCCTTGAAGAATTTACTCTATGCTAAAATTAAAAAAAATGATTGGAAAAAACCCACAATAAACTAGATTTTTTAGAAACAAGATATTTTTTTTCTTAATTAATGAATATATTTTCTAATTTTTATTATAGAAAAAATGAAAAGAATGGAAATGGTTTTCTTTCCCAGTAAATAAACAAAAAATAGAAAGAAAAAAACACGCGCGCGCGCGTAGAGACACAGAATTCTTACATTAATAGAAAAGAAAGAAAGGGAGTGGCCGTTTAAACGGTCACCACTCCACCTCATCAAAATCTGGTTGGCCGCCAACACAATCATTTCTTCCTCTTTTTTTTTTTTTTTTATTCTCTTGGAAGAACACAAAAACAAATCAATTCAATTCCGAAACTTTTTATTTTTAATTTATCTTTTCACTTTATTGGGAGAATCAAATCCCATTAGCCTGCATCTACCATCGTCTCCTTTTTTCTTTTCTTCAATTTTTGTTTATACGGTGGATTTGCAGGCTAAAACTACGTAATTTAGATACATTTTTGCTCATATATTTACAGATCTTTTATTTTTTATATTTAAAGATTTTTTGGCAATTTTTATGGTGGATTTTTTTATAAAAATGCAACACAATATATTCACGACAATGCGTAGCTTAAAATTCCCGGAGGGATGTAAAGGAACTCAAGTTTATGCTATCAATCCAACCGGCGGTGAAGGTGGCGGCGGCGGCGGTTGTGGTGGTAAGGTAGGGGAGAAGTTTTTGCAGCATTTGCAAGATCTAAGAGTGAATTCGATTCGGACGAAATCGAATCGAAATTCTCATCCACCGACTAACCAGACATCAAGAACAAATGTGCCAGTCGAAAGTTTATTGCCAGCTGGTTTTCCGACCGTTGACCTCATGGAGCCACAAATTGAGTCGTGTCTTAAATCTGTGGATTTCGTCGAATCATTAGCTGCTGTCTATAAAAAGGTTGAGAGTTCTTCTCAATTTGAGAAATCAGAGAGATTTTTAGAACAATGCGCGGTGTTTAAGGGTTTGTGTGATCCGAAATTGGTTCGGAGTAGTCTAAGGAGTGCGAGACAGCATGCGGTGGATGTGCATTCCAAGGTTGTTTTGGCTTCGTGGTTGAGGTTTGAGAGGAGGGAGGATGAATTGATTGGTTTGTCGGCTATGGATTGTTGTGGAAGAAATTTAGAATGTCCTAGGGCTTGTTTGGTGCCGGGGTATGATCCAGAATCGGTGAATGATCCGTGCGTGTGTTCGAGAGGGGAGCTGGAGGGGGATGTTTTGATGGGGGATGGAGGAGAATGCTCGACTTCGAATATCGATGAGGTTCATGGTGGTGGTGGTGGTGGTGATGGTGATGACGACGATGATTGTGATATGTCATTTTGTATCGGTGATGATGAGATTAGGTGTGTGAGGTGTAATGTGGCGTCGCTTTCGAGGCCTTTCAGAGCAATGTTGTATGGGGAATTTAAGGAATCAAGGAGGGAGAAGATTAATTTTTCGCAGAACGGGATATCAGCAGAGGGAATGAGGGCGGCAATGATATTTAGCAGGACAAAAAAATTGGGTTCTTTTGAACTAAAGATTGTTCTAGAGCTTCTTTCCTTGGCAAACAGGTTTTTCTGTGAGGAATTGAAGTCGGCTTGTGATGCCCATTTGGCATCTTTGGTTTGTGATTTGGAGGAAGCCATGATGCTAATTGAGTATGGATTGGAGGAGGATGCGTATCTATTGGTGGCAGCTTGTTTACAGGTGATTTTGAGAGAGCTTCCATTTTCAATGCACAATCCTTATGTGATGAAACTGTTTTGTGGATCTGAGGGTAGGGAGAGATTGGCTTCGGTTGGCCATGCTTCATTTTTGTTGTATTATTTTCTGAGCCAGATTGCCATGGAGGAAGAGATTAAATCTAACAACACTGTGATGCTTTTGGAGAGACTGGGAGAGTGTGCCACCGAAGATTGGCAGAAACAGCTTGCCTATCACCAGTTAGGTGTTGTTATGCTCGAAAGAACAGAGTATAAAGATGCCCAGAAATGGTTCGAAGAAGCAGTTGAAGCAGGTCATGTATACTCGTCGGTGGGTGTTGCAAGGGCCAAATACAATCGCGGGCACAAGTATTCAGCATACAAGATGATGAACTCGCTGATTTCTGATCACACACCAGTTGGGTGGATGTACCAAGAAAGGTCTTTATATTGTACTGGAAAGGAGAAACTGATGGATTTGAATACAGCAACTGAATTGGATCCAACGCTTTCATTCCCATACAAGTGTCGGGCTGTTTTGTTGGTGCAGGAGAACAAACTTGAATCGGCTATCTCAGAACTAAATAAAATTATTGGTTTCAAGGTATCTCCTGATTGTCTTGAATTACGGGCTTGGATTTCTATTGTGTTGGAGGATTATGAAGGAGCCCTAAGAGATGTCCGTGCACTTTTGACTTTGGATCCAAATTACATGATGTTTTATGGGAAGAAGCATGGTGACCAACTAGTGGAACTCCTCCGTCCGCTTGTTCAGCAATACAGTCAGGCAGACTGCTGGATGCAGCTATATGATAGATGGTCCTCTGTTGACGATATAGGCTCCCTAGCTGTCGTACACCAAATGCTGGCAAATGATTCCAGGAAGAGCCTTCTATGGTTCCGACAATCTCTTCTTCTTTTACGGTGAGAATTCATATATCCCATCAATAGTTTGCTTAACTATATTAAACACTTCTAATTCTTTCTGTTCATAATGCATTTTGTGCTCTAGAATGATATATGCTAGTTAAACTTTTCTAATGAACATCATGCGCTTTGATTTTAGCTACAAGTTCATGCCAATGCACTGGTCTTTAACTTAATACCATCTTATATTTCAATAATACATGTATTCAGTCTTGCAATTTGAGAAATTGTTGGTATATTTGTATTGCATATGTGCAGAGCTTTAATGACTTGGTTCTATGCACAGTTTTTTTTTAATTAAATAATTTGAACATTTTAGTGCAAGCACCTCTCAAGTGCACCAAGGCATTCTAGCTTTCATATCCATAGAATGGACTCCATAGGTCTGCTCTTAACTGCATGGTATAATTAGCAGATGTAATTCAGAACATCGACCAATGTCCCATCCCTTCCACCCATTTTCCTTCTTCCGACTTCCCTCCAGTCCAACACAACACAAAGTAGGTGTATAAGAGGTACACAGGCAATGGGGAAAAAAGAGAGTCTATTAAGTAATCATGGTCATGAAGTAGAATTCTAACAACACAACAATGATCGGCACATATAACTCATACTTAATTTTTATTCTATCATCTTATGATGTGCACTCAGTTGTCTGTCGACGAGGGAAGAGTGAATTTTAATCAAATAATTGCTTTGTGATCAGCTAACATTTTAAAAGTGGAGGCTCTTTAGATCTCGAAGTTTAAAAGAGAGTGGTCTAGGACAGGAATAACTTTGTTGGAACTTCTGGCAGCAGTTTAACCCTGAGATCTAGGTTTTCCTTGAACAGTTTCATTAGCATGGAAAGATTTGGAAAATATAGTTTAATATTTATTTAATGATTGGATGAGTTCAGAGGCCAATTAAAAAGAAATAAAGAAGGAAATTTGGGGGCTGTCCAGCGAACAATATATGTATTGTAGTGAAAGAAGAACAAGAAAAGACAAATCAGAGAAAAAAGAGAGGAAAGAAGCACCCTACTCATGCATACCTTCCAAATTAAATCAAAATCCTCATCTGTTTGACCTCGTTTTTAATGAAGTGGTTTTGGACCACCATCCTCAATTAGAAACTGGGAATGGATTCTGAATTTGTGTTGAAATTGCAAAAAACACAGAAAATTTATGGAAAGAAGTATTTCTTTGTTATGAAAGGTTTTTGCAATAAAATCTATCTTCAGAACCTGTAAAAATGTGATGGAAATTTTCCCTCTTGCTTTACAACCAAACCATTAATTATTAGTTTTGATTAGTGAGGTTATCATACTATTAATATAAATGGTTTAGTTAAAAGGTTGAGGCTTTTGTCTCTGTTTTTTTTCGGTAACATTTTTCCACCTCCCAGTCTCTTTATGAATTCTAACATCCAGTGGTACCAAGGAAAAAGGCATATAGAAAAGACAATGCCTTTGTGATATATACAGTTGCTATATGTGGATAACCAAATCTAGGATATAAATATATCTGTATTAATGGAATCTTGTTGTTTCTCATTGTCTTAGGCTAAATTGTCAAAAGGCTGCAATGCGTAGTCTGCGGCTGGCTAGAAATTATTCTACTTCCGACCACGAGAAACTTGTCTATGAAGGATGGATCTTGTATGACACTGGTCATCGAGAAGAAGCACTATCCAAGGCAGAGCAGTCTATTTCAATCCAGAGATCATTTGAAGCCTTTTTCCTTAAAGCATATGCTTTAGCAGATTCAAGCCTTGATCCTGAGTCCTCAAAGTATGTTACCCAACTTTTGGAGGAGGCCCTTAGGTGCCCTTCAGATGGCCTCCGGAAAGGACAGGTGAGTTTCAACTTCGATGCAATTCTATCGTTCTGAATGCTCCTCAATACTGTTTAAGTTGGATATTTTTGTCTGTTCTGCAGGCACTGAACAATCTAGGGAGTGTATACGTTGACTGTGAGAAGTTTGATCTTGCCGCTGACTGTTACATGAGCGCACTTGAGATCAAGCATACAAGAGCACATCAGGGTCTGGCACGTGTATATCATCTAAAAAATCAACGGAAAGCTGCATATGATGAGATGACAAAACTGATAGAGAAAGCAAGGAATAATGCTTCAGCTTATGAGAAGCGATCAGAGTACTGTGATCGTGACATGGCAAAGAGTGATCTTAGCACAGCAACACAGCTAGATCCATTGAGGACATACCCATACAGATACAGGGCAGCAGGTAAGCTCCATGACAACATCTACTTTCTTTGAGGTTTTTATTGACAATAGTGATTATGCTATAAATCTTGCAAATATATACAGACCACTGAACTTATGAAGCTTTGGGTGTTAAATTTGCTTGGATATTCTAATTCTCGAGTGAAAGTTGTTCAATCTGGTTTTAATTCAATATTATATTACCATCTTGTGGACTAGATGTAATTCTGTTGGAGATTCTTTGCCTGTTAGAGTGGTCTGTCAAAGGATCTCCTTCTGGTCATCAGGAACTAGTTTTCATTAGAATGAAAAAGAGAGAAATACATCGCTACTGGTCTTATGCTGATTGCCTAGGAGAAGTATGTGAGTATTTGGCAAAAGACCAGCATTTTGTCTAGCTTACTAGAGTTTCAACAGCTTTATAAATTTTGACGAGAGCTGCATCTTGAGATCACTAATGATGGATTTTTTTAGCTCAAAGACTGTTATTCGTTTTGTTGAATTTAGCTCCACAGGAAGTTGGATGACAGAATGGGTGTTCTGTTGCTTATGGTTAAGAGTTCTGGTTATATGGTAGTCAACTTCCTTTGCTTTTTATATTAGGAAATGCTACCCTGCAGAATTGGTCGAGGTAACATTTGTTTTCTTTATGATCTTGCTCATATGGATATAACTTTGTGGCTGCCTGACTTTGAAAATCTAGTCTCCTACTTTGTGCGAAACATGTGGCTGGGCTGCCAATCACCTATTGCACCCTCCAACATTTTAAATTTTGCCTACTGATGTAGGATGACAGAATGGGTGTTCTGTTATACTTATGGTCAAGAGTTCTGGTTATTTTGGTAGTCAACTTCCTATCCTTTTCAATACCAGGAAATACTACCCGGCTGAGTTGGTTGAGGTGACAACTGTTTTCTTTATGATCTTGCTCATATAAATAGAACTGTGGCTTCCTAACTTTTGAAAATCCAGTCTCCTACTTTGTGCTAAATATATATGGTCGGGCTGTCAAGCACCACATGCATCCTCCCGCATTTTAAATTTTGCCTATTGATGTAATTGTAGGGTGTGTTACTATGACTGAGATTCAAAGTTGTTTCATTTGACGAGATTTCATCTATAGTCATACACCAGATTAATTAAATGATGAATTTCGTCCTGGTAAAGGAAGGACTGCATTTGTTTATATTGAAGAATGCATGCTCCCGACTGCTGGTCTGATATGCTTCTGAAGTAAAACTGGTCAAGTTTCTGTTTTTTTTTTTTTTTTTTTTTTTTTTTTTTTTTTTCAGGTTAAAGTTCTTGTTAAATAATATTAACAAAATCTAATGAAAAATACTTGATTTTTGCTTCAAACTTATCAGATGTAAGTTGTTTTGTTTTTTTAATATACATGTGTCCTGTTGACTTAAAGTTTAGTTGGGCATATTTTGGCTACCGATCTAATAAAAAAATGAGGAATGGCAGTAGACGAGAAGGGCTATTGCTTCAAAATTAAACTATTGGGATCATCATTGATTTTTGTGCAGTCACCAGACTTCCCTGTGGATTATGCAAGTGAATAAACATTTAATTTTTTAGACTACTAAAACCAGTGCTGTGCCATTTCAGTTTTAATGGACGATCACAAAGAAGCGGAAGCCATAAGAGAGCTTGCAAGGGTCATAGCTTTCAAGCCAGACTTCCAGCTGCTGCATCTTCGAGCAGCATTTTATGATTCAATGGGCGATACTAGCTCCACCGTTAGAGACTGTGAAGCAGCTCTCTGTCTTGATCCCAATCACACTGCTACCATTGAGCTCTATAAGAGAGCACGGGAACGGGGAAATGAACCAGAAAAATGAGAGCCAGAAATCCATGCTTCTTATCTTTATTATCCGGACAATCACATCATTGCCACTGCTGTTTCTCATTTTTGGTACTAGGAAGGCCAGTGTTCCTCGGGGATTTTGTTTTTGACTTTCTCCATAGAGATGCCGACATCCCCGCAGCCTTCAGTGAAAGGAATTTCAGCAGAGGAAGAAGGGGATACTTTGAATTTAACAAGAAAGGGATAGTAGAGATTGGGAAACCTGTAAATTTATGTAATTTCTGCACTTTGCTTTGCTTTGCTATAGAAGAATGTGTGTATTCTGCAGACTGCCGCTCTCTTGCGACTGCCGGATATTCCACTCCGGCAAAGATTGAAGTGAATGTATTATACCTGAAAGAAGCATGAACGTGAACGGCAGCTTACGCTGAAGTCCTGTCTTGTTAAGAGGTTTATGGATTGATTGATTTTTGACAAAACATACTGTAATATCTTTGTATCGCTCTTTGTGCTTCTCATAATTCATACCCAATATTCCACGTCTCTGTTTCAGTACTTGTTTGCTCATTCCCATCTCTACAGGGCACATAATTTTTCAGATTCTACAACTTCATTGCAGGATTCACATTGTTTCTGAAAACCTGGAAGCCATACGTACAGTTTGATATACCAGCTGGGATCCTTAATTGTTGAAAGTAACACTAATGGCGGTGAACTACTCCTTCAATTCAATCCAATACATAAAGTGAGAGAGAGGGGTCTTTCCTATCTTTGCCTGTGAGCATTTTAAAAGTCGAAAAGCTGGTGTAAATGATCGCACGGGATTCTCGTAGTTTCAGCTGCCTTTTTATAATATCAGCCACCCACTTTTTTTTTATCACATTTCTCCATCTTTCACCTCTCTTTTCCTTCTACGTGCATTCTACAACTTCAATGAAACTACCGGTTGTGTTTATGGAAGAGAACAGTGTGTTCATGGAAGAAACTAGGGAAAAGGGGATTGATGCCAATGGTCCGAGAAAGCTCAACTTAAACCTGCCACTCTTATCGACTAGGCGGCTTGGTGGTCGCGCCGGTAAAAAAGAAACTTGTGGGGCAACGAAGGCACAGGCTGGTTTGCAGGATACGAGTGAGAGGATCCCATTTTGCTGGGAACATGCTCCTGGCAAGCCCAAGAACGGGGATAAAGATGACATCCATGAAGCAGAAACTCCTCGGCCGAGGCTCCCGCCATGCAGATGGAGTCTACAAAATGAAGCAGCAAAAAATGGTGACAACAGCTGTATCGTCAGCCTCGATGATCATGATGATGGCTGTGACGCTGATGACGACGGAGATGGCGAAGAGACTGATGTGTTTTCAGATGGCATAGATGTTTTGTCGTTGACGGAATTGATAGACATTGCCCAGAAATCCGACGATGGTCACAGATTAGACCGGCTAAATTTAGAGAACGTGAACTCAACTGATAGCCACCCTCTGAATTTCATGATGGAGCGGTTTCTTCCGGATGCCACCGCATTAGCTGCATCATCTGCACTTTGCGCGCTGAATAATTTCAACAGGAACCTCCCATATCCGTACAGTTATTCAGAGGAGTACGTTTCAAGAACAGTAGGGCAATCGCATCCGTCGGAGGCTTCACATAAAGGCTGCGGCCTGGACGTTCTGCTCCCATGGCGCTCGAAGCACAAGCTCTGTGGTGTTAAGAGTCCGGTGAGACATGTCTCTCCAAAACTCCAGCCTCACCACTGCTCTCCAAAACAAAAGAAACTCTGCTCACTGAATAGGCCTTTGAAAGATGTAAATAAAGACATTTGATGCATTTGTAGTTACAGATTTTCTTTACTCTTATGTTGCCCTCCTCCTCCTCCTCCTCCTCCTCCACCACCACCACCACCACACCGCCACCGCCACCACCACACACACACAAACAAATTGGATCTGCTAAACTCAAGACAACATCCATATTTGAACAAATTGCACCCGCTAATTCAGACAAAAAACTTAATGAATTACTATAAAACATCTCACTAGCCTCCTTTAATTTATTATTTCAGGTTCGAAAGCTTGTTTGATTTCTATTATATTAATTATGCTGTGTTACGTTGTACCACCGTTGTATAATGTATTGTGCTGTTAAATTAAACTTAAATAAATTGTTTAATAATGAATAGTTGTGCCATGTTATACAAGAAAGAATCACTTTCTGTGATTTTTGAAATATCCTTTACCTCCAATAAAAAAAAGCTATAAAATATATGAAATAAATCATTTCCTTTTTATATACTTACGTTGTAGTTGTTTTTTTTTTTTTAATATTTTTACCTTGAGAATGTATTAAGATAATATTTTTATTTATTTTTTAAAATATTTTTAATATTAGAATATCAAAATGATATAAAAAATAAAATAAAATTAATTTTAAATAAAAAAACTTTAAATTTAAACAAATTCTGTTTGGGCTGCAATCCCAATCCAAGACTGCACGATACCAAACATATTATAAATCCATTTGATATTTAATTCCCTGAAATACCCTTAAAGCCCAGTTATGAAGGCCCAGTTAATTTGAACGTTGGATGCAGCACTCGCGCGACATCCCTCACACGTGAGAGAATTCAAAAAACAAATAAACCAAAGCTAGGGTTTTCTAAGTCGGTGAACTCGGGCAGCGTCCGGGCAGCCAAATAACCCTTACCCGTTGGTATTTCTTTTCTTTCATGCTGAAAACCCCTCTTCCCTCTCCTGCCTCCCGCTTCTTCATTCCCATTCGAAAATTATTATTATTATTAATTATTTATAGTAGAAATAATAATAATAATAACAATCACAACAGTACCCATCTCATTTCCTCCAAAACCCTAAAATCAATCAATCAGTTTCTTCACTCAACTCCACCAAAAAAACCACCACGCCCAATCGCTCCTCTCTATCTCCGCTCCTCCTAGCTTCATCGAAGAAAGAGAAGAGAAGGTCACGCTCTTTTTTCTCACTTTACGGTTACTGATCTCTCGGGTTCCATCGGATTCAAGGTATTATTTTATTTTTTGTTTAATCAGTAGATCTTTTGTGTTTGTTAGTTCGTTTAGTTAGTGCTTAGGGTTATGGATTTCGTGGTTCTACTCTCGAATTTCTCCTGCCCAGGGTTTCCTGTTTTGCTCCTTTTCCGTTTTTCCTAATCGCCTGTGATCTTTGCTTTTTTACCCTTCTTTATAGTGTTTTGAGCGTTTAATTTGAATCTTTTTCATATTTATTGTTTTAAGCGAGTGATTACAAACTTAAACTAAAACTTTCTAGTTAAAAAATTTAGTTGTTTTTATTGATTCAGCATTTTATTTTACAATATCAATTTTTTCCGAATTTTGAATTTGTATATATAGTGGTGTTATTTGATCTGATTTTGCTAGTCAGGGGGTCCGGATTAGTTGCTGAAATCAGCTTTCAGAGTAAGTGAAGTAAGATATGTCTGGAACTGTTTTGGTTAATCTGGTTTAAAATTAGACGTTAAGGCTCTACCAATAATATCATATAGGTAATGAATGATGTGTGTGTATTTATTGAAGGGTTATAAAATTTGGTACCACCTTTGTTTTATACGATATGGGACATTGTTGTAATTTTATTTTGTATCTGATATCTGGTTTTTCAAAGCTCTTTTAAAATCTCATTTGTTTTCTGGGTATGATTCTATCGGTCTATTAGCTCGGATTTTTATATGTTTTGAAGCTGAGGAAATCAGTATGATATTATATGGATGGAACTGAATGCATAATCATGTCGATGGATCCTTTGATGTTTTTTTGCTGGTTAGATACCATGTGCGTATACTGTTGTAGTGGTTTATAATAATTTTGTTCTCTATTCATTCTGTTCTTTTCCAAGTTCCTTGATTTGTTTTATAGATGTTTGTTTTAATGCTACTGCTTTCACTGATAGGGCTTCGTGTTATTTATTCGCTTGCAGTGTTGAAAGCAATGGCAATGGAGATCACTCAGTTTCTACTGGCTGCCCAATCTCCAGATGCAAATATCCGTACTCAGGCAGAGGCAAGTCTTAGGCAGTTCCAAGAGCAGAACTTGCCCCTCTTTCTCTTATCATTGTCAGTGGAGCTTGCAAACAATGAGAAGCCTTTAGAATCACGTAGATTGGCTGGTATTGTTCTTAAAAACTCTCTAGATGCTAAAGATTCTGTGAGAAAGGAACATCTTGTTCAGCAATGGATGGCAATTGAAATTTCCATGAAAGCACAAATCAAAGACTTGCTCTTGAGGACTCTTGGGTCATCTGCATCAGAAGCAAGGCACACTTCTGCCCAAGTAATTGCAAAAGTTGCTTCCATTGAGATTCCACGGAAGCAGTGGCCTGAGCTTATTGGATCATTGCTTAAGAATATGACCCAGCAAGAAAATCCTGCAGCTTTGAAACAGGCAACACTGGAAACTCTTGGATATGTTTGTGAGGAGATATCCCACCAGGATCTTGTGCAGGATGAAGTGAACTCTGTTCTCACTGCTGTTGTCCAAGGCATGAATCTTGCTGAACATAGTCGTGAAGTACGCCTTGCTGCCACAAAGGCCTTATATAATGCCTTAGATTTTGCTCAGACCAACTTTGAAAATGATATGGAGCGCAATTTCATAATGAAGGTGGTATGTGAGACAGCAATTTCTAAAGAGGCAGATATCAGGCAGGCTGCTTTTGAGTGTCTTGTTTCTATAGCATCAACATACTACGATGTGCTTGAACCTTATATGCAGACCCTCTTCCAGCTCACATCAAATGCTGTGAAAGGGGATGAAGAGAGTGTTGCCCTCCAAGCAATAGAATTCTGGAGCTCCATTTGTGATGAAGAGATAGAGCTTCAAGAATACGGGACTGTTGAAGGTGGAGATTCTGGGTCTACTCATTCACGCTTCATAGAAAAGGCCCTCCCATATCTTGTTCCTTTGTTGCTTGATACTTTGTTGAAACAGGAGGAGGATCAGGATCAGGATGATAGCATTTGGAATATATCCATGGCAGGGGGCACCTGTCTAGGTCTTGTTGCAAGAACTGTTGGGGATTCTGTTGTGAAACTTGTAATGCCCTTTGTAGAGGGCAATATTCTGAAGCCAGATTGGCATTGTCGTGAGGCAGCGACATATGCATTTGGCTCAATTCTAGAAGGCCCTAGCATTGAAACATTAGGTCCGCTTGTTTCTAATGGCTTGGATTTGCTGCTTAATGCGATGAGGGATGAAAATAATCATGTCAAGGACACAACTGCTTGGGCACTTAGTCGCATATTTGAGTTTTTGCACTGTCCTGCCAGTGGATTTTCTGTGGTTTCCCCAGAGAACCTGCAAAGGATTGTAACTGTCTTGCTGGAGAGTATTAATGATGCTCCAAATGTATCTGAAAAGGTTTGTGGGGCAATCTATTACCTTGCACAGGGATATGAAGATGCTGGAGCAAATTCGTCGCATCTAACTCAATACATCCCTAGGATAATCTCTGAACTTCTCAAAACTGCTGAGCGGACAGATGGGAGTGATTCTAAGATAAGGACTTCAGCTTATGAAACATTGAATGAGGTTGTTAGGTCATCGAATATTGTGGAAACATCTCAAATTATTCTGGAGCTGCTCAAAAGCATCTTGCAGAAGTTGGGGCAGACTCTAGAGCTTCAAATTTTCTCATCAGACGATAGAGAGAAGCAAGGGGACTTGCAAGCATCCCTTTGTGCTGTTATCCAGGTGATAATCCAAAAGCTTAGCAGCACTGATGAGACCAAGCCCAGTATACTTCAGGCTGCAGATCCAATTATG
Organism: Salix purpurea; assembly: GCA_027405865.1. Classification (NCBI taxonomy): domain Eukaryota; kingdom Viridiplantae; phylum Streptophyta; class Magnoliopsida; order Malpighiales; family Salicaceae; genus Salix; species Salix purpurea. The sequence goes on along the minus strand of JAOWLH010000002.1, from coordinate 10,146,949 downwards.
TTTTTGTTCCTCAGGGTTTTTGCTTGCCGCAGATCTACTGTGCATGAGGAAGCAATGCTTGCAATTGGTGCACTGGCTCATGCCTCTGGTCCAGAATTCGAGAAGTACATGCCTGAACTATACAAATACCTGGAGATGGGATTACAGAATTTTGAGGAATATGAGGTTTGTGGCATCACAGTTGGGGTGATTGGTGACATTTGCCGTGCATTGGAGGACAAGGTTTTACCTTACTGTGATGGGATCATGAACCACCTTGTCCGCAATCTCCAAAGTGCTGAACTCCACCGGTCGGTTAAGCCTCCAATATTTGCATGCTTTGGGGATATTGCTCTTGCGATAGGTGAGCAATTCTCGAAGTACATTGAGGCTACAGTAGCAATGATGCGGAGTGCTGCTGAGGTCTGTGCTCAGATGGACAATAGTGATGAGGAGTTGATGGATTATGGCAACCAGCTTAAGCGTAGCATATTTGAAGCTTATTCTGGTATTCTTCAGGGATTCAAAGATTCCAAGCCTGAGTTGATGCTGCCACATGCTGGTCATCTTTTCCAGTTCATAGAAGTGGTTTTCAGAGAGAAATATAGGTATATTTTCCTCTTTCATTCTCTGGCTCACCTGCTTCATCCCCCCTCGGTACCGCATTTGTTTTCTCATATCTAATGTGCTGTCCATTGTTTTGCAGGGATGAGAGTGTCACAAAAGCAGCAGTTGCCGTGATGGGTGATCTGGCAGATGCTCTTGGTCCTAACACGAAGATACTTTTCAAAGACAATGCTTTCTGCGTTCAATTTCTCGGCGAGTGTCTTCAATCGGACGATGAACATCTCAAAGAGACTGCAAACTGGACCCAAGTGATGATTGCTCGTGTTGTTTCATGAGATGGAGCTCAGCTCCGAGTAAAAGTTGTTTATGGAGCGCATTGGTCAGTTACTACATCTAGAATAGGCGCCTTCTTTCCCCGCTCTTTTCCCTTGTAGTTCGGGTAGGCTGTGAGGGGAACCCAGAAAGAAAATGAGGTCCCAGCGGATATGAAATCTTGATGATTTTTAGTAATTCGTCCTCTCTGATTGGGGATAGGAGAGAATGTTGTCAAATGCAAGCGTTGGAGAACTCCGGTTCGTTTAATATATCCACTAATCGGTGGTCAATTTTTAATGCTCTTCATCTTCTACTCTCATGCTCTCGAATCATTTCTCTCGTTGCTGCTTTCACGCAAGAAACGACTCAGGAGAGTCAAAGAACTGAATTATCTTACTTAACTAGTTGAAAGATTGATTTTATTGAATAAATAAAAAAATTGTTTAGATTTTGGCTTCAGATTTAAAATTAATTGACGTGGTTCTAACCATTGCCATCTGAATAAAAGGTTACTGTTTTTTTTTCTTCCCTTGTCTCCATTAAATATTATTCTGTTTATGATTTGTCCGTATATATTTTATTTTCAGTGTGACTAAATCATTCATTCCAATTCAACACAAGCAAATGTAGTGTTCTGGTAAATGACAAGCAATTGAGAATTAAAATACGGGGCGAGTGGGCCTTCCCTCATGTTCGTGTAAGATTCCACTGTAGTAGAGATCATACTTGTCTGATTTGTTTCAGCCAAAACATTTTTATATCAATAAAAAAAATGAGTTAAAATGAATTTGTTTTTATCTTGATTTAAATGCCGGTTCATTCTAAAATTTTCAGTAAAATACCGGCCAAAACATTCCGGTTTTGTTCCGCTCATTCTATTTTATCCAAAAATTGTTTTTTTTAAATAATGAATAATTTAATAATATCAATCATATCCCTAAATCTGATTGCTAGATTGAAATGAAATTTTACAACAAGTCTTTTGATATATTTATATAATTTATGCAAAGCAATCTGAGATGTAATAACTTTGTAAGATTGATGATGATATTCTCGTAATATTATACATGTTCATAATTTTGTTCAGATAAATCATTTTATTATGTTTTTTTAAGATTAAATTGCACAATTCTAAATAATTTTATTTTTGAATTTAAAGTAATTTTTTTTTGAATTAATATATATATATATATATATATATATATATATATATATATATATATATATATATATATATATATATATATATATATATATATATATATATGTATATGTATATACACACACACTATAAAACCAAAACATTGTACTACAATGATAAAAAAACAAAGCAACAACCAGATACTGTTAACGCTTGTGGTAAACCCTAGCAAGTAGAGTTCAGACCTCAAATCAGACTAAAAGCCAGGGTGACAAAGTCAAGAATCAATATACTGTTCTGTTCTGCAGTACTGGGAGGGAATAAATGGTTAATTATGTAAACAATACATGATTTGAAAATTAACCTTGTCAGCGCACATAAAACTATAAGCTAAAGAGGCTGTTGACGAGGAAGAAGCGAAGGAAGGTGGGTTCATCTGCCGGCATCTATGGAGCTCGTGATCATTTCAATGGAAACCGCTCCCATAAATCGGTTGCTCCTAGATAGAGAATCAGAAGAGCCCAAATCATCAATCACTGGGAGCTTGTCTTCCCAGTTGAGATACCGTATGACTTCTCTCATGGTTGGCCTGGTTTTAGGGTTGGGATGAGAGCACAGAAGACCCAGCCCCAGTACCACCTCCATTTCCTTGATCACGAAGGCAGAGTTCAGCTTTGGATCAGCTGCATCAAGAATTTTACCCATTTGATGGCTTTCAACCACGAAATCTGTCAGGATGAAGTCACTTGTTTCAACGGGCTTCCTCCCACAAGCCACTTCAAGAAGCAAAATACCGAAAGCGTACACATCAGAACTGGTAGAGGCGTGACCGGTCCGAGTCAATTCCGGTGCAAGATACCCTATCGTGCCGACAATTTTTGTGGTGTGCGACGTGGTGCCATGGTCATACAGCCTGGCTAGACCAAAGTCTCCTAACCGGCCGTTCATTTCTGCATCTATCAGGACATTGCTTGACTTGACATCTCTGTGAATCACCACCTTCTCCCATTCTTCATGCAGATACAAAAGACCTGCTGCAATGCCTTTAACAATATTGAATCTCTGCTCCCAGCTCAACACAAAGTTGTTTCTCCGGCTGAAAAGGAGATCGGCAAGGGATCCGTTTGGGATGAAATCATAAACCAGGAGGAGGTCAATATTTCTCTTGCACCATCCTTGGAGATTCACCAAGTTCTTGTGCCGTAAACGTCCCAGGCTCTCGATCTCTGCGGTGAATCCTCTCAAGCCCTGGCTTGAATTGGGAGTACTGATCTTCTTAACAGCAACGTCATTCCCGTTTGTAGGCAATCTACCTCTGTACACCGCACCGAACCCGCCAACCCCAATTATCTCACTATTTATAAAACCCTTAGTTGCTGTATGAAGATCTTGATAGCGAAACCTGTGTGGACAATCCAGTTCCCAGTCTTCAAGAACTTCAAACCGCGGCCTCTTCATGTACGCAGCACGAAAGAACAGTACTGCGAACAGAATAGCGGCCACACCGCATAAAGAAGCGATAATAGCAATCACTGAGGGTCGGAAGGGGGAAGAAGTTTTCTCAGATATTGGTGCCATAGGAAGCCGAGCATAATTGAGCTGAGGGGCTTCTCCTTCGGTGGAAAAACTCCATCCCAGAATGTAATGAGAGCTTACCTTTTCACCAGTAGAGGAAGAGAAGCCAGCATACATGTTATCCTTAACAACTTCGCTTAGATTTACGCCATAATTAGTGATGAGTGGGCGACTCGGTCTGCCGTTCTCCACGGGACCTATTGTTACATTAACAAGTCTGGTCGCACCATCATATTCTATCCAGGCTTGAATTCGTTCACCACTCTCCAACATCAAATTTTTTTCCCGGTCTGGGTGATCAGTTTCTCTGTAGGCAGCTACCTCCATTGATCTCGAAAACATGCTGTTAATGTTGATTCCGACATGATTTCCTTCCGAGTCTGCACTGTCGTTGAACCCATTGACCGTGTCAAACTCAACAGCAAAAATATGGTTCGAGGAATTACCATCATTTGAAGAGTTGAAAAGACCAAGGTAATGCCCCGCGGCAGCCCGAGGGAGCTGGTTGGAGGGAGCTAAGGTGAAAGCAAGGCCGAAGCCTCCTTTTCCTTTTGGAGAGACTATCTGAAAGACAAAAGTTGTGCTGAAAGATGAAGCGTTCGGAGACGAATTTGAACTTGTGTTAAGCATCTGTATTGGTTTGTAATAAAAGGCTTGTCCCACAACATTTCGTGTTTTGTTGGTGAGCCTTAGTAATCCACTAGACATGATAATCGAGGCACTATGAGTTGTCAGGTTTTTTTCACTTCCATTGAATCCCTCGAAGGTGAACTCTACACTTTGAGCCCCAACAATCATAGAAAAGAACAACAACAAATAAATGGTGGAGGCCATCGAATTCTGATAGCTAAGAATTAACTTGCAACTGGGAAACTTTTGGGACAAGAACAGTGTTTAAATAAAAAGATGGAGCATATGAGAGCCCCAAAAGATGGCTGGGAAGCTAGAAAAACTTGTCCAAGTCTATCTCAAGAACATGTGGTGGAAGACAGGCGAAGAATAAATCAAATATCAAAGCTGCCGATGGAACGCATGAGCACCCAAATGTAGAAGATTCTTATATTGGCTCGTTGAAAAGACTTGTAATCCTCAAAGTCATCAACCTCAAGAGCGTTGGAAATTCAAGGTGATCTTGACACTTGTGAAATATGGTGGCCAGATCAAGCCAAAACCTTCCGAGCAAGGACCACACAGGTGGTGGAATTGAGATTGCCCAGCAAGCAACCTCTCCACTTCTTCCTTCTTTCTGCTCGTAAAATCATTGACTCTACTGGTTCTAGAATTATAATTATAGTTATAGTCTTACATTAAATTGCATAAATTCTTGGAGGACATAAATGAAGGGAGGGTATGTTCCTGTTGCCCCATTTGACCGCTAATAGTTTTGTCCTCTGCAATCAATGGTTCCAATAATTGACAGTTCAGTCATTGGCAATCACATGCATCGCCTTCATATGGGTGTTCGACGACGTTTCTGGGATATTAAGTGGTGGCTTGTACAACCCTAGCTTTTCCCATCTTTGATTCAAGAAGCAATATAGTTTTTTTTTTTTTTTTTTTTTTAAAAAAAGTAGAATCAATACATTCGGAAAGGTATATGAAGTATTTGCGATTGTGATAACGTCTGTTTTTTAATGCGTTGTTTTAAAAGTGCATTTTGCATGTAAAATTGATTTTTTTATTTATTTTTTAAAATGTTTTTAATGTGCTGATATTAAATATAAAAAAATACAAGAAAAATAATTTTAATATATTTTCAAATAAAAAATACTTTTAGAAAACACATTTGTACCACCAAACATACATGCACATTCAATTATTTAATATCGAAAATCTTTTTTTTATTATATATATATATATATATACACTATTTATTTCATTTTAGAGATTATTTTGGCTCTAAATGCGTCATATAATTAAAATGTTATATAAAAAAAATCACAACAATCTCTTTGAAATAAATAAAAAAACTAAAAGCATACTTATTATTTTAGAAAAAAGATGAAATAATTTAAAAAATAAGAGAGAATAATAATTTTAAAAATAGAGTATTTTAATGCATCGATATAAAATAATTTTTAAAAATAAAAAAATATTATTTTATTATATTTTCAAATGAAAAATACAAATGGACTGATAATAATCGTATCATAGTCAGATCACTATCCAGCCGGCAACCTTAGCGTTGACCTTGCCGAAGCAAGTTTTCAACTTTTGATAGCCCTGAAACGCGTAGAAACTTTGGGCTAAAACTCAAGGCTATGCTTTAGACAGGTCGTTTCGAGCCCATAAACTTGGCAAAGCCCAATCCACGACTAGGCCCATAACACACAAACAGTGTTCTGGCCTCATCATCTTTGCTTTTTGAAAAGGCAAGCATGAATCTTTATAATTTTGACTGGTTTATGATTTCATTAATTAATAGAAAAATAAATCCACCCATATTTCTAATTTTTAATCATTGGCAGAGACGGTCATGCCATGCACATACCTTTTTCTCATGCAGTTCTAAAAAAGAATATTTGATGATCCCTCCAAACATCATGAATGAATGACAGAAGAAGATAATGATGATTAATTAATTTTATTAATTTGATATTAATATAAAACACAATTACAATATTTAATACTATCTATCTTCATCTTTTTTTTTCTTTTTAATTCAAACTAATTTGTATTCAAATCAACTTGCTAGCCGGATCCAACGTTATAACAATGATAAGCTTATAAAATGGGCTAATTTCATATATTCACATTTTTTTACTTTCTTTTTATGCAAACTTGGAAATTAAATATGGTTTTGAAATATAAACTATATTGTAATCCTTGGGAATGCATGTTGGGATTAATTTCTTGACGAATAAATTGTAATATTGCTAGCTGAGGTGCCACACGTCCGATCAAAGACGAGTGATCTCTACAATTGATGTTTGATCTTGTTTTATTCATTGACTAATTGATTTTCATGGATTTTTTTGTCGTCTTAAGACCATGGCAGATTAAAGGATATGATCACAGACAGAAACATTTAATTCCGATCACTAGAAGAAGACTGTTAAGCTGAACACATTAATTTATTCATGAAAAGTTAATAATGATCTCTTTTTTTTTGTTGTTGTTTTATTAATTAGATTTGCAACGATTTTGTGTCGCAGGGATTCAAGATATAGGGTCTGTTTGACACAAGTGTTGCTGTTGTGGTTGAAATTGAAAAAAAAAAACAGTTTCATGAAAAACGATTTTAGCTGCGGTTCAAAACTGAAATTGAAATGTTTGGTTAAAACTGTGGTTAAGTTTGAGGTTTAATGAAAAGTAGTTTCGAGTGTTTGGTTTCCATGCTTTTTCATATTGCTGTCAACTTGTGAAATGACTTTAAAAGACACACACACATATTTTTTTAAAAAATATTGTAGATTTAATTATCATAATAATAAAATATAATTAATAATTCAAGTAAACTATACACTCGTTTTAATTCTCAATTAATCGAAAAGCAACGGGGTTGTGGAGTAAAACGAAGTGACACACCTTTCCCTTTTATCAGCGTTGATCTCTTTGTACACATTTTTTAATTTTTTTAAAACATGATTTTTATATTTTTTTAAAAATCGGACTAGGCCTGTCCCCAGTTAAATGAGCGGGTACAACCAAGTTAGGCCAAAAGGGCCCAACTCTACTAGACTTACGCTGGGCCGAGAGCAGCCCAACCCAATAGTTCAAAAAACAGGCTTAAAATGACGTGTTTTCTTTTGTTTTTGCACGAATTATTCAGCCATGTTATTGTTCATAACATGATTGGCTGTGACTAGAGGGTCAACGATCGATACCAACAAGTAGAGGAGGCTGAGGTGGTTCTCCCTATCATGGTGGCGTCAAAATAGCAGTCTGCGGGTGCTGGATGGGGCGTTGAAAGTTGTCGGGCTGTGCTGCCGTTCGCCTCCACTGCTTCGTTGCTGCCTTCCCAGAGTTGGAGAAGAAGGCTTGAGTGGTGGTTGGCTGTTGCATGAGCTCACGACGAAGCTCTTGTTGCTGCTGGCCGGGAGCTGTTGCAAGAGTTAGCGAGGAGAGAGAGCTGGAGGGGTGAGAGAGAGAGCTTGCTGCTATGGCGAAGGGAGAGAGAGAGAGAAGGAGGAGCTGGCGCTGTCAACCTTGGTGGCTGGTGTTGCTGTCGACTTACGATTAAACTCAGTTTCATGAATAAGTGTGAACTGCAACTGTGTTTTTTGAAAAACATATGTGAGATGCTTTTCGAAACCTATGGCCAAAATATTATTTTTGATGGGACCCACAACAAAATGTTAAACAGGGTGTTTGGTTAACATCATGTTTGGCTCTACGGTGAGCCTCAACCGCATGCCACACCACAGAGCCAAACACCCACATTATAATTTGAGGATATATCTACAATTTGGTATTATGGTTATGGGCGAAATTAGTGTTACGATCATTTGATTATTTTACAATCACATGTTTTGTTGTTATGTAAGACTCATCAAAAAATACATTTGGACCATAGCTTGTAAAATGTTTAATTGAAAGTATGGTTGATGTTATAAATTTCTATAATTTTAAAATTTAGGTAACTAAAAATTTTCTCTTTTATTTTCTTATATTAAATAATTTGATTACATTAAATCTAAATTATATAAAAAAATAGAAGAAGACTTTAATTTTTAAAACCAGTATATTAAATTCCCTTCAATTACATTTAATTTGTTAAAAGAGAAGTGATAATTTTCTGCTAGGAATTTTTTTCTCATAGTATTATTCACTGATGAAATATTATTTTATAATTATATAAAAATCTTTTTTTTTCAAAATAAATTATATTAAAATCTATCCAAAAATCCATTTAATATGTTTCTGTTGTTTACTCACAGTAATCTTTTCACTTAAATTCCTCAATTAAATCATTAAAAAAAAGGTCGGATGTGACCAATAAAACGACATCGTTTCACAATTTTTAATCAAACAAAACTCTCGAGTTTTTCCCTCTCATATTTCCGCTTTCTTCAATCAAAAATCTCGAAAAATCGAACACTTCACAGCATCTTCCAGAAACCCTTAAAAAAGAAAAAAGAAATGGGGGATTCCTCTGGAAAAATCGACGTAGAGAAGCTAATCTCATTCAGCGACGACCTCATTGAAGTTTTGAAGGATGAAAGAGACATTAACAACCTGACTCACTGTCTTCAACAGTCACACTCTCTCAAATCCTCTTGCGATGCCGAGTTCAACGACTCCAAAACCCTAATTGAAGGTATCTGTTGGCTGATTTTAAGTTTAATTTGTATTTTTTTTTTGTAGATCTGATTGGTTTTAGCAATCTGGAGCAGATTATGAGAAAAAGATAGAAGAATGCAAGAAGAAAACGGAGAAGGCGAAAGCTGAAGTTGTTTCCGATGGCGATATGGAAATTCTGGAGCAGGAATTGGAAGCGGAGCTTCGAAAAGAAGCTGCTCTTATGGAGGAGCTCCGATAAGTACTTTATTTGAGTTGTTTTGGATGATTATTTTATATTATTTTTTGGTGGTGCGGGAAATTGATTATTGGTTCTGTTTGTTTAATCACAGTGATCAATAATGAGATTAGTGACTTGGAGTGTCAACGGGTTTCTTTTGAGGACCGAAAGCGACATGTGAAGAAAGATGAGAAAGAGGAGCTCAGAGCACAGTGAGTTTCTCTTCATTCGTGTTACATAGAAAGAAAGAATTTGGTTACCATGTGTTACTTGAATTGTTTGGAAAGAAAATTGTAACTGTGTTATCTTTTTGTGCATACCAAAAATGATTACATGGTATTAGTAGCTTGATTAACTGGTAATTCAGAAGATTGATTTCAATTTTTTTTGAAGTCTTAATGTTCAATCCCAGTTGTGAATATTGAATCTTATTGTATTTGCTTTTTTTAATATGTATTGCAAAGATGAGATGTTGATGACTGTGTGACATGAAGCGATGCTTCCCATTTTTGTTTGTGCTTGCAGGAGGATGCTTTCAATGTATGCATCTGTGACTAATATCATTCCAGACTTGGATGATCACTCCAAAATCTCTGGCCGTATCCTTTATATTGCAATCGACTCACATGGATTTCCTTTCCTTAACTTTTGTTTTTTTATTATGTTGAAATTCTTTCCTACCGACCATTCTTTCAGGTTCAATTCTATTTGCTAATCATGGCTGGCTGGCTGTCCTTAATATTGGTTATAGATATTGTGCATAGAGATAACAAGGCTGTTGAGAAATTTGAATTTGATCCGACAAAGATAAGTTCATTTGAAATATGTCAGAGCATTTGGGAGATGATAAATGAGCAATAGATGTTTGGATATCTTCAGCTGGCTTGTGTGCTTCTACTCTGTTTAATGTGTCTTTCTGTAATATTCTTAGTCACTTATTTTGTAGGTGGTGGTCTTCTTTTGTTGAATGTATTTGGCTTTCGTCCCTTCAGATGTGATGGTGCTCTTGTGAGGCATTGCATTCTAGTGTTTGTATGATCTCTCTTGTTGAAGCAATGAAATGTGATAGTTTGTAAACCTTGTTTCCCTGCTATTCTATTCATTATCAAAAAAGGCTAATATTTTTCTCAAAAGAAAGGAGAAAAGGAGAATGTTGATATCATTTTTCTGGATGAAAGCTACGAAACCACAGCACATGGAGTGGAACTTTATTAATTGCATTTTCCCTTTCGTTTTATATGCTTGCAGAACCACTAATTACATCACCCTATGGTTTATGAACTACAGGAATCCACCTGTGGAGTTCCTTGTGCAAGCATGGAAAACTGAAAGCCGTAGGTAAATACTCGCTTTATTTTATTTTATTCTATAATAAAAGGATGCATGCATAAGAATCATGCAAGGGGTGCCATCTTCATCTGGTGCTTCCCTGACTGTCACCTGACCTTGCTTCGCTTGCATGGCAGACTGACTGGAGTGAGGTGTCCTTGTTAATTGAGGTGTTGGGACGTGAGCTGCAAGTCCTGGGCAAAGACTTGCCTTTGTATGCCTTGCAAACATAGTGAATGAAATTCTCAAAGTCCTGCATTAAAAAAATAAATATATATATAAATAAATAAACACGAACAAAGATATTGTTCAGAGGGGGGTTAGAGATGGTAGAAGGGTTGTGACTGACATCTAAGAGAGGTGTGTCATTTACAACCACCCATGGCACGTATTCATGAGCCGGCTTGAGATGATCCGTTTCCTTGCCATTTTGTAGGACAAGCTGCAAGTTTATTTACTTGAAACATTAGTTCTAGCATTTAAACTTAGAATGCAGTATGCTTCATTATACAAGTTGAACGTTAGGAAAAAGTGCTTAAAGAAGCAAAGAACCATAGCAAGTAACTTCGCATCTAAAACCGTGCACCACCTTCTTGAAAATTTGAATCGCCTACCTTTAGGTTTGTCTGAATTATACAGGCAAGCAAATCTAATTTCTTTTATAATGAAATAGAATGCGATCAATGGATGAACCAAACCTGTTTTCCAACTCCACTGTCATAGCATTTCTTGATGGATTGTGTAGGCAGTCTCAATTTACCAGAACATTCTTCCCAGGATTCTTGTGCTCCCTTTCTATCAGGAGCTGTATATAGCTTTTCGACACACTTGATGAAATTGAAGTGCTGCTTCTGCATAGTAATTAACTGAAAATCAGTTTCATTCCGTGGCTGAATTGCATCATCTAAATTACAATAAATGATTGTTTTTCACCATGTTTACTTCATTTCACAGTCAAGTATTTATCAGAGAGATCTGGTCTTACCAAATCAGGCAAGAGGTGGATGGCACAAGCATGTATGATGTTCAGATAGCATTCATCTCCCCCATGCTGAAAAATACCAAGTAAAAGGTGATTGATCAAACAATGGAAAGAAAAAGATTCCAAAAGAAAGAACAATACTGGAGATGGAAATTGCAACCTGACACTCAATGGTATTGTTGGAGCCTAGAATAGCATTTCCCCATGGAACCAGTCTGAGATTGAGAATGGTCATGAGATCAGTCTCCAGGACATGAGCTAGGGGACCTACAATGAAACTGCTGCAATACGGACAAAGAGATTCATAATATAAAGACATTGTAACTTTCTCAGAATTGCGAGGGATTTTCCTGGACGTAACAGGAGGCGCTGGTTCCTGAGCAACACCGTACTCTGAAGAATGGGAAGGGGTGACGAACATGAACACCAGGTAAGTTAGAACAAGGAATGAGAGTAATGGAGAAGAGCCCATTTCTTTTTGATAGTTTGGTGCTTTGAAAATTCAATGTGGTGTGGGGGTATTTATAGGTCTAGCAAGTGATGAGAAATATTTTTGTCCCAGTCAAATAATCTGACACCCAATGCCCTACCATTAATGCCCTGTGAGTAGTAGTTGAAACCCATCTACCATTATTCCTTTTTTAACAGCTCTAAGTGGTTTGTCTGCTCAAGAACATATTCATCTGATAGACTGGTACACTTCAAATGGGTCTGATTTATTGAAGCATTAAAAGACTCGTGATTTTCTAGAACTTGCCCGGAATGGGTACATTTCTCTTATTTTAATGAAGAATGCATTTTAAAATATTTCTTGTTTAGAACTGTATTGAGATAGTATATATTTTTTAAATTATTTTTTGTATCAATATATTAAAATAATTTAGAAATACAAAAAAATACAATTTTTTTTTTATTTTTTTTCAAAATATTTTTAAAGCGCCGCAGCTTAATATTGAGTTGATTAAGTGACTTGTCTTTCTGTATCTGTTTTTTTTATTATTATTATTTATATTTATATATATATATATATTCTAAAATTATCAAAGAAATAGATTTATGATATATTTTTTTTTTATCAAATATGTCTGTAACCAAAGAGTTCCTGGCATGTGGAACTCATTCTTAATGATTCAGCTCGATTTAGGGTCTCTTTGGAATAGGGTTTGCGAAAACTTTTTAAAGTGCTTTTCGTGTTGAAATACATCAAAATAATGTTCTTTTTTTTTTAAAAAAAAAGTTATTTTTGATATCAGCACATCAAAATGATCTAAAAACACTAAAATATATTTATTTAAAATAATTTTTTTTTAAATTTTAGCAAAACAATAGTTTGACTGCACTGCAATGCTAAACGGGCTCTTAGAAATTGAAAAAGTGAAGTTCAAGTCTTCATCATAAGTATACTATAATTGCCAAGTGCATTTACTCTTCTGTCAGCCCCGGTTTGGTAAACAATAGAGGCGGAGAGGATGGGAGGGTTCTTTTACACTTTTGCCCTTTTGCCGTGGGAGATAATGTTAGAGACCAGAAAACAGCCGTTCATCTTGCTTTGAGCTGTCAACGACCAGTCACTGCTGACCACGAGTGAGAAACAAAGTCTCTAACTTGTGGGGTGAAAGGAGTGATTCCAAGAAAAAAACACTCATGGCGTTTCTCATCTTGGTTAGGATGATTAGTAGTTTTCTGGTTGCTTCCGTTGCCAGCACTTGGTCAACTTCAGCCAGTCAGACAGTCGACAAAATTACACGACAGATTTCTATAACAACGTTGGGCAGTGCTCAAAAACCTTGTTACAAGTCAGAAAACACAGATCACCACGGCCAATGATCAACAATTACCATCCGGCCACATAAGATGCAGGGAGAGAAAGAAGTGGAGGGAAACTGTTGAATGGATGAAAAAGAGTCATGAACCATGGTGATCTGATAGAGTATAAGCATTCCATTAATCAAATACCTACCCTCTTGCAGTGTTAGAAAATGGTTGTCACCAAAACAACAATACCCACATTGAGGTGGCAATCAGAAATTCTTCCAAAATTCACAATAAGAAATACTTATGGGGCCCTTCTTTATGCATTAATGGTATACCAATTGCCCTGCAGCCATCCAGACGCCAGCTCCTAAGCTGCTTTTCCAGTCATTTGTTTCCTCTTTTTTTATTCAATTACATGAACTTCACAAATATAGGCGCGGAAGTTATTGCTCAACATTCCAAAGCACATGCAAATTCTATATATATAAAAGAAAGAAAGAGAGAGCTGATTTCAAAAAGCTATAAAAAAGATCGATTTTAGGTAACTTTTTTAAGATGTTAGCCAATGCCATGTAGCTCAAGTGTCTAAAACTGCCCAGTGTCAAAAAATTCTCACCCACTGAAAGAACTGGAACTCACATCCTTGCATCAGTTTTGACATCATACCCATAATGCAAAACCATTTGGCTGATTGCATTTAGAGGAGACAAGTTTTTACAAACCATGAATGCTTTAGGCAAAGCTTGAAAATGCTATTCAATCAATATCATTTTCTATGCAATCAAGGGTGTCAAGACAACCTTAGCTGGAAAGTACATCCCTATCATGCTGTTGTCAAAATATCCGCATGTGTGTCACACTCTTCAGCAGGATACAACCTACAATGAATAGGCAATCCATAGTTAGGTGAGTTGATTGCTAACAAGCGATACGTGTTACGAAGGCATAGAATTGTTTAAATGTTTAAATATGTTGGTCAAGAGAGTATTGAGGTTTCAGTCAAGACCTTACTAATGAGCAAAACCTATTTGATTATGTTAGCTGTACTCGTTCGGGTTTTCCTTATTTTGGATGAGAGGGACACCATCTTCCCTCCATATTAAACGTTCTTCACATAATGCAGCTGTTACCTCCACATATAACTGATGCTCCTGTTATTGAAAAGAAAAGGAAGATTGCTAAGCCAAAATGAAGTCATATAATACACTAAATAGTAGGTTCAAAATACCCCAGTCATCCAATAGTAGATTCTTGTAAAGTAATTCCTGGATGAACATATCCAAAAAAATAACAGTTTCATCGTTGAGTAACATTAAGCTATCTAGAACAAGTTTGAAAACTCTCCTCAAATCAAACAAATTGATAAATGCACTAATATAGGTTCAATATTTATGATAATCATCTGCATAAACTGATGAGGGCATCATAAACTGTAAAAGAAATCAATTTGACTGCAAGAAAACATTTAAATGTCTGTCCAGAGAAAAACAGAATAGAGAAAAAGAAGGGACTACTGCTTCATTACCTCATGGAGTACCCTTGCAGCTAGATCCTCTGCAGTGTCATTTGCAAGCACCGGTACAACTCTTTGAGCCAGGATGCGCCCTGTGTCATAATGCTCATCAACAAAGTGGATGGTTGGCCCTGAGTATCTAGCCAGGCAGAAAGGGCACAAGGACTCTTGTTCAGAACACTTACATTAACAGTTTTTTTTTTTGGGTGGGGGAGCTCAAATAGGAAATAAATTATGGTCGCATTTTCACAAAAAAATCCATGATTTTGTGTACAGAAAAGGGGAGTGAAACATGAATCATGTAACACCATGATATGTAATTACCTGGCACCTGAAGCAATGACTGCTTTATGCACCTTCATACCATAATAACCTTTGCCACCGAAAGCTGGAAGCAAGGATGGATGGATGTTCAATATGGATCGGGGATAAGCTTGGATCAACTCAGCTGGTATAAGTTTAAGATATCCAGCCAGGAGAATAAAGTCAACCTCAAGTCTCCTGATTAATAAAATGCATTAAGCATTAGATGCAAATTATGGTAATCATTATCCTTTCTTTAGGTTTTGTTTGTCTACATAGAAATTGCACTAGATCTATCAGTATGCAATTTGAAAATTTGCAGAAGTACATTTCTCGAACACTAAATATTATGATGGAATGACATGGGAAACACTGGAATAAACTTCCATGGCTATATTGTAGACTATATGGAGTGTATGATTCATGTACATTTTCTAAGGGCTTTGTGCAGTACGTAATTATGACATACAATGTCGATACAATATTGAAGAGAAAATGGCACCTGTTAATGGCCTAAGCAATTTGTTCAACTCCAGTTAAGTCACTTCATAAGTTGGCAAGATAGATGGAGGCAGCCCCTACTGAAGAGTATGATTTCAATATATAAAACCTTTATATTTCCTCAAAACAATTTGGATCACCAAGCAAATTTCTTTAAAATTTAAAGAATTTGTGTTAGTTTTTTCCATTAATTTATTATCTAAAGCATACTGCATAGTTCAACAGCAATGACAATAATGGGTTGAGAACATCCAACATTTCTAGCTAAAACATTAATATATTAGACTCCATAACAGATGGGTCAGTGACACTATTAACAATTGCCCCAAGAACACAATAACTCAAGCACTTGAATATGCTTAAACACTATATGATGATTCTGGTTAAAAGGGGATGAAGGGTGAAAGAGGAGCCTTTGGTCACATTATCAAGTGACCATAATTCACACACCATAACTCTAATCCACCATGGATAGCCTACAAGCTAGAAATTCCCAGTACTTATTTCCAGATAACTACTCTTTATTTAATGCTTGCAAGTCCGAAAAATAAGGATTAATCAGGAAACTAGAGCTTGAATGTAAATCAACATTCACAAATGCCAACAAAAGTAAGAAGATAAATTATACAAGTTAGCAAGCCCAACCTAAGAGCTGCAACAAGGTCACTAGGAGATAAACCATCAGGAGCATCTTTTGTTCGAGGAAACAGAACAACAGGAATTTCCTTATTTTTTGCATACTCTGCACCTCCACAATCTGTGAGATAAACAGAAGGAACACATATGAAGTCTTATGCAAATGCCAAACATAATTCAAGCATTACACCTCCGGACAGCAATTTTTTATGCTGTCTTTTAGCCTGTAACACATATCTAGCTCCTTAAGGGAAAAATACAAATAACAAGTTGTAGAATGGCATCAAATTCCAAGCAAAAGATTCTCCATAAAAATATTAAGAGTAAGCAGATTACACTAATCATCTCATTGAGTGCTTAAGAACCAGAAACATAAAAAACTAAACGAAAGCCAAAATAAATAAACACTCACTACTAATCAATTACATATAAGGGACACCAGATTACAGACACAATCATGGAACCTGGGCAAAAAACCTTAGAACACCTAAAAATGGATCAAAAGAAAGACAGTGACTTTACCAGCAAAGTGGTCAGTTGAAGTACATAAAAGGATTATAAAGAAAATAAAAGGAAAACATACCAGGTTTATTCGTAACCAGAACAACAATATCTCCATGAACTAACCCCTCGAAGCAAGCCTCATGAACAGACTTAAAATTTGAACCACCACCAGAGATGAAAACAGCTAGCTTCTTTCTTTTAACAACCCGGGGCTTCTTGTAATCCTTCTCTTCTAGAACAGCATTTTCTGAAGCATTTAAACAAAAAAATATCGTCTTTAAAGACCCTTTTAAGCATGGTGAATGGTGTGTTTTGAAGGAGACGCAATTGTGGGATTGGAGCAAAGAGTGAAAAGAAGGGTTTGATGGTAAAGAAGAAGAGAAGGGTTTTTTAGAGGCCCTGATTAATGGAATTTTGTAGTTTGGGAAAAACCTAGAAAGCAAATTTTGAGCTTCCATTGAAACAGATTATAAATAAAATCCTTGAAGGGAGAAAGAGGAAAGCTCGTAGAGGAGACAGGACCTTAAGCGGCTAATTCGACTAGAGTTTGGAGTTTGGACAATGACTGGAACTTGTTACAGAGATTGATTAAGTTTAGGGTAAACTTCACTTTTATCCCTATAGATTTACAAGTTTTCCATCTTGATCTATATAGTTTAATTATTACAATATTACTCCTATAATTTTCTTAAAATTCAACTAATTGTTGATGCACCTAAAAAAGAAAGCTATCTTCTTAGTTTTATTTCATTTTTTTATCTCATATATTTTTCCATTTATATGTGATGATATTATTATCTAATAAAAATGCTTAATACAAAAAGAATCAAATAAATAAAATTCAAATGTTGCATTCATTATTATATTTTATTAGATATGTTACTCGTGCTTTATTGTAGATTGGACATTTTTTTATATAAAAAAGAGACATGTTAAAAAGATTCAAACCCTAAGTCACTGGTTCAAATGATAGTTTAAATAATATGAAAGAAAAACAACAATAATAAATAAACTAATAAAAATAATATAAAAGATAAAAAAGAACCACATCTAAACCTAACTAGAGAATATTAAAAAAAAGAGTCAAGCTTTTTTTTAAAAAAAAAACCCATAAAATATTAGCTTAAGAAAAAAAAGTAAGCCCAAACAATCTGGTCTAATCTAAAAAACTTGCAACTTGTTAAATAATGGACTTGGGTTCAATTAAGAAGAAAAAATATCATTCAATTTAATTTTAAAGGATGAAATCATTGAAAAACTATTAATAAAAAAGCTTGCAAAAGAAAATGAACAAAAAATAATAATGAGGTTAAAATCTGATATGAAAGAACCCAATAAGGATGAAATTTGAAAAATACCAAACAAAAAAATTTCAATTAAAAGAATTAGAACCAAACTTAAAAAATTAAAAAATCCTAGGGGGTGAAATTAAAAATCAATTGTGTTATGATAGATTATTTATAGGTTAAAAAATGATAGAGGTGAAATAGAAAGGGCTAATCCAATATAATCAACCCAAAAAAATAAAAGTTAAAAAAGAGAATCAAACAAAAAAAACAAAGATTTTGATCTTGTGATGATATATAAATAAAATTATCAACTAGACATCTAATAGATTCTTAATCTTATATATTTATATTTAAATAACCAATATAATGTTTACTTTAAGAAAGAAATGACCATAGAGTTTTAGATGACAAATATTGCTCTCATGTCCTATTACTTAGGAATTGAGTTCAAATAAAGAGAAGATGAAATCTTTGTGAAATAAAAAAAAGAGTTTACAATAGAGGTCCTCAAGATGGATAATTGTGCAAAAGTGAACACTCTAGTTAAATATGGAGTAGAGTTGTCAAAAAATAATGAGGGAAAGAAAATAAACTCTACAACATTTAGGAGTTTAGTTAAGAGTTTGAAATATTTGACATGGACTCATCCAAATATTCTTTATAGTGTAGAGCTTGCGAGTAGGTTTATGGAAACATCAACAATTACAACCTTCAAAGCCTTGAGCTAATTCTATGATATACCAGAGGTATCATAAATTTAACTTATTCTATGGTTATTCTAATAACTTTGATCTTGTAGGTTATAATGATAGTGATTGAGCTGAAAATATAGAAAAAACATATCAAGTTTTATTTTCTACACAGGAGACACAACTTTCACATAAAGTTCAAAGAAGCAATCTATTGTCATGTTATCTACTTGTGAAAATTAATATCTAGCTACTACACATCATGTGTTTATCATTCTATATGTCTAAAAAGATTATTAAAGGAGTTACGAATGACACAATAGAAGCCTATAAAGATTTATATAGATAACTCATCAACCATTGCATTAACTAAAAATCAAGTTTTTCATGACAAAAGCAAGCACATTGAAACAAGATTTCATTATCTAAGAGATTACATTGTAAACAAGAAAGTTAAAGTTAAGTATGTGAAGACTCAGACCAAGTAACAAATATTTTCATAAAACCACTTAAATATGATGTTTGTTTATGTAAAGATGAGCGATATCATGAGAGTCATGAAGAATGATGACTATTGATATTGAGGGAGAGTGTTGAATTTCATTATCACCTAGGATTTAAACTAATATGATTTAGAGTTTGTAAGAGTTTTAATTGTTAGAACTCCACAATATTAAAATAAAATTCTAGTTAAAAGAGAAATCTTGACGAAAAAGGATTTGCAGTATACTAGTCTATTAGAATCCTTGTTTAATTAGAATGTTAAATTTCTAGTTAGATTATGATTTTATTTGAGTAGTTTAATTCCTTAATTGTCTAAGACTTCATCATGTCTATATAGATTTGTAATTAAAAGTATAATACAAAAACATAAAGAGATATAGAAAAGAGCTAAAAATATATATCTTTTGAAAAAACACTTACTAAAAAATATTCTTCCTCTCATACTTATTGTTTTTAGCTTTGATATTGTATTTATTCTTACAAATTAGCTACCATATCCTATCCTTCTCTTCGAACATTTAGTTTATAGATTCTCTTGTGGTGTTAACAGGCCATTGATTGAATTATGTGCACCAACACCATCAAATCTTACATCTTCTTCAGATTTCTTCTCATTAATGGAGTCGGACTAGTTCTTACATATGGATATCATAGCAACTCGCCAAAAGTAAACTGTTTGAATCCCTTTTCAGGAACCTTCCTAAAGGCTCTCTTCACCCTTGGAATTCTCTTTATTGGTCTTAATAAACTTCAAATTCGTAGCCCAACCTCGGTATCAAACTGGATGGAAAGGATTTTGCTCCTTAATTGAGCTGACATTATCAGGTGGATGCAGTTTGCAGGCATCTGGCTGGACCTTGCCTTTGTATTCATTGCAGATATAGGTGGTGAAATTTCGATAGTCCTGCGCCAGTAGCAGGGTTATCAGTTACGCACTAGAGAGAGAGAGAGAAGCCAAGGATTAGTTAGGGACTAACCTTTCCGAGTGATTTATTATTCACGACTACCCAAGGCAGAAACATATGAGGTGGATCAAGAAGTGCAGTTTCATAACCATATAAAGCTTGAATCTGCGTATCAATTTGCTTTAAATGTTAAGGCATAACCAAAAGGAAAGAACACGAAAGACATCATTTTTTTTTTTTGGATTCGAGGAGACCCACCCCCGGAAAACACACTTTATGATCCCAGATCCCAGATAAACGAGTAAAATCCTGACTGTCCTAATTTGAACTCGAGATCTGCCGTGCAGATCTCCAGTCTTGTGAAAGACATCATAATGCTACAGAAGAAATATCAGAACTGGAAATGATACGTTTTTGATGTTACCTTCGCTCCAGTTCCATTGTTAGAACACTCCAGAATAGTTTTTTCAGACAATCCAAGTGAGTTGAAACAAGACTGCCAATCCGAATGCCTTCCCTCGATAACAAGGAACTCAATGCAGTGAATCAGTGCATAATATTTGTCCTGCATTAGGGAATAGATGAATAAATCTATTTTCAAATAATTTATTTTAATAACATTTGGCGATAATTTTTCTTCCAGCTATTAATTATGAGCATATGCATAGGGTGATTATAGCTATGGAAGAACAGAAAGGAGGCCCTACCACATCATTCCAGACATTGATGGCGCAGGCTTGTATTTTATGCAGAAAACATTCATCACGACCATTCTGAATTCGGAAAATTTAGATTTGCATAAGATGAATAAAGATATTACTAGAAAAGAAAAAGTAACACGAAAATTCCTATGTTGGTTGCACATCTTTATCACTATGGTTTCCAGCATTAATTAGCCTAACATTTTCGGTTGCCATCCTTCAATGGAATTGCTGTGAATGCCCAACGCTGATTTTTTTTTTATGGTTACAATTTATTTTCATCTTTCCACCATACAAACTCAGCAAGGTCATATACTTAGCAATGAAAAAAGAGAAAATGGACCCTCGTTCTAAATGAATGGTGAGTATACAGTAAATCATTCACTTTTCTGGTATTCCGTTGTCCTGTTCGGTGATGGAGGATCTTACAGCTTCTGGCCGTGTGACAGTTGAAACAATTTCGCTTAACTTTCCATAGAAATTTACCAAGACAATTTAGATTTAATAGCAAATGAAGATTTGAGGATGGATATGACCTGACAAATGGTGGTGCTGTCAGTTTTGTTGACACGAGCATTGCCCCATGGCACCATCCTGAGATTGGTGATGGTGATGAGATCATCGTCGAAGATCCTTGCCAGATTTTGGACAATGAAGGTTGCACAGGATGGGCTTAATGCTTCATAGTAAACAGAGAGGTTAACCATTTGAGAATCTGAGTGAGAAGCAGCATGAGATGGAAGAAGAAGGAAGATGAAGAAGAAAGTAATGATGAATGAGAGCACTAATTTTGTAGAAGCCATTTTTTTGTTAGCATAGCACGTAGAAGTTTCTCCAGGGTGTCAAGTTATAGAGGGTTGTAAATTTGATAATTATTGGACAGCAATACCCTTAATTAATTTCATATCTATGATGAAAATATTTGCATTTTCTTTATACAATGTGAAGGAATGTTAAGGAAAATTATTGATTTTTTTATTTAATTTAAAAGTATTTTCTTTTATGGTATTATAAATTTTTTTCCAATTTTTTTTAATCAAATATCACACTTGATAAATTTATTTTTCCTATTTAATTTAGAAATTGTCCGGTATAGGAAATTTCATTTTCTCCCATTCAATTTAGGTCATTACTAATATAAATAGAGTGGTTAATGCAATTAAGTTTGTGAAAGGTAAAGGTTATAAGCATTTAGATGAGTTAACCTTTACCTTTCTAAACTAAATTGTGTTTGAGAATTAATTTAGGGTCCAATTGAAGGGTTTAATTATACTTTAAATTGATTAAATTAATTTTATTATGGGCTTAGTCGATGAGAAATCAAGCTCTTGAATTTAATTCGGGTTCAATTGACGAGATTGGAATTTTCGGAGACCAATTTGAATTTTTCCAAGCCAGTTATGCAAAATCGGCGGCCAAATTGAACAAATTAAGAGTCTAATAGTCAATTGAGGGTTAAATCGCACAAATTAGAAACCAAAGGTCAAAATAAAAAAGGCACACAAAGCTAAGGTTGCTCTCGAAATTCTGACGAGGATACAATTGCACAAAATTAAAAGTTTAAAGCCAATTGAGGGTGCAATTAGAACAATTATAAAATGAGGGACCAAATCGCATTTTCACCCTCTCCCAAATCATCAACCTGCAAGCATGCACTGTTCAATCATCTAAACTGTAGGCACGCCATCTGAGCAATGCACGCCGCTAAACAATGCAGAGGCGGCAACCCATCGCTGCACGCAATGGGTAGCCGAAGGGTTGCCTCCTCTTGCTATAATTAACCTGCATGCAGATAAACAAGGGACGGGGAAAAATAGACAAAGGAGATTGACAGAACGAACGATAAAAAGAAAGAGAAAGGCATTGGAGAGACAAAGGACAAGATTTAAATGAAACAGATTTTTTTTTACTTAACAGAGGAGATTCACGTTGAGGGAGGAGAAATTTATGTGACAAAATATGCTTAAAAAATCAAAGGATCACTCTTCATCTCCCTTGTCTCCAGCGTCACTCTCTCTCTCGATCAGACGACCCTCTCTCTCTAAAACCAACCACCTTCAGCTCTTTCTCTCTCGCCAAAGACTCGCGGACAAGCCACCTAACTCCACCCTCGTCACCACTAGCAGCCTCCCCTCGATGCCAACATCCCAGCCACCTCCGCCGGCGAAGCAATAGGAGCAACCCCAGTGACAACAAGCAAAACATGTCACTTTTCGACACCCACTCCGACCACCACATACCACTATTTTCGAAGCCAGCATGACCGAAAGAACCACTCCGACCTCCTCTACCCAACGGTATTAACATGTACGCCGTTCATCACACTTGAAAATCCTCTCATTTATTGTTGATTATCATCTTTATGCACGGGGGAGTGAATTAGAATTAATTCACTCCCCCGTGCCACCTGTGCCACTGTTTTGCATTATGCAGAGCAGTGGGCTGGCTGGGCTAGGGACGAGGCCTAACCAGGCCAAAATGGGTGGGTTGTTAGGCCCACCAGGGGTTGGTAGTCCAGCCCCAAATGATGGGCCTCGCGGCCCATCAGGGCTGGGCATCCAACCGACAAAAAAAAAATACAAAATTTGCATAAAAAATATTTTTACGAAAAAAGACAAAAATATATTGTTTTTGTGCATACGACCAATACGCTAACATATTTTGAACATATCCTTTTTTTTAAATATATTATTTCGGAGTTTAAAGAAAAAATGTGTTTTAGCATGGATTTCATAAACACAAAAAAAAGTTCTCGTATTTTTGGATTTTACAACATGTTTGTAAAATCCAAAAGGTATTGGCCAATATTCCAAAACTACAAAAATCTTATTTTTGGGATTCACATTATTCACTGTTAATATTTGGGTAAAGAAATCCTAAGAGGGTTAATATTCAAAATATTGACGGGGATAATTCGTTATTATTCACTATTGATATTTAGGTAAAGAAATCCTAAAGAGGTTACTATCCAAAATATTAGCGGGGATAATTCTTTGTTATTCACCATAAATATTTGGATAAAGAAACCTTAAAGTGGTAAATATCCAAAATATTTTTACGGGAATAATATGCCATCATCATTTAGCCAACATATTTTTTTGAAAGATCAACACCATAGCAAATCATAAGGCAAACCAAAACACCAAGCAACTTACCTTAGGTAGGGCGTACTAGGGGTGCTAAAACCTTTCCTTTACGTAATTAGTCCCTTGCCTTAGAATATCTGAAATACCAGTTTAGGTTTCCTAGTAACCATAATACTAGGTAACGACTCCCTTTTGTCACAAAAATAAAAATAAAACCCCCAGCACGAATTCCCCGGCTCTCGGGGAGAGTCGCCGCGACGCCGCGCTCTCGCGGAGGGTTTTATTGTGTTGTAACTTATTTACCCATTAAATATAGGAACTGTTAAAGACATGCCATTACAATTTACTCAACAATGGAATATTATCAAACCTAACCTCATGAACTCTAATAAATATCCTTGTAAGCGTAGATAGTTATAAATTTAATAATAGGGATCGCAAACACTACTAACCTTGTAAGCGTTGTGCACATTGATTTGCTCAATAATTTGTCTTTCTAATGTACTAGCTTTTGTTGATCTTTTCTAAAATAAAGTTGAAGCGAACCTTCCTAACTCACCTTTGAAGGAACAACAACCTTATATATTTTCTTAAATCATTGACAACCCTAATAAATAAAAGCTGAGATATCTTAGTTTAATCTTTTTTACTAACAAGTTTATGCACATAGCTCTGAACTTATCATAATTCATTTATTGTCATAGAAACTATGCAAAAATCATATAAAACTTTTTTGAGAAATCTTACTTGTAAAGACTTATGTGAAAAAAAGGATATCGTTTGTAAAAAATAGGTGAGATATGTGTGGCCTGTCTCTAGACATATTAATAGGCTTCATTTATTTTCTTCCACCATCTTTACAGTCAGGTAAAACAATTTTTTCATACAAATAACAAAAACATAACAATATAGAATTTCCCTAATGCAAACCTTTAGTAAGAGCAAAATTAAGAAGTTTCTCCCATTCTAAATTAAAGTCAAGATCATAGACTAAATACAAAACATAACCAACCTAATAGTGATGTTTGGAAAACCCAATTCTATAAATATGACTTGCAAGAAATCCCACTCTATAAATATGACTTGCAAGAAATCCCACTTGACCATATTATAAACTTTTTCCAAGTCGATCTTCACAATTTTAGACCCTCATTTACTCATAGACTTAGGTATAAAATGTATTCTCTTATAAGAAATCATAGGATTATGAAATGTTCCTCTACGAGGAACAAATCTATTTTGAAGAGGGCTAATCAAATTGTCTAGAAAAAAATGATAAGTTTATAGATCACATTACATACACTTATTGGTTAAAATTGCCTCATGCAATAGGATTATTGTTTTTACAGAATTAGGACAATCAGAGTCTTCTTCAATCAAAGATCAAAATTGTTAGAAATAAAGGTTTCCTTCACTAGCTTCTAGAAACAAATCTTCAATCATATCCCAATTAGTTTTCAAAAACAAAGGTTGAAAACCATTCATACTTGGAGACTTTATATATTCGATGTGCATAAAAGTTGTATAAAATTCTTATTTGATGATAGCCCTAGTAAGACTCATAACATCTACACTTGACAACCAAAGAAGTGTGCTTAAACTAAGAATAGTCTAGTCGCATACAATGTTAGTGTAAAAAAAGGATTTATAAAAAAAGTTTAGTGTCTCATTCTGCAACACGTTATCCTTTATGCATCACTTTACATTAAATAAAAATAAACCATTCACCTCTTCTTTTTTTTATAAAGAACAAATAATATGTAAAAGAATTTTGTAATCTTTTCCCTAGACTTGACATATTGTTCTCTT
Source organism: Salix purpurea (assembly GCA_027405865.1). Classification (NCBI taxonomy): domain Eukaryota; kingdom Viridiplantae; phylum Streptophyta; class Magnoliopsida; order Malpighiales; family Salicaceae; genus Salix; species Salix purpurea. Next base: position 10,121,405 of record JAOWLH010000002.1, on the reverse strand, counting down.
GACTTTTGATACTATAAGAGTTTCTCTTGACAAAGTATCTTGAAATATTCATTTTATAAGGATCTCACAAAGAAAGAAAAAGAGTTTGTTAAAGAGGATTCCAAACATTTATGAACTCCCTGGAATCTAGCTTCTAACCTTATTTTATTTATAAAAATATTATCAAAAGTGTTTTTATTGAATATAATCGACTCTTCCTTCATGGCATGTATCCAACCTTTTTTTTAGTTGTTTTTTAGTATGTTTTTGTGGTAATACCCATTTGGCTCTCATTAAATAAAGGTAGGCTTTAGACCCACTTCTAAACCCCAATTAAAGCTTGTAATATGAAGTCCATGATTCTTTTGAAGCCTAACTGACTTATCATTAGCTAACCCAAGAACTGCATATTTATTACTAATTTTTAGTAATATTTTTCTTCTTCTTTAGTTGAAGCCCTCATCCTTGAATTGGATCTTCTTCTATGAAAAATCACTACCATTTTCTATAAAATTCAGACTCACCTAATTGCACAACTTTTTTTGCGGGATTATCTAGATTTACTACACCTTTGGGGTTTGTCTCAATCACCGTCGTACTGCCCTTTCCAAGCACTTATCCCAGTGAGTCATTCTTAGGAGGTGTTTGACACTACATTTCAAAAGCTTTTTTGAAAAAAATTAAAAAAATATTTATTTTTATTTTTTACTTTAAATTAATTTTTTTTAGTGTTTTTTAATAATTTTTATTTGCTAATGTCAAAAATAATTTTTAAGAAATAAAAAAAATATCATTTTGATGCATTGCTGAACAAAAAATCACTTTTAAAAGTAACCTCAATCACACTTCTAACAAAGAGGTTTAATTATTTGAGGGTGAAATCTTTCATGATAACCATAACACCCACGTCTCCGCCACAATTAATTTGGAAACACTCATATTTCAGGCATGTTTGGTATTGTGATTGCTATTATGATTGAGGTTAAAAAAAACAGTTGCATAAAAAGTGCTTTTAGCTGCGGTTCATTACTGAAATTGAAGTGTTTGGTCAAAACTGTAGTTGAGTTTAAGATTTAATAAAAAAACAGTTTCGTGTATATGATTACCATGTTTTTTATATTGTTGTCAACTTATTAAATTACTTTAAAAGATACACACATACACACACATGTATATATATTATTTTTTAAATATTGTAGATTTAAAATTATAATAACAAAATGTAACTAATACTTCAAGTAAATTAGACATTTGTTTATATAAGACAAATTTTATCTTCTAGATTTTCAATAAGACAAATTTGGAAGTATATATAAAAAGTAATTGGCTTAATTTCCATTTTTAATTAAGTAAAACACTAAAATTTATCTACTCATTTATATTAGGAGACTTGTATTAATAATAGAAAATGACCACGTGATGAGACTAGCATTCTAACCCGTAACCAAATTCTCAAAGAGTTGTGGAAAGAAAGCAGTGGATAGAAATTGTTTTCTTATCCATTTCAAAGTACTTAATAAGGAACGAAAAAGGAAAGTCTTGCAACATTTTTAGAGGGAGGTGGGTGTGGCTAAGGAAGAAAGGCACTAGTGTGGTTGCCTTGGTATGGCTGAGGGAGAAGGCTTCAGTGTGGCGTGGCTGAGGGAGTGCAAGTGGGTATAGTTGCATTCAGTGAAAAGCATCTGTGAAATGCTTCTCAAACTGAGTTTTTTATGTCGGACCCACAATATAAAACTATGGTGCAATTATTTACCAAACAATTTAGCTCTACAATGAGCCTCAACCGCAGAAACTACCGCAAAGTCAAACATCTTTTACCAATGGTCTTTAATCCATACTTCCCACCACCGGAATTTCCATCCATATCCCTGCAAATTGTCCCCTATCCACATTCAAGGTGCTCTTTGATAAGAGTGCTTGGCTTCATGGCTATGGCTAAAAGAAAAATCTCATCATAATACAGCACATTAAGATATGGAATTCTGACCAAAACCAGAGTGTAATCTATCTTGTATCCAATAGAAGACATAAAGTTCATGTACGAATGAACTTTCAAGTAATGGTCAGATATCATCCAAGGACCTCCATTGACCACTTTCAACCTAGAGCGAACTCTACGAGCTTGTCCTAAAGTGTACCCTGTTTAGGATAGATACACAGAAGGGTTCTCTACTCCATTTCCATCGCACGTTTCTGCTGCAATTAGCTTATAATTATTTTAGAGTGGAAGAATCCTTGTAAATATACTCCTAATCACACTGCAAGGGACTAGGAAATGCTGTTATAAAAACTCCAAGAACCTTGTGATGCTGCTTTAAGGTAAGACGAAGTAAGCTCTTAGTGTTACATTTGCAATGACCTAAACACAACAGCAAACAGCCTTTATTTGTAAGATCTTGAAAATCACATCAGATGTTAACCCACATAAATAGGTTTTTTTAGATTAACGCTGGTGTTCGGGCCAGCTTGCGCGCACCTTGACTAATCCCTCGGACCCTGAAATTAACGATTATATAAATCTCTAGTAGCCATCATATTAACAACCACATATCTCGAAAATAAGACCACAAGAAGCAAACCAGGTCACACTGAAAGTTACAAGTTACAACCACTCAGAATCCCAGGTTAATTTGTGCTACAACCGAGAAGTTGTTTCTCATTCTATTCTGGCTAGACTGATCTCTACAGACCAACACAAGAAAACTCAATCTGAATACTATAAATCAGCTGGAAAGTTGCCATAAACCCATTAGAGGACATTAATCAACAAAATCATAGTGGTAACTCAAGACCCCACCTTAATTCATCGAGACCATCAAGCATGGTGGATCTTGTGACTTCAGTTTATTACCGGTGCTGATGATGTCAGGTTGCTAGTTTGGTCTACAAAGCAAACTGAGTTAATGTGCTTTTCCTTCCGCAACGAATTGTTCTCTCGAGGAAGCGATTTGCAGGCCTCTGGCAAGTTAGTCCCTCTATAAGCCTTACAGACATGGCTTACAAAATTCTCAAAGTCCTGCATCCATATACATTCTATTGAATTCGAAAGACAAGGCGACAAGTTGCCATTAGCTAGAGTCTCAGAATTATAATAGACTAACCTCTCGAAGTGGTTGATTATTCACAACCACCCATGGAACAAATCTATGAGGTGGATTGAGCTTGGCAGTCTCAGCTGCATATTTTTTCTCGAGCTGCATCTCATCATGATTCAAATTCAAACTGTTAAAGAAATGGAATTTCGCAGTGATGTAAATAGGATCACATTATCATACTGCTGTTAACAAGAATGAAACTTACCACTTCCCCATATCCCCTTGTGTAGCAATCAACTGGTGCTTTGCCCAGCCCACTCATACCAAAGCAATTAGCCCACTCATTCATCTTGTTTTCCAAGGACATTTTCTCAACACAGTGTATAAATCTAAAATGCCTGACCTGTATCAAGGGGAAAAAAGAAAATCAATCCATCACAAGCTGCAAATCAAAGCAGGCCATGAACATGACTAAAACTTCTATAAAGAAATCGATTTAGTAAAGGTAAGCTTACCACATCAGGGTAAATGGTTATAGTGCAGGCTTCAATAGCATTTAGGAAACATTCATTTGTTCCATGCTGCATTTTTTTGACACCCCCCCAAAAAATGTAATTCAGAACAAAGAATTAGCCTATAAAAAAGATTATTTTTTAAAAAACAAGATTGTTGGGGTACTAACCTGGCAAACAAAGCTGCCATCAGGCTGGATGAAAGCATTTCCCCAAGGAATCAATCTGAGATTGACAATGGAGATGAGTCCTTTGTCAAAGACTTTAACCAAATGATTCACTATGAAATCTGCACAATATGGGCAAAGAGTTTCATAGTACAAAGACAGCGTAACATTTTGACTGCTACTGGTAGATGGGGTCAAGAACAACGTAGTAAAAATGAAAAGCAAGAAGATAGTGAACAGTGTCGGATGAGAAGCCATTCCAAAGAGCAAAAACTCCCATGTGATACTTCCATGCTTTATGTAAATTATAAATGGCCATGTCCTCTCAATTTCCTTTTGCAAAGAGTAACTGTTACTCTTAGTGGGGCTACTGATAATTATGTTCTCTGGTTAGCTGTTTTCCTTTTCCTTTTCCTTCTTCTTGTTTTGGATTTCTCAGACATAGGTTAACTTCTAATCACTTTTTTTATTTTTACATCTTAAAGGTATTTAAAAAAAAATTATTCCCTTTTGTTTTCATTTTTTTTTTGGTATTTCTAAATTGTTTAGACGGATTGATATTAAAAACATTAAAAATTAAAATATTTATAAATAAAAAATACTTTTAAAAATAATGATACCAAACAAGCCTTTAATCTTTTTTAACCTTCAAGTTATCTTGGCTTTTTTTTTTTATGATATTTTATTTACCTTGGAAAAAGAAGAGAGGAATGGGGCAGGACTAAAAATGCTGAGCAGTTTTTTTTTTTTTTTTGGTATAAACCACGCGGTGTCCCAGGCGCTGACCCAGACTAATCCACGTTCGCACCGGGTGGGCCCCGAAGAGGTGAAAGTGCTCCCCAAATAGCCGACTCCATACAAGAGGAGGGTTTGAACCCCTGACCTCTCTTAAGGGACGAGAGCGCCCTCACCACTCACGCCAGGACCCCTTGGGTATGCTGAGCAGTTTTTGACCCTAGTGAAAAAATCTATTAATAAATTAATAAATCTTAAATTTATTAATAAATTCTTACTTATATGCTTTGTTACTTTCAATTAACAAAATGGTTAAATATCTATTATGAATATCTCAATTAAATCTCAAATGTATTGGATTCTTCTTTCTTATAAATATATTTATTTATAAACATTAAACAAATAAATAAAAAGTAAGAGATGAATAAAGTATAATATACCCTGTACTGTCTTCCAACTCAGTTCAAACTTCAATGTGCAAGTTGGATTTTCTTTTGGATTTTCTTGCCATGATTCAGCCACGTGGATTGCTATGATAGGCTGCGCCACAAAAACTAGGTAGCGCTGTCTTAAGACAGTATGGGCTTTGGACCATTGATTGTGGGCTTATTTAAATCCATTCCGGGCCTATTGTCGGCTGTATCTTGGTTACTAGGCCCTTCTGTATCGATCACCCTACCCATTCACACAAGAAACAGTTTATTTTAAGTTTAATAATGTTTAATGGATTCTATCTTTTTATATATAAATTCATTATTATTATTATTATTATTATTATTATTATTATTATTATTATTATTATTATGTTGTTGTTGTTGTTATTGTTGTTGTCGTCGTCTTTTCTATCAATCCCTTATAAGTTTTTTTCAATTGTTAGGTGGTTGCAGCCGGTTATAAACACTCAAACTTCATAGTTTGATGTAGTTTTAAAGAAACAAGTTGAAGCTCAAACGGTCCATCTTATTTTACTAAAATGCCTAGACTCTTGGTCTCGGCGAAGATCCTCCTCTAACTTATGTCTTTTAAATGAATTGTATTTGAACTAACAAATTTTTAAATATGTAATAAGTATTTGGTTTTTGTTTTGTTTTAATTATTTTCTACTCAATTTATTAGATTTTCTTATAAATATTTTTCTAAGATTATTGATTGTTTTACCAACATATTAGTCAATCGGTATGTTACAGAGAGTTGGGAAAGAATTACTAGAAATATTATCGTTGTTTGATCAACGATGAAATTAAATCGTCCTGAAAATATTATCATTGTTTGACCACTGATGAAATTAAATTGTCGATAATATTTAAAAATTATTAATGAAATTACAAATAGTCTTTTTTGTGAATGAAATGTCCTATTCACCCATAGCAATATTGATTGAATAAAGTGGGTAAATTCTTTGGCACTTTTTTTTGAATGTAAATCCATCGATCATTGCTTTACAAAACATGAATAGCTTTTTCAATGAACAATAATCATCTATGAGATCGCCGGCATAAATCGCGTCGACCGAATCATTGTCGAGCTATGACCCTCATTTATGGCAGGCATATATTCTTCCTTGTGTGAAATGGAGCACCACTTTCATACCTGCCTACCATGAATAATGCTCGATAATTTTTACAATATTCTTGATTCCTCTATTTTCTTCTTCTCCTTGACATACTCATGGATTGGAAACCAAAAAACAGTGGTCAAATCAAATTTATAGGGAACTATTCACAAGTCAATGTATCATATTTTACGTGAAATTCTGACATGAATATGTGAGAAAAATATTGGAATCTTTCTATTACTTAAAGACTGACAATTGCTCGATGAAGAGGGAGAGGGAGACTTTCATTTTATAATTTAAAATATCCTAGAAATGATGTGAGAGTGATATCGATCATGCATGGAAGAAATGCCCTAGAATCTTTCTACGAAGTACTTTTTATTATTATTTTATTTTGATGAGTAAACTATGATACATTAGCCTGCCCATTATATATATATATATATATATATATATATATATATATATATATATATATGATGCCTTGTATTTTGTAGCTCCGTGAGCTGCTACAGTATGCCGACGGGAGAGGTGAAGAGTGCCTCCTTGGTGAAGCTAGTTGTAAACGTCTTTTTCTTTCCGATGGAGCTCTAATTCTGAGAGATAGGCGAGGGCTGGATCGATCTACGTGCCCTGCAAAAACTATTCAATAGAGGAAGGAAAACGATTGATTACTTTGAGAGTTTATGATGATTGATAAATCAAAGATTATATTGACTACAAATTTAATAATTACATAGAGATTAAAACAATTTGTAAAATAATAATAATAATAATAATGACTACGAATGAGTCCAGCCGAGCTGAGATTCGGTAGGTTGAAGCTCAACTCATCCAAGTTTATATTTTGTTTACTTACAAAACTCTAATGGTTGTGGATAAAAGACTATGCAATTTATTTTTTTTGGTTTTCATATTTTTCTTATGTCAATTGCATCTTTGTATTTTGTCAATTATATCTTTGTAGGCTGAATTGTTTGAAAACATTTACATATTTAATATGTCAACCTTGCTTAGTTTTTTTTCTTTGATTTTATTCAAATGTTGTCGTGTGTGTGTCTGTTGTTTTAGTTAAATAAGTAATTTATTCCAAGAATTAAAATTATTATATACACTAGATACATGTCTTGTGTTATGAGCTTAAATATCTTGATCGACATCTATATCCCTATTTTTATAGTTTAATCTTTATTTATCATTAATGATTTTTTTGTTATATTTTATTGACACAAATAATTATTTGATTAATAAAGAATTTATTCTATGAAACAAAGTTATTAAACAAAATTAGGTATATGTATCATGTTTTGATATCATGATCTATATTTATATCTTAATTTGTTTTTGGTATAGATAATTCTCAATTTATTTAGTTAGATGTATACATAAGTTTTTAATTTTTAATTTTAAATACTTATATAACAAAAAATGCGTTGAAAAAACATGTATTTTTTTCCTGAAATATAAAATTATTCAGCCTGAGTCAAACAGTTAGTGATAAATCTTAAAAATGAGGTTAAAGGTCGACTGTTTTAAAAATTGCTGAACTCGAGACCTCGACTTAAGTAAACTTAGTTAGGCTTAAAACGACTCATGAGTGGCTTCCATATATCTAACCTTAACCTAATTAAACTCCAAAATAATATTTAATCTTTCACCAGATAATTTAATTATCCCTGAATGATTTTCCAATAATTTTTTAAAATATTATATAAAGATAGCGTCTAGATTCCAACAGCCACTCGATAAAACAATTAAAATAAAAAAGAAAAAAAGAAAAGAAGAGTATTTCGTAAATTAATATTTCCTTGATCGATAAACAAACATATTTAAGCAAATCAAGCCATTGATTAGGGTCAAACCACAACACACACATCGATCCGATTGCGAATATTTCTTCCTTAATTTTTTAATCGAATTAACAACTCATGTGATCAGCAAACATGCATTGAATTTCATGCGGTTTTTCCTCAGCAACAATAAATCAAATCTCTAACTAGTTAATATATAAAGAAAGTTAGCCTAATAGACACACCGACGGAAAATATGCTGATGTTTCTGTTGATAGATACCGAGAGAGTTACGGGTGAGATTTCAAGAATAATAATAAAAAAATAATTTTGTTGTAAGATCTGTTTTATTAATATTTCTAATGATAATTTAATATTGCTATTTTTTTGGGGGGGTCTATCGGTAATAATAAATAATGAAATTGAAATTAATAAAAACAATAGATTAGAAAAAACCCTTTTTCAAGTGAAAAGTATTTTATAAGAAGGAGATTAATAAATTCCCTTCTATTAGTTTCTTATTAATTAAAAACATATATAAAAAAATAACTTGAGTTAATTTAGGTTAACCTTTTAAGTTCATAGCTCATGTCATGAGATAAGAATAGCTTCATAGAAAACATATTATTGTTGTTCAGAATAAAATTAAAAAAATGTTTATTAGAAAAAAAACTCGTGATTTAGGTCATGAGATTAGGTTAACTTTATAAAGTATATAAAATTCAATCCCAATAAATATTATATTGAAGAATAAAATTAAAAAAACTGAGATGGTGTAATAAATAATAAATGTGTTGAAATTGAGAGATTGTAACTTGATTTTTTTTCCATTTTTCTTCTTCCCTACCAAATCAAGCCTTAATCAAACTCGGGTTGGATGAAATTCTGGGTTGAATTGATGAGGTATTAGAGAAATAAAGATTATATTGAAAGAAAATGGCTTTAATTCTGGTGGAATTTAAGCCGGGACTCAATTGAAAAGTTGTAATAGATTCAGGAACCAAAGTAAAAAAGACCATGCTCTAGCGTATGGGAGGTGGCAGCATGTTTTGAGCAAGGTTATGAATCCCGTTCCATTCCACTTCAAAATCCGGGACAAAACGGCGACGTTTTTGTCCCGGTTTGAATTCCGGTCAGATCCGGAAAATCCGGCCAAATTCCGGGCGGAACGCCCCGGTTCCATACCGGGCATTTCGTTCCGGCCTCAAAAATCAACAAAACGACAGGGGATTGAGAGTTCTGAGTCTTTTGACCATTTCTTGTTTGATTTGCAACCACCAGAAAGTTTGTTTTGGCGCTACGACCACTCATCAACACTGTTGCTTAATCGTAGGCTTTGGCTGCCTCTTCAGTTGTGTCAATCCAAGCCACACCCTTCTTTTTCTGTGCAATAATCAAAATCAAAGTCCCCTATCGTGAGCTAAATCAAGGTCGGTGTTTGGCAAAGGGACGGAGCCGATCTTGGCGTCGACTTCATCAGTGTTTGGGTTACCAAGGAATTTGACAGTGGCAAAGGGACAAAGCCGATCTTGGCGTAGACCTTCAAGATGAGAGAATGGATTTTTTTGAGAGAAATTGACGGAGGATTGAGATTTGAGAGTGCTCGGTTGTCATGACTCATGAAAAGTTTACAAGAAGGAGTAAGGACAAACAACTTCCTTTAAAAGGAAACGAAATCAATTTAAAATTCAAAATTATATATATATAGTTACTTTTGCTTCAATTGCCACTTGTTCAACACACAGTGGACAACCTTAAAGGAAGACAAAAAACTTCTATCCTTATTTTTATATTAATAATGTAGAAGATGTTTGATGTATTTTTCTTTTATTTTAGAACATTTTACTTTCATAATATTTTGGAATTTCAAAGATATTTCTAATTTTGAGATTATGTTTGTATTGTATAATTTAAATTTCATTTATCTTGAATTTAAATTATACTTGTTAAATTAATATTTTATTTTTTTCATATATATAATTAAATAAAAATGAACAGTACAAAACCGGAACGGTACCGAAACCGGAACGTTCCGTTCCAAACACAAAACCGGAACGGTACCCGGGATGGGATCAATAACCCTGGTTTTGAGTTACAGGTGAGGTATATACGACCTCCAAACGAGGTCTTCTTCGATGCCCCTGGAGCCTTCTCGGCCTCCTTATCCTGAAAAAGCGATGTGTGTAGGTTATCCCATCCTTAATATAAATAAAATTGCCAGTCGATTGCAAAGGGACAGATAAATAAAATTTAAAAGAAAAACAAATAAATTCTGTGAATAAACAGTGCAATTTTCAGAATAAAAACATAAAAAATAATTGTTAAAAAAGTATCTTAATTTCCTGTGCATGATCAATCCCAAGTTCCAATGATTTAACTAATAACTATATTATTTATTTATTTATTTATTTATTTATCTTCCTTGCAAGAGAGAATAGGAGATGACGATGGTCATCGATGCTTTGAAAATGTATTTTAAACTTTTGACGTCTTCAACCTCTACGCTACATAAAATTAAGGAAGGAGCCTCGTATGATGATTATGATAATGCCTTAATTATACGTATGTATGACATCAGTACTGTAGAATATTTCCGGAATAAGATTTCTTCTGGGTATTTGTTGATTCTTGGAACGTACCCAGCAATTAAATTAACTAGTAATTTACGAATAATTTTTTTTTTGATAACGTGGGAACCACATGACCCGGAAAGCGCATTTCGTGGGCCTAGAGCATGTGTAAACCCCCGGCTGTCCCATGCTCTTACAGGGGATCTCGAAAGATTGGCAGTTGAGGCTCGAACACCTGACCACCTCGGGTAATAACCAAAGGTGGCAGGGTGTTGTTGCCGCTAGGCCAAGCCCCCGGGGACAATTTAGGAATAATTTATATTTGATAATGTGCATGTATAGACCCAGGCTAGGTAAGTTGTCTGCCATTATTAAATTTGGACCTCTTCCTAAGACAGATGACCCGAAGACAAAACATGCCTTTGACGTTAATAAAGTGCGATAAGTTAAGTTCCTGGTTTTAAAAAAAGATATTATCTTCATTAATTCTCTTTTCCAACCATGCATGCGTATTGGTGCGATGACAGGTGTGTGTGTATATATATATATATAGTTTACTATAAACAATTTGACCCTCAATCCACTTGTAGCTAGTTGCAATTAATGGGGATTAAAATTTTTGGGTTAAATAAAAGCTAAATGTTTTCTGATATTGATCTAAAGGAACCCTTTAGAGATGAGATCTGATTTCCCCATCAACGTACGTACAAATTAAAATATTATAAAATGTTTACTCAATTTAAAATTTGAAATGTAGCAAAATAACTATTTTACTGTTTGATGGAGAATGTACGTAATTAAAGTTGTTTTTGAAAATATTTTTTGTTCAAAAATAAATTAAAATGATGTTTTTTTTTTTAAAATTATTTTTGACATCAACACATGAAAAAAATCTAAATTTTTTAATCTAAAATAAAATATAAAAATATTTTTTTAAATATTTTTCAAAAGCGTTTCTTAAAATACAATACCAAACAAGGCTTATATGTTATTTCACATTGTGGATTGTAATACTACAAGTTTATTATTCAAAAGTGTGTAAAAGAAAATGGTTATTAAAAATGTTAGTATTTAAATTTATGTCTAAAAAATATTTTTAAGGAAACATATGGGCGTGGATTTGTTTTTTGTAATCACTTTTAGTTATACTATTTTATGTTTCTTTTTTTTTAATTGTATTTTAAAATTAGTTTTCACACACTACGATTGATTTTTTTCGTTGTCGATTTTAAACTAGTCATTCATACTCGAAATGATGCCTTCACAAAATGTTATTTTACATTGCTTTCAATCCATCTTATTGATTATAGCGCAAAAGATTTTGTTTTTTTTTTTTTTTAAAAAATCATTTATTTTGCGATTTAATAAATTGTTGGCTTAATTTTAAAATTTGTCAATTTCAAATCGGAACACATCCTTTTCTCTCCTCAATCAACCCATGTGTGATGTGTCATGTGTGAGTGATTTTTCATGTAAGATTATTTGTTAAATTACAGGTATCAATTCCCTAAGGAATTGTTTTAAATCAATAAATAAATAAATCGAGGAGCCACTATATTTATTTATAGATCATTATGAAGTAGTTCTATTATTAGCTAAGAAACGCCAACTAATCCAAGTGACAAAAACAACTTTCTTCTTTCTTTGGTATGAGAATAGCTCAATCTCTAACAAAAGAATGAAATAACAATCACAAGAATATCCCCACTTCAATTATCAAATTAATTAATTAATTCGACCTTTATATTATGTGTCATCTGCATGGACGACACCATAAATAAATAAATAGAAATTTAAGAAAATTAATTGTATATTCTAAGAATAATTCAATTTCAAGGCTTCCATGTTTCGAAACAGTAGAGGAAAAGATAATTAATTGTTTCCCAATCAGATTCATTCTTTCAAGAAAATCTCTACTACATATTCTACCTACCATGTAATAATAATAATAATCATATAAGAACTTTAATTTCTTAAGGTACGGTACCTTTCCATCGAAGAGTAGAAAATGACTATATATTCCACTTATATATCCATGAGAGTATTGCAAGATTTAGCCTGTTTGGACTATCTTTATGTTTTTGGAGAAAAACAACAATTTGTTTAGAAATGTATTGAAATAATATTTTTATTTTTTAAAATTATTTTTAACATGAGCACGTGAAAATGATTTAAAAACATCAAAAAATAATTTAAAATAAAATAAATTTATTTTTTTTCAAAAATATTTTTGATATGCAGCGTGAAATACCTAATAGTGTATTTTCCACTTCTTTCGAATTTCCCAAAATTTTATGTATAAGAAATACGTCCTTTTCTCTTTTCATTAAGTTTGCATGCCAAATTCTAGCCTGCAGTTTTTAATTAATTTAGACAGGAAAACTTTCAACTACCACCATATAAATATTGATTAGAAAACCCAGCAAATGCTTACAAATAAAAACCCTAAATAGACAAATGAATAATTTAAAATGGGAGCAGTTACTGTATGATGCTTCTTTGAAACTTCAAAATCCATGCAAAATCTTTTTAAACAAGGATTGGCATGCATGCATGAACATCATGATTATATATATATATATATATATATATATATATATATATATATATATATGTATGTATGTATGTATGATCATGATGCATGGTCCATGGATCATCATAAGAATACAAAGAATAAATATTGGTGGTGACATTGGTAATGAAGCTGATGTATAGTATTATTATTTATTACATAACATTAGACTGGTATAAAACGACAGACATCCTCATTCTCAAATGATGGTAGATCCGGATTAAAAGGGTTAGCGTATTATCATGCATGAAAATAAAAAAATAGATAGACGACAACAAAAAGAGAACCAAAGTACTGCTAAGAGTTGACTTCACAGGGTAGGGGTTGGAGTGAGGCTTTCCAGACCACTTCTCTTTTTAATTTCCAAGGATTATGTTGGTGCATGTCATCTAGTGTCACTGCTCCTCCACTGGATGAGCATCTGCTATTTTATTTTTTTGGTGGGTTAGAATTTTCTCTCTCGATGGCATTTAAGAAAAAAAGATTTTGGTGAGGTGGGTTAGATTTGTCACAAAATATTATTTTGGCTCATCATTAATTACAGAAATTAGATATCCAGATTGCTCATTAATTCTAATTAAAAAAAAAAAAAAACTTAACACTGATTTCCTGTCTCAATATATAGCACGGAGAGCTTTTTGTTGAGGCATTTAGGCAACGGATATATGGAATGCATTGATGATATGTCTACAAATAAAATGTAAGTTGAAATTGAAACTTAATTACATCCCATAATATATAATATATAATATATATCTCCTAAGAAAATCCAGAGCTTATAAGTAAAATTGAAAATAAAATATTATGCTTTGATGAGTAGTAATTGTTAGTCATCAAAGAGCGAGATGTGAAAGAAGAGGACTTGCGATCTGCACAACAGATCTCGAATTCGAGTCAGGACGTGTATCTTTTATAAACATCTATGACAATAAGGGTTTTATTTGTTCATCTGAACCTATAAATTTTTATTTTCCGGGGGTGGAGCTTCATCACATGAAAAAAAAAGAGTAGGAACTGTTAAGCTAACTGTGGATTTTCTCGATATATATAAATTGCTATATCATATGCCTCTTCCTGAAGCTGATAGTGTGTAGTATTAGAGTGACTGCAGTTTGATGGTCCACGTGAAGTCCGATTTTTTATGGCTTGCTTGGCATTCAGGAAAGGGTTTTTATTCTTAATTATTGTGACGCTTCAAGAAGCTCTAATGGCCTAGGAACCTAATCAAATGGGTTTTACCTTCGCATAATCCAAAAAGCTTAAGTTCTAATGAGTGGGATACATGAGTATTTAAGTTCTTGGGATAGGGTTTTATTCAACATGCATGACAAATTTGGTCCAAAATATTTCTTGCATAATTTCCACATTATTACCAAAGATTGTCTAAGAGATTGGAAATCCATTAGATGTAATAAGGTCAAGTTGTCTCTAAAAAATATGATCTGATGACAGAGGACTTGCGATCTGTAATGCAGGTCATGAATTTGAACCAGGACATGCACTCCTTGTAAAAATCTGAGATAGTCGGAGTTTTACTCGTTTACTCACAAAATACCCTTTCCGGGGGAGGTAGAGTTTCCTCGTATTCAAATAAAAAAAAGAATAAGGTCAGATTTTAGATGAATGAATGAAATTACTAAACCAAATTTATTTACATGATGTCACATTATATTTATTCATTTTTTATTTATGTTATTTTCAAAGAATTTTATTTGCTTCTCTTTTTAAGAACTAGATTGTCTATAATTAAAGAGATATGCACTGAAAAGTAAATGGAACTCTCCTAGAGTATGCATATTTTGATCGGTGACGTATATACGAATGGACAATTTAACCGTGAATATCTACCCGAACCAATTTAAATAAACAATGTCTTAAAAATAATTATTTAATTCAATGAATTATAGTTAAAATATAAATATTGTTAAATTCAACTTGAAATGTATATAATTAGTATTACAACATCGATGAATATTAAATAAAATATTAATATAGGAGAAAGTTAATCATTTGTTAATATTTATTATTACAGTGGGACACACTATTTATACTTTAAGAATTCAAAATGCTATATTGTATACCTCTAAATTTTCTGTAGTTTCATAGCACTCACATGCTTGCTTATTTATGCTTATCATATAAGCAATAATCATGTTATTTGGAATTTGTTATGAAGTTTCCTATATATTATTTTAATTTCCTTCAAGATTTTAGTTGGGAAAATTAATTTTAGACCGTATCTTTAGCATCTAATGCGATGATAATCTTTCTGTCATCATGCCATATTTCTTGGAGACACGATGATTATATAAGTGAGAGAGTAAATCATTATTTTTAAATAATTGAAATAATATTCTCTCTTCTTCTTCTTCTTTATCGTGTAAAAAGGGAAGAAGGATTAGATATTCCAACTCTTTTGTGGCAAGATCCTTGTGAAGAATAGACTTGTACACCGAAAAAGAAGAAGCTGTGGTCTGCTTTATCCTGTAATCCCGTTCACAGGTTCATAAATTCCAAATCCTATACATGTGGGCAGAGCGAAAAAGTTCTGCTGAAATTCAAAAAGCCTACATATATTTTCAGGCCAAACCGGAGATGAATAATTAGTGATATATACCGATACGACAATATATATAAATATTTGAGATTATATCTGAAAAAAGAAAAGAAAAACTGAAGTTATTGCTTTGAATGAGCACTTCCCAACAATGAAGTTTTTTTTATTTTATTTCAAATTTGATGTGATATTTTTAAAAGCAAAATAAATGGATATTCAGATGTCCACAAAAACGATTCTAGGTTATAACAGAGCTTTAGAAAGAGGGGAGGGGGTCCCTTAAGCCATCTCGTCCCCTAGCAAGGATCAGATCATGTGATTCCTTGAAAAAAGACAATCTCTAAATCATCTTTTAATCAATTTGTTCTGTCTGCATCGGCGACAGAGGAGCACCAACACATGCATCGACCCAAAGTGGGCTGAAAACTTTATTTCACTGGAGCGTGCAATAACCCCAGCTGCTCAATCACAAAATTGTACTTTATCGATCGCTTAAAGCTCTTGGGTGTGTGTGTCTTTGTGTTTTCGATTCCTTCTTACATCTTCTTCGTTTTAAATATATAAAAATAAATCAAAACACTTAATAATCTGATATTTTCTCAAGTAAAATATATTTTTAAAACACTTTGCATTTATCTATTTATAATGCCTGGCTTGTCATCTACTGGGGTGTGAATTTCCAGAATGAGTGCTCAGAGTAAAAGTCCAGGCTTTACAATTTACCATACATTATGCTGGTAATATTGATTTCTTGAAGATTTTGACAAATATATAGTAAATGCATTATTAATAGCACTACTATTTAATTTGTTGACGTAGGTGTGAGAACAGAAAACGTGAGTGGCATAAAAATGAAATTATAAGCCTCGCTCATGCAGATCTATATGAGAAACCAGGTGACTTATTCGAAGTGGAAGCTCTCTAACATCCCTAAGAAGTACTGGTATAAAACCCTAGTTTGACAAAGCCGATGGCTGTTGTCGATTCGACTGACAATGACGAGAATGTGAACTGAGTTTCATAGTCGTTGTCCTCATGACAAAGTGAAGAGTTAGTTTGGACTCGTGGTGATGATGGCTCAAGGAGTAGGGAAGACATCGACTCCTATATAAGCAAGAGTACTCTTATAACATGTTAGTTGCAGAAAGTATCCCATAATATTACTACTTGAGAGCATAAAATTGAGCGATTTATTTACAAGAAAGTAAGTAATTCGATTGTTTAGGCTTTTAGATTTAAAGTTTTCTTTTCTTTTCTTTTTTGGATTTGAGGAAGCCACACCTCCTTTTAGGCATTATTTATGGACCCGAGTTAAACGAATAAAATCTCGGTTGTCTAAATCTCTTACAAGTTGAGCACATCCTAACTCGAATTTGAGACCTACAAAATAGATCTTAAATCATTTGTCACCATTCTAACACCCCTAGAGACCTAAGAAGACCCCTCCCCCCTCCCCCCTCCCCCCTCCCCCCTCCCCCCTCCCCCATATATATATAATGATTTCATGCACACAAGCCCAAATATGTATCCTTAAATCATTTGTCACCACGCTAACCCCTTGGAGACCTAAGAAGTCCCCCCCTACCTATACACACACACACACACACACACAAGCCCAAATATGTATCCTTTTATTTGTTTTGTTGTTCTTTGTTAGATTTATTTTAATATTTATTTTAATTTTATTGTGCAATATTAGAATTATTTTGATCTCAATACTTAGACTACAGATTTAGTGGGGTAGCTTGAGTTAGCTCAAGTTCTTTTTAGGATATTTTTTTAAAGTTAATATTTATTATATATATTTTTAATTATTATTGAGTGGTTTTGAAATTGAGTTTTGTAATCTGTCAACATGAATAAATCTATATGTGCTTTAACACGGGTTTACAATAGCCTAACCCAAAAAAAACCAATACAAAGCCTTCTATAAATGCTTTAACCTTTTCTTTTAGTTTTTGCAAAACTTTACAAAGCAAAAGATATCTCCCCCATGGATCCAATATTCAAGAGTTTTCGTAGATGAACCTTGTTTTACAAGAAACACTAGCTAGAAGAAAGAAATCACTATAAGAAATACTATAATTCTAATAAAACAGGAAAATTTAAATATTTTTCAGAACAAGAATTTAATTTAAATTCCAACAACTCTTTCTTCTCTTTTCTAACAATCGTGGCCCACATACGGGTCAGAACGAAAGGGCAGAAATTTTCTTATTCTACACGAGAAAGGCTTTTCTACCAAGCTGGTGTTTTTTCTTGCTTTGCATGACATCCATGCATACATGTACAGCATCACATGTTGAGTAGAGAGAAAAATCGTATCATATAATATAAATTAATAATATAATGGAACATATAAAAATTTAGGCTAATAATTGTTTACAAGTCCCAAGAAGGAGAGGGAGAGACTATACTATCTTCTTTGTCAAGATCTAGGGTTCCTATCCCCATTTTTTGCACAAAGAACTGCATCTCTTTTTTGTCTTGCTTGGCTGATTAGTTTTCATTCCCGAAATCGATGCCTCGTGTCTTCTAAACAACAGTTTTTCTCTCCTATCTCGGAGTAGGATCGGTGAGAAGGTACATATATGGCTAACTTTGGTCACCTTCACAGGGACCCTATGATCCCGATTTCGTTTCTAGCTTTGTAAATCTGTATGTGTAGCAGTAAAATCTCTTGCTATGAAGCTCTCTTTGTCAGGTAAAATAGAAAGTGTACACCAAGATTTGGGAAGAAAGATAGGGGTGGAGTCAAATTAAGATCATATGGAGATAAGCAACCATTCTGGATGTTCAAAAACAAGTGCCTCACTACAAGATCAAGATGAGAGTGCCGGTGGAGAGAATGATAACGAAGAGAGTAGGCCTGGAAAGGGAGGAAGCTCAAGCAACAGCACGTTGGAAGAAAGTGAAAACAAGTCTTCAGTAAGACCTTATGTTAGATCCAAGCTGCCGAGGCTCCGTTGGACGCCTGAACTTCATCTTTGCTTTGTTAAAGCTGTGGAAAGACTTGGTGGTCAGGAAAGTAAGTCAAGATACCGTATTTTTTCTTGAGTTCTCACGAACCTAAATCCTCTCATGACGGTCATAAATTCAGATTTAAATTCTCCAGTCTTATGGATTGATGCTGTAAGAACCAGTGAAAAATTCTTATTGTCATGTTTTCTATTGCTAATTTTTTGATGCAGGAGCGACTCCTAAACTGGTTCTTCAACTGATGAATGTTAATGGACTTAGCATTGCTCATGTCAAGAGCCATCTACAGGTAGTTTTATTGAAGAATTAGGATTAGTTGTCTGACAATTCCTTGAAATTTTTTTTTTAATTGTATTTCATATATACACATACCATAATTAAGGTTCTTATTTTTCTATTTTTTGCCTTCTTGGCCTGGAGTCCCGATCAGATGTATAGAACCAAGAAGGTAGATGATCCAAGTCAAGGTAATTAAACCTCTTACATTCCGTGCTTCTTCTTGACTTGATGAGCCATGAAAATAGATAAATTAAGTTAGGGTCTCTTCATTAATTTGGTTCTGATCAGTAGAAGTACTGGCCTTCATTACATGCAGGCATGGCTGATCAAAATATTTATAACCTCAGCCAGCTTCCCATGCTGCAAGGATATAATCAGTACCAACGACAGAATTCCGGCTTCAGGTATCAAAAATGAAATTAATAGGCATTCTTGCTCTCTATTTCGATAAATTAAGAGCATCGTTTTCTGTTCATAAAACAAAATAATGTTTTCTGAAGGTATGGCGATGCTTCTTGGAATGCTCGTGAAAATTTTATTTATAACCCTCATGTGGGTCGGTGTGTAAGCGATCGAACCAGGCCGGGATCCTATGGAACAGTGACAGAGAGGATCTTTGGTAGCACCAACAATAGCTTCTGGGGTGCCAGTTCTGGCAGGTTTCAAATGGGTGTTTCCTCTTTGATTTCACAATCTAAAAGGAAAATCGAAGAGCTTAAAGGTGATCAACAATTTCCTCAATCATTGCAAAATAATAGATTCTGGCAATCCCAACCAAGTCCAAGCGTCATTGATGTTAGCCCTGTAGTTCTACCCCAAATGCAAGCCAATGTAGGGGAGAGTAGCACACATTTTAAGAGGTTTCTGCCTTCAGATTCAAAATCAACAACTGGATTACAAGATCGGAAGACACTGAAAAGAAAGGCTTCAGAATGCGATCTTGATTTAGATTTGTCTCTGAAGCTAACACCAGCAAAAGATCATGATAACAGCCAGCGAAGTTTGGAGGGAAGCGCTAAAGTTAACAGTGATGAGCTCTCTCTCTCCCTGTACTCTCCCTCATCCTCACGGCTTAGCAGATTGAAGAGAGATGGGGATGAAAATAAAGATCATGGAAAAAGGGCAAGTACTCTGGATCTGACTATATGAATGGGACATTCTAAGTGAGATCTTGAGGTACTTGTCCAAAATACTGCAATTCATATGATTGTCTTTTACCATAATACAAATCAATAGCCAGCATTTCTTAACTTTGAGCTTGCTTTCTCCTATGTCTCATCACCATCACCAATGCACAATCTTGCCTACTGTATGAATTGATTCCCGTACGTATTTATAGCATCACACGTGCGATCCAATATATATTACATAAGCTATGATCAGGTCCAAGGTATATATATCAGAATCCAGTCATGATTTTATCTCTTATATATATTCTACTACATTCGATAAGACTTTTCTGAAAATATCACATCTTTCACGAGTCTTTCTGTAACCTTAATTTAGGTCTCTCCAATCTGGGTTAGGGTTATGTTTGGAGCTGAAGTGGGAACATGTAAGCAAAGCTTGGTCGAATGGCAAGCAAATGAAGGATATTATGAAAGGGTAATCACCATCCAAATGAGATAAATTAAAACTGTTAATTTAAACTAGCTTGGAAGATCAAGCTTACATTTAAACTGTATGGTATGATTTTATTCTTACAACATGACTCGAAACATGTTTATTTTGACGATTTCCACCATAAAAAGCAAATTACATTTCATGGAAGATTTTATTCTTGTCCAGCTAACTTCCTCTGAAAATATCATGCACTTCCCCGGCTGATAAATCAGTAAAAAAGCAAACTCATAGAAGCTCCCCTTAGTGCCTGCAATTCTTTCTTCAGATATTGAAACTCCGCTGCAAGAAAATCCAGAGACTTAGTTGCATGACGGGCCACAAACACTTATATAACTATAGATTTGGATCTTGCTATAATATATTGTAACTCATTGAGCATCATAACATATTTTATTACATTCCAGTGTGATTAGTCTGGTTTCAACGCATCAAATAAAATCTATGTAATAATTTTCCAAAAACGTGGCATAATTACCTTGTTTCATAGCCTTTTCTCTCTCAAGTCCTCCCAGGATCTCCTTCATACGATTATTTTCAATTTTAAGAGCCATTTGGTATTGCTGGTAGACTGGCTCCTGTTGAGATAACCAAGATACTCTGGCCTGCATTTTGTTAAGTATTTGAAACATGGATGATCATTTGTTAGATGCACCCACACACGCATCAGTTTTTAATCTTTAAGGGATATGATTATGGGAGATAAAATATTTGAAGCACCTACGTACGTACCTCTTCGGCTTTGACATTTCTTTCGAGTTTTTCTACGTACAGAAGCTTCCGAAGTCGGGATCTTTGAGCATACAATCTATTGGACACAGTTCTACAAAACAAGTGCTCCAGTTTAGTTAGGCAATCATATAATTACAACATTCGGATTTTTTTCTCTCCAACCCTAATATAGAAGAATAATAGGCGATGTGTATGATGTGTATTGTATTGGGAATAAGTTAATTATGATGACCCTAAACATTATTTTGATTTCATTTGGGTATGATGTGTATAGTAGGCGATGCCGTGCATGCATGGCCATATATTGAGAAATTATATTGCGTAAATTTCAAGTAATTTGGCGCAATACGTGTGTGCTTGTGCATATATATACATGCGAACAAGCTTTTATGAACTTATATTTGGTAATCTGCAACATGTCATGCATGAAGAAAAAATCATGTGTGTTGAATTTAATTTTGGGAATTATTCGCATCAAATAAACATAGATTATATAAAGAAGTGGTTTCAATTTATTTTCTAAGAAACTAGGCAGTGACACATGTAGCTATTTAAATAGCGTTTGTTTACTCTTGAAATATATAAAAACAATTAATAACGAAGATAGATAAGATATAGAAGAATTGTTTTTGTGTCCTTCCTGTTTTGAAATTACGAAAATACACTCCAAAACAATTATATATATATATATATATATATATATATATATATATATATATATATATATATATATAACATGTAGCTGAAAATATTTTTTTCATAATTTGGGAACTCACGCATCACATAAGCATAGAGATCATATAAGAAAATAACAAAGTCAGGGGGGAAAAACTCAACCGTTTAATCCTTTTCGATTTCAATTCCGAGTCTAGAGCGTTGCTGTGCCGGCTCCTGCACTGTGTAACATTCTGCTGCTCAGCTACGGTGCAAGGCTCTGGAATAAAAGACACTTAATTTAATCCCAGATATTGAGTTATCATTGAACAAAACGTTTTTAATTTTTTTTATACGAGTAAATCTCATTTTAAAAAAAAATATATTTTGTAAGTTCAGGTAATTAAATGAGTAAGATTCTAGTTATACTAGACTCTTATAAGGGGTCCTAACTCGAATTCGAGACCTGCTATGCAGATCGCAAATCTTCTGTCATTTCGTCACGCCGGATAAGAAGTGTTTTCAATATAATTTGCGACTTGGTAATTAAAAACATGGTTTAACAGATCAGTAGTAAAGCTATTACCATTCCCCGACTTGACAAAGCAGGGTTCCTTCAAAAAAGCAAATGAATCTCTAGCCGATCGAGGGAGAAATGGAGCCCTGGAGCGTGAATTCACCCCCATGTCAAAGAAGGAAGCAGAGTAGCTTCTCTTACGGCTCAACATTTTGGAGGGTCGATAGAGATTTGGTCCACCGCTCATGGCAATGTTACCTGCAAATAAGCTAAATCAATATTTTTATATAATGAAAATAAAAAACTATCAAAACAATAACAAAAAGAAATCAGAAAGACTTCCTCACTTGGATCGAGCAAGTTGTTTGTGAGCAATGAGGTTTTGTTATGGCCTGGCTGCTATATTTATATATATATAAAATTCAATTGCCACAGATTTTTTTTTAATTATTTGGCTACAGACAAAAACATTGGAATCCCAGAAAAATACATTTAAAATCACTAAAGATCCAAGAATACAAGGTAATTAAGTTTTCGTATAAGGAACAAGAACAACTACGATCATCAAATTTAGACATGCTGTGGCCACATTTATTAGTTTCTTTACGCGGCATCTGGTCTTGTACACAGCAGAGATACCCTCATTGTATTTTTAGTAGCATAACCAAATAATTTTACCATCTACGTCAAGAGTATCAGACCTAGAAGAGATTTACTCAGAAGGCCATTAAAATGGCTTCCAAAGCTAGCTGCAGCCATCCATGGCAGATTGCATAGCAGCATGCAGCCCTCTAGGTCCGAGATATGATAGTGATATAGGTCTATCTAAAGTTAAGGTGCATTTGACGATGAGGATAGACTGGCCCTAGACAAACAAGGTTCTGTATATGGCAGGTGTTTGGTGGAAAATCTCCAAAAAAAACAAAAAAGTTCGTGCAGGAAATCAAAAAAATAAAATGGCCCATGCAGGTTTCGAACCTGCGACCTTCGCGTTATTAGCACGACGCTCTAACCAACTGAGCTAATAGGCCAGCTGATAAATCCGAAGAAATGATTTATAATAATTAAATATTAGTTTGTCCTATAAGAATTAAAACAGCCTGGCCTTCTAAACCGAGTTAGAAAGAAAATGCCGAGCCTTTTCAAGGTCATTCTAGTTTGGATAACAATTGGGTGTGGGGAAGAGGGCTTCACTATTCATGCCTATCAGATTATCAAAAAATAAATCTTATAATAAAAACAACATTTCGATAAATTTCAACATACCTTATTAGGCATTTTTATAATTATCTAATTCATTGTTATTTTTTTTTTATTAGAGAATGCTAACTTCTCATCAATGGACTGAAGAATCGATAGAATTCAAATTGTGATATTTAAAAAAATTTAAGAAAATTATTTTGTATAATCTTAAACGACAATTGTTTTCTATATATTAGACTGTATGATTTCTAGTATGAGGTATAGATAACAAAATCAAAAACAATATACAAAAGGTAAAGGTATTCTACAAGGGGAAATATGGTCATGTAGAGGGATTTCAGAGATCCGCATATCATGAAGAGTATCTAGTATGCTTATTATCAATTTGTGAAATTTAAGTGTTTCTTGTGGTAATCATAGTATGATATAGAGAATCAAACCAAGAAGATTCATGGTTTCATTATCATGTATACCAAAAAATTATGTTATACAAGATGTTTTTCTCAATTGTTGTATTATATGAAAATATTTAACTGATAATCATTTTCTCTGGTAAGCTATAATGTTTGGGTGTGATTCAATACCGATAATGTTTTTTGTTGAACTCATATGCGAGATGAGAATTACCAAAAAAGGTACAACAACTCGTGGAGGGTCAATCCTAAAAGTTCATGCTAATTTGGATTTCAATAGTTTTAAATGTTTTTTCTTCTTTGGTGACTTTTTTTCCAAGAAACATTTAACACTTGGTTGCATGAGGGATACGGAAAGTATTTTTTGATACATCCAAAACTCAATACAAATTTGTGATTGAAGGTTGGATATACCCAATGAACCCTTAAAAGTCGAGTTTATGATATCTCTAACATGACCGAACTAGGGAATAAAGTGAATGTTCTCAAACAGTTGTTGGTAATCGTCACAAGTACATGTGCTCCACCTTTTAACCTTTTTTTTTTACTGAAGATCTGCCTCTCCTCCTCCTCGAGCTTTTGTCCATTAGATATATAAATTATATTTTGTAATATTTTTAAAATCAATAATAAGATTTTTTTTTTAATTTTTTAATTGTATTATATATTTTGATTCTCTTAAAAAAATTACATACAATACTAACAAGATTGTTGACTATATTTCAAAAACTAATAGAAATTACCAACGGGCTAAGTCCTTTCAAAAGTTCAAAAGAGTTGAGAAAACTTTACAGGACTTGCCATTGTTAGATGTAATATTCTGACAAAATAATTTCATATGTTATTTGCATATCATCACCAATGAGATTGTCAACGATTTATTCTACCGATAATATGCTATAATCACCAATGGAATTACCTAGCAAAATAATATTAGTATTTTTTTTTGCATTTTGTTTATGTTTTTAAATCCCTCAGTAATTAATTGAGGGATTGACTGGTATAATTTAAATCGTTGATGATATGTTTTTTTAACAATATTATTTTGTTTGTGATTCCGTCAACAATTTTATTTTGGATTGAATCATTATTTAAACACCGATGAAATATCCCATCTATAGTGCATATATATTGTTGCTACCCAATTTTTGAGTCACATATTTTTATATTTCGAAAAAAAAAACATCAAAAAAGACAAAAATCCAAAAATATCTCGGTACAATGGCAAAATTGAACTAATTGAGAGTTTAACGGTCAATTGAGGGTCGAATCACACAAATCAAAAAATAAGGAGCAAATTAAAAAAGGTGCGCAAAGTTAAGGCTGGTATTGAAGTTTTTGCGAGGATACAATTGCACAAAATTACAAGTTTAAATCTAATTAGGGATGCAATTAAACCATTTACAAATTGAAAGACCAAACTGCACTTTCACCCTCTGCAGTCCCGCATGCCTTTACCTGAACTACCTACCAACAAGCCACCACTACAGTCACGCCGTTGTTGACAACCCACTTGCACCGCCGACCAACCACCATTGCAGGCACGCCATTGTCGACAGACTGCCATTACAGGCACCACGCTGCCGACAGCTATAAGAGTTAAAGTCGCCGCTCAAGCTGCCCCTTTCCCCTATAAATAAGCCCCGATCACAGCACACCGGGAGGGGGATAAATCTACGTAACAAGGGAGGAAAAACTGAGAAAAAATTACATAAAGGTAGAGGAACAAAATTTGCAGGAGAAGAATGTGGAAAATAACACAGAAAGGAGGAAAAAACAGAACAAAACAACGAACAGCCCCCTCTCTCTCGTCTCCCACGGCAACAACAGCACATCGTCTTCCCCAACTCCGACGACAACAACGCCTCTTCAACGGCAGCCAGCAGCGGCGACAACAACAGCACCCTCTCTCTCTCCTATCGCAACAGCACCCTCTCTCTCTCCTCTCACCTCAGCTAACCTCTCTCTCTCCTCCACCAACACAGCCACCAGCCTCGGCAACCTCTCTTGCTCCTCTAGCCTGCTCGTCAACCACCACCCAACCTTTTTTCCCAGCTCCGACAAAGAAGTAGCAACGAACAACAACCACAACAGCGTAAATCCTACAGCTTCCAACGCCTCCTCAGGCCATTACAGGCCACCGTTTTCAATGTCACCACCACAGAGACAACCACCTCGGCCTCCTCTACCCGACGACAGTAGTAGGTGAGCATCTCGTCGTGGTTGACCGACCACCAAGTTACTGTTCACGTAAGAACAACGAGTGAATTAATTCACTGCACTCACATGTTTTGTTTTTTGATTTTTTCTTTGGCCTTTGGGCCAACCTCTCTCGGCCCAGCCTAGTGGGCTGGGCAGGGCCCAAGTTCAGCAGCCTTGGGCCCTTGGCCAACCTCAGCTGGGCCAGGTCCGATCTGATTTTTTTTTATTGTTATTTCGAAGAAAAAAAATTGCATTAAAAAAACATAAAATATATTGTTTTCGTGCATACGGCCAATATGCTAACATATCTTAAAAATTCATTTTTAAAAAATATTCAGAGTTTAAAGAAAAAATATGTTTTAGCATGGATTTCATAAACAAAATTTTTTGTTTTCTCGCATTTTTGGATTTTACAAAATGTTTGTAAAATCCAAAGGGTATTGGCCAATATTCCAAAAATATCAAAATCTTATTTTTGGGGATTCGTATTATTCACTGTTAATATTTGGATACATAAATTCTGAAGGGGTTAATATCCACAATATTAGCGGTGATAATTTGCTAGCGGGGATAATTCGCTATTATTCACTGTTGATATTTGGGTAAAGAAATCATAAAGAGGTTAATATCTAAAACATTAATAGGGATAATTCGTTGTTATTCACTGTTAATATTTGGATAAAAAAACCTTAAAGTGGTAAATATCCAAAATATTTTTACAGGAATAATACATCATCATCATTTAACCAACACATCTTTGAAAGACCAATATCATAGCAAGCATAAGGCACATCAAAATACACAATGCAACTTATTTCATGTAAGGCGTACTAGGGGTGTTAATATATTCACTTTACACAATCATTCACCTACCCTTGACCCTCAACAAGTAAGGCGTACTAGGGGTGCAACCAGGTTTTTCCAAGCGACTCTCAATAGCCAGGTGACGACTCCTCAACTCTCCTTGTGAGACAAAACCCTTCCGGGACGCTGTGCGGCGACGTGCAACATATATATATATATATATATATATATATATATATATATATATATATATATATATATATATATATTGTAAATCCTAAAAAACCAAACTAATTATTCAACTTTTACTTTTAATTATAGTTTAATTTATAAATAATTTTTTTTAAAAAAATTAATGTGTATGTATAAATATTATAGTATTATATTAGAAATTCTATAAAAATCAATCTATAATATATTTATTTCTTGGACACATTGATTATATTTTTATTTTTATGGACACATTTCAAGATATTACTTATGGATAAATAAATACTTTTAAACCAAACCACAGGTGTATTGGGATAGATTCACAATTGCATTGGGCTAGATAGATATTTTATAATTATTGATTTGAAGCGCGTTGAAAGTAAGTTTTATTTCTTGAATGTGTGTTTTGATATTATGATTGAGGTTGTTTAATAATATTTTTGACATCAGCACATAAAAATAATTTAAAAACATTAAAAATATTTAATTTAAAATGAAAATAATATTATTTTTTTACCAAACACGTCATAGGTTTTAATATTGGAATCAACATCCCAACGAACTTGTTACAATTTTCTCAAATCACGACAACAATATAGAGATGTGACTCGAATAACTCCTATATATAATTATACTAATCATAAAAAATTTACCAGAAGCAGGGGTGTGTTTCGAATGGCAATCATTAACATTTTGGCAAAAGTACAAATTATTAATGATGTCTTAGAACCATTATTTTATATTTCAAATATGATTTAAAAATTATAAGATTATTGAGTATATAAGTTTATTTAACTATAACTTATTAGACAAGTGGGAAAAACCGTCAACATCTGATGCAAACCATATGTGAATTATTGTTCTAGACGGACAAGTCGGTACGAGATCATAGGATTATTCTTGTCCCCGTACGATCCGCTAAGATTTCTAAATGGTGGGGCAGAAGTCCGTAAATGCCAAATAGAATTTTTGTTTAAAAAGACAGATATATTTTTAGAGAATAATATAAATTATATTTTTAGAATTTATTTTTAGACAATAATTTTAATTATTTTTCTTGGTATAAGGACTGGGTTATTAGCAATTGGTGAAAGATCCGGAATTGAATTTATTCTGCTCTTAATTTAGGAAGATGATACGACCGATCTACAGCTATAAACTAATAAGACATCAGAAGATGCCCCCATCTGTTCAAACTACAAGTAGACATCGGAAAAACACATTACGTAAACTTATGCACTTGATGTGGATCAAATCAATGAAATTACAACATCCATTGAAGCAATAATTAAGAAATTATGTATAAGTTTATAATAATCAAGGGGTTCATGCACTAACCAGACAATATCGAGAATATATATATATATATATATATATATATATATATATATTTATATTGCAGAAGCATCTGAATTAATGAATTCTGAACCTTGATACAGACTCAGGTTGATAGCTCCGACGAGATCATTGGCAGCAATCAGGCCAGGCGTGTTTTAGTGCAGATGCAGTGCTGAGCCTATAATTCTAAACCGGTTGCTGGGTTCTCTTGGACTCAACGGATTGATGCATCAAATACCCGTCTCTAATCTGACGTTTGAAGTCAGCACTCACTGAAACATTCCCCGGCGAGACAAGCTCCGATTGCCTGACTTTCAAGGCATCCCTTAGTCGCTTTGCACATATAAAGTAGAGAATAAACAGAAGACATAGAGGGAAAAGCAGGAGCAGCACTAGCATCGTAATCTGACCGTTGATAGCAAAGTTACGGTCACCGGAGACAGGAAGCTCTTCCTTCCGAGGGTGAAAATCAGGGGCCAATGAGCTAGCATTAGCCATAGAAATTATCGGTGGTGACTTTGCTTGCTTGCTGACTGAAAGTTTTTGTGGGCTGGAGAGAAGGTTTAAGGGTTTCAATTTGCTGGGATATTGCCAAGAAAAATGAGGAATCACTTGTTATAGATGGGATGGTGACAAGGAAATAGAAGAAGCTGAGCTGCCAATAACTTTTTGTATTGCAATATGGTCCTTTTTAGATTATCCACGAATTCTAGATAAGCATCATGAAATCAGTTTTATATATATATATATATATAAATAGACCTAGTAACTAGAGTCCTATGGCCAATTAACATTGCACAGCACAATTTAGCTGTTGTAATATTTCTTTTTATAGTAGTGGGTAACATTTATCAGAGCCATATCAGCAAATCCAAGTTTAAAGTTCAAATTCAAAGTTCAAATATGTAATCCCGAATGTATAAGATATTATCTTATCTCTTGGGTCGTTAAACCCAATTGTATTCTGTATTTAAACACATGTTCAGATTAATAAAATCACTGTGGGATTCACAATAATCTATCATGGTATCAGAGCATACACGATCCACATAAGCCAAAACCCAAAATTTTTCCTTTTTCCTTTCATTTCCCTGTTTATTTTCAGCTCATCTGCATCACAAAAATGGCAGCCACCACTACCCCAGTCAATACCAATGATACCAATCAACAGCTTATCACCATCAATATAGCTGCATAAGCACCTCTCAAACTCACCTCAACCAATTATCTGTCTTGGAAACTACAGTTCCAAACTCTCTTCATAGGATATGACCTCATTGGTTATATCAATGGTAACAATCCATGTCCACCTGCCACCATTACACAATCCGAATCCACCATTACCAATCCTGCCCATACACTATGGACACGCCAAGATCAGCTGATACTAAATGCCCTTATAGGCTCCATCAGTCCCAATCTCATTCCTTTTATTGCTCAAGCTGAGACTTCCAAACAAGCATGGACAATTCTGGCAAATACTTATGCCAAACCTTCACGTGGCCGCATCAAGCAACTGAAACTATTGCTCAAAAACACAGCCAAGAATTCTCTAGGTGTTTCTGAGTTTATGCAACTCATCAAAACCAAGGCTGATGATCTCGCTTCTCTTGGAGCACCAATGGATGAGGAGGAAATAACTGATAAAATCCTCGATGGTCTACCTGATGACTATAGAGAACTTGTCCGTGCAGTCCAGGCACGTGACAAATCAATTACATTTGATGAACTTCATGAGAAGTTGTTAAACTTCGAAGTGTCTCTGCAACATAACAACACTGATGCATCACCTTTCCCAGCCACAGCTCATTTTACTCACCGAAACAGCACTCGGCAATGGCGTCCACCTCAGCCATCTCATACATGGCGTCCTTCTCAGCCTTCCAATACATGGCGCCATTCCTCTCATGCACCACCACTCAGACATCAATCTCCCTATCCATTCCCAAACACTCACCTACCCCCCAGACCATATCTTGGTCATTGTCAGATCTGCCGCATTCAGGGTCACACTGCCAAAAGATGCCCTTCATTCCGGTTCTATCCCATTCAAAATGGCACCCCATCCAACTCTTCTCCCTCCTATCCACCTTTGAATCCCCAAGCAAATATGGCAACTGCTGCCAACACTCAATCTTCATGGCTGCTAGACAGTGGGGCCTCCCACCATGTCACAACAGATTTAAACAATCTGTCCCTTCATGCTCCTTACAGTGGCAACGATGATCTCATGATAGGAGATGGTTAACTCTACCTGTGACACACACCGGTTCAACCTCACTCCCCACTCCTAATCACTCTTTTCATCTAGAAGAAGTTCTTTGTGTCCCGTCCATTACACAAAATTTAATCTCAATCTCTAAATTCTGTAAGCAAAATAATGTTTCCATTGAGTTCTTACACAATTTGTTTTTTGTGAAGAGATTGACCACGGGCGAAATACTGCTGAGGGGCCACGCTAGGAATGGCATCTATGAGTGGCCAGTTCATCCATCAATCCTAGCCTTCTCCACCATCAAATCACTATCATTTCACTGGCATCACAGACTTGGGCACCCTGCCCCTTCAATTCTTCACCTCATTATGACTCAAAATAAACTGGGACATTCTCCTTCTATGTCATCAGATCAGTTTTGTAATGCCTGTTTATGTAATAAGAGTCATAAACTATCATTTTCTCAATCAACAATTGCTTCCACTCAACCATTGCAATTTATTTTCTCGGATGTCTGGACTTCTCTTATTGTGTCAAACACTGGCTACAAATACTATGTTATCTTCATAGATCACTTCACCCGATATGTCTGGTTCTACCCCCTTCATCGCAAGTCTGAGGTCAAACTAGTATTCCTAAAGTTCAAAGCCCTCACTGAAAATCACTTTCAGACAACCATCAAGACTCTATACTCAGACAATGGTGGAGAGTATATAGCCCTAGCCAGTGTTCTAGCCGAATCCGGAATTACCCATCTAACCACTCCACCACACACCCTAGAACACAATGGAATTTCAGAAAGAAAACACTTGCACATAGTGGAAACGGGCAAAGCCTTACTTACATATGCTTCACCGCCCTCAAAATTTTGGCCTTATGCTTTTGCCACTGCCGTTTTTCTCATCAATCGCATGCCCACACCTACACTGGCACTTCAATCTCCATTCCAAAAGATTTTTCAGACGATGCCCAACTACTCAAAGCTCAAAATCTTCGGCTGTCTCTGCTACCCATGGCTTCGGCCATACACCTCTCACAAGCTTGAATCCAATTCTATACCATGTGTGTTTTTCGGCTACTCACTCAGCCAAAGTGCCTATTACTGCTTCGACCCCTCTACCTCAAAAGTCTTTGTCTCTCGCCATGTGAGATTTGTGGAAACCAAATTCCCTTATCAAAGCCTGATAATGCAAACGACAATTCAATCATCCATTGCCACCGACACATTGCTCCTTGCACTAAATATCATACCTTCCCCTCCAGCTGTCTCACTCCCCCTCCACTCACACGTGGCACCCACGGTCCCACTTCCATCTCTACATTCCACGGTTAATCCTGCCACCCAAACCTCATCATCCCCTCCAGTTCTCATATCTCCACCTCCCATACCAAATCCTCAGCCTCAGATCACCATCAATTCTTCACTGTCCACATCCTCCTCTCATCCACCTTCCCAAAATGACTCCACCCACTCAATGACTACCCGTTCCAAAAACAACATACACAAACCAATTCAGAAACTAAGTCTTCACTCACAGTTTGTTCAATGTGCAGGTGAACCTACATCAGTAACAGAGGCACTCACAGATTCGAGATGGCGTTCAGCCATGGCCGAAGAATGTGATGCTCTAGTTCGAAATGGAACCTGGGAGCTAGTTCCACCCTCTGCAGACCACAATATCGTCGGATGCAAATGGATTTTCCTCATCAAAAGAAACTCAGACGGCACGGTTCAACGATTTAAAGCGAGACTGGTGGCGAAAGGTTTTCATCAACGTCCGGGAGTTGACTATCTTGATACGTTCAGCCCAGTGGTGAAACCCACTACTGTCCGCATGGTGCTTAGCATTGCTCTTTCAAGAGGATGGGCAATGCAACAATTGGATGTAAATAACGCGTTTCTTCAGGGACGACTGTCAGAAACAGTTTTCATGCAGCAGCCACCAGGATTTATTGATAAGGATCATCCATCCCATGTCTGTCAACTCAGAAAAGCAATTTACGGTCTCAAGCAAGCCCCACGGGCATGGTATCAGGAACTTCGCAATTTTCTTGTGGAAATTGGGTTCAAAAACTCACATGCAGACACTTCCTTATTCATTCTCCGTGATCGTACGCACACAATTTACATTCTGATATATGTCGATGATCTAATTATGACAGGAAGTGACAGTACACAGGTTCGGTTCTTTGTTGATAAACTTGCTTCCAGATTTTCACTCAAGGATCTTGGCACTTTATCTTATTTTCTAGGTGTTGAAGTCATTCCAAACAGACACGGGATTATGCTCTCCCAACGAAGATATGTTATGGATTTACTCAGAAAAACAAACATGGCTGCATCCAAACCTGTGCTCACGCCTCTGCCAACATCTCCACCACTTCAATCAAAGTCTGGCACTCCACTTACTGATCCAACAGAGTATCGAACAGTAGTGGGCTCTCTTCAATATCTGCTTATCACCAGACTGGATATTGCGTTTGCAGTCAATAAGCTCTCCCAATACATGCACTCTCCAACTTCGGAACACTGGATGTTTGTCAAAAGGTTGCTACATTATCTCTGTGGTACCATCAACGATGGAATTCAACTCCATCACAACTCCCCACTACAGGTGCATGCATTTGCAAATCAGCAACATCACGAGCCACTCTTACATCTTCAGGCCTATTCGGATGCGGACTGGGGAGGAGACAAAGATGACTTCTCCTCCACCAGTGCCTACATTGTTTACCTTGGCCGCAATCTAGTATCTTGGAGCTCAAAGAAACAACACACAATTGCAAGATCATCCACTGAAGCTGAATACCGAGCTGTAGCTAACACTGCTTCGGAACTAAACTGGATAACCTATCTCCTCACAGACCTAGGCGTTCCACAATCCAATTGCCCAGTCATATATTGTGATAATGTTGGGGCTACCCAATTGTGTTCCAATCCTGTTTTTCACTCTAGAATGAAGCATGTGGCCATCGACTTCCACTTCATACGAGATCAGGTGCAAAGAGGCAGTCTTCGTGTCTCTCACGTGTCCTCTGCCGATCAATTGGCTGATGCCTTAACAAAGCCTCTGCCCCGAACTCGTTTTCAGCACTTAAAGTCCAAGATTGGAGTTCTTACACGCCCTCCATCTTGAGGGGGCATATCAGAGCCATATCAGCAAATCCAAGTTTAAAGTTCAAATTCAAAGTTCAAATATGTAATCCCGAATGTATAGGATATTATCTTATCTCTTGGGTCGTTAAACCCAATTGTATTTTGTATTTAAACACATGTTCAGATTAATAAAATCACTGTGGGATTCACAATAATCTATCAACATTTACTGGACTAACTGATTCATTGCTCATTAGCCATACCAAGTGAGGGTCACGTCGATCCAGGAAGAGAGTTCTTAAGAATCCACCGTCGACGACCTTTCTTAATATCCTCCATCCAGGAAACTCGAATTCTCACCGCCTTCTTGAGAAAAAAAAGTGTTAACCTGATAGAGACTAATGTGGTTGAGATGGTTTTTTACACGGTATTATAGTCTTGATCTAGTGATCACAGGTTTAAATCTAATCATCTCCATTTAAATTTGATAAAAATCAAGGATAAAATAATATAAGTTTGTATAAGTTTGAAGCTAAAATGATTTTCAGTTAAGAAAATGTGTTAAAAAATAATATAAATCATATTCTGTAATCTAATCTAAAGTTTAAATTTTTAGATGCGATGATTTCTTTACGGGCATCTCTTTGAGGTTAAAATGTGCTTTGTTGTTCTCACTAAATGATCTAAAAACTGTCATCTGGGTTTCCCACCCTCGTCTAGTCGTTGACATGAAAATCACGATTCCAGTTTCTGATTTCAGAAATGCCATCTTCAAATCACTTAAAATCTTCTTGCCCGGCTAGAGACAGGAGACAGTCCAGGCCTGGGGTCCCCAGCTTCAACTATGAACCTTCTCTTAAAATGTTTTTCTACAATTAATAGTTTTTTCTTAAAGATTTTCGTAACAATATCTATAGCAACGGTAAGTAATAACAGTAAGGATATTTTTAAAATCAAATTTCATACGTCAAGACTAAATTGTTCACGATCATGCAACCAGGATCGGTGGAATCCAATGAATGCAGTGCCAACGTCCTCTAGATATTTCTTCATGTAGTTTCAATTCTGGCGATGGAGAGTGGTGACGACTTCTACGAGGAGCCAATCGAGTACTTGATTGGAGCATTTGAGAGGTAAATTGACACTCGAAAAATATGGGATCCGTGAGTTCTCCTCTCTTTCTTCTTGATCAATCGTTTTCTTTGGCGGCTTCTTCAACTGTCAGCACGTAGGGGAGGCACCTTCTCATTCCAATCACACGTTACTGGGTTATCCTATTCCAGTTAATTATGGGGAAAAAAACAAAAAAACAAAACAAAACTTGGATGGTGATGCAAGTAGTAATTATATATCTGTCATAATTAATCGTGGGCTAAGTGGATAATCTTCCAAGGATATTCATGGATGACTGAAAGAATCAAGTTTTGAAAAAGAAAAAAAAGAAATCTGAGTTGTGAAGAGAAGCTAGTTGGATGGAACCAGTTTATTACGTAGAAAAATAATAAATTCAGGCTTACTTTCTTATATATCCTCTTTAGTTGTTAATTATTTATTTTTAAAAAAACTTTTGTTGCCCTTTTCTATGGTTTAGAGAAGCTAGTTTATATTCTATTTATATTTTACAATTTATATAATTTTAGAGAGATAAATTACTGTAAAAGTATAAATTTAATGTTGAAATTATTAAAGAATAATATAAATTAATGTTTTACTGGTAAATTAATCTCTTAAGTGAGATAATTTCTTAATATAAAACATTATATTTTTATTGAATTTGTATAAATTTTAAGTTGTATTTGAGAAAATGGGTTAGAAAATAGGCTTATAACTTTCGAGACGTGTACCATTGAATTGCAAATCCAGCCCAGCCCATCTGTGCCTAAATCGATCTCAAATTGAATTGCAGATTTGGGCTGAGGATAGTCCAAGCCCTGCAAACGTAAGAGTGAGGCCCGTTTAATATGATAAGAGCTCGTAGAAAACCTACCTTGAAAGATGCAAATTATTATTTGTCAAACCTCCCTTGTCTTTTCATGATTTTGATTTTCATCTTTTTATCGAAAAAAAAATTAATATTTCTATATTTGTGTGTGTAGATTTATAATTATTTGTATTTTAAAAAATATTTTAAATTAATATAGCTGCTATTAATCAAATTAATTATTAAGGATAATTAGCCTGTTTTTCATTTTATTGTTATAATTAAAATATATAAAACATTAATGACCAATCACAAATTATTTTTTTAAAGTCCAAGTTAATATCCAAGATGATTTTTTTTTTATAAAAAAATATTTTTTTTAGCTCATTTTTTTTTTTGTAAAGCACGTGAATAAAATTTTAAAAACAGTCTTTTTTAACTTGAACGTATTTTATTTATACAAAACTTCATTTTTCAAAACAAAGAATTATAACGTTGCTTTTTTTTATAGCGGGTAATTAAGGCTAATAAATTAAAAATATTTATTCTAGCTATATCAGTTTTGATTTTAAAACTCACTTTAAGAGAGATAAAGAAAGAGTAGTTTGCACATATTTTTAGACTTATATATTCATTTATATCAATTTTAAGTGTATCAACAAAATTATTTTAGCAATTTAGTTTAAATTTTGTTTATAAAAATTAATTCAAGCATGTTTATCACAAAGTTTTAGTTTGATATTACATCTATGGTATTTACGTGCTTGTAAATTTATGGTATTTACATGCTTTATTTATATATATATATAATCTAAATAAACAACAAGTTATATAATTCAAGTCCTTAGTGTTAAGGAACTATCTCACCTAAAAGCTTAAGCTTTTAGCTTTTAGGTGAGATGGTTTCTTAACATGGTATCAGAGCCTTGTTGACTCAACGGTCACGAGTTCGAATCTCACCACCCTCATTCTATTTGATAAAAATCAAGCACAAGGTAGTGTGGATCTATGTGCAAGTTTAAAGCCTAAAAAACTTTCATTTGAGGGTGTGTGTTAGAGAATAATATAAATCATATTCTAGGACCTCACCTAACAGTTTAAGCTTTTAGGTAAGATGATTCATTAACATGTTAGTCTTTAGTAGTTTAAACAACATTAAGTGCATCACGACTTTCTTTGGATGCTCGGTCGTTTTCATGGTTTTAATATTCTATTCCCATCCATTCCTGTCCAAAGAACATGCCTATACATATTCACTTTAATGAATATGCTGATTCCAGCTAGATATAATTAAATATTCAATTTTATTTTAATTTCCACTCTAGATATTTTTCCATGAATAATTCATAACCGGTCATATTTTCTCATCAATTTATGTAACCTTTCATGCTTCTACAGACATTAATATCCATGAGAACAACACAACCCTAGAATTTCTTCATGATCATAAGAGACAATCAATTGCATAGTATATATAACCCAACATATGCTCGGCTTGGGTATATATGCCCCGCAATGATTCTTCTACAGAGTGGCTAATCGGGTTGCTAGAGGATATGTTCCTTATCTGACACCTAAAGTTGTTATATCACGTCAATAAATAAAAATTATACAAATTTCTTGAATTTTTCCGAGCCAAGGCTCACTCTCAATGTGCGAAAATATGTAAACGCAAGAAGAGGAAAGGGAATGATTCTCCTAATCAGGACATTTTTGAGCTCTCTATATATCTCACAGAACAAGATCACTTGTCAAAAATCAAATTATAATCAGCATGGCTTGCATCACTGTGCCCTCTACGTGCTTGGAAAACGCTGAGTTCACGAAGGACGTGTTCTGTGGCAGCCAAACGCTACGAAAAATTGCAGAGCAGCTCCAATTTCTCACTCCAGATAGAGTGAATACTATGGAAATGGAGCATTTTGATGATAATTTTGGTTCAAAACCTGAGATCATGGAGTCTGTAGCGGTAGAAAATGACGAGTTTTGCTTGGTGAATTGGAGGAAGAAGAGAGCGGCTGTCTTGATTTGCCTCTTTGAAGGCGGTGAAGGCGAGCTACGCGTCATTCTTACTAAGAGATCTATGAAGTTGTCTTCTCATCCAGGCAAGTATTAATCAAATTTATAGAATGAAATTGAAAGCTTCAAGTACTCTGAATTTCACAGAAATTATAAGTTGTGTTTACATTTTCCATGCCCTTTGAATTAGAGGTTCTGATTATGATTATAATTTCCCCCCATGTTGTTCAAGTTGTTTGCTATTGCTCATATCCTTTTGGTACCACTAACATGGGACAAATAAGAAAATGCGCTTGAAAAAAATAACCTAAAAGAAATGTCACAAAATGTATCCCATGATTTGATAATTTTGGTAAGAATGAATATGATTAATAATAGTAAGGCTGCAACTGACATATAATTGAATTGAAGTATTATAAAATTTATTCTTGGTCAAAAAGTAAAGGACTCCTGAATTATTATTATTATTATTATTATTTGCAAGAAGCAGGAGATGTGGCATTGCCGGGAGGAAAGATGGAAGAAGGAGATGTAGATTTCTCTGCAACTGCTCTACGAGAAGCCATGGAAGAGATAGGTTTGGATCCTCATCTTGTTCAAGTTGTTGCAAACTTAGAGCCCTTTATTTCCCAGGTATATATGTATATATATATATATAGTAATGTTTAATTTCATCTTGGTAATTTACATGACTCAAACTATCTGCTGACCCTGATCGAGCCCGTGTTTTTCATGCAGCACCAGCTGAAGGTTGTTCCTGTGATAGGGCTACTAGCCAGGGTAGAAGACTTCAAGCCTGTACTAAACACTGACGAAGTCGATACTCTTTTTGATGTCCCATTGGAAATGTTTCTCAAGGTTTTCACTCCCTCTCCATACCTCAATCTTTCATTTTTTAAAAGTTGCATGCACGACAAATACAAAACACATAATCACTATCTGAAAATAGCAAACTACCAAAACACCAACGGAATATTTTGGCGAATTCAAAAAAAAAAAAGAAAAAAAGAAAAGGGATACTGACAAATTACATGTTAAATATATTTATCATAAACTTGAGAAAAATGAGCGTACTAGTTGTTCTTCATGGTGCTCATGACCACTTTCTCTCCTTCTCCATGTAGGAAGAAAATCATCAATGGGAAGAGAAGGAATGGATGGGTTGGAACTACGCTCTCCATCTCTTCGATTTTGAATCCGAGAAAGGAGTTTTTCTTATATGGGGATTAACAGCAAGCATTCTTATTGAAACAGCCTCTCTCATCTACCAGCAGTCTCCATGTTTCCAACATCATCTCCGAGATTTTCAACAATTACAAAAGGCCTTGAACAATCACAAGGATTAGACACCACAAAATAATAGAATTTATTGTTATATATATATATATATATGTATATATATATATATATATGTATATATATATAGATATGTATGAAGCATATGGAATACATTTAGTTTCTGTTTGTAGTATTAACAAATTTAGTGTATGATTTTTGCAATTTTCACTACCATAAAATACAATTTTATTGACCGAAATATCCGTCGGTAATTTCATGTAATTTCTATCGGTAAGTTTTTTCCCCGATGAATACACAGGCAAAAATCTTCTGCCGTCGTCAACAATTTCCATCCCGCTGATAAATATGAAATCTCTATACAGGTTATTCTTTACTTCTGATTTTATAGAAAAATTGTAGATATGATTGATTATTATAAATAATTTTTATCTAGAATAAAATAAAAATAGGTCTAAGTTTTTTATTAAATCAAAATCTATAATTTAAGGACTACTTGTACGATCACATCTTTTCTTAAAAAAAACAAATCGTACTTTTAATTTATCATTAATTGTACAATATAATTTTGTAACAAATAAGGGAAATGTTTTAAATTGATAGTGAAGACCATGTCTAAGTCAATGTAATTTGATTAGTAGTCGTCTCATCGCAGCCACTACCCTTCCATCCTGGTTACCCAGCAGCATATCTCCATCACAGAGACTTGACTGACCACCAACAATATTATTCATAATTAATAGCTTGTACGCAAAAGAAAAAGACTTGGACTACTATATTACTATAGGCCCTCGTCAATCATTCAATCTAGACTTGATTTTTCTACAATCAAAATGTATCGTTCTTGTTTTTCTTCAAATTAATTATAAGTTGATCAAAATTAAATAATTTAATCCTGTTAGTATTAAAAATTAATTAAATAATCTGATTTGTTTCCTTATTCTATTTAAAAGAAACTAAATTAAGTTAAAATAAATATTAATTTTGAGGTTATGAATGGATATAAAAGCATAAAGATTAGATAATTGACTTCCAAATCTATGAGGATTAACTAATTAATTCTGATTTACTTAACTCGTATTTTTCAAACAAAACTTCAGCCAGCCACGTGTAAGGATAAATTTCATTTTTCTATTACTTGAATTGGCCAATTTCAAAGAAATTTCCTCTCATTTTCTCGATGGGGCAGAAGCCACAACTTTCAGAGATAATAATCAAATACACACCTTAATCTTGAACAACTAAGGCATGAATTTTCCTTGTACGGATGAATCAAATAGAGACACGTCATTCCCTTTTTGACAAAACAGTCTTGATGGTGGTCAATCTCTCCGACATGTTATACTTGCATGTTACCAAGTATTCCACGTGTTCCACATCTTGACTGACAAGGCACGGCAAGCTCACGGCACCTTGAAATGTAGGATAATTGTCCATTAAAGGCATTGCATTCTAAGTTCACATGTGTGTGAGTGTATAGACACACGTATGTATGATGTGTACGGAAACAACAAGAAAAAGTAACACAGAATTATATTAAGGCCCTGTTTGTTTGCTGGAAAGTTGTTTTCTTTTGGTAAGTGAATTCCGATGTTTGGCAGTGTTACGAAAAATGAACTTCAAAACACTTTCCAGTGTTTGTTTGTGTTATGAAAAATGAACTGGAAAATAATTTATTAATAAATTAATTTTTTTTCAAGTTTATTAAAATAATGAGGAACAAATCTTACAAATTAAAAAGTTGAATGAGAATGAAATTGAAAAAAATTATAATTTCATAAATTATCTCAAATAAAATAAATGATAATCAAAATAATAGAGATCAAATCTAAAAAATTAAAAAAAATGAAAGGTGAATAAATTAAAATAATTATAATTAACATTTCATAAATTATTTCAAATAAAATAAGTAACAATAAAAAAAATGAGGACCAAATTTGATAGATAAAAAATTTCAAAAAAAAAATGATAAGAAAAAATGACTTTACGTATATTATTCTCACTATATATCGACATAGTTCTTTTCAAGTACTACAATATTAGTTTTTACCTAACATGATATGTAAATAAGAAATGTATAATCGATCTAACAATGCTATTTTTGTCAAAGACAATTCATGTTATCATTATTCTAATTCAATCATGTATATCAAATAAAAAATAAGAAATATGATAAACATCTTTATAAATGAGCTCACAGTGTCAAATACATAATCATCACAAAGTCATGACATAATATCAACAATTATATGTCATGATACACATTCTTTCTACATGATTGTTAAAAGTTCTAGTTGACAATCCTTTCATCAATGGATAAGCAAACATAAGATTGGTGCTAATGTGTTCAATTGATACTCTTTGTTTCTAAGCTTCTTCCATAAAGATAAAGTATTTTAGTTCCATTTGTTTTCCACCTTCTAAGTATCTATCGTTTTTGTTGTCATGGTGTTTTTTCTCATGCTTCATGCTCTCTCATCCATGGAGAGGAGACGACATGCGAAAAAGAAGGTTTTATAATCGTAAAATTACGACTATAAATCTTAAGAGTCGCCACCTAGTATTAAGATAACTAGAAAATCTAATGGTTTGTAGTAGTCTAAGTAAAGGGATTTTTTGTGCAAGGGGAACACGCATCACCCCTAGTGCACCCTATCTAAGGTAAACCGCATTGTTGTTTCATTGCTTTTTCCTATGTCAATTTTTTTATTTGCCGATCTTTCCTAAGACTCAAAGTGGATCTCTCTTCGTGAGAGAGTCTATACCTCATTGAAAGTTAAAAATCTAATTGTTCTAAAGTTTGAAAAACTTTCACATTGCATTTAGAAATCTTTTTTTTTTTTTTACTATTTGTGAGTGTACTTTACAATGTAATTTTACACTCTGATAGCAAAAACAAAATAATAATTATTTGTTTTGATATTTTGGCCAAATTCCAACTGATAATCTTAAATTGGTTACGATATCCAATTTTTATTTCAAAACATGAGTAATATGTTATATTATTTCTGAAAAATATTCTTGAAAAAAACCTTAAAATTCAGCCATATGCACGAAAACAGCACATTTTTTGTTTATTTGTTTTTTTTTATGCAATTATTTACATTATTTAAAAAAAATCAGATTAAGCCTCCTAAACAAGCATATTGTATAATTCATACACATTTCATTTGTCCTCCATTTGAAAAGGACTAGACTCAGAAGAAAACAAGTTGATAATAAATTGCACGGGAAAATTATCATCCATATTCACTCTCAATGACTTAAGTCTTGTGCCAATATTTGTCATTTCAATGCATTTTCATACATGGTACGAGAACCATCCATGTTTATGATGGTTAAGGTACTCATTAATATCATAACAAGTGACTTATGAACATTTTAGAAAAGCTTTTTCATAAATATCATAATTTCTCAACATACTTAATGTTATTAGTTAAATTCATTTCCATAAACATTAAGCTTAGTTTCTGCTAGATTTTTCCCAAACTTTATGTAACTTTTCTAGTGTTAATAATAGTAGTTGTTTTCTCAACTCGAAATGTCAAATCAAAATCCAAAACAGCTCGATGAAATTGGGCTTGTTCACACTAATTATAAAAATTAAGTCAGTTAAATATTGTAACAAATGAAGCATGTGAATGAAAGAAAATAGAAACAAATACAACAAAAATTCATAGAAATAATCAAGCATCAATACTTTTTTCAAAACCTAAATATTTTATAAAGATTCAGAAAAAACTATTTCACATACAATAAATATATATATTGATGATGATCTCCTTTAGGGAACACAATAATATACAAAAGAATAATCATAATAATAAGATTTAACTTGATTTGATAATTATATATTCATTTACTATCTTTGAACACATAAAAATAACTAATAGCACATAATGTTTACCAACAATTATGTTCATACAAATTATAAACATATTACTTAAATTTAAATATTCTAACATATAGTCATAAAATATCATGTTCTTAGCTTTAATTTTAATCATTATTGTTTAAGAACACAAAAACAATAATTATTAAAATATTAATTATTCTAAAGTCCCCATTCCTATACAAATACTCCTTAATAATCCCTTGTGGACTGATAAAAAAATATGGTGCCTGAGTATATACCAAGAGCCAAAGTTCTTTCTCTCAACAACATATACAATCGTCATTTTCTGCTACTGTTTCTTTAATTTTATTTTTGCAGCAGGCCTAGCAAATCAGTGAACGATGACTTCATTCACTACACGTACTCGAATTGAAGAGTTCATTATTCCAAAAAAATAAAAATAAAAATTAAACGGCTACAAGTCAATTGGACGATGCCAATTAAATATATATATTGACTTATAGCCGTTTAGTTTTATTTTTATTTTTAATTTGGAATAGTTAATTATTCAATTTAAGTACT
This sequence comes from Salix purpurea, assembly GCA_027405865.1. NCBI lineage: Eukaryota > Viridiplantae > Streptophyta > Magnoliopsida > Malpighiales > Salicaceae > Salix > Salix purpurea. The sequence goes on along the minus strand of JAOWLH010000002.1, from coordinate 10,078,017 downwards.
TCTAGAGAATGAAGTCACCGCTCACTAATTTGCTATATATATACACCCACATATATATTATGATCAACGGGAAGCGTCACGGTCTATGTCTTATATGGCACTGAGTTTTATAAATATTTTAAAAAATAATAATTTTTTGTATTTTAAATTTTTACTTTTAGATTATTTTCATGTATTGATATTAAAAATAAAATTTAATAAATAAAAAATATTATTTTGATAAATTTTTAAACAAAAAGTATTTTCAAAAACAACTTTAACCGCACTCTCAAACAAGCACTCCACACCATAGCATTTTAAGTGTGTGCAGTAGTTTTCAAAATTTTAAGGTATTTTTTTTTTAAATCCATCATTAAATGTGAAAATACAAACAATAATATTCTCTATAAATATTCATATACAAAAATCATGAAAATAAAATAAATCTCGCTATTTAGATCTAGGATTCATAAGAAATTGAGAAAAACAATAACATGAGATTCCAAATCTAAAGCTATGATACCATGTGGTAGCAGAATATCTAATTATATACATGAATAATCATATAAAATCATAATACCTATGGTCATAGAACTTTATATTTATTATATTTATAATAAATATCTATTAATAACTTTAAAAAAATATATAAAAACTCACCGTACACTCAATTATTTTATTCATGTGTCTCGCATCTTTCATTAACTTCTAAGCAGGTGGTATCATATTTCTATAGATGTGAATGCATCTCATGATCTGCTAAATGCCATTTGATGTCATGTAAAAGCAGCAGCTGCCGCTACAATAATGAAAACGTGACCTCACAATGCTTGACCCAGCCATATATAAATATCAAAGAAATTAAGAAACGCAAACAGGCTAGCAGAAGAATATATTACAGATAATTAAGAGCTTGGTGCTGCAACAATGGATGCCTCCGCTTATGGACAAATTTCACCATCGGTTCCTGTATGGCTAAACAAAGGAGACAATGCATGGCAAATGATAGCAGCGACTCTCGTTGCCACGCAGAGCATGCCAGGGCTAGTCATCCTCTACGCCAGCATAGTCAAGAAGAAATGGGCGGTAAACTCTGCTTTCATGGCCCTCTACGCCTTCGCTGCCGTCCTCATTTGCTGGGTGCTTTTGGGCTACCGCATGGCCTTCGGCGATGAACTCCTCCCCTTCTGGGGCAAGGGGGCTCCAGCTTTAGGCCAGGATTTTCTAACATCCCGAGCCAGGATCCCTGAAAGCACGCATGCACATGAAGATGGGACGAAGGAAACTGTTGAGCCTTGGTATCCAATGGCCACACTTGTGTACTTTCAATTTACTTTTGCTGCTATTACCCTCATTTTGCTTGCTGGTTCTGTTCTCGGCCGCATGAATATTAAAGCTTGGATGGCTTTTGTGCCTCTATGGCTCATCTTCTCCTACACTGTCGGTGCTTTTAGTCTATGGGGCGGTGGATTTCTGTATCAGTGGGGTGCCATTGATTTCTCCGGCGGCTATGTTATTCACCTCTCCTCGGGAATTGCAGGGTTGACCGCAGCTTATTGGGTATTTTAAATCATCACCTTTGATAAAAAAGAAGAGAAAATGGTGTTTTTTAGACTCTATATTTCACTCTTCCAGCCATGATCATGCTAACCTGTATGAAGTGACACAGGTCGGACCGAGGCTAAAAAGTGACAGGGAGAGATTTCCTCCTAACAACGTTTTGCTGATGCTTGCGGGTGCCGGCCTATTGTGGATGGGCTGGTCAGGATTCAACGGCGGTGCACCCTACGCAGCCAATATCGATGCTTCGATTGCGATTCTGAACACCAATGTATGCGCCGCCACGAGCCTGCTTGTATGGACATCTCTGGATGTTATATACTTCGGTAAACCATCGGTGATAGGAGCCGTCCAGGGCATGATGACCGGACTAGTTTGCATCACTCCGGGAGCTGGTTGGTGCTTTTTTCTGGGTTTTTATTACAGCGATTTTAGCATTAATTTATGTTATCAAGTCTATGGATGGTATTAATGCAGGACTTGTTCAATCTTGGGCGGCTATAGTGATGGGAATCCTTTCTGGTAGCATTCCATGGGTGTCTATGATGGTGCTGCACAAGAAATCTGCCCTGCTTCAAAAGGTATCTTCACTCTCCAATTTTGCTTTTTCTCCTAGAAATGCATGAATCTGAAAAAATTCCAATCTATTCTTACATCTTTTCCCACCTCCAATCCAGCGAGAATTCTGGGGCGTTGCCTTAACTAGGATAAGACTAAAGAAAAGAGGGGAAAACTGTAGGTAAGGTATGTTAGGTAGTTCCCCAACAGCACCCAAGAGTAAACTATCAAGCCATTCAACTCTTTCATGATTTTGTCCTCCATGGATTAACAAATTTTAAATGGAGATGGTGATTCTTCAACTCATATATGAGTGGATGATGGCTTCATGACCAAGTCCTCATCTTGGGCCAGAATATTCTCTTAAAATTTGCAGCGTACTCATTACCTAGTCTTCATTCAATACCTTTTCTTTCCTTATTCTTTGCCAATATAGTTCACTCATATGATTTCACCATCAAAACAAGGTGCACGACCACAGAAAGATAGCCATATCTAATCATATCTCTAAACCTTTAAATGGAGTGATGAATGACTATGACAACACTGCCATCCTTTCAAGCATCCACCCGGTTTTCTATCCACCTATTTTGGATTTTATTATTCATCCTGAACAACCTGCCTTATCAGGCAGGTCCTACAACACAATGAAAAACATTAATTACAGTCAAAGATGAGAGCATAACTTTGAACATGACTAGAATTGAAAAACAAGCAGACAACGTTATTAAAGATATCCATGTGACTATTTACCCCGTTTAGCAAGTAATAAAGTCCACAAATAAACATTTTTTTTCAATTGTGTGATAAATTTCACAGGTGGATGATACATTAGGTGTGTTCCACACACATGCAGTAGCCGGGCTCCTGGGTGGACTTCTAACAGGTCTTTTAGCAGAGCCAGAGCTGTGTGCCCTTGTACTGCCAGAGAGAACAAGGGGAGCATTCTATGGTGGAAATGGCGGGGTGCAATTCTTGAAGCAAATGGCTGCAGCCAGTTTTGTTATAAGCTGGAACATAGTTTCAACAACACTAATCCTTCTGTTTATAAGGTTGTTTATACCACTGAGAATGCCAGAGGAGGAGCTTCAAATAGGAGATGATGCAGTCCATGGAGAGGAAGCTTATGCTTTATGGGGTGATGGAGAGAAGTACGACCCGACTAAGCACGGTAGGGTTACCTCGTTGTTCGGAGAGGAAAACCCAGTGTCTCGGAATGTCAATGATGCTGTGGGTGTAACCATAAATCTGTAAGCTGCATACTTAGAACATTTGATTTCTTTGTATATATCAATCCATAGTCTGATTTGTAAGTACAATTTTTATCTTTCCAAGATTGAATTATAAATTGTTTTGATTGAATTATAAATTGTTTTGCCTGTTTCTAGAGTCGCATTGTAAGAAACTCTAAACCGTGTGGTGTTTTTACCGTACACTGTGGATTTATAGTTGATTTTTAATGATTCATTTTGGTCCTCAAGGTTTTATTTTGTCTGATTTGATTCTAATTGAAGGTTAAGTGTTTATGACTTCTTAGTCAAGGGTGAAATTGGAAGAAATGAGACTAAAATGAAAAATGTGTCAAACATGAGTTGTGTGCCAGAGATTTTAAGAAAAACACACTTCGATCCTCAATCTTAAAAAATCTAGGTTCCTTGAAATTTAAAAAATATATTTTTCGTACACAAGTTTATTTATGTTATTTTTTAGTCCCTGGTTAGAGAGATGAGGGTAAGAAGTATTGTTGGATTCCCACGATGAGAGAGAAAGTCGTCGTTCACTCCATTTCCGACCACCAAAATGGGTTTTATTGGTGTCTAATGATTCATATAGATGAGAGAGGTTTCATGGTAGTTGTTTGGAGCCTCAACATTAAAAACTGAGTTTTTTTTACCAAGAAAGGTGTTGCCTTGATTTTCCAGCCATCATAGTTGTGATCGGAATCAATGCTCATATAAGACACGTTGTTATCTTGGTATGAAATATTTAGTTTGCACATTTCTCAAACCAAATAGAGATGAATGACATGTCGTCTATTTTTTTTATAAAAACATAGAATCAAACTCATGAATTTAAGCTTAAAAGGTTCAACCACACATCAAGGTCTTCCCTTGCATTGGCCCATACGCTTTGAGCCATAGGGCAAAAAGTCTAGGTTGTTTTTTGGCCTTTCTAAAAAGGGTTAAATAGAAATTTTAAAAAATATATATTGAACTTGTTTGAGTCCATGATCCGAAGTACATGTTTGATAAATTCAATCATAAAATTTGGACTTTTTTTTTTAATTTTGTTTTTGTTTAAATAATATCTTATATAAATGTCTTTTTTCATAAACACTTTTTAAGCTTCTAGTTCAATTAATATCCCTCCTCTATAATTTTTTTCTTATTTTAACTTTTTATAGAGATATTTTTAATGGTGTTATATGTTGGTTTTTGGAAATATTATTCTAATTTATTTATAATTTTTTTTCATCTTTTTATACAGATAAAGTTTATTTTTAAAAATAAAAAATATTTATTTTCAAATAATATTTCTAACATGTGTAGCCTTCAATAATAATTTTGTCATGTTTTATTAGTTTAATATGTGTATCTATTTTGATAGAGTAAAAAATTAATTTTAACAAACAAATACAATAAGCACAATCAGGTGAATATTATGTCTTACAAGATTAAATATCTTGATCTATATTTGTCTCCTAATTATTTCAATTTTATTGTCAATTATAATGATTTTTTTCTTATTTATTTACACATATAGTCCTCAATTTATTTAATTACATGCATGCATGAGTTTTTTGGTTTACATAATTTTTTTAATTTATAAAAAAGCATTGAAAAGTCAGCATATATAATTGTTTTTAGAAAAGAAAAACATGTATCACGTGCCAAAGTCCAGGTCCAATAGCTAGTAACACGTTAATTAATTGAATATGAGGTAACAATTGAGAAGGATTTTCAAAAAAAATTATTTTTCTCAGTTATTATTATTTAGATTATGCAATTAGTACTTTTATGTTTTACTTTGTTTTGGAGTTTTATTCATTTTACTTTATTTTTTGGCTTTCTAGTTTGTTTAGGTTAGCTTTTTAGCTTACTTAAGAAGCTATAAATCTTTTAGAGAAGTAGACTACATCAGAAATATTTTTTCAATAATAAAAATACAAATTAGGGTTTTATATGATCATGCTATCAATTTTGTTTTTCTAACTTCTTGTCTTTTATTTGTTTTTTCATCTATGATAGTTGGTATAAGAGTCTAACAATTCCTAGTCATTATTTGCTTTGAGTGTTTCTAAGAAACCATATTAAGAAGAGGTTATAGAATAGGATTTATTTGTGTGGGAGGGGATGAGTAGGTTATTCTTGGGAAAAAGATGTCCAAGAAACAATATATTGGTTTTGTCTGCAGTAGTTTCTATTATTGAAAATCCTGGTGGTTAAACAACCCGCGTAAAAGTATAATGTTAAGGACCTATACAAAGTGGCACATACAAAGGTGTTAGCAATTCATGATGGGGTAGCTCCTATACAAATAGATATTTGTGGTAAATGACAATATAAACATAGCTATTGAAGCCCGCAAGTTGTGTAGTCTACATTTCTTCATTTACTTGACTTAGAACTTATCCTTGATTTAAGGCTTTTCCACAATGTTAAAAATTTTGTTCATGAACTATGTTAATATTACATCTAAAGCTACAAGAGCTTAGTGTTTTACTTTTCATTTTACACCATGAAGTTATTATTTTACCCCTAGCCAAAATGAGTTACTTGTTTTTGCTACAAAGGTAGTTTGGTAATTTCATAAGGGTTCAAATGTAATTACCAAATTCATGAGGTTCATTATAGTAATCTCATATTTAAATTATACAATTAAATCACTAAATTAACTTTAAACTTATTTTCATTTAATTACTGAAATGGTGTTTTTGGTTTTTTATATTTTTTTAATATTGGATTACTAAATTGATAGTAAAATCAAATTTTCTAAGCTTGGCATCCACGATATTTTTGTTATTTTTTACGAATTTTTGTTATTATTAAGTTAGGTTATAAGTGATTTGATCTTTCACTATTTTTATAAAATATTTATAAGAAAATAAAGTTATTGGTGCTTGCAATGCATATGCGAGCATGTTTAGCGGCTCCTCTATTTTTGAGCAATGAGTGAGTTGCCATCCTATAGAAGAAATTTAGCTTTCATTGTGGCATTTGACGGTCTATGGTGCTCGCTTCTACATGGGGCGACACGTGTGGTTGTTTCCATTGCAGTTTGGCTCTAAAAGTCTCTTTTTCTTCCTTTCCTCTTTCTTCTCTACTCCATATTGAATTGCATATTGAGTATTAAAAAATCATTTTTATCCTCTTATTTTATGACTTTTCATATTTGGCCACATAATGTTTTGATTTCTAAGTTTGATTCTTATACTTATTATGAAATTTCAATTTGTTTTGAATTTCATTCTTTGATTCATAAATTTCGATTTTTAATTTCTTCATATATGGCTCTCATTTTCTTGATTTTTTTTATTTGGATTCTTATATGAATTTTATTTCTGTTTTTTTATTTTACCCTTGATTATAAAGTTTGATGATATTTAAGGTTAGGTCCTCAATACTTTGATTTTTATCCCTTTCATCAAATTTTAATTTGATTACAATTTCATCTTTAGATTTATGATCTTGATTAATTTTTTTTTCAAATTTAGTATTCATTCTCTTGATTTTTTTTTTTATTTTGGATTCTTTTTTTATTTCATCTTTCTTTTCAATTTTAGTCTTCAATTCAAAATTTGAAAATATTTAAGGTTAGGCTCTTAATGATTCGGGAGTCGACAAGTATTAGGTCATGTATCAAGTGAGTTGACTCGAGTTAACTGAAGCTAAATGAACTTTTTTTATTTTATACAAAAATAAGAATGACATTGTCAGGGGTGAATAAAAAAACCGGCTAACCGATTAAACCGAGAAAATCAGAAAAAAAAATTGAAACCGATAAAAAAACCCGATTAAACTGATTATAAAACTCTAACAAATATTCGGTTCGGTTCAGTTTCGGTTTTGTAAGGCAAAAACCGAAAAAACCAAATTGAACCGAACCATTTCAATATAAACGAGAATGCACTATAAATAGAAAAGCAATTTTCTTATTCATTCCTAAATGTTTAACCCTAGTCGCCGCCCCAGCCCTCTGCTACCTTCCCTCTGTTTAGAAAAGTAAAAATCTCTATCAATTAAATCAAGAAACACAATCTCTCAGTCATCCTTACATCCCTCTCTTTCTTTCCCCTACTTCCCAGTTTTCTTCTCATGGAGTACTTTCTCTTTAGAGCCACCACAGATGAGCAACCATCCTCATGATGACTAAACTTCATATCCTAAGAGATTCCCTCAATCTTTCAACTAGGAAATTTAGTATAGTCCCAGGTCCTCTCATCGAAAAACCAACCTGATCATAAGCCAAAGCAGATGCTTCTACACTGTCAAACGTGCCTGGCCATACCCTTATCCCATTCCCTGTGGAATCTCATATCTCATAACACCCCTGTAGGACTTTTCCTTGTCAGGTTTTTTTTGGCAACTGAACTAAGACCCTTGCGAATTTGCCCCATTATAGATTGTTGCTCTTGAAGTCTCTTGAGTGGCCTCCAAGATTAGTTGAAAAAGAAGCATTTTATCGGAGTCATTGTCATTGAAAGGGAGACAAAAAATAATTTCGGTTCTCTATTTTTTACCTGATTTTGACTAGGTTTGTTACAAGTTGATAAAGTCACAGGTCAACCATGTTCTTTGTCTGGGGCTGGACTGGTTTTCAAAAACCCGTCTGTGATTGGAGCCACTCAAGGAATGATAACAGGGTGGTTGGGCAAAACTCCGGCAGCAGGGGAGGAGCCTTCCGAATAGAAGTCTAAATTGATCAAACTTTCATCTATCCTATCACTCCTCATTGCCAATTTCTTTCCAATGGGTATAGCATCCGGAACCATTCCCTAGCACACCATGATGCTTCTGAGCAAGAAGCTGCCACTCCTGAAGAATGTTCTCTTGGTTTAGTATGAGAAAGCTGTGCGCAAATATCAGGTGTCACGGACAGATATTAGACCATGAAATAGAAATTCGAGTTTCTAAGACTTCAAAAATTGATGGATCTTCATGCAAAAGTTTAGCCCCTTGAGTTCTAAGTTTATAAGCCGAGGAGGGAAAAAATGCTTATAATTAAGTAGCGAATCAAGGATACAATGTTAAATATTATATATCACACATTTCTGGAGACTGGAATAATCAAGGAAGTTGTTGTAAATTACTCAAGCCTTTCCCAATCTTGAGTAATTCTTGTTGAAGATGGGATTGATGGTGGCGGACTTGAGCTTCCCAATTCAGAGTCAAAGGTCTCCCATTCAGTTGTCACTGACACAGCGTTGCCGCTATTGCCCAATGGCTTGGAATTTCTTGCCTTCAAGTTGTCTAATATATCATGGAAATTCTGGACACGACGAACCTGTTGAGGGGAGCTATTAGTTGATGCAGCATCATTTAGGACAGATGTAAACCTCAATTGTAAATCTAAAAAAGCTAGTTCATGAGAAATACAAACTTCAATTTATAGGAAGGAGGGGCCAGGACATACAATATAATTTATAAAAGAGAAAACATGTGGTCCAAAGAAGTAGAGATCAAGCATGCATTGATACGTTCTATTACAAGTTGCCTGCTGCAATTAAGACATTACTCACAGCAGAGAATGTGAAAGTTTCATAGACTTTTGGAATTGAACAGAAGACACTGTGAAGTACAAGTTGATTATACACCTCTAAACAAATAACCAAAGAAAAAGTTAGAGTGAGGGATTTTTTAGTAATAAAGGTTGTTTTAGGCCCAGAAACAGTTCTATACATGCTTCCATCCCACAAATCCCTGCACCACAAGGTCCTTTATGTAGTCAGTACGAAGACTTAAAAGCCCTATTTACTTTACTTTACCAGAGCAAGAGTTCGACATTATCGTCTCTAGCACGCTCATCCATAGCCAGCACTACTTTACCAGAGCAAAAGCCCTATTTTGCTTTTCCAGAGCAAGAAAAGAAAGAATAGGTTAGACCCTCCACCCCCCAACAACTACCCTGTTTTTTTTCTAACAGTCTTTGTTTTTTCCCTTTTTTTTTTTTAATGTTCTCTGCCTCTCTCTCTATCTATATACCACCTCTACTTCCACCCTTTGTTTCCTCAAATCAAATAATGACAAATGGAAACATATTGAACAAGAAAAGAAATGATCTGGGTTCATGGTTTTTCTTAAGCATTAAGCTATATATAATTCAATTTTATTGAGCTATTAAAAACTAATTCGGCACTACTAGTTTCTCTTTCTAGCAAGTATGATTTTTTTAACAAATCATTATTTAATCGGACTTTGAGAGTCTTGCACTCGTCTTAAATACTAAATTCTTTAAAATCATTACGTTTGCTACTGATTTCTTTAAACAGTCTTTGTTTTCTTTACTAATTTTAATGTTCACAGTACAATTTCTATTGATCACAAACAACAGTCATGACAAAATCAAGCTTCTTATTATTAAAATAAATTAATTGGTCGAGAAAGAAAACTCGACCTTTATGAGACCTATGTATTCCAAATCCTACATCATAATCATGACTTACATGAATTTTGAAGTTAATTTCGCATCTAATTTTATGTATGAACATTTCATGCACATCTATCCTCACGTAAAATCACAAAATCTACAATTGGAGTTTACAAACTGAGATTATAGACCTTCAGGTGATCCCACATAAAAATGAGTTTCGAACAACATTGAATCTCGTGTTTATCAAACTGAAAATCTTATATCTTCAAAATAGCATGCACATGCTACACTCAGGGGCACTTTTTAGTTAAAACTCAAACGAAGCACAATTCATCTATTCGACAAGCAGATATAGAGAAAATCAAATTCAACAACACAAAGCACAAAGCACAAACCTCAGCCTTCCGCTGCATCCGTGCTTCCCCTTCCGCCTCAATAGCATCCAATTTCAGCAACTGCCTCATGAGAAACTCCGAAAAAACAACAAATTCTTTCTCCGAAACCTGAGTCCCGCCACTCACAACGACTTCCAAAGCACCCACCTAAAAATCCAAAACACTCAAAAATCACCACACCAATTAACAATAACAATAAGAAATCACAGCATATACAAAACTAACAATAACCCACTCTTTCCGCAAGCTTATCAATCTCCTTCCTCGTTTCGTCAATAGCTCGAAGGGCCTTCAACATTTCCTTATCATTTCCCTTCACCTCCTCCACATTTTCCTGCATCGCCGCCTTTGATGTGTCCTCACCTTCCTTCATCTCCTTCCTCACCACGTCCTCCAAAACCAAAATCTTGGAGTCATCCCTCACGCCTGCCTCCTGCAAATTCTCTCCGTCCTCCTTTTCCTTTCCTCTGAACAAAATCCTCTGCCTTTCCGATTCCAGACCAGTTTGCTGTTCGATTACCTTCTTAACATGCCCTAATTAAAAGGCAATGAATTTAATCATCACTCCAAAAAATTCTAAAGTAAAGCATTTTAATGGAGAAAATAAATATTAATAAAAACAAAATAGGAGAAATTACCGAAAGTGCAATGTGCAGGGACATGGAGTTCGTGGTGGGAGGGACCGTGAGAGACGTTGATTTTGATCAAGTTATGATCAACCTGTCTCACTCCATGATTAATTTCTTCATTCTTTGAACTCATTGAGTTAATTATAATAAATTAATTAAGCAGGAAGGGAAGGAGGCCTCTCTTTTTCTCTCTCAATTTTGGGGAAAGAGAAACGGTTGGTCGGTTTCAATGGATATACACTCCGTCCGAAGAGATTTTTTTGAATATAAATAAATAAATGTTTATAAATTTAAGATATATATTTAGTACATGTACTTTTTCTTTTTTCAGATAAGTACCTACTCCACCTTATTTTAGCACCCAAAATATTGGGTATGCAGGCTATTTGGATGAGTTTTCTTATAAAAAAAATAAAATTATAAATCAAAAAGTATGTGCAGAGACCTAATTAAATAAATTGATAATTATCTATTTAAATAAATAAGAACAAAGAAAGTTGTTAATAATAACTAAAGGAGAAATTGAAAAAATTCAGAGATGAATGTAGATCAAGAAATTTAATCACATGCAATAAGATATTTATTTGGTTATGTTTGCTAAACTTGTTTATTTAAATAAACAAAGATTAAAAAAAAAAAAAAAAAACAGAAACAGAAACAGAAACACTGCTAAAACCGATCAAATAAGTCCATCCTCTAAAAATTCATGCAAGGCTGCATATATTGGGAATATTATTTAATACTAAATATTTTTATTTTTGAGAAATAAAGCACATTTGTATAAAACAAAAAAAAATATTGTATAGATGAATTAGAATAATATCTTCAAAAATAAAATAATTTTAAAAAGATTATATTCAAAACATACCTGCAAAACATGTAGCCTATATCATGAGATTAAGATAAACTCATTGAAATGTTTTTGAAGATAATCACAAAATCAACCCTTAAAAACAAGTCTAATGTAAAATGATAATACCGTAAAATAAAAAAGAGGAAGATAGAAGAAAAAAACCAACAACATTAACTTTTTAAACTCGTAATCCGGTTTAATAGATCAAAAGCACTACAAATAAAGAAAAATATAAAGTTCAAGTCCTAACAAGTCAAATGTCAAAGGGTGAAACTGAAAAGAAAAAAAAACTGATAAAAGAAAAAAAAAATGAAGGTTAAATTAGAAAAAATAAAACAGCATCAACTTTGATTGAATGATGAAATTCAAAACCATTAAAACTTTAAAAAAAATCAATGAGAAAATTAAAAATCAAAATAATAAAAACTAAAATAAAAACAAAACATTTGAGAAATTATAATTGAATGACAAATTGAAAACAAACAAAAATTTTATAAAAATTATAAGAACGAATATAACTTTTTTTTCTACCATGGTAAGGAAGTATTTTTACCCTTTTAAAATTTTTGAAAAGAAAAAAAAAAAACTGTCAATAGTTCTAAATCTTGTTGAATTTGAGGTAAAATTGTATTTTTATTGTAAAATAATCTTTTAATAACTAATGAGCCTCCAGATAAAATCAAACTATATTTACACAGGTTTATATTACTTCTATCGAAGAGCAAAATGACAATTTCATCATAGTAATCCACAATAAACTAAGTTTAATACAATAATGAGATTATCATGCCATATATTTCATGTTAGATAGAGTTTGTAATTGTCCTCCAATGAATTTGTCAATTGATTTCGAAATTGCTTCACTCCAATTTCAATTTTTGAATCCATCGGTGAAATATCAAACTTCAAACATATTATTTCAAGTGAAAAAAATGATGTGTTACGTGGCCTTTTGCTTTATGCAAGAGTGAGAGGAAATTTGAAATAATAATAATTTATTTTTTAAAATATTGTTTTATAAAAAGAAAATGGAGAATGACGGAAATCTAGGAAGTGACGACAAAAATATGACGGGTTTTCTAGCATCCATGAATTCTTGCAAGCATGATTATAAATCACGGATAAAATGATCTGAAATCTCAGCCCCCCTAGATCTTCGGCCTGAGAAATGTTTCCAAAATCTATCAGCTCAAAATTGACTCCATTTAACATGATTTAATCCACTCACTTTATCTCTATCAAAATTCAGTTTAATTTTTTCTTAATTTTTTTTTCAAAACAATAATTCTTTAATTTTTAAGAAAAAAAAATAACTAGTGGCCAAGCTTTGAAGTGGACAAAATTTAATAACTTTCCGGCGTGACATTATTGGAAAATAAAAAAACAAGTGGGAGAAAAAAAAAAGCCATGCGTTAATACAATCATGAAATTCGAAGAGACTAGTCAATAAAAATAGGCATTCGTAAGCAAAACCTTATTCTCCCATAGTATACTTTAACAACATGGAATAAGAAATATGATCAAAGAAAAGCTCAAAATGAGAAGCTGCTTCAGAGGCAAACCAGGTTCACTGCTGTAAAACTGCAGCAGAAGGCTTTTTTAACGTCTCCTGTGCCTTTCATCCCTTTCACTACTCCTTTGTCGCTTCCTGTGCCTATCATCCTTCTCACTGCTCCTGTATCGCTTCCTGTGACTTTCATCCTTCTCACTGCTCCTGTGTCGCTTCTTGCGCCTTTCATCCTCATCAGAACTTGGTGAATCTGACTCTGATTCAGAACTGCTGGAATCTGAGTCGGATGAACCGGAACTTTCAGATTCATCATCTGATCCAGATTCTGATTCTACCGGTTGTTCTTGTTGTTCCATGATCATCCGTGGCATATTCTTCAGGTACTCTCGCAAATTTTCTGTTATGCCACCAAGCCCAATTGATGTGAAGAAGTTGATGGCAAACCTAGTGTTCTTGGGGTTATCTTTGGGGAAAATCGAATCAAATGAGTCCCGCATGATCGGATCTGTGAGGCGCTCATTCAGTGTTCGGATACCAAGATGCTCTGACAATTCCTGCACCAGACATGAAAGCACTGAAATCAATAACTTAATCAAAAGGAAATGTTCCGTACATACACCATAATGTTGAATTAAAGAAAATTTCCTTTGGTCTTCATTCCTCTGTTAAATGCTTTCTGAACAAAAAAATAACTCGCAAGGTAGAACATTTGTATTGCCAACAGGCATTTCCTCGATGGTTGGTTGTATCACCAAGGGTCATCAGTTATTTGAAGGCAGTTCACAGAAAACATGGTTAATGATCAAATTTATGCAGCAGCTTATGAGTAGCTAACATTTAACATTATGCAAACGAACAAACCACATTGTCCCATCTTGTAGATGGAAACCCAGATGCAAAGTATTGCAAAACTTAAACCTAGGAAAACAGAAACAGCTAAGAATGATATAAAAGTTGGTCTCTCTAATTACCTGGAAGAGAATCTTGATAAAAATACGGGAAGAAGAAGTCGTGTCCTCCTCAGTCAATCGTATGTAGGCTAAAACATGCCAAGGCAACGCATCAGTTCCAAGTAAATGGGCAAAAAACTTGGCCACATTGCGCAGCTTATTTGTTTCAAGACGATGAATCATCGAGTACTGTTGAACAAAGGACTTCTCAAAATTTTCTTGGTGCACTTTGTTGATCATACAGAACCGCTGCCCCAAAAGACCGTAGTAACGAAGATATGTCCTCTCTTGACTGCAGCATTCCAAGAGCATAATGCACAGCTCCATCTACACAAGCCAAATGAAGAAAATGGCTAAAGTAAAAAAAAATCCAGCACAATAGAACTAACAAGTTTATGTTTCTCCACAAGAAACAAAAATCTAAGACCTTAAGTCTTAAGTGTGGCTAGAATTTATATCTTTCTATTACCAAGGTAAAAGTGCATGAGACAGATCTCAGAAGTGGATGATGGAGTGATAAGCGACTTGTTTCAGCCAAATTATGAATAGTCAAAGACTGCTTTGTTGATTTTACACGGATTATAATTAACAACAATGAAACTCAGAGACTTGGAGATAAATAATAAAAAATATAAAGCAAAAGCTTAATCAGGAAATCTAGCACACAACAAACTTTAAGACAGAAAATCAATCAACTGGCCAGCATAATACAATGCATTAAGCTAGTAATACACAAATAGTGCCCATGCAACCAGGAAAAAAATAATTGTATCCTACTAATTTACCCATAGAGAATCACAAAACTCAGCTTCAGCAACAGCAAATTGTAGCACCAGTACAGTAACTTGAAAATGCTGTTCTAGAAAACTATTGGATCCACCATATATATAACAACTCCCAGGATTATTGTACTAAGGGGACCAAATCACAAACATTGACAGTTACCAAAATAGTTCAAAGTTCGTGGAAAGCCAGAAACACAAGGAAATGAATTACAAATATGCCATTGATGCAGAGTTTTTTATGGCTCACCTCTTGTCCTGGCTCTAGTTTAATTTTTAGTAGTTTGTGGCCAGCCTCCTCAAAATCTACACTGGACATGATTGTCAGATAGATTGTTCTCCGGAGGTTTATAAGGTTTGTTTCTGTCTGATCATTTATTCGCATCTGCTCTTCATCTTCATCTTCTTCCTCTGATTCATCTCCATCATCATCATCCTCCTCATCACCAGAAGCTGCATCAGAACCATCTTCATCCTCAGACTCCTCACCAAGAATGCTTTTCTTCAATTCTTCATAGCGCTTCTCATTCTCCAAGAAATTAGGATCTGGTTTGAAGACATCTGAAGAACAAAATAAAAGGATTCACAACCAAATATACAAGAATACATAATCAATCAATATGTGAAAGACAGCACAGTGTCCTGGCCATACCAAGGGTGATCTCTGCAACTATGTCCTCTGAAAGAGATATCTCATGAGTTAACTGGTCTTCCTGGTCTACAAGGTCCAGTTCTGGACGAACAGCAGGGTACCCCTGCAAATGAAATTCACCGAAAGGTACTTCAGCCCAAACTTGCCTTATTGAACAATGAACATATATTCTGGTGAATAATATATCACATAAAAATATGACACAAGAATGCACCTGAAATTTGGCTTTTCTTGTAGCAAAAAGGCCTTCAATTAAAAATTGAACCCTCTTGTCTATCTCTCCTTCATGAAGAATTCCACGAAATCGCTCAAAAGCTCCTGTAAAATGACAACACCATAAATAAAAGACCATAAAAGAGATAATGGAATGTCATACAATCAGATGCATTTCGTGCCAAAAAAAAAAATGTTTCAAGCAAACCACTGATGCCAAAGCCATCAAACACTAAGAATCAAAATTTCAAGGCATTGAATGCCCATCGCAAAATAAGCCACTATAGCTCCTAATCATATGTTTTCTTAAATAGAACAGCAAACTTCAACACAAGTAATTTTCAGCTGAAAGAAACCTTGCACTATTATCCAATTTATCACCAGCCCAATTCACATGTCATTGGTAAAGCTACTGGCCACTATGAATGTGGAATTGCCATAGGTTGGTATGTTCACGCTGTTATCTAACCAAGGTCAGTGTAAAATGAAAACAATCTATTGTTCTAAGATTACAGATGTTATAGTTGTGCCAGAAACCTTAGGTATGACTAAGATATCTAAGGGAGAAGGGAAGATTCCTTCAAAAATGTTCATTCTGTAAAGACGGAGAGAATCAGTTTTAAACATATTGATATCTTGTATGTGTCTAAAAAGAGTTATATTAGGAAAGGAGGTTCATGGAAGCTATAGAAATGATAAGCATGATGTCCCCTTCATATAACTATACATTTTGCAACCTAAGAATAAATGGAACATCATTCCAAATACAGTGAAAATATTATTAAAATCCTCTGATGGGTTGGTGAATGAAACAAACCAATGTCAATTTCAGACAGGAATCCCTGAGTTCCACTAACATATTAGCTACAGGGTAACCTAATTACAAATATAATCACAAGATGAAGACTAAAAAATCCTAAGAAGAGAGCTATATAGTCCCTCTTCAAATAAGCATATTAAAAGAATTCAGCACAAATGCATATATAAGCAGAGCAGTATTTTTACCATCCAAGCCTTTTGGCGACACATCCTGAAGCATTGATCCACATTCTGTGACAAACCCCACAGCCACCTCAACACTGTCGTCAGTGGGATTTTCCAGCAAAACAGCAAGGAGTTCTAGAGCAATAATCTCATGAGCTACTTGCTGGTTTACAAGATGTGCTATAAATTTAACAGCAGCTAGCAACTGAGGCTGTAAATATAATAAACAGGTGACGACAATCAAAAGCAACACAGAGTATTAAAAAATGTTCACAAAATCAAAAAAACCTCCCAGTGAAGTGAGTATGTGCAGACACATACCTTGTCATTCCGTTTGAAGGCTCTCTTTAGCTGCAGAACTATCCTTCTCAGCAGAAGATCACCCACCTCAGGGAACTTGGTGTTGACAACAGCAACCAGCGCAGCAAAAACATCAGTGAATCTTGAAGATGCCATCTGTGACTTCATACATGACCGGCAAAAAAGTCCCCTTCCCCGTATCAAGTTCTCGGAAAACAGTTCTGGGATGATATTCTTTATATTAGCAGCATTAACCTTGTTCACAAGTCCATTAATACTCTTACGAAGTGCATCCCAAGTCAGCCTTTGGTACTCCGTACTACTTTTGTCTTCAACCTCTTTCATCATCCTAGCCAACCTAAAAGGAGGGATATAAACCCCTCCGGTCTTACCCAACATTGAAGCATCAACACCCCCATTGCCTTCTTGCACTGCCATTTCTCTCCTAGGTTTCGACTCTTCAGCAGTCCTGCTACGACCCTCCTCATTATCCTTCAAACTCTCTGCTTCTTTTCCCCTCTTATTCATCTCCTTACCTCTCCCGTTCCTTCTATCACCACCATCATCATAATCTCTATCTCTACGCCTCCTATCCATATTCCTATCTTGCTCCGATTTTGTTCTCACCCCACTATCATCCTCATCATCTAAAGCCCGATGCCTTTCATGCCTGTCTCTACTTCTATAGCTATCCTCAATTTCTCTCCTTCTATGCCCATTCTCAAACCGATCATTTCTCTCTCTTTCTCTCCTCTCCCTCTTCTTCCTCCTATCATCCTCTTCATCAGAACTCCTACTAACCTTGTCTTTTTCCTTTTCCTTTTCCTTCTCCCTCTCCCGACTCTCTCGCCGCCCCTCATGACTTCTATTTTTCTCCACCAGCTCTCCTTCTTCCTCAGAACTCTCCCTAACTTCCTTCCTCTCTCGACTAAATGTCTCCTCGTCTCTAGCCCTTTCGCTAAGCTTAGTCCTTTCATCGTGCTTATATTGCTTTTTCTCTATAGATTCATCACTTGCATCCCTAACGCGACGCCTACTACGTTCGTCGCGCTTATCCTGTCTCTTATTATCTAATGATTCATCACTCTCATCTCCACGGCTGCCCCGAATACGACGACTGTCTGATTTCGAATCTCTTTTACTATCACGACGACGACGTCTGTCTCTCTCTTCATCACTAGATTCACGGCTGCTGCTGCTGTATCTTCTCGGCATAATTGAAATTCAAACCCTAATTGAATCTTAAAACTACACTAATCCCTTTATAAATTAGTAAAAAACTAAAGCTGTTGATATCAACTTACTTTAGCGTACCTTAGATCACAAGTTGCGGAGAGAGTGAGATGGTGGTGAGATGTGAAGGAGATCGACGACAAGAGAGATGGCTGTATTTTTTTTGAAAATAAGAGAGAGAGAGAGCGGTATGGTATTTTTATTGAGATGTCCAAACAAACCCTTGGTGGCATTGGTTGTGGCATTCCTCATGAAATCATCCCTACTAGACGATTGGGTGCCCTACGATGAGAGCGAATTTTCTTAAACTTGAAAAAAATATGTAAGTGGTTATTTAAAAAAAAAAAAAAAAACATTACTAATAAGCTAAATTAAATCGTGATTTCATTATAGCAGTAAACATAAATTACTGTGAATTATAATAGTGAAATTATATTTTATCTCTAAATGCATAATAATTTTAGCCTTGGACTTAGATTTTTTTTGTATTTATTTGCACAATAAAATAATCATAATATCCTCCAATAAGATAAAAACCAAGAGTTTTCGTCAGGGGTGTCACAATAATTTCATATTTTCAATGCACCGTAAAATGACTCTCTTACCCTACAATAAGATAAAATGCAAGATTTGCCTGTAGGGGTATTTCGAGCATTTCATATTTTCAAAAATGTATAAATACAGATATGACCCCATAAAAGACAAAATTCAAGAGTTGGATTTAGGGATGTTTAGATAATTTACCAATTTTTTATTATGATTTTCTGTCGAATACTGTTGATCTTCAAGTCAAATGATTTTTTTCAGCTAATATTTTTTTTATCATTTATTTTATTTTCTTGTTTTCTTTTTGTTAAAGTTTTTAGGTTTTTTTTTATTCTTTGATGTAATTTTGTTTTTTCCATTATTTATGCAAAAATAATAATAGTTTTATTTTACTTTTCTTGTTTCCTCTTTTGTTAAAGTTTTTGAGTGTTTTATTACTCGGGTAATTTAATAATTTTTATTATTTAGTAGTAATTGTAATGATAATTTTAGGTGTTGTAATTATAAAAATAATAGCAATTGTACTTTATTATAATATTTTCGGAGCTGAATCGTATCTCTTTTGTGCCCAAAAATCAGAGAAAATACAAATTCAAGGTAAAAATTAAGTCAAAAATCATAATTATATTTTTTATAGGCCAATTTGATTTAATCATGGGCTAATTCAAAATATTATTATGTTTGAGAATTAATTTAGGGTCCAATTGAAGAATTTAATTAAGTGCAAGGACTTAATTATGCTTTAAATTGATCAAATTAATTTTATTAAGGGCTTAACTAACAAAAAAATCAAATTCTTGAATTTAATTCGGGCTCAATTGAGAAGATTGGAATTTTTGGAGACCCAATTGAATTTTTCTAAGCTAATTGTGCAAAATTAAGGGTCAAATTGAAGTTTAATTGTCAATTGAGAGTCAAATTGCGTTCATCAGAAGTAAGGGACCAAAATGAAAAAGGCGCGCAAAGTTAAGGCTAATGTTGAAATTCAGACAGGGGCACAATTGCATAAAATTATAAATTTAAATCCAATTGGGGGGTGCAATTAGAACAATTACAAAGTAAAGGACCAAAATGCACTTCCACCTTTCCTTATCCACTGCACAGCCGCTGCCTTTTCCACCTTTACTGCACTGCCCACCGACCAGCCACCACGCCTGCCGACAGCCCAGCGCCGACCAGCAGCCACCACGCCGCCTGCAGGCCACCACGTCACCGACCAGCTAGCCACCGTAGCAGGCTGGGTTCTGCTATAAAAGGCAGCCATGAACGCTGCATGAAGGAGGGAGAGTTACGTGACAGAGGAGAAAGAAAAAACAAGAAAAATGAAGAAAAAACAAACAAAAAAGGGGGAAGAGAGAGAGCTTCGTCTTCCTCGTCTCCGGCGACAGACCAGTTTCGACTCCAGCGAAAGCAACAGACCAACCATCTTCCCTGTTGAACCCACACAACTAGCAGCCTCACTCTCTCTCGGTTAACAGCCCTCTCTCTCTAAAACCAGCACCGTCGTCCCTCTCTCTCTCCTCGCCAGCTGCCAGCCCCCTTTTTTTTTCCCTCACCACCGTGAGCTTTTCCTCCACGAAACCGACCCAACCGTAAACTCCAGCCAGCTCCAGCAGCAGCGACAGCGTAGGCGACGAACGGCAGCAACGGGCACAGCGCAGGTCAGCCTCTTCCAACACCTCCTTCGGCCACTACAAGCCGTCATTTTCGACGCCACCACCACAGGGAGAACCATCTCGACGTCCTCTACCCGGTGGCAGTGGTAGGTGATCCTTTCACCGTGGTCGGTCGACCACTAAATCACTGTTCACGTGACGGTATTTTGCATTTTATTATTTTTTCTTTTGCCCTTTCGGTTGCCCTCGCCCGGCCCAGCCAAGCTGGCTGGGCCAGGCCCATGTCCAGCGGACTTGGGCCCTTAGCAGGCTCAGCTGGCCAGGCCCGCCCAATTTATTTTTTTATTTTTTTTAAAACAAAAAAAATCTTAAAAAAAAAAACAAAAATATTTTGTTTTCGTGCATACGGCCGAATTCAAAGATTTTTTAAGCATATTCTTCGTAAAAAAATATTGTGCATCTTTCTCATACTTTAAAACAAAAATTGGATATCGTAACCAGTTTATGATTATCCGTTGGAATTTGGCCAAAATATCACAAATAATTATAAATATTTTTGTTTTATCTATTAGGGTGTAAATTTATATTGTAAAGTACATCCATGGATAAAAAAAAGGGTTCTTAACTACGGTGTAAATTTACATTGTAAAGTACACCCGCAGATAAATTTTTTTTACTATGGTGTAAAATTACATTGTATAATACATCCGTATATAAAAAAAATTTACTACGGTGTAAAATTACATTGTAAAGTACATCTGTAGATAAAAAAGGTTTGTAACTGTTGTGTAAAATTACAATGTAAAGTACACCCTCAGACAAAA
This sequence comes from Salix purpurea, assembly GCA_027405865.1. Classification (NCBI taxonomy): domain Eukaryota; kingdom Viridiplantae; phylum Streptophyta; class Magnoliopsida; order Malpighiales; family Salicaceae; genus Salix; species Salix purpurea. The sequence goes on along the minus strand of JAOWLH010000002.1, from coordinate 10,056,843 downwards.
AAAAATGTTTTTTTTTGAAAATGCAGTGCAAAATTTTTAACTTAGAAAAACAATCAAACAACAATGCAACTTGCCTTAGGTAGGGTGCACTGGGGGTGATGCGTCTTCCTCTTACACAACAAGTCCTCTTACCCAAGACTCTCGCAGACCAATAGGTTCCTAGTGATCTTAATACTAGGTGGTGACTCTTAATAATTATAATCATAATTTTTACAACTATAAAACAATCTCTATTTTCACTGCGCGTCGTTGTCTCCCTAAATCCGGGGGGATGGCGGGACGCGAAGTGCGTAAAAAAAATCGTTGTCACGACAGTTGGATTGACACAGTGGACAATGTAGCCACAACAAAATTTGGCAGTAAAGACAGTGTTAACAGAATTCGGCAGCGAAGGCAACATCTACAAATTCGGCAACCCATATTGGGTCATGCAAATCATGGGTACTGACTTGGCATGAACATGTGGGACTTGGATAACAACCTTTTCAAGGTAGCAACATGCACAACAAAACTGATAGTTAGGGAGTGACAGGTGAGACATGCAATGTATTGGGTTGTTGCAATAGTTACAATCATAACTTCATGTGAGAAATGAATGTCTACATCATAGGGGCATGACTGCTGAACATGAGAGCATGGCTGAGAGTCTTTCAAATGACACCAAGATTATGGGATCATGGGACAAAACCACAAGATATGGGAGCATGGGAGAGAAAGTGCCCCACTACTTCCTAAAATATAGGGATGATAATTTATGCTTGTAACTTGTTTTGTACTTATTTATAAATAGGTCAGGGAGCCTGGTATAGAATGTTGAGTAGCATGTAGAGCATGCAGAGTTTTGGGCATAACATACAATCTTTGTGCATAGCATGTCGAGCTTGTGTAACACATGAATTTGTGTATTTTCTTTGTTTACAAGATTAATAAAGGTTGAGAGTTTTCTTGTATATAGTGTATGCTTATTGTGCATCCCTTCATACTTATGTATTTTGCTTGTCTTGCAACAAGGAAAAGTGTTCGGAACCTCTAGGGTAAGGGGGGAACTTTAGTTGTGTGGGCAAAGACGAGTGAAAGATAAGGAAATGTTGAGTCTAGCAAGGGGTTGGGTTGTTGCATAGGGGTTGATTTTGGACAAAAAACAATTAACTATGACATTAGGCATGCAGACCTAGTTGGCTTAGTACCTTGTGCTATAAAAAAAAATCCTAGGTGTTTGAGTCTCAAGTAAGCCCGCAAACCTAGATCATACTTATTTTTTCTTTTTTGAAGGATGGATGACCCTTTATTTTCTTTAAAAAAAAGTAAAGAAAGAAAATAAAAGGGAAATAAAGATGTGTTGATTACTAAGGCAGACAACGCATTGTTTTTTAGATATTAGCCCTAATTTTAGTCAGTATTGAAATGCCCGAAAAACATAGGAAAGTTTTTTAGGTTGAAAATTTACTTCTAAATCTATTTTTAACCCATAACACTTTATAAACACCATAAAACCTTTCTAAATCATATAATAACCCTAAAAACATCCCAAGATCATCTAAAAATAGAAATTAATCACATAAAAATAAATAAATCAACCATGATCTAATTTTTCAAGCAAAATAAAGATTCAAAATCACCATCATTGAACCTCCATCATTGAATGAAACTTAATAGCATAAAAAACAATAAAAATTCTTTCTCTTAGTCATTTTTATCTGTGTTTCTAACACAAGGATTGAAAAATAAATAAATAAACTTTGGGACTCAAATGAAATTATAGTGAATTTGAGATTGGGTATTGTTTTGAGATTTTTTGTGTGATTGCTTAAATTAAAAGAACTTTGAATCTCAAAGTTAGAAATTAAATTTGATGTTAATGATATAAAATCTAGATTTGAACTCTAAATTATTCCTACAATTCCAGACTTATAGTTTCAGAATTGTAATGGAGTCTCTCAAATGTGAAATTAATTTTTTGTGTTCTTTTCACATGCAAAACAAAAGCAAATTTAAACTTTTAAGGTAATAAAACAACTTGAATGTTTTGAATGCAACATTGAAGATCAAAGAACTTACATTAATTGGATAACTTTTCAAATAATTATAAACATGCATGAGAATTCCTTGACAAAAGAATTTGAATTGATTTATTTTTGGTTTTTTCTGTGTTTTTTAGTAATCAAAATTGCAAGTCTATTGTATTATATTGAAAACTGCAAGCCTACTACTTTATAAGTCTATTGATTATCACCTACAAATTATTTGCCTATAAAATATTTGCCTACAAATTATATGCCTATTGATTAGCCTAGAGGGATTACAAGCCTATTGATAAATAAGGTTTGAAGATATTGAAAAATCAGTTTAATTGCAAACACAATTGTTATTATTGATTTTTATTGAATTGTTGTTGTTGTTGTTGTTCTTCTTATTATTATCATTTAAACCTAGATTTATACATGAATTCTTATAGATAATCATTTGTTAACCATCAAATCTTCTCATTATTCCTTATTTTAAGGATGGACGACATAAACTGCTTAACTTAATTATCTTACTTGCTTTATTTAGTTTCTTTTACTAGTTTAGATCTTATAAAACCTCTTGTATAGTCGAGTCCATCTTTTATTTTTTCTATTCCAAACTTCATAACTCCTTTAATCTTTATGTTTAATACACATCCGGTTCAACCTATAATCAAGTTTATTATTCTTTTCTTCTGGCCCAGACTTCATTTTAATATGAAACACTTGCCAATTCTATCTTATTATTAGATACATCTTTTTTATTCTTTAATATAAACTAATTCTATGACTATTATATTGTGTAACATACTTATTTGTTATGTAACTAGTATTTTTTTTTTGTGTGTGTGTTTTACATTTCATGTTCATATCTTTTAGTTTTGTATTTTTAAGATAATTTAAACCTAATCTAATCTATTTAAATTATAAAATGATTCAATTAAAAGAAAGACAATTTAAAAAAAAAATAAAAAATCAATAGCTTCACTGTTTATATAGAACAATAAAGCACTTTATTGCTTCTCATTTTTTACTCAAAAATTAGGGACAAAATAATTGCAATGTGCTTTTATAATTTAGTACCAATATGTATTAAAAACTACAATATTACTTCTTTTTTAAAATAAAATAAGAATATGAGATATGAATCATTAAATAAATATCTTCCAAAATCTATGCATAGAGTAAAATTCACCTATCTTTTAACAGAAGTAAATTCCTAAAGAAGGAAAATGAAAACATTTATTGAATAAGAAATTCCCAAACAGATAAATTTTATATAGTAAGAGTAAAATAATTGGAAATATATGCCTAGTTTAAATTCTATAGTATATGATAAATATTTATTTCTCATAAGAATATATGGAAAACTAAAAAAAAATGATTAGTTTTCCATAATCTCAACACAACCATTTAACAAATTATATATTAAATTAAAAAAAAAAAACAATTACGCCTAAAGAGTCGGGGTTGAACTCACGAGTCTGAAAACCAGGCCCGTATGTACATGGGCTAGATGTGCACAAGCTAGTGTTAGTGGTTTCCATCTCTTCCTCCTCCTCTTTCAGCATCTAGAGATTAAACCTTGATATTAATTAATGAGGTTGAAAACTGAAATAAATGCTCTAAAAATTTAGTGATCCAATTGTGAAATTTATTAAAAATTGTCTTAAAAACAACTAATAATAGCGCAAACACTATATGAATTGAAAAATGGCGAACATGGAAAATGCATTTTGGTTAATATGTGTTTGTGAAGAATTTTTGGGTCTTTAGTTGAAAAAAATAATTTCTATTTTAGTTATTTATCTTTTTATTCTCATTATTTTCTAGCCATTTTCAAAGAGGTAAAATAAATTCACAATCCCTTAAGCTTTTCAAATTGGTAAATCACCCTTTCATTTTAATAAATCATTTAAGACCTTTTGCTTTTAATTGTTGTGATAGGAGAGGTGATCGAAAAATTAGGTTAAGTTTTTTTTATTAAAATAATTATTTTTACAAAACACCTAAGAAGTATCTTTATCATATCTATAAACCAATCTTTAAACTCAAAATACCCCAAAATAAATCCAAAAACACAAAACTAACATAGAAAAAAATTCTCAAAACCCTAATTAATATTTTGAGGCAAGATAAAGATTTTAAACACCTTAATGAATCTTTTTTTATTTAATAAAATACCTCAATGACAACTTTGTCTTTTCTTTTTTGTTTTCTAGTGATTTATTCTCAACCTCAAGTAATGAAAAATAAACTTTTTTACTGGAATTACATTTTAAAAAACTTTGAGGCAGTCACATTTTTTTTTGTGCATGTTTTACATTATGGTTGATTTTTTTTTTTATCTTTCTACTATAATTTAAGACTATCTCACAAAATTAAATCATAATTAATTTAATAAAAAAAATTCATAATGGAATTAAAATAAAAATAAAAAGTTGAGGAGCAACTTTAAACGGTAAAACGACCCCACCTCTCTTAGAATATTCAGCAATCCTTGCTTATATAATTATTGAATCTCCGCTCCGAATTAGATTATCTTGGACAATTACAATTGGTCCTTGTAGATTTTGATAAGTAACAAACTGAACCAAACATAATTTTAATTGTCATGTAGCGCTCGAATTGGAAATCAGAAACGCTCGAGATTGAAATTTAGACCACAGCATTAGCTACTGTGGACTGTGAAACATAATATGCTGGTCCTTACGGGTTAAATAATTCAGCAAAGAAACCTATCTTTCTCTAAGGGTTCCATCCCATATCTCTGCAGAGTAGATCATTGTGCCATCTATGAATCCCATCAATGCAGATTTCCTGTAACATTGCCCACCATATCGCTTCATATATTGTTCCCATTTTCCAGCATCTTTATCCATCTCTTTTATGCTCGGAATCTTGAATGTCCCTACAAGAACATCTTCTCTCTGAGGCGTACAGGTTTGAAGCGGTTTCTGAGAATCCATTTACTGCTTGTTGTGGAATCTGAGGATGAGTGCATCCCTGAAGAGCCATACAATGCGATAAATAAAAGTAGAGAGATTTCATGGAAGCATCGAGTTTATTCTCTGACAATAGAGACAAGGACCCAAACAAGAACCAGAAAAATCCCACCTGTGCTTCCTTAATTCTATACCTCATGATTTCAATTTAGATGGATCTTCCATTTTACTCAATCCATCATTCCCCTTGTCCATCCCTCTTGACAAGCATAGTAGTAGAGCTTCAAGATGAGTCATTTAAGGCCGAGAATTGACCAGAGTTAGAAGTAGAGGGCCAGAAAACACATGCAGAACATCAAAATGGCAATGGATCATTAGACAAGCAAAACACAGATAGAACATTGCAGCTCAAACACGATGTTAAATATTAATGTGAAATGGTATCCAGGAAATAAATCCATAACACTGATTTCACATAAACAGGGTCAAGGGCAGCTCTCGTCTCAAAACATAACAGCAACTGAAATAGTTTGCCACAGACCTTCAGAATGAGGACCGGCCGGGGGATCATATCTTCAGACCCCATATGCGTCTGGTACAATTGGCTTCTTTGTGATGAAACGCTCTAGCTGGAAACTTTAACTTCGAATGATGAATGCACCTTGAGCCTGACTCGATATTCAAATCAGTTAGACAGACACAGGGAAACACAAACGTTATTGTAGCAGTTTTAGGCTTCATGACTAGTGTTTATAGGAAGTTTCAGGTAAGAGAACAGATCAATCTTCATTCTTAGAGATATCATACGGGCACTGATCCATAAAACACCATTTCAGCTGGGCCAGTCATGTACACATGGTTGTCTTCCTCCCTCCACTCAATCTCCAGTGGACCTCCAGGTAGGTCAACCGTGCAATTCTGTTTAACATGAACATTGGCAGCTTGTGTGTGAGAAGAAAAGAAAATTAACTGGTCAGATATCTAATACAAAAATTAAAAAAAAAAATATTTAGCATCCAGCGATAACTCTAGGAAAGCTCTGAGCTTGAAATCAATGAATCTTTTTTGGAAATAGAAGATGTTCGAAGACTTGCTAGATAATCTGAATGCAAGTTTAAACTTCTAAACTGAAACTTACCCTCCCAGCATGTCCCTCAAGAACTGCCGCAACAACTGTTGCACAAGCCCCAGTTCCGCAGGCTAGTGTTGCTCCTACAATCACAGAGCATTATAGTGTTCCAGTAAAATAATCATAAGGGATTAGTGGTTACAAAACAACATGGTGGCAACACGTGATTTGTGAATAGAAACAAAACCCTGGTGATTTATGAATTAGATGCAAAACCAATTGGTAGCAACATGTGATTTATGAACTGGCATATATGAATATATCCATTAATGTCCATGGCAAACTAACCTGCCCCACGCTCCCATACACGCATTTTGAGGTGTGAAGGGGAATAGACTTGCACAAACTCTGCAAATCATGTAAAAAATAGATAAGAACATGACAAAAATAGATTTTAGCAATGAGATCCCACAGAGAATGGTCGGAAGACAGCAGAGAAATACTGATCAACAGATTTATGAAACATTACTGCTTGAGGATGCAGGCATCTCAACAATGCAGGAAAATTCACATGCTCACTCATGCATGCGATGGCAGAGAGCAGTATATACACAGTAATGTGGGTTTGAGATTATCAAAATCCTAAAAGACAGCTTTTGGAAGCAACAAAACTTCTGGTTTTGTTTTTATATTTAATTTCATCTGCAAATACTTTCAAGTTGCAAAATGCAAAATATAAGAATTTAATAGATTAAAAAAAAAAAGAATATCTACCCTGATCATGCCATAGTTACTTAATTTTGCATTTTGCAAAAATTACAGATAACATACTCGGTCATCGAAAAATTTCAAATCAATTGAAATGACCAAAACAATACCATATATATTATATTAAAAAAACAACTAAATGACACCCTAAACCTTCTCTCTCTTAGAGTCACGACTTCTTTCTCTTCATAATCAAAAATCTCTTTCCAAGCTTAAATTGATCACAAAATAAAAAATTGTTGTTTGTAGTCAATTATCTTGGACAATTTATTTTCTTTTGGAAACGAGTTCTCTTCTCCTCACCAACTGCTGGAATCTCTCTCTAGTGTTTTTCATCTGGAACTCAGCAGCAAAAGATATGTCTCTATTGTTTTTTTGAATCAAGACTTTGATAATCGTTGTTAGCAGGTTTAGTTGTTAAATATTCTTATTTCATTAGAATAGAGGTTTTATGACTCAATTTTACCAAAAAACCAACAGCTAAATTTGTAACTGTTGAACCTATGATCCCAAAGCTAAACAACCGTAAAAACTAAATTTTGTTTGTTCAAAACTTTGATATTCAGAATCCCAAATGGGTTTTGTTCAAACCCTAAGAGTTTTGCAACAATGTTAACATTGTTTTCATTGTGAGCTTGTCAACAAGTGGCTTGTCACTTAGTCAATTTGCCTACTCTGTGAAGCTTTTATCAGAGCCGACTCAGTTGTTTTATCTATTACAACAGTGTAAACAAGGAAGGCCCCAGTTTATATTTCTGTAGATTATGTCTGTAAATGAATTAGATTATTGTATTTGAATCACGGATGCTCTTCCAAAGCATTGCTCTGTTTTCTCGAGTTATGAATATTTTTATGAGAGAAAGAACCTTTTTGCAGATATGGAACAAGAAGGTGGATATAATTGCTAGAAGAAAAGAGCCGTCAATAATCATTTTGTTCATAACCCAGCTGCAAATTTCTCAATTTTATCCCCCCCAAGGATTACAAGGGCTGTTGCCATGTGTATTGATTTCCATTTGTTAACTGAATTCTCTAAAGACTTAAATGTCTCCTTGTAGGAAAATTGGGCCAGGAATTCAATAACACCTTAACATTTTTTAACAACCAGAGCCAAAAATGAAATGCTAAATCAATTTCTACATCCTTTTCATTTTTTAAAAAAGAAGAAAAAATGTATACATTGTTTTCAGCATTTCTAGCCAACATTAATGCTTTGCAAAAATTCTACAAATAACTGGCGTGTTACTGAACATAATTCCAGGACATGCAAACATTGACGTGGTGGATTGAAGAATTTATGATAGTTGAATTGAAGAATTATAAGTGTTTTATGGCTAGTGCTTATGTGTGTTTTGATGGATGAAAAATTGAATTTTTGGCAGTGGAATTGGTGGGGAAGAAATGAGTTTATGCTGTGTGTTTTTCATAGAGAAGAAATTTGTACTTTTTAGGAGAAGAAAATGCATGTTGAAATGTGGGTGTTTTTTACTTTTTTTTGCGCCATGTAAAGTGTTAAACTTATCAAGTTCAGGATGTTTATGTAATTTTCGAAACAATGGAGGCAGAAGTTCAGGATGTTTATGTAATTTTCGAAACAATGGAGGCAGAGGGTAAAATTAAGTAAACTTCAGTATGATCAGGTAATTCTCCAAAAAACAAAAACCCTAAAAGTGCAGAACTTTAATCCATTTAAAACACACCAGACAGGAGATCATTAAAAAATCATAAGAGGATACCAATTCAATGAAAGTGCCATGATTTCTATCATTCAAAGGATGTATGAGATCAAAAACTTCAGAGTTCAAATCAATGTCATATCAGGCACTCCTTCCATAAAATTCAAGCAGTAGAAAAAAGGTTTCCAACATAATCAAGCTTTGGAACTTTTATAATTCAAGACATTTCACCACGAGTACTAACCAGTGTTTGTTCGTGCTGGGAACACCTCATGATGTTCAAACTTCGGACCAATTTGAGCCAAATTTAATGCATCAACCTGCAATTCCTGTCATCACAAACAGAGGAAAAAAAACACATCAATAACTAACCAGCAAAGAATACCAGTCATACCTTCCCAGTTATGCCGTAACACTCAAATGCCAAATGTTAACCAAAGTCCATACCTGCCCTCCTTTGATGCCAAAAGTAACACAATGGGGATTCCCCATACTAACACAAGTCACATTCCAGGTGACTCCATCCACAACCAATTCGGACTTAACAACAGCATCATTCTTATTCGCAGCCAATTTCGTCGGCACATCAACTGCTTTAAGCACCGGCTCTCCCATATCAACCTTAACTTTCCCATCTTCTTGAATCTCAGGCACAATCAAACCAGCACCAGTATGCACAGAAAAACTCAGTTTCTTCCCATGTAAATTTTCTAGCTCAGCAATAAACCTTGCAAAACACCGCACCCCATTTCCACACATCTCCGGCTCACTCCCGTCAGAATTAAATATCCTCATTGTATAATCAGTCCCATTAATCCCTGGCAATGCAAAAATCACCCCATCTGCCCCAATCCCAAAATTCCTATCACATAACTTCGCTGCTTGCTCTGGAGTTATCTTGGGTTCGCTAGAGTCCCTATTATCAACCTGACTCAAACAAATCAAGAAGCTTAAGAAATGCATGAAAAAGAAAAGAGAAGTTTCAATCTTTGGTTATGTTGTGGAAAAGGGGATTACCAAAATGAAATCATTGCCGAGGCCGTGGTATTTGACAAAGTGAAGGTACCTGCTGCCTTCTCTTTGATCAAGAAAGGCGGTTTTTGATGAAGTTTTCTCGGTGGCAACAGACTCGATGCTCGTTGAGGAGGAAACTACCAGTGGCCGAAAGTTTGGGTTTTTGTGAGAGTTCAATCGAAGAATTGGGAAAGAAGTGGAGGAGAGGAAGAGTGGGGAATGGCGAGTTAATGGCTTTATAGAGAGGGAAGTGGCGGCGGCGGCTGTAATGGCTTCGGCCATGGCTGCTGTGGTTTTGGAGGTTTTGGGTCGTTGGGGAAAAAAGAGAGAAGAAGCGATCACAATTCTATCTGTGTCTGTCCTTTCAATGTGTTTTTTTATTCTTTGATAGCAGGGGTGGTGAATTTTCTGGTTAATTAATTTTTAAGAAAACCTAAAGTACTTAGAAAAAGAATTTATACACTATGAATTACAATATACTTAATTAGTAGTTCATTTGCCTTTCTTAAAAACGTTTATATATATATATATATATATATATATATATATATATATATATATATATATATATATATATATATATATAAAAAGCATTAATAATGAGGAGTTTTTTTCAATGCTATTAAACCAGTGTAAGAAAACAATTCTTTAAATTATTAAATAAATTTAAATAAAATTTGTATGCTATATTTTTATTTTAAAAAATTAATATTAAATTATAAAATTAAAAATAATTCTAACCAAGTAAATTTTTTAAACTCATAATTTAGGGTATTAAATAAAAAATACCATACATTAGAAAAGCAATGGAATTCAATTTCTATCAAATATAACATTCAATGATAAATTATTACTATTATTATTCTCAATATTATTATTATTATTAGTTATATTATTATCATAATCATTACAATTATCATCATTACTACTATTATTACTAATTATTAGTAGTTTATTACAACTATCATCATTCTTGATAATGTTATCGTCGTGATCATTTTCAATATTATTGTCATGACGATATTGTTTTTAGCACTTCGCACACTGCCATCTCTAGAGAGGGAGATAACGCATGAAAAAGAGGGTTTATAATCGTAAAATTATTTTTATAATTTTTAGGATTCGTCACCTAGTATTAAGATTACTAAGAAATCTAATGGTTCACGAAATCTAGGTAATGGAACTTGTTGTGCAAGGGGGAGACGCATCACCTCAGTGTAGTTTGTATTGTTGTTTGATTGTTTTTCTAAGATAGGTTTTTTATTCATTGGTCTTTTCTAAATCTGGAAGTAAATCTCTCTTTGTAAGGGAGTCTCTACCTCATTGCGTCAAAAACTTAACCGTTCTAAAGTTTGAAAATTTTACATTCACTTGGAAACCCTGTTTTTTACTATCTGTGCATGTACTTTACAATTTAATTTTACACCTCAATAGCTAAAACAAAATAATAGTTATTTGTTTTTTATATTTTGGCCAAATTCCAACGGATAATCGTAAACCGGTTACGATATCCAATTTTCATTTCAAAATGCAATTTTTTTGACATTTTTTGTTTGTTTTTTTAAATGCAATTTTTTATATTATTTTAAAAAAAATATTTAGACTAGGCCTTACCCAACTAAATGGGTTGGCCTAGCCAAATTGGGCCCAACGCTACTAGAATTTGGTTGGACCTTGCCTAGTCAACTAGGTTGAGAACTGGTCCGGCTCGAGAAAAGAAAAGAAACTTGTGCATAGTGAATTAATTCACTCTCCATCGTTCACGAATTACGTGAACAATAACTCCTGTTATGGAAGATGTGGAGGGAGGGGAGTTACCTGGCGGAAGCTATTGGCGTCGAAGGAGGTCCAATTGGTGTTTGGCTGAGCGTTTGAGGCAGAGGGGAGGTTGATGCTAGTTGGATGAAGAAGAAACACCTGCTGCAATGAAGTAGGGGAGAGAGAGGGAGGGAGATGTTGTTGTGTCATCGGAGACTTGTTGCTGCTATTTGAGGTCACGGAGAGAGAAACTACGAGTGTCGAAGAACCAATTGTTAGTGCTTGTTAGGCGCAGCTGCTAAAGCTACTGAGGGATACGGGGGTCGGCTGCTACTGGTCTTTGAAAAATTATGGTTGTTGGTTTCGATTGTGGTGAAGGGAGAGATCGTTGGTGTTGAGGTGAAGGTGATGTTGGTGTTAAGGAAGAGAGTGATTGTCACTGGTTATTGCTCTTCTTCTCTGCTTGTGTTGTTTTTATGCTTATGTGCATGGGGCTTTGGGGCTTTCTGTTTGGGTTTCTCTCCTTTTTTTTCTTCAATTTGTTCCCCCGTGTTTCCCCCCTTTTGCTTTGTACATTCCCTGTTCTTTATAGACGACGAAGGAAGTAACCCTTTGGCTGCTTATTGTGTGCAGCAATGAGTTGCCTCCTTGTCACCTGCAAAAACATGTTTGCATTATTTAGGTGATTGAACAGTGTAGTCATGTGTTGCAATACTTGGGAGAAGGTGAAAATGCACTTTAGTTTCTCAAATTGTAATTGTTCTAATTGCACTTCCAATTGATTTTAAACTTTTTAATTTTTTGCAATTGTATCCCCGCTAAAATTTCAATAGCAACCTTAACTTTATGTGCCTTTTTTACTTTGGTCCTTGGTTTCAGATATATGCATTTTGACCCTCAATTGACCATTAAACTTTCAATTTTCTTCAATTTCACTCCGATTTCATCCATTTAACTTGGTAAAAATCGAATTTGGTCTTCAAAAGTTTTGAACTTCTCAATTAAACCTGGATTAAGATCAAAACATTGATTTTTTTTTATCATTTAAGCCCTTAATAAAATTGATTTAACCAATTCAAAGTATAATTAAGCTCTTGCACTTAATTAAATCCTTCAATTGGACCCTACATTAATTCTTAAACATAATTATACTTTAAAATTAGCCTATTATTAAATCAAATTGTCCAATAAAAATTTAATTATGCATTTCGGCTTAATATTTACGTAGATTTATCCAATAATAAATTATTTTAGCATTGAATTTGCATTTTCCTTTATTTTTTGGCACAATAGAGATTCGATGGGGCTCTCAAATCAGTCCAAAATTTCCACCTTTATTTTTCTAGCAACATTAACCCCTTTTTATTTTATTTTGGTTATTTTATTTTATTTCAGATAGATTTTGAGGAATAACTCATAAATACATTATGACAATTATTATTACCATTATTATTATTATTTTATTATTATCATTATTACCACTATAACAATCACCACTATTATTATATCATATTATTGTTACTATTATTATTGTTGTTGTTGTTATTGTTGTTAATAGTATTATTATCTATATTATTATCATTGTTAAAATTAAAATTATTATTATTATTATTATTATTATTATTATTATTATTATTATTATTATTATTATTATTATTATTATTATTATTATTATCATCATCATCAGCCCTATTGTTATTATTACTATCCATCACTATTATTACTATTACTATAATTATTATTATTATAATTATTTTCATTGCTTCAACTATCATAATCACTACTACTACTACTACTACTACTACTAGTATTATTATTATTTTAATATTATTGTCATAAAACTCTACTACCATCACTACAATTATTATCACAACTCATTTATGGTTTATTCTCTAAATTCATGCAAAACAAAATTAACAGGAATAAAAAAATAAAGAGGAATGGCTTGGTGAAAAAATAAAAAAATCATGTCAAAAATCTTAAACAAAGTCAGGAGCTCGATCGTCCCCCATTGTGTCCAAGACTAAAGAAACAATGTTAACTCAAGATCAAAATAAATTATTATTGCATAAATTTACATAAATATTAAATCCATAAGCATAATTAGATTTTTAATAAGTCAAGTGGATTCATCATGGGCCAAGTTAAAATTTCAATTATGCTTAAGAATTAATGTGGATCCAATTACAAGATTTAATTAGGTACAATGACTTAATTATACTTTAAATGGATAATTCAATTTTACTAGGGACTTAATTGGTAAAAATTAAGTTCGGGAGCTCAATGGATTAATTAAGAATTTTAGAGTATTAAAAGAACAAATTTAATTTTTACCAAGTCAATTAATTGAATCCGGGGGCAAAATTGCTAGAAAATAGAAAATTTAGAGTTAATTAGGGATCAAATTAAAGGAATTTACAGCCAATACCATTTAAAAAAGGCATCAAACTATGGAGATCCAATTTACTTAAATCATAGGTTAAATTAAAGAGAATTAAAAGTGTAATGGTGAATTAGGGGTTAAATTACATAAATCCAAGACTAAGAACAAAAATAAAAAGGCATCAAAATTCATGGCGTGATGTTGAAACTTTGTGAGGGCTAAATTTCACAAAATTCAAAGTTTGAGGTTATTCGGGAGTGTAATTAAAACAAGTGAAAAGATGAAGGATTAAATCAAACTTTAACCGATATCCCTAATTTAAAATCCAAAATGACACCCTTTTGAAGGGAAAAAAGGATCAAATGAGATTGTCTTATTCTTCTTTTGACCTAAAAAGACTACTCCGGTGAATTTTTTTCAAAGGCATTAAATGTTTCATCTTCTTCATCAAATTTGACAAACCACACACCAGCATGATGCTCTAACATTTGACTACACCCCGATATGATCCATTCCAACTGGTTGACACCATCACCATCGTCTCATCGCCTTAAAATGATCAACTCAAATAGCTTTTATCTATCAAATTTAATAGTTCATGATAATAACTTTGAATCAACGATTGAGATTCTTTCAATTCGAATCAAGGGTCAAGATTTGACATTAATAACTACTAGATATCTCTCTTCCATCAATTATAAATAAAGAAAAATGTTATGCCCTGAAAATCAAGAAATTAGAGCTCAAAGTTAGGGGGAAATCATTCAGTTTCCTCATTTTCTTTTCAACCCCTTCTGGCTATACCACCACCTTTTGCCACTCATTGTAACCTTTCCCACGACATTAAAACCACACCTCCATGCTAGGTATATCTCTTCCTTTTTTCTCTTCTTTTTCCTACTCTTTTACTCCCTCCTCACTCACCATTTACATGCATAAACATGGTCACTAGGTTGGGCTTGTGACCATGTGGGGTTAGGCCTGGTCTATCCCAGACGGTTGGATCAAACCTAACCCAAGCCACAAAAAAGATGAGAGAAATCATGTATGTCAAGCCTTCAAACCTAACTTGACTGGCTGGGATCAAACCTAGATGGATGGTCGGTCCCATTCTATATTATATAATAATATTATTATAATATAAAAATTTTGAAAAATAATTAAACGAGCATTTCTATTCTTCCAATATCTTTGTATAATATCAAGTTGTAGACATACACCATATGATACAAAACCAATATTAAACTTCAAAAAATATTCCTAAAAAATCGTAAGGGTCATATTAAAATATTCTTGGTTTTACTACATTCTTTTATAGCAATTTTATTCAATATCAAGTTATAGATTAATAATATACTATACAAACCAAATACAAAAATACAAAAATACTTGATTTAAAAAACAAAAAAAAATGTTTCGTCATATTTTAAAATGCAAAATGGATATCGTAACTAATTTATGATTATCCATTAGGGTTTGCATAAAATATAAAAAATCTTTCAACAATCATTTTATCCATGTTACATGTAAAATATTATGATTTAGCTATAAATTTTAATATTTAAAGGTGTAAAACTTCACTGTAGAGTATAATCTCAGGTATTAAAGATACAAAAAAATAAATGCGATGCTAAAATTTTGACTTTATAATGGTTAAATTTTGATTCAATTAGTAAAAGTGCTCTCACAGAGAGAGACCTACCTTAAACTTTAGAAGAGACAAATGAATAGAAACTCAACCTAGAAAAATAATAATTAAAGAACATTTTAGCTTGCCTTAGGAAGGCGCATTGGGGTTCATGTGTCTTCTCCTTATACAACTAATCTCCTTACCTAGACTGTCATAGACCATTAAGTTTAATAATGATCATAAAACTTGGCGAAAACTATTGAATTTATAATCATAATTTTACGATTATACCTGAAAACTCTTTTTTCACACTTTCAAAAGGTAGATCATCATCTATGGAGTTGTGCATGTCACGACAACTATAATTATTTTTATCATTACTGCTATTATTTTAATTATAATTACCACCACCACAGTAATTATCATTGTCATCACCACCATTACTATCACAATAAACTATTATTACTATCATCACTATTAATAACATTATAATCACTATTAGTAGTACTATTAATAGTATTGTTAATATATTATTATTATTATTATTATTATTATTATTATTATTATGACAAAAAAATCATAAATTAATTTGAATGATAAAATTAAAAACCTTAAAACCTTTGATAAAAAGGCAAAGGAAACAAATAAAGAATCACAAGAAAAAAGACCAAACTCAAATAAATATTATTACTATTGAAAACCGTAAATTTAATTTGAAAGATAAAATTAAAAATTATAAAAACTTTGATTAAAAAAAAGCCAATGAGAAAAAAGAGAGGATGAAATCGAAAAAACAAATAAAATATTTAAGCCATCTAAAAAAAAAGTGGGGACCGAATTCAAGAGATGATAAACTTAAGGAAGATAAAATTGGAAAACATTTCCAACTTGAATTGATTTTTTCAAGTAAAACATGGAGTGAATCTAAAAAGAAAAGAAGTTAAAGGGTTGCTCTTTTTTTTCCATGGGTAGCTCGAAAACCAAGGCATATGAAAGAAAAATAGGAAAGAAAGAAAATCAAATCGACACCAAACCAAACATCATTATCACACACGCACCACCTAGAAAGGAAGAGAACGTCGAGACACATCCAATAACATAGTGAAACAATTTTTTTCCATCAATGTAGGTGGCAAAGTGGTTGATGCATATTATGCACATGTTATTAGCTTTTTGTTTTTTATTATACATGTTAGAGGACAACATCACCCTAGAACCAAATAATTATTGCTAAAAAAACCCATTATGAAATGATGGATTGACCCTTGCAAAGATGATTTGAGAACTTTCCTTTCAAGAGTGATAGAGTCATTGTATTGTCCTTTAAAAAGTGAAAACCAACAATGTCCTAGCCATAGTTAAGTTAAAAATTCTTTTTTCAATACTAAAATAAATTCATTGTACAAAAAGTTTATGAAAGGACAAACAACCCTATAAAAACACTAATATACCCTTACAAACTAATTATAATAGGGTTTTTTTTTTTTTCTCAAAGGAAGGAATGTATCTCCAAAATAAATCATGTCTAGTTTTTTTTTTTTTTTTTTAAATCTTTACTATACAAAATGTAATTACTTTATTGTCTTTTCCAACCAAAAATTCTTGGGCTTGACTTTATGGACATATTATTCATTCCTCATTGTTTTGTTTTCCTGCCATAATATTCATGTGGATCAAGTGGCAATTTGATAATTTAATTAATAAAAATACAATGAAAAAAGGAAAAGTTGTTGGATATAGGTTTATAATGTTTTCTTATTTCTTATTTCTTATTTTTATAGAAAAGAGTACGAGAGAAGAAGAATTGAAGTCCAAACGCGAAGTATGGAATAATTTCCTATTCCTAGAGCCCAAACACTTCTATGATTATTGGGTTTAAAATCACAACTTCTATACTAAAAGTAATCGAAAAAATATTAGGCATTATAATAGCAGTAACCCTCCATTTATATAAAAGTGAGACCTCCCATAATAATTGTTCGTAACTGATCCACTCAACCTACACAAGCTGGATCATTCTTTACCATAAACTGTAACACTAAAATGGACTTGTTAAACTGATGGGCTAACCCAATTCCAAATATTTCAAATTTTTATGTTTTATATTATTATTATTATATAATATTATTATTATTATTATTATTATTATTATTATTATTATTATTATTCGAGTCGCAGTGTAATACACCCTATGAACTACTAATTACTCTAAAATGTTTTTATTTTTTCTTTATTTTTCTATACCTTCAATGTTATAATTATTTTTGTACCGCTATTAGTTATTTTTTTGATAAGAAAACTCACTTATTATAGGTGAACATGATTCTTATCATAATAGATTTCCTCTTATCTCTTTAGTTTAAAACTAGTTTTCTGAGCATGAATTATATTTTAAGAATATTGAATATGATTTGATATTATTTTTAAACCTAACATAGTGCGTTAACCTTGAAACATCTCAATTCAATTCTTAAAACACAAGAATTTAACATTTTAATAAAATATACAGAGTTTAAGTTTTAATTATGTGAAATATAATTTTTTTCAAATGATTTTTTTAAAGTAAAATCATATTTTTTACAGGTTATTAGGGTTATCTTTAAATCTGTCAAGTTGATTACATTACATCAAGAAAACTTTTACATTGTTTAATTTTAAACTTAGACTACATGAGAAGTTTGGTCAGGACATTTATAAATTGTTTTATTGAGTTGAGTTTAATAACAATATCAAATAGTTTAATTTGACTTGAATATTTTTAATGCTATTTCTTTTATTTGAGCTGCAGTGTAATACGACCCTATAAACTAGTAATTACTCTAGAATGTTTTTATTTTTTCTTTATTTTTATATATCTTCCATGTTATAATTGTTTTTATATCGTTGAAAATTGTCTTTTAATAAAAATATCACTTTTATTAGTGAACATGATTTTTGTCATATCCTCAATACTTTGATCTTATCTGTTTCGTTTAAAACTAGTTCTTCAACCAACATTATGGATTAGATTAAAAAATTGTTGAATGTCAAAAATATATTCATGTTAAAATAAACAATTTGGTATTTTTATTAAACCTAACCTGATGGGTCAACCTTGAATGTTTCTAATCTGATTCTTTGTCTAACTCGAGTTTAAAATTAACTCGTATGCAAGTTGTCCCAACATGACCTAATTGACTTGACAAGTTCAAAGATAATTTAAATTACTACTAAAAAAAATACAATTTGGCTTTTACATTAACCTGAACCTCATGGCTTAGCTTGAAAAACTTGCGACTTAGATCAGACACTCCACTTAGTTAGCAACTTTGTTTTTTAAAATTATTTTGTACTTAATGATATGATAACAAAAATAAATGCTCATAAAATTAAGCACCAACTAAGTGTGAGAATATTTATTTAAGACTGATAACCTCATAGATATCAATCCAAAATCAGTTTAAAATTAGTTATTAAAAGATGAGATAGGAAAAGAAAACGAAGGTAAAAAAGGATTCAGTTAAAAAAATAGAAGTTTGATTTTTTTTAAAAAATAAATTAATATTTAACATTCTTATTAAGCCCGACCCACCATGTTAACATTAAAACCTCTTAACCATACTCCTTGCCTAGATAAAAATAAAAAATAATTCACACGAGAGTTGTCTTTACGTGATCCAATTGACTTGAGAGGTCCAAATGCAACCTAAACAACCAATTCAAGAGTGATTTGACTTCATAGAAATTTCAAGATGACATTTTATATATATATATATATATATATATATATATATATATATATTTTTTTTTTTTTTTTTGAGACAAAAATAAATTGGATCAACTTGAGCTTGACAACTTAACTCACTAAATTCGCAACTTGGATTATGAATTCCACTAGGTTTATTTTTTAAAAAAAATTATTTTTATTTAGTAACATGATAATAAAAATAGATATTTGCAAAATTAAGAAGTAACCAAATAATGAGATATTTTTTAAGACATGTTAAACTCAAAGAACACAAACCGAAATAGATTATGATGACTAACTCAAAACCAACAAAATATTAAAGAGTTGTTTTTTTTTTTCTAAATAATTTCTAAATATATATTTTAATTAATGCTCTTTCTTTGTTATTTTTTTTTGTTTCTTATTTACCCTTTTGTAAGTAGCAATTATTTTAATCATATTATGAGTATTTAAGTTCTCAAGAGGTTAGTATGATTCATATATATCTTTTTTATTACAAATTATATAGATTAAATTTGTTTTTCCCAAAAATAATATATTTTTGGATAATATGTCCAACCTTCCATAATATTTTTTTCATTTCCATTTATTTTATGTATAAATTTATTAAATATAATTGGCTAAATTACCTTTATTGTGAGATTAAATATATCAAACTATACGTCTCTCTCAAATTTTTTTTATTTACGGGTAATGATTTGATTTATTTATTTAACTAGAAACATGAATAAATATTAAAAAATCTATATATATATATATATTTTTATTTTGTTAAGAAAAACATTCATCCATGATGGACTTTTTATATATAAAAACATATTAAAAAATCTATATATTTTATTTTGTTAAAAAAACATTCATCCATGATGGAGAGAGCTGTGCGCGTGTGTGTATTTCGTATCGTTTCTGTACTTTTTCAGAATCTGCAACAGCAGTCACCCCTGTGAACATCCACAAGAGTCAAGAAACCAGGCCAGCCTGTTCTGCTTTAGACCTGCACTCACTTGACTGAAACATCGCCTCTCACCAAAAAAAAAAGGAAGAAAAAAAGCACTGAAACATTTGATCAGCATCGTGGGGCCTGCCCTTGAATCTTTACGTCAAATTGTTTCTTTCAAAAGTTTAACTAATCCTGTACTGGGCTGCTGCTTGCCATTTTTATCTTCTTTTGATATGGTTTTGCTGCTAATCACTCCCATCTTTGCTGTTAATTGTTTTCTTTTACGACTCCACTTGTTTAGGAGAGTGGTTGCGGTAATTTTTTAAAGTGCTTTTTTGAGCTGAAATATATCAAAATAATATATTTTTTTTTATTTTTTAAAAATTATTTTTGATATCAGCACATCAAAATGATCTAAAAACACCAAAACATATTCATTTAAAATAATAAAAAAAAATTGATTTTTTTAAAAATAGCGTTTGAAAAGCCGTCCCAATCGGGCACTTCAATGTTCAAATATGCTGCTTATACACTTCACACAAACTTTGTGTCTTTTATATGCCCGCACCATGCTGAATTGTCAACATTGCTGTGGAAATAAGACATCCAAGCATATGTAATATGTATGTCCGAGCATGTATCTCATCTACTAAATAACCAAAATATAGATGATATGTATGTGTCTTCTGTCTCTATCACTTAACCAATGATATGTATGGTCAAAATGTATATGATGTCGCTGATTTATCTTCTAAAACCCCAGGAATCAAACAACCTAGTTATGCTATTATTAAAATTGTAATAATTAAATTAAAAAATTCATCTTATCTCCTTCCTCGATCGTAAATCCGTGGATGAACTCTCCTTTATTTATGCTGCAGTGTCACATACATCAGTGTTTAGACTGATGTGAGAGTTGACGCAAGGGAAAGGTCGCAGCTAGCAGTTGCTATTTCAGCAGAACAAGTAAGAATAACAATGATCGTAAGAACATGTGTAGGGTTCTCTACCCACCTACCCTCGAACGTAAAACCCGGATCCACTCGTGCTTTTGCTGTCTTCTGTCTCTGTCGCAGTTTCTTCTGATTAGCTTTGTTTTCAGCTCTCTTTCTTTAGGACAGCTCAGTTTCACTCTCTGTAACTACCTGAACTATGTCGTGTGAAAAAGCTCTTTAGGGTTCTTGTTTTCCCACAAAAAAAAGAGGTCACGGCGACTGCTTCTCCGTTCAATCCCAACTTGATGGGTTGGATTTATAATATTTAATTATTTTACTATTTTTTTTTATTATTGTCTAGAAGCATGGTTTAAAATTTAATAACGGGTCCGGTCTAATTATTAGTTTATTTTTCACCATTTAGAATGTTTTATACACAGAGATAGAGAGAGACGGGGTTGGCCAAACAGGACCTAAATATAAAACATAGTGTCAAACAAAGCGTAAATATAAAATTAAAGGAAGATAATTATAAGTTTTCTTATTTTTCAAAATATTTTTTATTTGTAAATATTTTAAAATAATATTTTTATTTAAATAGAAAACTATTTATGATATTAACATATTAAAATAATATTGGTCCTATTCTTTTAATTTTTTATTTGTTTTCGATTCCTTTAATTTTTCCGGTTTTTCTAGGAATGTCCCTATTTTTTATTTGTATTTATGTATCTTTGGACTATGAAACTGATAAAAGAGTTGAGATTGAAGAAAGTATTGAGAAACTAAAATAATTCAAATGAATTGGAACTAGTCTAGAGTGACATATAATGTGTATGAAACACTTGTTTAATAAGTTTGAACTTAACTACTTTATGAAAGAATGATAAAATAAGGAAGTGTTAATTGAAACTATGCCACTAGGATATAATCTTGGTCTTTAAAATTTATTGTTTGATATAGTCAATACTTAGTTCAAAAATTAATGAATGAATTTCATGAGAAATCTATAAGATCTCAAGTATTGTTTGACACAGGTAGAAATTATTTTTCAACTATAGTATAAAAAGCAATATGGTTGAAGACAAATGAACATACAATAAAAATAGTTGAAAATATTAACTTTGATATTTATTTACAATATTATACTTATTGCAATTGCTTGTGTTAAAAATCATAAAGATTTTATAATGATAAAATCATAAAAATCATTACTTTTTTTAGGTTCATCCAAGAAAATGACTCATCGTTTTTTTCAGCTCATTCAAGGTAAAAACCTTTCTTTATTGAGCTCAACTAAGAGAAATACTCATATTCCTTTTGGCTTAGCCAAAGAAAGGACTCTATTCTCCCTGCATCAATTAGGTGTATAAAAATCTAAGAACCCGTCATATTTTCATCAATATTAATACATATATCAAAGATATTCTCTCATATATTAAAACATGTTAGGGATATTTTTTCATTAGCATTAATACATATATTATGAATATATTTTTTCTCATTAGTACTATCAGGGCAATTTATATTTTAACTCTCATATGTATTAAAAGGCTTATGGGCTATAAAAAAAAACCATAAATCCTTTAAATAAATGGTTTATAATCTTCATCCTCTACTGTATGTTTATTTCCAAAGTATCTCTCTATAATATTACTGCATCATTTCACATAGAATCACTGACTTAACTATTTAAGAGTCTCTAAATTTACAAAGAGAATGATCAGATTCCAGAACCAATAGATTACTTAAGCATCCAAGATGTAAGCCTTGCCTCTAAGTTGGATTCTTAGGGACATCATCATCATCATCATCATCATCATCATATATATATATATAAAACACTTGCAATAAAGTTTGCTATTTTATTTTAAATGTATAAAAGATAAGTGGCTTGCGCAAACTAAAACATGATTTATAATATGATACTGAAACAACTTCCAAAAAAGGAAAGAGATTTGTTTTTGTAAAGTTCAAGACCTAATAACTTAATGCCAAAGATGAAAAAGCAAAATTCTAAAAAAAATATAATGATGAAGAATAACGGTCGAGTCACCTTGGGTTAACTTGACAAAATGCAAACTCATGGGATTAGGATAAAAAAAATGAATTTTAAAAAAACCTGGTAAAAATGACAAAAGTGCAATAAAAATATAAAAAACTCCAAGCTAACCAAAGTTAACTTTATCAGCTACTCTTGGAATAACCAAACAGAAATAAAAAGGAAAGAATGATAAAGGTCAAAGAAAAAAAAACTAATGTAAAATGATGAAACTAAAAAAAAAGTTATAAGGAAAATCAAGGAAAAGAAATTTAAGTTAACTTGCATTGACTCCACTAACTTATCACTCATGACATAAGATCAAGATATTAAAAAACTAGACTTCCAAAAAAAAAACCTAACAAAAAAACCAAAGTTATATAAAACAACATTGAGAAATAAAATACAAACTTATTTGGGTTAGGTGGACCAAACTGCTCCTGAAATAACAAAACAATAAGAGAAGAGAAAACATGACAAAAATAAAGGTCATATAATTTAATGTAAAATGAAGAAAACAAATCATAAAAAAATAAGTTCACTCAAGTTAACCCAACCAACCAACAATTCATGACATGAGACCAGGATAAAAAAAGAGACTTTCAAACGAAAGATCTAGAAAAAATGATCAAAGTTAAATAAAAAATTGAGTGAAAAATACAAGCTAACTTAAGTTAACTTGACTAACCCACACTTATGATAATCTACTAGAAAAGAAAATGAAAAAAATTACATATCTTAAGGGCCAATGATTTAACACCAAAGAATGAAATTGTAAGAAAAATCAATTTGTTGAAAAAAATGAGGAAAAAAAACTTACTCATCATGATCAACTTAATTAACCTATTACCCAGAATAGGAGATCAGGATAACACAACACAAAAGAATGTAGAGCACATAATGAAGCTATGGGTTTAATAATCAAATATCAAATAATAAATTTGAAAAGAAAATTAATTATCAATAAAGGATTGCCTTGTTGTAAGGCAACCATGAAAAATAAAAAAAATAGAATATTCAACCATAACACAATTTAAAACCAATACAATGTAGACCAAATATGATATAAAATAAAATGAAAGAAAATAATTAAGGGCTAAATTGATAAACCAAAAAAAACTAAAAAAAGGACAAATTGAAAGAATAAGGACCAGGATTGGATAAAAAATCAAAGGAAATTAAATATTGAGTGACAAAATTAAAAAAAAAGATAAATGAAGAAAGAGATAAGAATATAGAAATCTGAAGACCAAAACTAGATTAAGAAAACAAATACAATAAAATCAAAAAATAAAAATAAAAATTTCAAAAGAAAACAATAATCAAGTAAAGTATATATAAAACTATTATTAGTATAAAAAATAAAAGGTAAATAAATGGGTAAATGTAGTGTGCCCGAACTGGTATAATTTATTGACATTTTGTTGATGGGGGGTGCCAATACCATTAGCACCCCAGCAGAGTCAACCTTTTCTTTTTTCTTAAAAGAAAAAAAAGAGGAGAAGAAGAAGAAGTTCCTCTTAGCAGAGGGTGGGATCTCAACGATGCTTTTAAGATGGATGCTTTTGGATCTTAGTATTCGTTTGAAAGAACTTTTCTCGCTCCTAAATTGTCTCGAAAAGAAGAGCCCAGGCTCTTTCTTTTCCTTCGTAAGAAAAAGTAGTCATTGAAGAGAACATGAATAGTTATTTTCTTTCAATGAACAGTGTGTAACCTCAGGAAAAACGGCATCGTTCGTACGTTGCAAACCCTACCAACGACTTCGTCCTTGGAAAATTAAGACCCACCATGCTCCTATGATCCATCCACTTCGATTTCAGACGCAGGACCCCCACTCCCTCTCCTTTTCCCCCACCTCTCTTGACAATCCCAAAGACAATTCTCCCTCTTTCTCTCTCAGTGGCCGACTCATTATGCTGTTGTTTTTGCCAATTTGCTTTCGATTTGTACATGCAAGTACGTGTTTGTGATGTATTTTTCGTTGTATTCTGAACTCATTCTTAAAACTGTGCTGTATGAACGGAGAGAGATTGATTCCAGTTTTGCTAAATATATTCTCACAGAAACACTGAGACAGTATCATTGAGCATATAATTATCAGATGATCTCTATAATTTATGCAATTCTAGACCACCGTAGCTGAGTATCATGGCTGGACCCTGTACCATTGTTGAAGCAAACAAGGTACCAAGAAAAAGGTGAAGCAAATATTTTGCCTTTGCGTGGACTAGGGCCATGGCTGCAGTGTAGAGTGGACGCCCGTATCCTGCGCCAAAGATTAGCTGATTCACATGACGACATCGTCTTTATTTTATTTGAAATGGGTGGAACCACATGTTGCTCCCTCTATAAATATGTTACATTTACAATCGTCCCCCACCAGGTCGAACATAACACCCTGCTACTGCCATAATAAGCTCCAGCTAGCCAGTTCAGAGAGGATTTACTCTTGCAGGTATGGACTACTGTTCCACTACAAACCCTAGCTCATCTGGGTCATCTTCTTTGCCCAAGAATGACAGAGAGAAGAAGAAGAGTGGCAAGAAGAGCAATGGCGGGGTGAAGCTATCGACTGATCCACAGAGTGTGGCTGCACGGGAGAGGAGGCATCGTATAAGTGACAGGTTCAAGATTCTGCAAAGCTTGGTTCCTGGTGGGACTAAAATGGATACAGTTTCCATGTTAGAGGAAGCCATTAACTACGTCAAGTTTTTAAAGACTCAAGTGTTGCTTCACCAAACTTTAATGAACTTGGTGGACGATGAACGATCTCTCGATCACTATCTCCCTGCAGATTCCGCTGCTCACCCGCCGGAGCAACCTTCCTACTTCGATGGCAGCTTTGCACCTGTAGTGCATCCTTCAATTTCAGTCCTACCATGCCCAGATTCTTACCTTCTAGGTGAGAACTACACGCATTTTGATGCGTTTGACATTGATAACTAGCACCTCCTCTTTAGTTTTTCTCTGTGTTTGGCAAGCATTATGCTAGTGGTACCATAAACCTTAATTGTTTGTGCTAATTATAATTAATCCTAAGGTTAAGTTGCTGTATTTGCTGCCCAATTTGATTAGCTTGTCAAAGAAGAGAGGTGCCATTGCTGCCCAGATGAATATTACTACTACTAGTCGTTTGTAGCTTTTCCGGGAGTGCTCACTGCTCGATTCTCTTCCACGATGAACCATCTTTGAAATTATTTTTGAAGTTCAGAACATGCAATAATTAACATTTCGCCAATGATTTGATTACACAATATTATTTGATGAAGGAATACTCTAGGAATTTATTGATTAATTAAGAGAGAAAATCTTAAATTAGTTTCAACTAGGAATCATTCAGGACCATTTTACTGTCATTTCCTGCCGTTGATAATTTTGGGGTTAATTTGTAAGAGATTCGGACCGGAAAAGAGATTCATTTCCTATTTAATATGTATGTAATTAATGCTTATCTGACTCCTCTACAGATACAAGTTCCATAAGAAAATTAAGATATGTATTGTAGTTTTAGTGAGTAATATAAATTATATATTAAAATATTACTTTAAATTGTTTTTTTACAAGATATCATAGTTTTGGTCATAAAAAATCATGAATTTGAATTTCTAATTAAATTTAATCCGTTGCCTAAGATAATATATATGAGTTTCTATAAATATAAATCATATTTAAAACCGTGTATAATTACTGCTTAAGTTTTTTGATTGAATAATAATATGATAGAATTAGGTTGCCTAGACTTTTTTATATTTTTTTTATTCCAACTAAATAGATCATATTTTAATAATTAAGCATGTATATTACATGTGCATTTTTTTAAATGTGAAACAAAGGCATTATTTGACTTAAATTGAAAAAATCAAAAGGAATAGCATAAACACAACAATACAAGTATTTTTATAGTAAAGAACGAGTAAAACAACATATATTCGTTAATAAGTTTTTCATAATGAAAAATTAAAAAAAGTGTCCATTTGTTGAGAATAAATACGATTTTCTCATAAAAAGTACATCAAGATTACAACTATTTTTTTTTATTTAAAACAAACAAATTTATATTTATGATAATGTGATTATATATTATTAATTTTATTCCACTCAAATTAATAATTATCATGAAAAAAATATATTATTAACTAAAACATTTTTATATTAGATTTATAATAAAGCTTAATTTTACAATATTTAGTAAAATATTTATATATACATATATAATAATTTTAATCTTCTATATTATTAAAAAGTGCTTGTATACAAAAGATTTAAAAAAAAAATTATAATTGAATTCAGAGATTGAAATAAGTAAGTTTTATTTTTGCAATTTCTTTCTTACTTTCTTCTTCTTCTCCCCACTCTTTTAATTACAAGTCTTGGTGTTAATTTATAGAGCCATGGCTACTACACTATCAGTAGCTCATTGGCTTGTTCTACAACAAGAATAATTATTGTTATGTGCAGAGCCATGGATTACGGGTAGCCACTCATTACTAACAAAATTAGTTATGCCTGCTAACTGTTTGTGAAAATGTCAGGTGGTGACTCAGCTTGTGACTCATCGATTCTTTTCATTCTAACATGCCCCCTCAAGTTGTGATGTGATGAGTGAGCAACATCTAGCTTGTTTTTGAGTTTATTAAACTGAGAGATGGTGAGAGGTGTGTGAATGGGAGACTGAATCAGAGATAGCTGAGGTAGAAAAACCATGTGCAAAAGGAAATTCAGATTCATTGAAGGTAACACTTTGTGCTATGCATATTCGGCTAGAGGGGTGTAGACACTTGTATCCTTTGTGATTTGGATTGTAGCCTAGGAACACACATTGATTGATCTGAAGTCTAATTTATGTTGATTGTAGGCCCTTAGGTGAGGAAAACAAGTGCATCCAAAAACTTTTAGAAAGTTGAGGTTTGGTTTGATGTTAAGTAGTACCTCAATTGGTGATTTGTGCCCCAGGGTTAGTGTAGAAAGATGGTTGATGAGACAGGTTGAGGTGTTGAAAGCTTCCCACCAATATTAAAGAGGTATTGATGCTTGT
Organism: Salix purpurea; assembly: GCA_027405865.1. Lineage (NCBI taxonomy): Eukaryota > Viridiplantae > Streptophyta > Magnoliopsida > Malpighiales > Salicaceae > Salix > Salix purpurea. Next base: position 10,028,916 of record JAOWLH010000002.1, on the reverse strand, counting down.
GAGAGTAGGGTTAGTCCTATATCAACAATATGTCTGTGTTTTCTTTCAGATTTTCCATTTTATGGGTGAGTGTAGGGACATGGATGTCTGAAATGGATACCTGATTAGGCTAAAATAGGTCAAAGGCTACGGTATTCACCACCCCATTGTGATTGAAGAGCTTTGATTTTGGTTTCAAATTTTCTTTCAACTAGTTTTTGAAATTTAAGGAAGATTTCTTGGACTTTAGATTTTAGTTTTATTGGGAAAATCTAAGTAAAGTTGTTATAATCATCTATAAAATGAATATAGTATCTAAAGCCATCTTTTGAAAGATTTGGAGAGGGACCCATACATCTGAATGCATTAGTTCAAGAGGTTTACGAGTGACAGTAGTTAAGGAATTGTAATGTTTGTGTTTTGATTTTCCTGTATGGCAGGCATCACAAAAGGTTGGACTAGTTGGAAAGGAAAGTTCGTGATTTAACATGGATTTCATTATATTAACATTTGGATGTCCAAGTCTCATATGTCATAGATCAAACTTGGAGACTGGAGAAGATTTAACAAACAAGGATAGAATAGGATCTCAGTAATATGTTGAGGAGATACCTCCATCAATGAAGGAGGAGTCTTACGACGTTGAAGAGGAAAATGAGGTTGATGAAACAAGTGTAGGAGAGGATGATACTGAGACAATGACAGAGTTTCAACAGCTCAGCAAGGTTATGCGAGCTTGGATAGAGTTTACTATAGAGAGAGATAGGAGAAGGGATAAAGATGTACTGTCATCATCTCACACTGTTCAAGGAGTAAATGTGCCCTTGAATGACTTCATGATGTTGGCACCTCCTTCCTTCACCGGGATGAATAGTTCAGAGGATCCTTAAAGATTCCTAGATGATATATGTCGTCGATGTGAAGTTTTGGGATGTACAAACCATCAAGCTGTGAGTTTGGCGCCATTTAGGTTGGAGAGAGATGTGGCAATTTCTTGGTATGAGTCTAGGAAGAAGGCAAGATCAACAGAGGCTCAATGGACATGGAAGGAGTTTAGCACCATGTTTTTAGACAGATTTCTCCCTCAGAGTGTCAGAGATGCTTGATTTTATGAGTTTGAGAGTTTATCTTAGAGGAGCATGATGGTTGATGAATATGATTTGAAGTTCACTCAACTGCCCAGATATGTTGAACATCTTTTACCTACGGAAGAGTGGAGAGTGAAAAGATTCATTAGAGGACTTAAATCCTCTATGTTCATAGTGATGGTGTCCTAGGTGTTTCCATCTTACTCCTCAGCTGTTGATTGCGCTAGGTTGATAAAGGCGCGAGAATTTACGGACATGGGTGCAGGTCAACCAAAGAAAGCTAGAGAAGAGGGTCAGTCTTCTATACATTAGGAGGATCGAGTGCAAGTCCGTTTAGGGGACGGAGTGGTCGTCAGGACTCTTAGGTTCAAAGGAGGTTTAGACCGAGAACTACAGTTAGTGACTCAGGCAATCGGAGTAGTAGTGGTGGTGTTCAGAGTTATGGTCAGAGTTTAGTTGAAACTGCACCTCGTAGCTCATTTGTTCCATCTAGGGACAATTCCTTATGTCAGTATTGTGGAGGAGGTCATACTAGTGCAAAGTGTTATAAAAGGATTTGAGCTTGTTTCAGTTATGGCCAGATAGGCAACAAGGTTAGAGAGTGTCCTAGGAGACAGTTGTCAGCTTCAGGGGCATCTAGTTCAGCTGAAAATCCTATTCAGACACCATCGACGAGCCAATCTATAACTCATGGTGGTAGATGTTTTGGTGGTCATGGTCAGAGAGGCCATGGTGCAGGTGATAGATGTTAGATGCAACAGGATCAGGGACATGCTAGAGTCTTTGCCTTGACTCAGCAAGATGCTCAGACATCCAACACAGTTGTCTCAGGTATTCTTCCTGTTTGCTCTTTTGAAGCAAAAGTTTTATTTGATACCGATGCCACCCATTCATTTGTGTCATTATATTTTTCCATGAGATTAGATAGGCAACCAACTCTATTAGGATCCTTCATTTCAGTTTCTACTCCTCTGGATGAATCAATATTGGTGAAGTATGTGTATCAAAATTATGAGATAGAAATTAGAGGTAAGATCCTTATGGGAGACTTGAATGTTTTAGATATTGTTGATTTTGATGTGATTTTAGGAATGGATTGGTCGTCAAAGCATAGGACTTCAGTAAATTGTTAGGGTAAGGAGGTAGTGTTTGATTTAAGTGGAGAAACAGGGTTAGTGTTTCAAGGAGATAAGATTGTGTCTTCATGAATTATGCTGTCGACTATCTTGAGGAGAATGACACAAAAAGGGGTACAGGGTTACCTAGCATACATAGTGGATGTAGATAAGGAAATTTCCCAATTAGATCAAATCCCTATAGCTAAGGAGTTCATCGATGTATTTTTGGATGAGTTATCTGGATTGCCTCCGCATAGGGATATTGAGTTTTCTATTGATTTGGTTTCGGGTACCAAACCAATATCAATGGTACCATATAGAATGACACCAGTAGAATTGAGAGAACTAAAGGAACAACTACAGGACCTATTAGAATAGAAGTTTATTCGGTTGAGTGTGTCTCCTTGGAGAGCCCCAATATTGTTTGTGAAGAAGAAAAAATGGGTCATTGAGATTATATATAGATTATAGACAATTAAATCGAGTGACAATTCGAAATAGATACCCACTCCCTTGTATAGATGATTTGTTTGATTACAGGGAGCTCAATTCTTTTATAAGATCGATCTTCGATCTGGGCATTATCAGTTGAGGATAAGGTAGTGGAAAGGTCATTCAATTAAAGAAGCAAAATGGGAACTTGAGGACAAGATGCGTGAGGAATATCCTCATCTTTTTGATAATCTCGGTATGTATTCAAACATTTTACTTAGTTTTAAGGATGAAACTTTTATAAGGTGGGGAGATTGTAGGGTTTTGAAAAAAAAATTGAATAGGAAAAGGCATTAATACCCTTGATTGCTTAGGATTAGGTATAAATGAATTAAGAGTATAATAGTAACTTGTAAATATAAATAGAAAAAGAAAGAAGAAAAGTAAATATGAAAAATTTGAGAGAGAAGAGAAACAAAAGAGAGAAGAAAGGAGAAGAATAAGAAGAAGAGAAAAAAGGAAAGGAGAAAGGAAGGAGGAGAAATAAGTTATTAAGGTAATGTGTATGTGTTATTATTTAAAAATATTGTTTATTAGTTAAGCTTTTTGTTTGTATTGGTGATTAGGGTTTATAGATTTTATTTGGGTTTGATTGATGAATGGATTGAGATATTAAGGGTTTAATATGTTGGGAATGGTTTAATAGGCTCAATTGTAGATGATTTTAAAGTTATTTGATGTGTTTGGTGTAAGAAAATGTTGAGAAATGGTGAAAAACCCTTGTTGGAATTCTGGACTGGAGGTTGAAGATGACGAAATTTCATTTTGGTCCCTTTTTTGAAAATTACAGTTGATCCCCGAACTTTGGAAACTTACAGTTTAGTCTGTGAACTTTGGAAAATTACAGTTTGATCCCTAGAGTGAAATTCGAGATTCTGGAAAGAATTGAGGATGAATTATGGACAAAATTCGAGATTTATGAATTTATGAGGAGTTCAATTTACTCATTCAATTTGATAAAATTACAATTTGACCCTGAAAATATAAGAAAATTACAGAATGGTCCATAGGTGAAATATTAGTATTTTAGATTGGTTTGATGGATAATTGAAGCTTATTTGATGAATTATTATCAATTTTATGAATTGTGTATTTTGAATTAGATTTCGGAAGAAACTGTTGTTTTTAGGTTTTGCAAAAAATAGATAGTTTGATTCAAAACACATGGGATTATGAATTAAACTCTTAGATATATTTATTAAAGAGATTTTAATTCTTTTGAGTCATTTTTGAGTATGCCTTCTTTTATATATTTAGATAATCCTGATATTCTGCCCGTGGTACGTTAGTAGAATTTTGTTAGTATTCAACTTTTGAATTTCGATCGTTTTTGAGTAAGGTGAGTGGATAATATTTAATATGAATGAGAAATATTATAAATATTATAAATATTAGATTTTCTAGTATTTGGATTATGTTTCTTAATAATATATACGTTAATTACTATTCTTGTTACGATAAAGCATAATCAATTGTTGAATATATGTTCTTGATATGAGCCAATATCTGCTTGTGAATTGATAGCTTCTGATTTGATTGATTTCATGAGCTAAGCCTTGAGATATTAATGTCTGTTTGATTATGATATATATATACCTACGGTATGCCAGTTAGAATACCCATACTAACAGGGAAATGTTAATATTTGTGCACACCGTATTTGAAACCCTAGTTGGTCGGGGGAGTCACCAACCTGTGTGGATTAGTCATCCCATAGTATGGAACCTCATGCTTATTGCATTATGATTTTCTGACGAGCTTTACCCATTACATTCTTGTTATGACATATTTGAGAAACCTTCTTGTAAGAACTCTGAGCTGATTTGATAATATATTTCTTATTGTTGTATTATCTCGTATGTATATATTAGATGTTATCTACTCATTGAGTTGTTGAACTCATCCCCTCATTATTTATTATGTTCAGACTTGTAGCTTGTTAGCAGATCATTATAGTTGAAATCTCAGAACTTATTATTTGGTTGTAATCGACATTTTGTTTTTATGTCTAGTTAACGCTCCACAATTATAACAAGATGTATTTGAATCTTGTATTAAGACAATATAACTATATTATAAGTTTACTTTGTTATTTATGCTGCGTTGAACTTTGAATATGAATGATAAGTTTGTAAGTTTGGGTTCGCATAGGTGTGGAACCGTGTGGGGGACCATGCTTATGTGTCGGTCACTGAACCAGGAATAGGGTTGTGACACACCATTACCTATGAGTAGTTGATTTTTATCTTTGTATTCTGACTTGTAATGTAGGTTGGAAGGATCTACTGTAATATGGTGTGTTGCTCCATTGTCCAGATACCATGCATTATCTGAAGGAGTGTAACTAGCTGAGGTGTAGTAGGCTTGATGGTTGTCATTGCTGAAAGGTTGTTGACCAGATAAGGGTGTTTAGAGCTCTGAATGTGGCTGGAAGTGTTCTGCCCTTGAAAGGAGATGTCAAAACCATGATAACATTTCAAGGCTATGTGACCAGGTCTGTTGCACAACTGACATAAGGGTCGATTGCCTCTGCTCCATCTTCCTCTGCCACGACTTTGTCCAGGAATGTAGCCTCTACCAAAGGAGTTGGAAGGATTACCATGAAAGCCTTGCAAAGTGAGGGATCTACGAAGTAGTGTGGCAAGATGAGCACTTGGTGTGTGATTATTAGAGTCTAAAGGAACATTGAGTTGCTCAAGTCTCATATCTTGACTTTGAAGCATGTATTGAACTTCTTGGAGGGTGACTTGATCATGACGTGAGGTCAGATTGACCACAATTGAGTCATAGTCATGACCAAGGCCCCCAAGAATATACAATGTAAGTTCCTCATCTGATATTTGTTGTCCTGCAAATGTCTTAAGCAAGTGATTTCATCATTAACATGTAATCATGGATGGATAGACTACCCTTTTTTAGGGATTGAAGCTGGAAATGTAGTTGAAGAGTACGAGCTTTGGAGTGGGTTGTGAAGAGATTTTCAAGGATGAGCCAAACCTCACGAGAGGTGTTGCATCGAACTATATGTCCAAATATTGATTCAGAAATAGCGTTGAGTAGCCGACTCATAATGAATTGATCCATTCGTACCCATATATTGAAACCAGGGTTGATATCACTGGTCATGTTATTTGTGAACTGTGGAGGGCATGGTTTATTGCCTAGAATATAATCCTTAAGATCATGTGCACGGAAGGTTGGAATGACTTGAGATCTCCAAAACGAGTAGTTGGCTCTATTTAATTTGTGTGATTGGATCTAGGCTCTGGAAGATATTGGAGTTGAAGGAGTGGTTGTGGCTGATTGATTTGTAAGTGTGGTGGTGGGTGAGTTTTCATTTTGAGAAGATTTTTCAAGTGAAGCAGCCGTGGACGTCAATCACTAGCTTTGATACCAAATTGAATTCAGAGATTGAAATAAACTTTGTATTTGCAGTAAGTTTTATTTCTGCAATTTCTTTCTTACTTTCTTCTTCTTCTCCTCACTCTCTTAAATACAAGTCTTGATGTGAATTTATAGAGCCATAGCTGCTACACTGTCATTGCTCATTGACTTGTTGTACAACAAGAATAATTCTTGTTATATGCAAAGCCATGGATTATGGGTAGCCACTCATTACTAATAGAATTAGTTATGCCTGCTAACTATTTATGGAAATGTCAGGTGGTGACTCAACTTGTGACTCATCGATTCCTTTCATTCTAACAATTATTCATATTTTTTCTTTATTTGGGAAATAGTGAAAAACCTCCATTGAAAAACTATGAAGAATCTCTAAAATGTGTTTTCCAAACACAATATAAATTCAAGAAACTTAAAAAATAATTTTCTAAATGGAAAAATATTACATTTAAACAGTTAATTTAATTTTTCTTTTTCCGACTCTGGTTTTTTTAATATTGTTTTTAGAATTATTATGTTTCTAAACAAGCCCAATAATTTTGGTGTTTTCTAATTTTCTAAATAGTGAAGAATTAGAAATCACATGTTTTAAATAGCATATTTTTAAATTAAAATTATGTATTCAAAATTAAAAAATTAAACTGATAAGTTTTTTATAAGTAAACGAAATCTTAAGTTTTCATACTTGTTTGAGAGTGTGGTTGAAATTACTTTTAAAAGTATTTTTCATTAAAATATATATTAAAATGATGTTTTTTTATTTTTTTAAAAATATTTTTCACATCAATGCATTAAAATAATCTAAAAACACTAAAGTTTTTTAATTTAAAATAAAAAAATAAAAAAAAAAATAAAAATAAAAATTTCATTGGTTTTAAAAAATATTTTTAAAATATAATACCAAATAAAACTTCCCCACTCCTTTCCGTTTCGAAATGAAAACATTTCGCTACATATCATTTTTTCCTTACTATTTCTTTGTACAAAGCCTTGGCCGTTGGGTTCTCAAGAGAGTCATCGTTTTCTATGGCAAGGTTATGTTTAGCCTTAACGGTATTTTACCAGCGCTTTGTTACGGGATAATTTTTAAAATTTATTTTTATCTAGTATTTTTAAAACTAAAAAATATATTTTTATAAAAGAGTACAATTTATTTAATTTTTTTTATTAAATAATGTTTTTTATACATGTTCTTGCCAAAATATTTTTTATGGATAGCATGCTTTTTTTGAATTAAAAGTAAAGTCAATTTAAATGTTTTTTTTTATAGAAAATTAATAATTGGAAAAAATGCATCTCTTCAATCCAAACAATATTTTTTTAATACATTTTTTAATAAAAATTTTAATAAAAAAGAATTGAAAAATCAATAAAGAAAGACTAGTAATTTTGATAAAACTATGTAACATCTTATAATAGAAAAATAAAAAAAAAATTAAAATTTATTTGACTGAATATCCATTAACAATAATCTAAAACAATGTTACATTTTAGGTTCATATATAATATATTAGATGATCATGAAATTTGGATAACTCAATAGAAATTTTTTTTACAATAAATTATAAAACTCAATTTTCAATTAATCCAACATTGAAGAACAAAAATAAAATAAAAAAATAAAAAAACCTAAATCAACTTGACTTAATAGGCTACACCTTTGACTTGGATCAGGAAAATAGAATAGTCTCATATAGAACAAATTGAAATAAATTATAGAATTTAATTCTCAAACAATAAAAATAGTGAATCATAAAACTGAAAAAAAATCAATAAAAAAAACTCAAATCAACTTGTAAAAATTATAACCGGGTTACGAGATTGAGGTTATTTTGAAAAATATATTGAAATTTAAAAAGAAATAATATTCCTAAAAACTGTACGAGTTGCAAGAAGTGGATAACAATGATTTCTCGTTCTTGTTGCTAATAGCAATACATAGAGGATAAGAAGAGCAGCCTTCCTTGAGCTGTAGACATCCCCAGAATTCAATGTTTTCTGTGTAGAATAGCCAATCAGAACACTGAACTGATCATAGCCGTTCTTGATGTATCGAAAAGAAACTGAGAACAAGAATTTATTTTACAGCAACAGAGTTAAGATCTAACTGCATATATTTCATGCAGCTTCAATTTTAGTGTTTTCATCCATTTCCCCCACAAATTTGTTCCAAAACCCGATCTCCCTCCACACCCTATCCATTTTCTCAATCGGGGTGTTCTTGGTCTCCGGCAACAAATAGTATACAAAGGCAGTCATCACTACAACCCAGCCCCCGAAGAAGAAGAAAATTCCAGACTTGAAGTGGCAAAGCATGGCCAGAAATGTTTGTGCAACGATGAAAGTGAAGAGAAAGCTCACTGCAACCACAATACTTTGCCCTGCTGATCGAATTTCCAGCGGAAAAATCTCACTCGGAACCAACCATCCTAATGGACCCCATGACCAGCTAAACCCAGCTACGTAAATGCAAATCAAAATGAGCACGACATAAGAATACCCTTTGCCTATGCCGCCATGATCGCCTAGCTGAGCTGCCAGTATTCCTCCCACCATTATCTGTGACAAAAACATCTGCACACCACCACATATAAACAATGCTCTTCTGCCAAGTTTGTCGACTAAAAGCATTGATATAAACGTCGATCCAGTACCCACAATCCCAGTCACAACCGAGGACATGAGGGATGCGCTTTCGCCTAGTCCTATTGTCCTGAAAAGTATAGGAGCATAAAATGCAATCACATTGATTCCTGTAACTTGCTGGAAAAATGGTATGGCTATTGCCATTACTAGTTGAGGCCTATACTTCCTTTTCATGATATTCTTAAATGGGTGCTCGACGGTTTTTGAGATTGAGCTAGCTTTGATGAGATCATCAAGTTCTGCCTGAACATCTTCAGTTCCTCGGACCCGTTGTAGCATCAGCTTAGCTCTTTCGGTGTCATCTCTGAGTTGGATGAGGCTGCTTGGTGTTTCTGGGAGGAAAATTGCACCTATTGTAAGGATTGTAGCCGGGACTGCTGCCATAGCTAGGGAGATTCGCCAGCCCCAGCCGCCTTTGATCTTTTCGGTGCCATAGTTTATGAGGTTAGCAGAGAGTGCCCCGATGCCAATACTAAACTGGAACCCATTGTTAATCGCTCCTCTGTATTTTGGTGGTGCCATTTCTGAGAGATAGAGTGGGACTGCCTGCAGAACATGTCGGATATGAAACAAGGCGACCCATTTAATCAATTGAAAGGAATCAGGTAGCTCACCTGGTTAGCAAAACCAACACCAACTCCGAGCAAGACCCGACCAAGAATTAGCATATAAACATTAAATGCTGAACCACCAAGGGCAGCACCGGCAAGGAAGGCAGCACCTCCTAAAAGAATTGACGGCTTGCGTCCGAATTTCCTGGTTATCGATGAGGCAGAGAATGAGGCAAGAAGACCAGCAACATACATTGAGGATGTGAAGGAGGTCAACAATTGGCTATCAAATTTGCAGTAATTGCTAATCTCTGTGTCTTCTTTCATCTTTCTGTACACTTTTGGGAAAAATTTCTCCAGAAATGGTTCCATTGAGGTAACACCACCTTGATAATGTAAACTAGCACCAGTTAATCTCTTAGTAAATCACAATCCAGAAAAAATGAAATACATGGTAACTTGGGTTCTATATATAGTGCCTAAAAACGACCAGAAGAGCAAAAATTACAGGTTGACAATGAAGAAAGATCGTGTTCAGGATTGAAATAGCAGAGAATCACACACCTGAAATTCCAATATCATAGCCGAAAATGACTCCTCCCATGGCGGCCATCATACAGGACAGAACAACAAACCATGTCATCTTGCCATTGTATAGCCCTCCTGGATCACTTGTTATGCTTAATTCCACTGCCATGAGACTGAACTTTTTTTCAAGTTCACTCACAAATCTGTGTTTGAGAGAGAAGGCAATTATTATGGAGGAGGAGATGTTTAAGATGGATAATGATACAGTGCAGTCTTCGTTGACCTGTAGACTTCGACATCATAACCAGCTAAGCAATCTTCACAGAAATTATAATATTGTGACCACTTTGAACTTTATAGGAGCATGTGGGGCATAATATTGGAATTATGTGACAAGGAATCTTGCGAGGTAATACGTTGTTATTAGACTCGAAAGAATCTAGATTACAAGGTCATTAATTCGTTAACCATTATATCATACTTAAACTTTAGTGTTTTTTTTTTTTTTTTTTAAAATAAAAATTGGCGTTAACTCATACAAGTTTGTATTGAATTTGATGAGATGAATTACATTGCTATGATTCTAACAAGGATTTTATTAATTTAATTTTTTTTATCTATCTCGATCAAGTTTCGAGTTTTAAATTTCTGTAGATCATGTGATAAGACCAAACTAAACCGAAAAAGTTTAACAAGTATTATTAGAAATTATCTAGTAAGTGGTCCAGTAGTAAAAGTATGGGCTAAAGGGAGGTTTACTTTCTCTATAGTCTCAGGTTAGAGTTCTGTGGTTATTAATACAATGATCATTGAAGACTTACATGATCGTTAATTTCAAAACTTATGAGATTAGTCAAAGTGCACTCAAATTGACTCGGACATCCATGTTAATAAAAAAAAAAATGATTAGAAGACAAAATTGCTTAATGTGGGACAAGTTTTTGAAAAACATCAAACTTGAATAATTAATGAATAATAGGCAAACAACATTAATTTATATATGGTGTCTCCACGTAGATTTCATAGTCATGTGAACCCTTGTGTATTTTTTCATATGGAAGCTTGTGCATAAAAAAATTTTATATTTTTTTTGGATGATAGGAAATTTTATTTTCTAGAAAGTTTATTTTGTGAATCCAAATGAGCAAGTAAAACTCTGGTTGTTCCAAGTTCTTATAAGGGTTGCACGTCCTAACTCGAACTCGAGACCTGTTGTGCAAATTACTATGTGAACTTATAGTTATTACAAGCAGTAGAACAAAGGCAAGCTTATAGGCAAGAAGGGACTAGTGAAGAAGCATTTGTGCCTGGGTTTAGAGGCAAAACTAAACCAAGGAATCTCTTCAAAGGAAGCTATGATGGAAGAAGAGACATTGGTAAGAACTAGCAGCGGAAGAATTGGCATCCTAACCACAACAATTTCAACTCAAAAGGAAAGGAAAAGAAAAAGAGCTTCCTCCTTGCAAATATTGTCAGAAAACCAACCATCTGGAGGTATGGTGTTGGCTGAAAAACACACAATATTGAAATTGCAAACAATTTAGGCATCTCCAGAAATCTTGCAAGAATCCAGTAGCTGCAAGTTAGGTATATATTGTTGATGCCTCAGAAAAAAAAAAAGAGCAGTTATTCATAGCTATGGTTGAACAAGAATACAACATAACTGAGGTAAGAACTTCTACTTGGCTTATAGATAGTGGATGTACAAATCACATGTCAACAGATTTGAGCATATTTAAAAACTTGGATAAAAACTACATGTTCAAAGTAAAAATTGCTAATGGAGAATATGTTGAAGTAGAAGGCAGGGGAGATATTGAAGTTGGAACTATGGCAGGTACAAGAATTTTGAAGAATGTGTTATTTGTACCCAAAATTAAACAAAATTTAGTAAGTGTAGGACAATTGCTTGAAGAAGATTACTTATTGTCTTTTAACAAAAGCATATATAAAATTAGAGATTATCAAGATAACTTACTACTTTCAAATAGGATGATGAACCGTAGCTTCAATCTTGATTGAAAAGAAGTTTACATGAGCATGAGCACTAATGTCTGCACAGATTCTATAATATGGCATAAAAGAGTGGGACATTACAATTTTGTAACCTTAAAGAGGATGGCTGATTTGAAGATAGCCTTAGGCTTACCAGAAATTCAAGAACATGGTGATGTATGTGAAGGTTGTCTATTGGGAAAACAAACAAAGAGTGCTTTTAACAAAAGTACCTTTAAAAAAACTATAAAACTCCAGTTGATACACATAGATTTGTGTGGTCCAATGCACAATGAATCTTTGAATGGTGCAAGGTACTTTTTATTGTTTGTTGATGACTTTAGCAGATTTTGTTGGGCGTATTTATTGAAGAATAAAAGTGAAGTGTTTGACGAATTTGTGAGGTTCAAAGCTGCAATGGAAAGGGAAACAGGCTGCAAGCTAAAGATGGTGAGGTCTGACAATGGAAGACAATTCATCTCTCAAAAATTTGAAGAGCACTTGACAAAAGAAGAAATCAAACACTAGCTGACAGTCCCCTACACCCCTCAGTAGAATGGGGTCAGTGAAAGAAGAAATCGAATCTTAATGGAGATAGCAAGATGCCTACTCTATGAGAGGAAGTTGCCTCTAAGATTTTGGGCTGAGGCAGTTAACACCTCTGCCTATCTCTTAAACAGAATGGTGACTAAGATTCTAGGGGTAAAACACCTTTTGAATACTGGTATGGTTTTAAACCCAATCTTGAACATCTAAGAGTTTTTGGTAGTCCTTGTTATGTCTTGCAGCCTGATATTAAAAGGAAGAAACTAGATCAAAAGGTTGAGGTAGGGATTTTGATTGGATATAACTCTAAATCCAGTAGTTGCAAGGTTTTTGATTTGAAAACTAACAAAGCTATAATAGCAAGAGATGTAAGGGTTGCAGAGAATAGCATATGGAATTGGGATGCTGCAATGAGTAAAGAACCAAAGGCTGAAATTCAGTATGAAACTGAAATTCCAGAAGATGATGAACTTGACAGCACACCTGTGAGAGGAACAAGGTTGTTGAGTAATCTTTACAGCAAGTTTCATCTTGTTGAAGTAGAGCCTAATGATGTGGAAGATGCCATGAATTCACATGTATGGATGACAACAATGAATGAAGAACTAATGATGATTGAAAAAAATCAAACCTGGAAGTTAGTTGACAAGCCTGCTCATAAGAATGTCATTGGGGGTAAAGTGGATCTTCAAAACCAAGTTAAATGCAGATGGGAGTGTAAACAAGCACAAAGTAAGGCTAGTGGTCAAGGGTTACTCTCAAGAACCAGGTATTGACTATAATGATATATTTGCTCCAGTATCAAGGCTTGAGACTATAAAGTTGTTGTCGATTGTAGCTGCACAAATAGGCTGGCTTATGTGGCAATTGGATGTGAAGTTTGCATTTTTAAATGGTACACTCAATGAAGAAATATACATTGAGCAACTTGAAGGATTTGAAGTAGATGTCACAGCCAACAAAGTGTATCTTCTAGAGAAAGCCTTGTATGGGCTGAAACAAGCTCCTAAAGCTTGGTACAACAGATTGGATGAGTACTTATTGAGCTTGGGGTTCAAAAGGAGCATGAATGAACCTACATTTTATGTAAGGAGGGTTGTTGAACATATATTGATTGTGTCAGTGTATGTTGATGACTTGTTGATTACAGGAAATCAAGAAAAGCTGGTGGAGGAATTTAAGATCAACATGAAGAACAAGTTTGAAATGAATGAACTTGGGTTGCTGTCATACTTTCTTGGCATGGAAATTAATCAAACTAATCAAGGTAGTTTTTTATGTCAAAAGAGCTTCACCATAAAGCTACTGAGTAAGTTTGCAAAGGAAAATTGCAAACCTGTCAGCACACCAATGGTAATAGGACATAAATTGTCAAAGGATGATGGTGTTGCTCAAGCTGATGGGAGAATTTATAGGAGTTTGATTGGAAGTTAGCTTTACTTAACAGCTACATGTCCAGATATAGTGTTCACTATCAATTATATATCAAGGTTCATGCAAAGTCCAAGTCAAATTCATTTTGTTGCTGCAAAGAGGGTCCTGCGATACCTGAAGGGGACACTGGATTTTGGTATGAATTTTGTTAGATCAAATACTACTAATTTGATTGGTTTTTCAGATAGTGATTGGGCAGGAAGTGATGAAGAGATGTCAAGCACTTCAAGATTCTGTTTTTCAATGGGAGGAACTATATTTTGCTGGAATTCAAAGAAGCAGACAATGGTAGCTCATTCCACTGCTGAGGATGAGTACATTGCTGCATATGTGGCATCAAATCATTTAGTTTGGTTGAGGAAAATATTGGGAGAACTAAGCTTCAAACAAGCTAAACCTATAGAGCTATGGTGTGACAACATGGTTGTAATAGCAATATCCAAAAATTCTGTATTTCACAACAGAACCAAGCACATGAAAATAAAATTTCATGCAAATCGGCAGTTTCAACAAGAAGGAGAGCTGAAAATGAAGTACTGTCCTACAAATGAACAACTAGCTGATTTGTTCACTAAATCACTAGCCAAAGAAAGATTTGAAGACCTAAGAGAGAAGGTTGGAATGTGGAGCCCTGCAGCCTTGGAACCAAGGAGAAGTGTTGAAGATTGAATAAAAATTTGATTCCAAGACTGCAACTGAAGACTTGAAATATCATTAGGAGTGTTTTAGCTTTAGGTTTATGTTTCAATAAAGATCAAATTTTTCTGATCATAGCAAGTTAGCTTTTTCTTATTTAAGAGGTTTTAATTTTCCAGAATAGTTGAAGAGATTGTAATAGACTAGAATTACCATTCTTGTATTCGATTTTCTTTTATAAATAAATCCAAGGGATGAGAGTAACCTTAAGTGATTCTGCTCTAAAGATTTTATTTAATAGGTGTTTATCTATCAGCTACTGTAAGTCTCAAGTCTCCTTAAATACACAACAATTTTTCTTTTGATCTGAACAGTGTGTGTTTGCCTCGAAATTTGCACAATTCCTGTTACTGATCTGAACAGTAACAATTTATGCTTCAGTTCTTTTGTATTTCTTTTCTAAAACTTTTGCATGGCAGAAACATAGATAGCATTTTCTGATGTAAATGTAAAGTGAGGAGTTTGAAGGGAAGTGAAACAAAAGTGGGTGATGAGAAGATTCCATCCATCTCTAATCATAATCTCATCATTTCCAGTGCACGTATGGTGCATGGAGTTGCAGATTGTTCAAGCCATTTGTGACATGGTAAGAGGCGGCACTGTCTAGCAGCTACGATGGAATGTTGGACGTGTTGGTTTCAAGGTGAGCTTATGGTTTCCATGGTGAACCTGAGAAGGATGAAGAAGATTGTTGAGGTGCTTGAACTGGGACCATGCGGAAAGGAAGGAAATCTTTTGGCAAGTGACCCTGATTTCTGCAAATTTGACAGTAGCTAAGATATGGTCATGAAGGTGGATGATTTCCTGGTGCCAAATGGCTCCCATCATTGGCAGGAGCATATTGGATATTGGTAGAGTTATAGGAGGAGCGCCGCCGCCGGTTCTTGGTGGTATGATTTGCTGGATTTGTAGTGGTTGGGAAAAGCTTTGTTGCTGCTGCAATTGGGAATTTATTTTTTCGGTACTTGAGCAATAATGACTAAAAATATTTATAATCTAAATTTCCGTTGCTATATGTATTTGGTATTCGATTATATAAAGTATGTATAACAAATGAAACTGAGAACAAGAATTAATTTTACAGCAAGAGTCAAAATCTAACTGCATGTATTTCATTCAGCTTCAATTTTAGTGTGTTCATCCATTTCCCCCACAAATTTGTTCCAAAACCCGATCTCCCTCCACACCCTATCCATTTTCTCAATTGGGGTGTTCTTGGTCTCCGGCAACAAATAGTATACAAAGGCAGTCATCACTACAACCCAGCCCCCGAAGAAGAAGAAAATTCCAGACTTGAAGTGGCAAAGCATGGCCAGAAATGTTTGTGCAACAATGAAAGTGAAGAGAAAGCTCACTGCAACCACAATACTTTGCCCTGCTGATCGAATTTCCATCGGAAAAATCTCACTCGGAACCAACCATCCTAATGGACCCCATGACCAGCTAAACCCAGCTACGTAAATCCAAATCAAAATCAGCACGACATAAGAATACCCTTTGCCTATGCCGCCATGATCGCCTAGCTGAGCTGCCATTATTCCTCCCACCATTATCTGTGACAAAAACATCTGCACACCACCACATATAAACAATGCTCTTCTGCCAAGTTTGTCGACTAAAAGCATTGATATAAATGTCGATCCACTACCCACAATCGCAGTCACAACGGAGGACATGAGGGATGGGCTTTCGCCTAGTCCTATTGTCCTGAAAAGTATAGGAGCATAAAATCCAATCACATTGATTCCTGTAACTTGCTGGAAAAATGGTATGGCTATTGCCATTACTAGTTGAGGCCTATACTTCCTTTTCATGATATTCTTAAATGGGTGCTCGACGGTTTTTGAGATTGAGCTAGCTATGATGAGATCATCAAGTTCTGCCTGAACATCTTCAGTTCCTCGGACCCGTTGTAGCATCAGCTTAGCTCTTTCAGTGTCATCACTGAGTTGGATGAGGCTGCTTGGTGTTTCTGGGAGGAAAATTGCACCTATTGTAAGGATTGTAGCTGGGACTGCTGCCATAGCTAGGGAGATTCGCCAGCCCCAGCCGCCTTTGATCTTTTCTGTACCAAAGTTTATGAGGTTAGCAGAGAGTGCCCCGATGCCAATACTAAACTGGAACCCATTGTTAATCGCTCCTCTGTATCTTGGTGGTGCCATTTCTGAGAGATAGAGTGGGACTGCCTGCAGAACATGTCGGATATGAAACAAGGCGACCCATTTAATCAATTGAAAGGAATCAGGTAGCTCACCTGGTTAGCAAAACCAACACCAACTCCGAGCAAGACCCGACCAAGAATTAGCATATAAACATTAAATGCTGAACCACCAAGGGCAGCACCGGCAAGGAAGGCAGCACCTCCTAAAAGAATTGACGGCTTGCGTCCGAATTTCCTGGTTATCGATGAGGCAAAGAATGAGGCAAGAAGACCAGCAACATACATTGAGGATGTGAAGGAGGTCAACAATTGGCTATCAAATTTGCAGTAATTGCTAATCTCTGTGTCTTCTTTCATCTTTCTGTACACTTTTGGGAAAAATTTCTCCAGAAATGGTTCCATTGAGGTAACACCACCTTGATAATGTAAACTAGCACCAGTTAATCTCTTAGTAAATCACAATCCAGAAAAAATGAAATACATGGTAACTTGGGTTCTATATATAGTGCCTAAAAACGACCAGAAGAGCAAAAATTACAGGTTGACAATGAAGAAAGATCGTGTTCAGGATTGAAATAGCAGAGAATCACACACCTGAAATTCCAATATCATAGCCGAAAATGACTCCTCCCATGGCGGCCATCATACAGGACAGAACAACAAACCATGTCATCTGGCCATTGTATAGCCCTCCTGGATCACTTGTTATGCTTAATTCCACTGCCATGAGACTGAACTTTTTTTCAAGTTCACTCACAAATCTGTGTTTGAGAGAGAAGGCAATTATTATGGAGGAGGAGATGTTTCAGATGGATAATGATACAGTGCAGTCTTCGTTGACCTGTAGACTTCGACATCATAACCAGCTAAGCAATCTTCACAGAAATTATAATATTGTGAACACTTTGAACTTTATAGGAGCATGTGGGGCATAATATTGGAATTATGTGACAAGGAATCTTGCGAGGTAATTGCCTTCTCTCACAAAGCAATCTAATTCATCTAATTCATCTAATCATAGCAATCTTGCGAGGTAATATTGGAATAAAATCCTAGCTAGAATCATAGCAATCTAATTCATCTAATCAAATTCAATAAAAACTTGTTTGAGTTATCTTAAAAAAAAAATATATATATATATATAATTATCTATTTCGATCAAGTTTCGACTTTAAAGGATTTGCTCCTTCTATAGTTTCAGATTCGAGTCTTGTGGTTGCTAATATGATGGTCATTGAAGACTTACATGATCATTAACTTTAAAACTCTCGAGATTAGTCAAGGTATTGAATCATGCAAGACACAAAAAATGATATAGGGTCAAGGAAGACATGCCCTTGTTCAACGTCCCCTGATTCAGGAATTTTACGCTGCTGAATATCGAAGGAGCTGAAACAGCTTTTGCTGGAGGCAAATTATTAAGGCTAAAAGGTGAAGCTTATGTTATGTGCAAAACATACAAAACCAAATGGAAGATTGTTGATTCACCAACCAGGGGAGGAAGATAAAACCATAGAATTTGTTCTTCAATCAATGCATCTCCAATCATAATGTCATCATTTCCAGTGTACGTATGGTGCATGAAGTTGCAGATTGTTCAAGCCAGTTGTGACATGGTGAGAGGCACCACTGTCCAGCAGCCACGATGGAGTGGTGGATGTGTTGGTTTCAAGGTGAGCTTGTGGTTTCCATGGTGAACCTGAGAAGGATGAATAAGATTGTTGAGATGCTTGAACTGGGACCAAGCGGAAGGAAGGAAATCTTTTTGCAGGTGACCCTGATTTCTGCAAATTTGACAGTAGCAAAGATATGGTCATGAAGGTGGATGATTTCCTGGTGCCAAATGGTTCCCATCATTGGCCTGAGCATATTGGATATTGGTGGAGTTATAGGCGGAGCGCCGCCGCTGGTTCTTGGTGGTATGATTTGATGGATTTGTAGTGGTTGGGAAAATAAGAGTGCTCGGGTAGTTTCGCTTGAAGTGAGGCCTCGAAGCTGAGGAGTTCTTCAATGCTGATGGAATGGATGTGTCTCTGGCTTGGACTGCGCGCACTAGTTTCTTATAGTCATCAACAAGGCCATCAAGGATTCTATCTGTGATTTCTTATGGGTTTCGCTCAAACTTATGGGTTTTTCTTTATATGGGCTTTCTCTTTTTTGGGCTCGTTAGTGAATTTATCTTCTCTCTATCTCTCTTTTTCCTGCGTCCATATGTTGGGCCTGTAGTTTATTTTCTGGCCTACTTTTATCACCTAATTTTTCTTTTTCTTTTTAATTAGTTTTCTTATATCTCTTGTAATTAGTTCTCTCTCTCTCTCTCTCTCTCTCTCTCTCTCTTTTATTGACTTATTTGTATAGCTTCGTATTTTTCTCTCTATTTTCTCGCTTTCCTTTCAATGCTATTGCACAATAAAAAAATAAAATAAAATTTTAATTATAAGATTTAAAATACTAGACATATAATATTTTGAAGACCACAAAAAAAAAATCAAAATATAGGCTACCAAACTCGAGCTAGAATCAAATAAACATGTTTTATCCGATCAAACTAGGTCACTTCTATTTTTTTAAACTTATATCAATTCAAGCCCTGAGTCTATCAAGTCTTGGGTCAATCCATTTGATTCGAGTTTAAAGTAGAATTATTATACTATTATTAATTTAAATACTCAATATAAATTAAAATAAAAAAATCTAATTATTTTTTAAAATATTTAAGTTTGACAATAATACATATTAATGATAAAACAAACTTTTTATTTTTATTTTTTATTCACCATCAACCAAATATGATACTCAAATAATCATTTTTATCATATATAACACCATAAAATATAATTCTATTTTTGTTTTCAGTTTTGTCTTTTTTTAATTCTATTGTTTTTATCTCTTTTATCTAATGACAATAATTAAACCTTATGTAGTAAACTCAAAATACAATTTATATATATAAAAACAATACCCTAGAAAAAGAAAAATGTATGCTTAGTTTTGTTTTTCTTTTTGCAACAGTGAATGCTTAGTTTAAGATAAATAGAAAAGGTAATTTTTCATTTGCTTCTCAATTTAAAATAGATTTATCATACCGAATGTGACTTGGGAATGTTAAAAGCCGAATTGATATAAAAAAATAAAAAATAAAAGGTTTAATCATTTTGTTTTTATTGTAAGTGATTTTTTATATATCTTCCAAGACAATTTATTTGGTAATATAAGTCCTATACACAGATAAAATATCATATCATAAATAAAAATAGCTAACAATGATACATAATTAGCATTTATTATTAAGACTTGATCATGTGTTTTTGTGATCTTGTTTGGGTATTTATCCAATTTTCATGGCTTTATCCTTATGTGCATGTAACGTCAAGACAACATTCAAGTTTATCCGGAAACTAGGTTTGAGGATGTGGTAAGAACCAGCTTGGATTGCAAGCCCGCTAGACCCATTTTGCGACTGAGAGCAATACACATAAGCGCCTCTAGATTTCGTCGGCCCCCCTCCTCAAAAAAGCACAGATTTGTCCTCTGAAAGTAGGAGAGAGGATGCCTGGAACCTTGCAAGAAGATTGCCATTTTGTTATTGATTATATACATTAACTGAGACAGAGAGACATGGAGATGGAAAACAAGGTAATCGCAGATTCTAGTGATTGGTTTTGAGGCGAAATCAGTTCTTGCTGCTGTTCAGAACTTCAGGTACCTGATATCTGGTATTTATTCTCACCTTGCGATGCTATTTAGTCAGTCGCAAACCTGTTCGATAAAATTCCGCAATGATTTTAATCCAATACAACGATAACAGCGTCAATAAGCTTTACACATGCTTTCTGTATTATATACAACTTACAAAACAATGAAACAAGAAAGAAAGGAGTAAACAAAACCTCCACTGTCCTTGTCTCTCAACATGGAGAAAAGGATGAGAAGGAAGAAGAGGAAGAAGATATCGGTGGTGACTGATAGCAAACACATTTTGGGTCGTGAATGACCTTTTTAATTGTGCTGTCTAGTTTTGTGCAGAACACACAGTACCTTCCTCCAAAGTAATCTTCGTTGTCCACTTCCACGTCATCGTCATCAGCATCTGTGCTATCTTCTTCTTCAGAAATTTCTTCGGGCTCGAACCTCCAATCACCTCTTGCGTAGTATCTTAATCCCAACATTGGAAGAAGCACCAGGAGGATTTTATCTATGCAGTCGTCGTACCATTTGTTTATTTTCTTGGAGAACAAGAGAGGTGCCACCATAATTCCTGATCCTAGCCCGAACCCCAGGCCAGGGACAATGAACTGCCAATCAAATTCTTTTCTTTGGTTGCTTCTCCGAGTAAGAGTTGACCCGCTGGTATTGGAGCATGACAAATTTAATTGAAACCCGCATAATCCCTGGTTACCTTCAAAGGAATCAGCTGAGAACGTCTGCATTTGAGAACCTGTTGGGATCGGTCCCTCTAGCCTGTTATATGAGAGATTCAAAACTGAAAGGAATGACAGCCTTGCTAGCTGTGGTGGGATTCGCCCAGTCAATTGGTTAGATGAGAGGTCTAAGGACTCGAGCTGTGACAGGTTGCCTAAAGATGATGGAATATGGTCTGTAAGTGCATTGTGTGACAAGTTCAGAACATAGAGTGCATTGAATTTTCCTATGACATCTGGTATTGGCCCTTCAAAGTTGTTATTTGAAAAGTCGGCAGAGGTAAAGACAGTTAATATCTTCACTAGCTCCACCTCGAAACCCTTGAATGTGACTGTTATTGAATCTTGATAATACAGTCCATTCGTCAGCTTCAGGGGATCATATTTTATGTGCTCAAGGTTTCTGTTTTCATCCTCCATCATTCCTTCCCACGTTTCCAAGCAAATATAAGGTAGATGTCCTCTGAAATGGTTGAAAGCTAGGTCGACAATCTGAAGCCTTGGCCAAGTGCCATTGATTTCTGGACATCCAATAAGCCCGGAGAACGTGTTGTTTCGCAGAACAAGGACACGAAAACTCGATATGCTCTTAAGAAGACACGGGAAGCTGTCATTGATTTGATTGTTCCCAAGGTCTAAAACCTCAAGCGTGGTGCAATTTTCCAGAGATTTTGGAACCTTCCCTTGCAAGTTGTTTCCACTCAGATCTAGAGTCTTTAATCCACAGCTTCTTGGAAATTTATCAGGAATAGAGCCATCGAAGTTGTTTCTCCTTAAATTTAGAACACGAAGAGTCTTCGTCCCCTCAATTAAACAGGATGGTATTGTTCCACTCAAACTGTTGTTAGACAAGTCAAGAACTTGTAGCCAATCTTTATTGCATATTGATTGCGGTATTGCTCCGGTAAGGTGATTATTTGAAAGGGAGAAGAAAAAGGTAAAGCTGAGGTTATTACAAATGTTAGGGGGGATGAAGGAAGAGAAATTATTGCTTGAGTAATCCAAGTAGGTAATAGATGATGGAGGGACAGGAATGCTCCCTTGGAGCTGGTTACGATGCAGGTCTAAGATGCTTAGACTAGGAAGAGACAAAGATCTTTCTAGATCAACCAGGAGATTGCGTGAAAGATTCAGATATTGAAGAAGACTAAGTTCTGAAATCCAACCAGGAACTGGCCCAGTAATTTGGTTGTCTGAAAGATCTAAATGGAAGAGTTTTGATTGGTTCCTTAGATATGGAAACACACTCAAGTTACAAGAAGCCAGTTTTAGTTTTTTGATTTGGGGAAGGGAAGATACGTTGGAATTCTTACCACTTGCAATCACCGTCAAGCTGTTGTATGAGAGGCCAAGTGTAGTGAGATTGGAAAGTTTCTGAACCAAATGCAATTCCACCGTACCATTGAGCTTATTGGATGAAAGTTCAAGGACATTGAGATTTGCAAGATCAAAAACAGAACTGGGAATAGGACCTTCTAATTTGTTGCTGCTGAAATCCAGGGTATCCAGAAGAGAGGAAGACACATTTGGAAACTCAGGAATCTGTCCCCCAAATCGGTTGTTGGAAAGCTGTATCCTCTGCATCGATGGGATTGCAAACAACGAGGAGGGTATGCTCCCGTTGAATGTGTTGTACCCTAAATCAACATAGGTGAGACTCAGAAGTCCTTCCCAGTGACCTGATGGAATCTCACCTGTTAGTTGATTGTGGGAGAGATCTACATAATTGAGATTCTTGGACTTGCGGAATGATGGGATCCTGCCTTCGAACTTGTTGGATGACAGGTCCAGATAAAACAGCTGGGTGAGATTTGCTATTGAACTTGGAATTGTTCCGGTGAAATTGTTACCCACTACCTCTATTCTGGATAATTTCTCCAGATTACCAATGGACTGTGGTAATGTTTCCGAAAAGTTTGTGTTACTGAGCAGGAGTGTCTGAAGAGAGAGATTCTGATGGAACTCCGGAAAAGAACCCTGAAGGAGTTTGTTGAATGACAAGTCAAGGATCTCTAGTGTTGGTATCTGGAACACAGTTTGTGGAAATATTCCGTTCAATTGGCAAGAGCTAAGCTGCAAGGAAGTCAATTTCGAGTAATTTGCAAGGAATTCTGGAACTGGAGCAGACAAATTATTACTGCTCAGACGAAATATTGAAAGAGACCGAAGCTCTGTAAGGGAAGCATCAAGAGGGCCTGAAAGAAAGCAGTTGGACATGCTCAGCACTTTTAGATTAGGCAGTGAAGATGATAAGGCTTTGCACCAGTCATTGCCTTGTGCTGATATATTAACACCATCAAGAATGAGTTCTTCTAGTTGTGCGAGATTTTGAACAAGTGTTGCCAAATTAGGCTTCTCGAGTTTCAGTGCAGGACCGCCAAGGAAGTAATTGGTAGACAAATCAAGACTAACCAACTTTGTCAGCTTTGAGATATCATTTGGGATCTGGCCTATAAACCCAGCATTGGACAAATTCAGTGAAATCAAATCTGTAAGGTTGGCAAAACTGGCTGGCAGAGGTGTGTTGAAGCTGTTGACAGACAAGTTTAGATTCTGAAGAAATTGAAGACTGAAAAGCCCGCTTGAATGGTCAAGTCCGCCATTGATTCCTTCGAAGCTCAAGTCGAGGCTGATAACACGACCACTACCACCGTCATCACAAGCTATACCTGGCCACTCGCAGCAATTTGGGGTTGAATTCCAGTTCACCAGTTTTGTAGATGCAGAATTATCAAACGTGAGACTGTTCTTTAATTCCAACAACGGTCGCTGATCACGGCACTGGCCAGAGACCAAAACGACATTGACACCAGAGAATATTGTCAAGAAGGGTATCAAGAAAATCCATGTAAAGAGTGGGATTTTCATTTGCAAAACAATCACGAGACACCCATATAACTGAAGATGGAAAAGTTTGTTTTTAATCTGGTTTTGGTATAGGGAACGAACCAAACATGAACATGTGACCCTTTTAAGTTGTCGGCTTCAGGTCTTTGCCAACTTAAATAGACTCTGGTTTTCCTAGGGACGGTGTCCGGAAGTGAAGAATGGGAGGTAGAAGAAGAAGAAGAAGAAGCAGCTGAAGAGAGAGGTTTGAGAGAGAAATGGAAAGAGTCAGCAACAAAATGTTTATCAAAATAAATCGTGAATGCTTGCCGGCAAAATAAAGGTTGTAGTGGAGAAATGTGTACAATATTGGACGCGTTTCGTTGTCGGCTTTATTTTATTTGGATGTAGACTTTTGTGCGTAGCTTCTGATTTTAAACCTCTCTTGCAAGTTATAAATTTTGTTTGATTGTGCTTTTGAATTATTTTTTTTTAAATTGTGTTTTTATATTATTTTAATATATTATTATTAAAAATAAATTTTAAAAAATAAAACAAATATTATTTTAGTATATTTTCAACCATAAAATAAATTAAGAAAACAACCAATATCTAAATAAATAAATAAATAAAAACACCTTTGACCAACCCCCGCCCTCTTTTTTTCTTTCAAATACCTCTGGCTAATTAATTAGAATACGTTGGATGATGATAGGGATGGCCCATGGCAGGGTGTCATATTCTAAGTGATCGTTTGACATTGTGATTTTATTGGTTTTTGACCGAAATTTAAAAAAAAAAATTATTTTAAATAAATATGTTTTTGTGTGTTTTAGATTATTATGATATGTTGATTTCAAAAATAATTTCAAAAAAAATAAAAAAATATTATTTTGATGTATTTCGGTAAGATAAGCATTTTGAAAAGCTACCGCAACCACACTCTCAAACAGTATTCCAAAACCTAACTCTTGTCTCTTGTAAATCGTAAATTCACAAGATAAATTGCTGCCTCAGTAATAACTTGAAGTAATATTTTCTCTCAGAAAATAAAAATAAAAATAAAAATGAAAATGAAAATGAAAACAAAAAAAATAAAAAATAAAAATCGTAGCCATGAAGGGCTCCAACTTTAGCTCAGAATATTACAGCAAAGTGGCGTGACATGTTCAAAGTTAATGTCAGTATTTCTCCATGGCAGGCCGACGAACAGGAGCTACGTGGTGCAGGCGGCCTAACCAAATTGACTATTAGGTAAAGAAGCAGTTGCTACTTGATAAGCTGATTCTTCCTCATCTTGACTAAAGGAGATGGTTGTTGAATTTCAGACGTTGCTTCAGAATCAAAAGTGGTTTGCTGCTTCACCACTCCGAGAGAGTGAGAGAGAGAGAGAGAGGGGGGGGAGAAAAAACCCTAATCACGTGAAGTGAATGTCATCAAGACCAAGCTGCCATTGAATACGAGGAGGCCCAACGGATGGTGTGTTATTGCAGGGTAGATTGTTCTATCACGTAATATTACATACTAGACAATGCCCCGCGTTTCGCCGCGGGCGGCACAATATTTTTTTCAATGTAAAAAATATTAATTGTGTGTATTTTTTATTATAATATAAATTTAGCTAAAATAATAAATTTGTGCAGAATTCATGTCAAGTGCAAGTTTTTTATAAAATATATGAATTTAAAATCGATATAAATTTATCTGTTTAATAGTTTTAAACGAAATAACCAGCATAAATTTATCATCATCATTAAAAAAGCAAGAAAACTCGGATATCTGAATTATTAAGTTCACTGTATTAAGATTATTTCATTTTATAATTCAATTTAAATTAAACAAAAATAAAATATAAATTGTGAAAATACATACAATAATCAAATAAAAAAAAATTTAATTTTCTATCAACAAAAAGACAAAAACATAGATTGAAAATTCATCCTGATGTTATTGCCATTATCATTGCTATTAAAGCTAAAATTATTACTAACATTACTGCCAAAACAATTAAAATAATTAAATTTTCATGAAAAAAAAACAAAAGATTTTTATAAAAAAACAATAACTAAAATTATCATTATTATTGCATAAATAATAAAATCATAAAAATCATATAATCTAAAGAACAAATAAAGAAACATAAAAAAAACAATAAAGGGAAAAATAGAGTAATATTACTTTTAAAATGATCACCGATATAAATTAAAATTTCAGGAAAATCTTTAAAAAAATCAAAAGATTTTTATAAAAAAAAATAATCACTAAAATTATCATTATTATTGGTTCGGAGATTAGTGAACAAAAAAACGTATAAGGAAAAAAAAAATTGATTTGGAGATTAGTCATGGTGTGTCTACGCTGGCCTGGACACCCCGATTATCAAAAAACAGATTTGGTCCGAGGAGTAGTGGTGATGCACTTGAGCTGGCCCGGAGATCGTGGTTATAAAAAAAATATATAAGTGAAAAAAAATATATAAGTGAAAAAAATAGCTTAAGCTTGCTGAGAGACCATGGTTACAAAAGAATATATAAGCGAAAGAAAACAAAAAAAAAAAGTATAAGCGTGAAAGCACTGTAGCAATCCATATTGTTTTATAAAAAAATTCGGCCCAAGAATTAGTTGTGGTGTGCTTAAGCTGGTCGGAGATCCCGGTTATAAAAAAAATATATAAGTGAATAAAAAAATTATAAAAAAAAGGAAAAAAAATGTACCAGCAGAAAAGCATTTTAGAAAAAAAATGTGGGTTCGGGGATTGTCGTGGTATGCATAAGTTGCCCTGGACACCCTGGTTATCAAAAAAATTTGGATATGGAGATTAATCGTGGTGCATTTAAGCGAGCTCGGACACCCCGATTATTAAAAAACAAAAAACCAAAAAAATATATAAGTAGAAAAAAAAAATATTATAAGAAAAAACGAAAAAAAATAATAAGTAAAAAATACAAAAAAAGGAAAAAAAAAAAGAAGAAGCAAAAAACGGAGGAAAAAAAAAAGAAAAAGAATAATAAGGAAAAAAAAGCAAAAAAGAAAAAGAAGAAACGAAAAAAAAAGAGAAAAAAAACATAAGTAAAAAAAAAAAGTAAAAAAAAAAAACCTACTATTGCAATCCACGGTGCACTGTGTCTATGTGCATAGTGCACGGGTGCACAGTGGAAAGGCCACGGGTATTATATATATAGTAATTGTATTTTCTAACTCTTACTTCTTAACGCCTACTTGTATTGGGTTTTTTTAGTTTCTATAAATATTTTATTATTATAATAATCTTCTTTAATTTCCCATTTTTTTTTTTTTTTACAAAAAACTAATATTTTTTATAGACATTATTCTATGCATTCAATTTTTAAATCTTAAAGTTGAAGGGGAGATAATTTGGTCTTTTTTGGCACTACCATTTTTGAAAAAATATGAACTTTTTTTATTTTAAATTAAATTTTTTAAGTGTTTTTTAGATATTTTTACATGCATGTCTATAATAATTTTTAAAAAATAAAAACAATATGATGCATTACCGTATGTATATATATATATATATATATATATTTATGAATTTTGGATGATGTAACGTTACATTGCATTAATTTGGCAAAATGGGGTCACTTTCAAGGTGAGAAGTAGAAAACAAAAAACCAAGTGGGTGGAACCGTTGACAGAATGGGCACCTTAGACCCTATTGGAGACTGAGTGAGGAGTTCATTTCTGTCTGTACGTCCAATTTCATCCTCGGAATTTTATTTTTTATTTAATTATAAAAAGAATTATTTAGTTAGCTATATATTTTTTTGCATCAGCTTTACGTATTATTCTGTTTTAAATTTTATTTTTTAAAATAAATTTTATATATTTTAAAAATATAAAAATCTATCTCACAATAATTTTAATCAAATATATATTTTTAAATTTTATTTTAAAAAACCAAAACTAAAAATATTTTTTAAAACCTACTTTTCCTAAACAATTTAGTTATCTAAATATATTTTTTGTTATTTAAATTTTGATTTTATAGAAAATAAAATAGTGTAATTTTTTTTATTTGTATACAAAAATCTATCCCACAATAATTTTAATTAGATGTATATTTTTTAAAATAATAATTTAAAAACATATTATTTAAAATCTAATTTTCCTAAACTATAATAGCAAAAACTAATAAATTATCAATTGTATAACATGATACCGTCAATTTTACTTTATTCAATGGCAAAGGAAAGGTAATGCAGTCTTTTTATTTTTGTCTTACTTTTTTGGATTTTGTAATTGTATCCGTTATGAAATAAATTAGTAGTCCTGTTCTTGAAGCTTTGACTAATTTATAGTTCTCGAATTGCTAAATTTCTTTTTTGCAGATTGGGGGTGTAGTTGAATTTATTTTTTAAAATATTTTTCATGTAGAAATGCATAAATTTAAATAAAAAAATATTTTTGACATTTTTTGATTTAAAAATACTAAAATTATTTTTTTTTTCAAAATACTTTTAAAACAGTGTAAAACCCTATAGTCACCAAACATTTCGAGAAATTCTAGAGTCAATAGGGGTGGAATTAGGGGATGTTAGGCAGGACTCACAACACTCCAAAGTTTAAAATAATCTCTCAATTTTATTAGTTATTTTATAGAAAATCTATTTTTCTCAATAAAATGGACCCTTCTAGTTAGAAAAAAATAATCACATTTTAACCTAAAATCTATAACTATATTGTATAAGTTTTTTCTGTGTAGAATAAAGTGACTTTTTTTAAAAAAAAACTAGTATAATGACAAAAAGAAAAATAGTTTAATTAAAAATATAATTTGTTAATTACAATGATATAAGATATTTGAACAACCAATTACCAAGTCAATAATTGTAGATTGTCATTAGCAAACAGAAACCACCATACAAGACATGGGAAAGACTTCATTATTGGACCCAAGATTGTTTCAGGACGCGCTAGTGGAACCATAATTCTTCCTACGATGGCCCCATCTCAACCCATTCTCCGCTTTGGGATTTGTTTCCAGAACCCCTCGATGGTTTGATTGATCTCATGATTTTCTGCTGGGTTCGCCATTGGCAGCTTCCTTGACCCGCACCGACTTGGTTACCTCCATTAAGTCTTAATCCAACCAGTCTTCTATAACTGCGCTACCCCATTACAATGAAAGCGCTGTCAGTTGGGCAGAAACGGATCTTGAAGCTCACTCTTTCTGCCACTATCTGTTGAATTTATCAATGAAAGTGATGCCCGTATTTCAAATCCATGGAAGAGGAAGAAGAAGAAGATATTCAAATCCATGGAAAAATAACTAATTGCAGGGTCTTTAAGAATGAATTACACGTTGTGAGCGTTAAAGGAATGCTTTTATTTGCACATCGAATGAAACTGCGTTGGCTTGCTGCTCGTCTTCACTCGCAGATCACGCACCAGATACAAAACTAATAATCTGGTGTTTATCACACTGGTGTTTTGGTCAAATATAGTTGAAAAGTCAGAAACTAATAATCCGGTGTTATTTTTTAAAAAAAAAAGAAAAGAAAAAACTTGATCGTATATTCAACTGTTGTCAGGAAACATTGAAGTGGGCACCAGCAAACAGCAGCGTGGCATGAATGTTGCCACCATCTTTGACCGTACAATTAGGGAAAAGGGAGGCTTGGGTATGGTAATGGTTCCGGTCTCCTTGCACTATCTCCATCCGTCAAGAAGGCTCACTCGGTTTTCGGACATTGCGTGCGGCGTACTATGACATTTAAAAATATTCAATCGGTGTCTAGAATAATTTTTAGCCATGTTATCTTCCTCCCTGAGCGGCGCGTGTATTTACAGGGTGGCCGGAGATGTGTCAGTGGTCATTTGAATTTTTTCTCCCATTTTCTCTCTCCTGCCTGCGCAAGCACACATGAGCGCAGCTGTTTATTGTGATATTTCAATTTGGTCCCTGAACTTTCGATTGTTTTTATGCTCCTTATTGCTATTATATAGGTTTTGATGTGTTTAAGTTTGGTCTTTCAATTGAAATTGATTATATATTGTACTTTCATTTAGGTCTTCATTCTTTGAATTTTCAAATTGGTTTGAAATCCCTAATATTTTCAGTATCAAAGTTTGGATTTATTTCAATTTTATCCTTCCATACAAATTTATTATAAATCCTTAATATTTTCGGTATCAAAGTTTGCTTTTTTTTCATTTTTATCCTTCCATTAATTTTAGATTTTAGTTTCATTTTGGTCTGAACTCTTTTAATTTTTGATTTTGTTTTAAATTATTTAATTTAGATTTATTTTAATTTTGTCCTTCAGATTAAATTTATTATATATTTATTTGTCATTTTGGCCCTTATACTATTAATCTTGGATTTTATTTTAATTCCTTTATTTTCTATATATTTCTTGCATAGTTTCTATTTCTGTCCATCTTTATATGTGCATGCTCTTAGTTTTTGTTTTAAATTTTTCTTTATTCCAATGTTATTAAGGTTTTTTTTTTTTTTTTATTTCATGTTCAAATTTTAATATGTGCTGGTGATCATTTGAAAATTAATAATTATTATGATTTATCATTTTTTTCCTTTCAAGTCAAATAATTTATTAAAATCTCATAATATTTAATTTTATTTTGTCATTTATTTTGTTTTTTAATTGTTTTTTTGTTAATATTGTTAGGTGTTGACTTTTCTAATTATTATAGATAAGACATTCAAAATAATGATAATGATTATTTGTTAGTTTTGTTTTCTTTTACATATGGCATACTAATTATATATTTTGATATTTATTTAAAATCAACGCCTTAAAATATATATATAAAATGACCTATTAATTATTTTTGAAAAATAATAATTTACTATCATTATTCTAAAATAATTTTAATATAATAATATGAGAAACAAATCTTAAAAAAATAATTTTTTTAAACAATCATTATGATGTCATCGATAGTATGACAAATAATAATTAGGATATTAATTATGTATAGTAATATTTATAATGATAGCTATAATAATTGTGACAAAAAATAATTGGTTAATTTGTTTTTTAAAAAATAACTTCTGTTTTTTTTATGTGTGATATTTCAGATGTCATATAACGAGAGAGAAAAAATGAAACCACATGTAGACAAGACAAGTAGAAAAATTGTGCCAAATTATCTATAATAATAAAATAAAAAATCGTCCTCCGTTTCGCCACAGCCGGGACTAAATTTTTTAACATATAATAAAATTGTTAATGTTCCTAAATTTTTATATATATATTTTTAGGGACTTTTTCCTTAAAAAATAGAGTGACTAATTATATATTGTGATATATTTTTATATTAATGTCTTAAAATATATATAAAAAATTGAAATGACTTTTCTTTATAAATCTCAAATTAATTTAATCTCAGTGTTCTAATTTTTTTAATATAATAATATGAAGAAAAACTTTTTTTGGTAAATTTTAGCAATTGTATTTTTGCTATCTGTCAAATAAATTATTCGTCAAAGAGTTAAAATATGCCCAACAAACAATTAATATGTTGCAGGCAACAAATAATATATCTTTAGTTAATTTGATCAATTGCGATTTTGCTATCTACCACTTAAATTATTACCAATTATTACCTAAGATCCGTCCAGGTAAGCAAGCTTTACATGTCTTCTTAATTTATTTTTATAGATGCAATTGTATAACTGCATATCTATTTACTCGATGTGGGATAACCTTTCAGAATTTAAAGCCACAGAATGTAAATTTCTTGAAGTATTTGAGCGATGTGGGATTGTATATTTGTCCACCTGGACAAACTTAATTGCTTTGTCCACCTGGACAAACATGATATATATATATATATATAAATTAAAATTTAAAAAATAATATATTATAAAAAAATAAAATTGTTGCATCAAATTTGATTTTATAAAAAATAAAAATTATATTTATCTTTTTGTTTTTTATTTTATTATATATAATTAATCAATTATTAGAAACAGTACAACCCCGAAACGACACTCTGAAATACTCCGAAACCAAAACATTCCGTACCAAAAGAAAAAACAAAACGCCAACCAAAACGGTATTGACAACCTTGCTCATTCCAATAGTGTTGGTGCCTTGAGGAAGGTTTTCACTGTGTCCCACTCTTATCAGACCTATTTCGGCTTTCTGGGATCAGATCTCATTCTTGGTTGTGGGTTGCGTGACCCCGTGATCACAAGGTAATTCTTGCATTCTTTAGTTCTTGAACGAACTGAATCTAACTTATCAAAGATTAACGGCCTTTGTATCGTCATTCTACTTATTCCAATAGTGTTGGTGCCTAGAGGCACCTTCTACTGTGTCCCACTCTTATCAGACCTATTTCGCCTTTCTGGTATCAGATCTCATTCTTGGTTGTGGGTTGCGTGACCACGTGATCACGAGGTTCGCATTAGGTGGTATCAGAGCTACGCTCTTAAACAAGGTCATATCATTTTGTTATTTTCGTGCATTTTTTAGTGTTCCTTGAAGTTTTCCAGTGTTTGTGTTCATCTCTTTGTTCTTCGTGTCACCGTCATCTAATAAAAAAAAAAATTTATATTTCATCGTTTTCTGTCTCTTCATTATAGAAAAGAAAAGAAAAGAAAAGAAAGAGAGATAGAGACATTATTTGAAATTTGAAGAATCATTGAAATCTTGCCACAGAAAACACTACTCTAGGGAAACATAAGCAAACCATATCGGAATCAATTTAAAATTCATATTCCTACTATTGGGGTTGAGATAGGATCATATGTCAAATTTAGGCTTATTCTAATATTGATTTCTTGAGGGTTTTTTTCGAGATTCATTTCTGCCGAATAAATACTACTTTAGTGAACCCATATAAAACACTTTAGAATCAATTGAAACTTTACATTCTATGTCTTGGGGTTGATATCGCATGATATAATAAATTAGGGATTATTTTGATATCATATACTAGAGTTTTCAATTGGAGGTTCAATTCTGCCGCAAATTGATCACACAAGGGTTTGAGTACCTAGAAGTACGAGAACGACCTATAATTTGAGTGTTGTTTTTATTTTAGTATTATAGTACTAAATATCGAATTTATGGTCATTTCAACGTTGTTTGGTCTGGGTTTCAATCCTGTTATGTAAAAATTGCGTAAGAGGTTAGATTCTGCTCAAGTCTCAAAACATGATCCTTACTGTTTAGTTTTGTCCAATTCTCTGTTATTTTCTATTTTTAGCTATCTAGGAGTCAAATAATTGTTTTCGCTAATATTTTCTTCTGTTTTATTTCGTGTTTTCGTATCGTCCACAATTCGTATGAATTTGCATTGCTACTCATGAAATCATAATCGTAGTTTTGTTTTGCTTTGTTTTCAGTATTTTTATTATTTCTTGAGTCTGAAAATCATAATTAGAGTGCGCTGCAAAGGCTATTGACTTTGATTTATTGATTTTAGTTCCAAAATAAAGCAAGTTGAGAGGTAAAAGGTGTAATGAGCTTATTATAGTAAAAAGCCTAGATTTTTTTGTATGATACACGAGTTGTGAGGATATATTTTTTGTTACTAACCAAATTTTGTAGATTCAAAGGATGTCTGAAAACAACGAATCAGCGACACAAAACGCTGACGTAGTGTTCCTATTACGAGCCATGGGCCGCAACTGGAGTTGTTGTCTAGGACATACAAAGACTGAAAGATGAGGTGAATTTGATAAAACAACAGAATAGTGGGGCTGATCGCCAAGGAAATACGGTCTGTATGGCCGTACGGAATAACATATATGATTTTGAAGAGTATTTAATAAAAATACAAATGTGGGCGAAGATGACTATGATTTTGCATTTGTTGGCCAAGGAATGAGGTCTGGGCTGAACAGAGCTAGGAGGAATGTGAATTTCCATGGCATGGGAAATTATGAAGATATGGATGGGGACATCATTAAACTAAACATTCCAAACTTTCAAGGTAAAAATGATCTTCAGGCTTACTTGGAGTGGGAGAAAAAGGTAGATTGGATTTTTTATTGTCATAGCTATTCTGAACAGAAAAAAGTAAAATTGGTGATAATTGAGTTTACAGAGTATGCAATGATTTGGTGGGATCACATTGTAATCAGTAGGAGGAGGAATGGGGAGCAACTCGTTCAGACTTGGGGTGAGATGAAAGTCTTAATAAGGAGATGATTTGTGGCAAACCACTATTATAAAGACTTATACCTGAAGCTTCAAGGTCTAAATCAAGGCTATAAGACAGTAGATGAATATCACAAAGAGATGGAGATAGCAATGATTCGGGCCAATGTTGTTGAGGATAGAGAAGCCACCATGGCTAGATTTTTTAATGGGTAAAATCGGGACATTGCCAATGTGGTAGAGCTACAACACTATATGGAGCTAGAGGACATGGTTCACATGGCTACGAAGGTGGAGAGATAACTTCGGAAGGGACATGTTTAACCAGGGTTTAATTCGGGTTCTTCATCAGATGAATCTGAAGAGAGAGGGTACTGTCCAGCCAAGATCCTTTATTCCTTCTAAAACTGAACCATTAACAGCTAAAGTTAATGTCCCTACCAGTGTCAAAGGTAAATCTGAAACTCAACCTAAACATACTCATGATGTTAAATGTTTTAGGTGTCAAGGGCATGGACATTATGCTTCGGAGTGTCCAAACAAGAGAATAATGATGATTAGAGGTGATGGTGATACGGAATCGGAAAGTGGCAGATCTGATTGCGAAGGCATGCCACCATTAGAGGATTGTGATAGGGATGAGTTAGCATTACCATAAGTCCTTGGTTATTAGACGCACATTTCAGGTTCAGCTCAAGGAAGATGAATCTAATCGACAAAGAGAGAATATCTTTCATACGCGCTGTTACGTACAAAACAGGTGTGTGGTTTAATTATTGATCGTGGAAGTTGTATTAATGTTTGCAGTACCATCCTTATTAGTAAATTGAATTTGAGTATTGTTAAGCATGTGAAACCATATAGATTGCAATGGTTGAATGATAGTGGTGAAGTGAAAGTGACTAAGCAAGTTGTGGTCCCATTTTTGATTGGAAAATATGTTGATGAAGTTTTGTGTGACGTGTGACCAATGCAAGCAAGTCACATCTTGTTGAGGAGACCATAGCAATATGATAGGAAGACAGTTTATAATGGGGTTAAAAATAGATATACCATTGTAAAAGATGGGAAAACCATCACTCTTGTACCTCTTACACCCAAACAGGTGTATGATGATCAAATAAAGCTAAAAAGTGAGCATGAGACGATGGGGAGAGAAAATCAAGATGAGGAACATGGGGAGAGAAAACCATCAGATTCGGCTAGAACCCAAACCTCTACAACCCATTTAGCCACCCATCCAAACACAAACACATATTCAGCCAACACTCCAAATCAATCAGACCATTCAACCACTACTCAAAAACACCCAAATCTGGCCGAGAGTGGAGGTAAGACAAGAGGAGAGAAGAAAGTCAGGATAAGTGATGAGAATTGTGTAGAAAACTAAAAAGAAACTTCCTAATTTTTATGCTAAAGAGGGTGAGGTCAGATCTGTATATTTCACCAACAAGCCAGTGATTTTACTTGTGTACATGGAGGCTTACTTTAATACTAATGATCTTGATCATATGGTGCCTAGTGTTGCTATTTCTTTGTTGCAGGAGTTTGATTATTTGTTCCCTAACGATACTCCAAGCGGATTACCACCATTGCGGGGGATAGAGCATCAGATTAGTTTTGTATATGGAGCTTCAATTCCTAATCGACCAGCCTATAGAAGCAATCCAGAGGAGACGACAGGACTTCAAAGGCAAGTTTATGAGCTAATAGATAAGGGATATAATCGTGAGAGTATAAGCCTGTGTGTTGTACCCGTGCTACTCATGCCTAAGAAGGATAAAACATGGAGGATATATCTTGATTGTCGAGCCATCAACAATGTCATAACCCAATATTGGGTTATTCCCTAAAACTACTCGAAAATAACAAAAAAATTAAATAAAAGGGGCTGGTGTCGGTAGGAAAATAAAGGTAAATTTTTTGATGTTTTTGAGAGCTCGATCGTACCTCTTTTGTATCCGAAAATGAAGGAAATCACAAATTCAAGGCTAAAGTAATTTATTATTGGATAAATCTGCATAAAAATTAAGTCAAAAGATATAATTATATTTCTATGGGCTCGTTCGATTTAATCATTGGCCAGTATAAAAGTGTAATTATGTTGAGAATTAATTTAGGATCAAATTGAAGGGTTTAATTAAGCGCGATGACTTAATTATACTCTAAATTGGTCAAATTATTTTTTATTAAGAGCTTAGTCAATGAGAAATCAAGTTCTTAAATTTAATTCGGGTTCAATTAATGAGATTTGAATTTTCGGAGACCAATTTGAACTCTTCCAAGCCGATTTTGCAAAATCATGGGGCCAAATTGAACTAAATTGAGAGTTTAATGGTCAATTGAGGGTTAAATCGCGCAAATCAAAAGTCAAGGACCAAAATAAAAAGACGCGCAATGTCAAGGCTGATATTGAAATTATGACGAAGGGTATAATTGCACAAAATCATAAGTTTAAATTCAATTAGTGGTGCAATTAGAGCAATTATAAATTGAGGGACCAAATTGCATTTCCACTTTCCCCAAAAAAGTGCAGTCCCACCGTTGCCTTTCCTGCACACCGCCGACAGGCCATAGCCCACCGTTGCTTGCAACGATAACCTTTGCATTGCCTATAAAAGGATGAGCAGAAAGAAGATGAGGACGAAGGAAAATGGAATAAAAAAAAGAGAGAAAGATTTTAGTAGCAGAGGAGAGAACGAACAGATAAGAGAAAAATAACAGAGAGGAGAGAAGAGAAAAAAAGAGGAAAGAGAGGAGAAGATTTTTACGTAAAGAGGAGAAAGAATAGAAGAATTTACGAATAGAGAAAAACTTTAAAAGCAAAGGAGGAAGGGGAGAAAAATTACACAGAGAGAGGGGGACGACAGAACGGGACCATCATCTCTTCATTTTCCTCATCTCCGGCAGAGTCAGCCATCTCTCTCTCGGCCATCTTCCTCATCTCCGGTTGAACCAGCAGCAACCTCTCTCTCTCTCTCCTTCGCCATAGCAGCGAGCCCTCTCTCTCCTCGCCAACTCCTGCCACATCTCCCGGCGAGCACAGTGAGGAAATCACCTCCACCGTGACTTACAACAAATCAACCTTCATCTCCAACGACAACAATCACGAACGGCGAAGCAGCCACCACGCACCAGCGACATCAACCCGCCACTTTCCGACGCCACTCTTGCCACCATTTCTGACGCCACCACGATAGGAAGAACCACCTTGACCTCCTCTACCCAACGGTATTAACAGTTTCGTCTTTCGTCACACTTCAAAATACTCTCATTTACTGTTGATTGCCATTTTCATGCGCAGGGAGTGAATTAATTCACTCCCCGTGCCACGTGCCATTGTTCTGCATTATGCAGAACAGTGGGCTGGCTAGGTCGGGAACGAGGCCCAGCCAGGCCAAAAATGGGTGGGCCTAACGACCCACCAAGGGCTGGCCGTCCAACCCCAAATGATGGGCCTCTCGGCCAATCTGGGCTGGGCAGCCAACCCAAAATATATATAATAAAAAATACAAAATTTGGAAAAAAGTATTTTTATTAAAAAAATGTGTTGTTTTTCAAGCATACGGCCAATACACTATCATATTTTTTTAAATTCTTTTTCTTTCAAGAAAATATATATTATCTTGGAGTTTGAAGAAAAAATACGTTTTAGCATGGATTTCACAAAAAAAAATCACTTCTTGCATTTTTGGATTTTACAACATGTTTGTAAAATCCAAAGGGTATTGGCCAATATTCCAAAAAATATAAAAACCTTTTTTTGGTGATTCATATTATTCACTGTTGGTATTTGGATAAATAAATCCTTAAGGGTTAATATCCAAAATATTCGGCGGGGATAATTCGTTATTATTCACTCTTGGTATTTGGATAAATAAATCCTAAAAGGGTTAATATCCAAAAGATTCGGCGGAGATAATTCGTTATTATTCACTGTTGGTATTTGGATAAATAAATCCTAAAAGGGTTAATATCCAAAATATTTTAACAGGAATAATACATCATCATCATTTAACCAATACATTTTCAAAAGATTAATAATATGGCAAATCATAAGCAAACAAAAACAGCAAGCAACTTACCTTAGGTAGGGCGTATTAGGGGTGCTAAAACCTTTCCTTTACGCAACCAGTCCCTTGCCTTAGAATCTCTGAAAGACCAGTTTTAGGTTTCCTAGTAACCATAATACTAGGTGGCAACTCCCTTTCTCACAAAAAAAAAACAAAGATAAACCCCGACATTGAATATCCCCTCTCCCGGGGAGGGTTGCCGCGACGCCGTGCTCTCGCGGAGGGTGCGACAAACAACATAATGATTTTGATTCGAGGTCGAATCCTTTCGAGGAGAGAGGGGATGATGTGAACCAGCCCAAAAACACCAACAAGGACTTATGGGTTACCTTTTCCTTTTGCTTCTAGGATTAAGGGGCTGAATGAAAGGCTATAAATAAGACTTATGGGCTTTATTTAATTTTGTTAGCTACAGCTCAAGGCTTGTTTGGGCTTAATTAATACTTTGTTTTCAGCTAGGATCCAAGGCTTGTTTGGATTAAGTCATGGGCTTTCCAACTTAGGGTTTTGGGTCAGTTTTGAGTGGACCTCATTTAAGTCCACATAAGGGGTCCATTAGGGTTAGTTTTAAAAAGACTATTTAAACTCATGTTAGCTAAATTTTGGCAGCCGTTGATTAAATTTAATTCTAAACTTTTCAGTTTATGTTTGAGAGTAATTCTTGCATTCTTTAGTTCTTGAACGAACTGAATCCGACTTATCGAAGATTAACTGGCTTCGTGGCATCATTCTACTCATTCCAATAGTGTTGGTGCCTTGGGGCAAGTTTCCATTGTGTCCCACTCTTATGAGACCTATTTCATCTTTCTAGGATTAAATCTCATTCTTGGTTGTGGGTTGCGTGACCATGTGATCACAAGGTTCGCATCAGCTGCTGTAATTCTTGGTCTGATTGTAGACTTTGTAGGGGTTGTTGGTATTGTTGTAAATGGTCTAATTATTCACGTACATCTTCTTTTTCATCAAACAAAACTGGTATTTATAGCTGGTTTAAACCTTGTTTTGTCCAATTCCAAGTGCTATCTTCCTTAAACACAACATCTCAACTGATGACCATATTTTTTGTTATAAGATTGAACAATTTGTAGGCTTTTCAATGTTCGTTGATTCCAAGGAACACACATTTTTTGCCTTTGTCATCTAACTTCTTTCTCTTCTCATTTTGAACATGTGCATACAGAATGCATCCAAACACTCTGAAGTCTTCAACTGATGGCTTTCATCCATCCCAGATTTCTATAGGTGTCATATTTTTAACAGCAAATGTAGGACTACGATTACATGATGCTCCATTTCACAGCCTCTTCCCATAAATTCTTTGGAACTCCCATATTTGATAGCTTACATCTCACCATATTTAGAATAGTTTGATTTTTCCTCTCTAATATTCTATTTTGCTGAGGTGTGTATGCTACAGTTAATTGTGTTTGAATTCCATGTTCATTGTCACGACGATGTATTTTTTTCGCACTTCGCGTCCCACCATCTCCTTGAGAGGGAGAAGGATGTGCGGTGAAAAAGGAGGTTTGTTTTATAGCCGTAAAATTACGACTATAATTATCAGAAAGACTATAAGTCTAGGTAAAAGGACTTATTGTGCAAGGGAAAGATGCATCACCCCTAGTGCACCCTACCTAAGACAAGCTGCATTATTATTTGATTGTTATTCTAAGTTTATTTTTTATTTGTTGGTCTTTCCTAAAGCTCAAGGTAAATCTTTCTTCGTGAGAGAGTCTCTACCTCAATGAGAGTTGAAAACCTAACCAAAAAACTCTTACACTGCATTTTGAAAACTATGTTTTTAACTATCTGCGAGTGTACTTTATAATATAATTTTACACAGCAATAGCTAAAACAAAATAATTGTTAAATTATTTTGATATTTTGGCCACATTCCAACATATAATCATAAACCAGTTACTATATCCAATTTTCATTTCAAAACATTAGAAAGATGCAACATATATTTTTTTTTATGAAAAATATGCTTGGAAAACCTTGGAATTCAATCGTATGCAAAAAAACAAAATAATTTATTTTTGTTTTATTAATTTTTTTATGTGGGCTGGCTGCCCAGCCCTGATGGGCAGAGAGTCCCATCATTTAGGATCGGGCTGCCAGCCATATGCTGGCAGCCCCCTTCTCTTTGGGCTGAGCTTCTAGCCCACCTTGCTCAGGTGGTCCGACCGGACACAAAGTTTGACTCGAAGAGTGAACAGTAGGATGAAAGTTACGTCCCATTGTTCACATACAGTGAACAGTGGGTGGGGGAGTGAATTAATTCAAAAGGCATAAAAATGATGAACAATGGTGGTTTTTGGATGGCAATGAATGGCATATCTTTCACTACCGCCAGGTAGAGGAGGCTGAGGTGGTTCTTCCTATGGTGATGACATCGAAAATGGTGGCCTATGGTTGGAGGTGTCGGAGGTTGGCTGCCTTACGTTGTTGTCGTTGTCGCTGCTTCTGCTGTTTCATTGGAGGTTGTGGTTGGGTTGCTGGCCTGGAGCATGAGGTGGAGCTGCCGGTGATGACGGGGTGGTGCTAGGTGGTCGGCTGTCTGCTATTTGAGAAGAGAAAGGGGGCCATCGGCGTGACTGGTTTGAGAGAGAGAGAGAGTTGCAGTCGGACTATGGGAGCTCCTACCGATGCCTAGAAA
The DNA here is from genome assembly GCA_027405865.1 of Salix purpurea. Lineage (NCBI taxonomy): Eukaryota > Viridiplantae > Streptophyta > Magnoliopsida > Malpighiales > Salicaceae > Salix > Salix purpurea. The sequence goes on along the minus strand of JAOWLH010000002.1, from coordinate 9,988,204 downwards.
GATAAGGATGGTGGTGTAGTTTTTCATGTGGTGTCTTCTTCCTCACGTGCTTCTGCTATTTTTTGTCAAATTTTCCCCTCTCCTGGAAATATTTTTCTCTCCTCTCCCCTCTGTTCGTCTATTCATGCATTCTTTTTATAAGCAAGGGAGGCAACCCTTTGGTTGTGCATTGCACGCAGCGATGGGTTGCTGCCTCTATATTATTCAGGTGGCGTGCACTGCTCAGGTGGCGTGCCTGCACTGTTCAAGTGATTGAACAGTGCACGTCTGCAGGTTTGATGATTTGGGAGAGGGTGAAAATCTAATTTGGTCCCTCGATTTTAATTGTTCTAATTACAACCCTAATTGGCTTTAAACTTTTAAATTTGTACAATTTTATCCCTATTAGAATTTCAATAACAACCTTAGCTTTTCGCGCCCTTTTTAGTTTGGTTCTTGGTTTCTGATTTATGTGATTTGACTCTCAATTGACCATTAACTTTCAATTTTCTTCAATTTGGCCCCTGATTTCGAATAATTGGCTTGGAAAAATTCAATTCGGCCTCCAAAAATTTCAATCTTCTCAATTGAACCCGAATTAAGCTCAAGAACTTGATTTTTCATTGATTAAGCCCTTAATAAAATTAATTTGACCAAGTTGTTATATGATTACTCTATCATCTTTCATATTAGGGCTTATAGTGATAATGATTAGGCTGAATATATAAATGATAAAAAGAGCACTACAAGTTGTCTTCTACATTAGGGCATAACACTCACATGGAGTTCAAAAAAGCAATTTATAGTCACATTATCAGCTTGTGAAGTTAAATATGTAGTTGTCATAACATGTGTTTGTCATTTCATACAGCCAATAAGATTATTGAAAGAGTTACAAATACCATAAAAGAAGACTACAAAAATTTATATGGATAACTCATTGGCCATTACATTAGCAAATAATCCAATATTTCATTATTGAAGTAAGCACAATGACATAAGATTTCATTACCTTAGAGAATGCATTACAAACAAGGAAGTTGAAGTCCAGTATGTTACGACCCAAGATCAAATCGTAGATATTTTCACAAAGGCATTCAAACATGATGTTTTTGTTGTGATGAGAGATATGATGGAAGTTATAAGAAATTAAGCTTAAGCAGGGATGTTGAAAATAAACAAGATTTCTAGTTTTTTTAAAATAGTAAAACCAGTTTACCGATTGAGAACTAGTCGATTGGTTGAATTAAATGAATATCAGTTAATGAATGATTAATCAATTAAGTCAATATAACTACTTTTCTTGTTTAGAATAGGTTTTTCTTTGTTTAATTTAATTTTTTTGTTTGTTTAGAATTTTAAAACTATGAATAGATTTGTAATAAGAAGCATATACATAAGTGTAGGGGAGAGAAAAGTATATAGAAGAGAAATGCACTTGATAAAACATTCATTCCTCTCTTAAAAGAGTTTAAAATTCTTTTAACTTTGCAATTTAGCATTGCTATCCATATTAAACTACAACTCTAATTTCCTTCCAGCACTACCTTTAGTAAGCAACAAATTGGCTGTAAATTGGTTTTCAAAATCAAATGACATGCTGAAGATAACACATTGAGTGATGCAAAGCTCATTTTGGTTGCGATAGGTTATACTCAAGTAAAGAAATATACTACTATGAAACTTTTTATCTAGCAGTGAAGATGATTGTTTTGAGATTTTCTTAGCTATTGCTCCTGTTAAAAAAGAAGAAGAAGAAAGACTTTCAATTTAATATTCAAAATGCTTTTCTCCGTGGTGACTTGCATGAAGTGGGTGTTTGACATTGCATTTCAAAAATGTTTTTAAAAAAATTATTTTTATTTTTTATTTTTTATTTTAAATTTTAAATTTTTTTTATATTATATTCATGTGGTGATGTCAAATATATTTAAAAAAAAACATCACTTGAATATATTTTTAAATAAAAAATATTTTTAAAAACAACATCAACTACAATTTCAAACAGAATAAGTTTGCATGGCACTTCACTTCATCTAGTTTATTCACAGCATGGGGAATCTAACTTTATTTGTCACCTTCATATAAGTGATTTTATGACTTGAAACAGGCTTCTCGCAAATGGTTTACCATGTTTTCTTCAGATCTGGTTTCTATCCATTACATCTGATAGGAAGCTGATGCTCCATGGCCTCCCATTGATGGTCTTTATCCAATAACTGCGAGCTCCATTGACCGAATAATTGATGAAACTAAACTTCTTATTGCAAATGTCTACAGACTGAAAACTAAAACATATAGCAGGATATAAAATAGAAGCCATAGGAAATATTAATTGCAAATGCTCTCACCACGCGCATTGACCTTCTTCACCAATGCTACTGCCTTCTTCTGTTTCTTTGAGCTCTTCTTCCAAGATTTTTGCTTCTTTTATCTAGTTGAGGGAAGAATCTGAAAATTACTCGATCAACATGTGTGCAGTACCATGTTCTCCATCTCTTGCAAAACATAAGAGGTAGAATAACAATTCCCAACCCGAAGATATATCCTAATTCAGCACTCAAGAAGTTCCAGTCAATCTCTATACCAGATATTGATCCATTTGTATTCGAGCATGCTGAAATTAACGGATTGAAGCATACCAAATTTGATGGAGGCCCGCATAATCCTTGGTTACCTTCAAAGGAATCGGCTGAGAACGTCTGCATTTGAGAACCTGTTGGGATCGGTCCCTCTAGCATGTTATATGAGAGATTCAAAACTGAAAGGAATGACAGCCTTGCTAGCTGTAGTGGGATTTGTCCATTCAATTGATTAGATGAGAGGTCCAAGGACTCGAGCTGTGACAGGTTGCCTAAAGATGATGGAATTCGGCCTGTAAGTGCATTGTGTGACAAGTTAAGAACATAGAGTGCTTTGAATTTTCCTATGACATCTGGTATTGGACCTCCAAGGAAGGAATTGGAAGACAAATCAAGACTAACCAACTTTGTCAGCTTTGAGATATCATTTGGGATCTGGCCTATAAACCAAGCATTGGACAAATTCAGTGAAATCAAATCTGTAAGGTTGGCAAACCTGACTGGCAGAGGTGTGTTGAAGCTGTTGGAAGACAAGTTTAGATTCTGAAGAAATTGAAGACTGAAAAGCCCGCTTGAATCGTCAAGTCCACCGGTGATTCCTTCGAAGCTCAAGTCCAGGCTGATAACACGACCACTACCACCGTCATCACAAGCTATACCTGGCCACTCGCAGCAATCTGGGGTTGAATTCCACTTCACCAGTTTTGTAGATGCAAGTTCATAGAATACGAGAGTTTTCTTTAGATTGAGTAGCAAAGATTGCTGATCGCTCTGGCATCTGCCAGAAACCAGACCTATGTTCATGCTCAAGAGCATCGTTACAAGGGGCATGAAGAAAAACAAGGTAAAGAGAGGATTTTTCATTGTTTGCACTTTGCATGAAAGAAGTTGTTCTCTTTCAGTCGTCACCTGGAAGTTTAACATCAACTATAGAGGGTGGGGTACATGACGTGTCATATTGACTCTGACTATGGGATGGAGACCTGAGAGTCAACGGGAGGGGATTATTTGCCTTTTTATTTTTTCTCCCGTGTATTATACGCTGGAGGGTGGGTGGATTATTGACTATAAAATTAATTAAAAAGATTTATTTTAATATATAAGTTAATATATTTCTTTTTATTTTTGTCTTACTCTTTTGGATTTTGTAATTGTATCCGTTATGAAATAAATTAGTAGTCCTGTTCTTGAAGCTTTGACTAATTTATAGTTCTCGAATCGCTAAATTTCTTTTTTGCAGATCAGGGTGTAGTTGAATTTATTTTTTAAAATATTTTTATTTAGAAATATATAATTTAAAAAAAATATTTTTGATATTAAAATGATCTAAAAATACTAAAATAAAATAAAAAATAATTTTTTTTTTCAAAATACTTTTAAAACATAGTGTAAAACCCCCCGTAGTCACCAAACATTTCGAGGAGGAGTAGGAGTAGGTAGACTTGAAAGAGTAGGTTGAGACACGTAGCGAAGCTAATTGGCTGCCCTGATTGGTTCCATAGACAGTAGTAATTTGAGACACGAGTTTGACAAAATAAATTTTAAGTGCTATAATTATCAAAAAATAAGTCATTGTGTTATGGATTGATAACTAAAAGAGTCGAAGAGAATGACAGTCTTATTGTAGAAGAGGAGTAGACAACCATTATATTACTAGTCCATATAAAAACCAAAGAAAATATTACAAAGAACCTAAAGTAGCTCGGTGTAGCATTGTTTACCATGACTCAAAACCACTATTCACTGATATTTGCTCCGGTGTTTCGCGCGCGTAGTGAGATTTTTTTTCCCATGAATGAATATTGTGTTAACGAATATGCCACCCGAAAACGCCAGAAAACATCGCCGGTCTGAGGGGCTCAGCGGTCATTGACCATTTTTGGTCTGGTTTGTTTGACCTATTTTTTTTATTTAATAATTCATGGAACAACGCAATAACCGTTTTGTCCCTCAAAAAGGACAAAAACCAGGCATTGGAGGGAAGGGCGATCCGGTAATTCACCATTTTTTTTCTTTTTTATGACGGTTTACTGTTGGTGCGTCGCCTGACGCGCCGTCCGTTTCCGCGCTCATGCGTGTTTCGGACGGCGCGTGCGGCTTACTCCAGTGTCCAAAAATGCCTAACCGGCGTCTAGAATGATTTCCAGGCATGTTCTCTTCCACCTAGTGCTCACACATGTGACTATGTGGTGTCCGGAGACGTGTCAATAGTCGTTTGAAATTTCCTCCCCGTTTCTCTCTCTTGCCTGCGCCAGATGACGTCAGCGTAGCTGTTTTTTGGCAAATTTCATTTCAGTCCTTGAACGGTAGAATTTGTTTTTCAGGCCCTTAATAGGTTTTAATTTGTTTCACTTTCGTCCTTCAATTCAAATTGATTATATATTGTAGTTTCAATTAGGTCCCCAGACTTTTAATTTTGCAGATTGGTCTAGAATCCTTAATATTTTTGGTATCAAAGTTTTGATTTATTTCAATTTCATCCTTCCATGCAAATTTATTATAAATCCTTAATATTTTTGGTATCAAAGTTTGATTTCTTTCAATTTTATCCTTCTATATAAATGAATTATGCATTTCAGTTTTATTTCGGTCCTAATTCTTTTAATTTCCGGTTTTGTTTTAAATTTTTTAATTTCAATGTTTGGATTTATTTCAATTTTATCATTTAAATTAAATTTATTACATCTGTGTTTTTATTTTATTTTATCCCTTATACTCTTAATCTTGGATTTTATTTTAGTTCCTTTATTTTTAATACATATTTCGTACATGATTCCTATTTCTATACATGCTTATATATATATGCTCTTAGTTTTTCTTTCCAATTTTTCTTTATTTCCAATGTTATTAAGTTTTTTTTATTTAATGTCCAAATGTTAACGAAATAATGTTTGTTATTATTTCTCTTTTTTTTATTCTTCAAGTTAAGTGATTTCTTTAAATATAATAATATTTATTTTTTGTTAATATTGTTAGGTATTGAATTTTGTAATTATTACAGATAAAACATTCAAAATAATAATGATTATTATTTATGAGCTTTATTTTCTTTTAAATATATCAGAATAATTATACATTTTGGTATTTATTTAATATTAGAGCTTTAATATATATAAATGACCTAAGTTTTTTTGAGAAAACAAAATTAATATCATTGTTCTCAAATACTTTTAATATAATAATATAAAAGTAAAAAAAAATATGGAATTTTTTTCTCTAACAATAATTATGGCCTCACCAATTTTTATTATTTCCACTGTTATTAAGGTTATGTTTTGTAATATTTACATTTTAATTTCTGTTCGTGATCATTTCAAATATGATTTTACTTTTTTTTATTCTTCCGTTCAAATAATTTTTTATAATCTAATAATATTTTTTATTTGGTCATTTATTTAGTTTTGTAGTTGCTTTTATGTTAATATTGTTAGGTCTTAAAATTTCTTATTATTATAGATAAGACATTCAAAATAATGATAATAATTATTTGTAATATTTTTTACCTTATCAATATAAGACTAATTATATATTTTGATATTTATTTAATACCAACACCTTCATATATATATATATATATATATATATATATATATATATATAAATGACCTATTTATTATTATTCTAAAATATTTTTAATATAATAATATATGCAATAAATTTTACAATCAGTTTTCTACATAGGAAAAAAAATTAAAAATTTTATCAAAAGAGTTTTGGCAATAGCAACATTCAATCACTTTTTGATGAGAAAAAAAACATTCGTTTCTAACAGATTTTATCAATTATAATTTTACTGATTAAATATTAAAATAACAAAATACAACACACATAAAATCAATCAATTTTCTATATATATATATAAAAAACTAGCGCATAGCGTGGGCATATCGCTCGTATTATCTAAAAGCTAAACCAGGACATGGTTTAGTTGTTGTTCACAGTGAGACAAACCACTGTGGACGGCAATACCATCAACTGATTGCACTACTTCAATGCCTAAGAAATAATGCATTAACCGCAAATATGTCATGTTGAATTCCTTCATCATGGATTTCTAAAAATTAAACATGGATTTATCATCACCCATGTAAATGAGATCATCAACATATAAGCACACAACTAGCACCTTATCAACTCCATATTTAACATTTAAAGTGTGCTCATAAGGAATTTTAAGAAAACCTTCCTTATTAAATTAAGCATCTTTACTACTATATATGAAACTCTTGGTGCTTGTTTCAGTCCATATAATGCTTTCTTTAATTTGTATACCTGATCTACATGACTTTGTTTCACATATCCAGGAAGTTGATCAATGTACACTTTCTCTTTTAATGTTCCATGTAAGAATGCTGACTTTACGTCAAGTTGATATATAGGCCATAAGTTTTGTGCAGCAATTGATAACACCAAGCGAATAATGTCCATTCTTGTAACCGGTGTAAACACCTCAATACCAAACTCTTGCTTGTACCCCTTCTTAACAAGTCTGGCTTCATACTTGTCTACTCTACCATCTTTCTTCAGCTTGGTTTTGTAAATCCATTTAACACTAATGGATTTTTGTCCCTCGGGAAGTTTTATCAGTTCTCAGCTGTTGTTTTTATCGATTGACATGATCTCTTCATCCATGTTTTTTTGCCATTTTGATTTTGTAACAGCTTCTTCTAAGGTGATAGGATCACAATCTGATAAAAATACATAATAGGAGAAATCATCATTGGATTGTTCACCAAATTGAACAACACCACTCACCACATAATCTTCCATCCAAGCTAGCATTCTTCTGTCTCGTTGAGATCATGAACCTTGTTGATCTTCATAAAGGCTTAGTTGCTGATGCGAACCAGCCCAGAAACACCAGCAAGGACTTATGAGTTACCTTTTTCTTTTGTTTCTAGGATTACGGGGCTAGATGGAAGGCTATAAATAAGACTTATGGGCTTTATTTAATTTTGTTAGCTACAGCCCAAGGCTTGTTTGGGCTTAATTAAGACTTTGTTTTCAGCTAGGATCCAAGGCTTGTTTGGATTAAGTCATGGGCTTTCCAACTTAGGGTTTTAGGTCATTTGAGTGGACCTCATTTAAGTCCACATAAGGGGTCCATTAGCGTTAGTTTTTAAAAGACTATTTAAACTCATGTTAGCTAAATTTCGGCAGCCATTGATTAAATTTAATTTTGAACTTTTCAGTTTATGTGTGAGAGTGATTCTTGCATTCTTTAGTTCTTGAACGAACTGAATCCGACTTATCGAAGATTAACTGGCTTCGTGGTGTCATTCTACTCATTCCAATAGTGCTGGTGCCTTGGGGCAGGTTTCCATTATGTCCCACTCTCACCAGACCTATATCGGCTTTCCGGGATCAGATCTCATTCTTTGTTGTGGGTTGCGTGACCACGTGATCACAAGGTTCGCATCAGGTGGTATCAGAGCTAGGCTCTTAAACAAGTCATATCATTCTGTTATTTTCGTGCTTTTTTTAGTGTTCCTTGAAGTTTTCCAGTGTTTGTGTTCATCTCCTTGTTCTTCGTGTTAGCGTCATCTAATAAAACAAGAGTTTATATTTCATCATTTTTTGTCTCTTCATTTCAGTATATTAAGAGAGAAAAAGAAAATAGAAAAGAAAAGAAAAGAAAGAGAGATAGAGGCATTATGTGAAATTTGAAGAATCATTGAAATCTTGCCGCAGAAAACACTACTCTGGGGAAAGATAAGCAAACCACATCGGAATCAATTGAAAATTCATATTCCTACTATTGGGGTTGAGATAGGATCATATGTCAAATTTAGGCTTATTCTAATATTGATTTCTTGAGGGTTTTTTTCGAGATTCATTTCTGCTGCATAAATACTACCTTAGTGAACCCATATAAAAACACTTTAGAATCAATTGAAACTTTACATTCTATGTCTTGGGGTTGATATCGCATGATATATTAAATTGGGGCTTATTTCGATATTATATACTAGAGTTTTCAATTGGAGGTTCATTTCTGCTGCAAATTGATCACACAAGGGTTTGAGTACCTAGAAATACGAGAATGACCTATAATTTAAGTGTTGTTTTTAGTTTAGTATTACAATAATAAAAATTAAATTTGAGGTCATTTCGACGTTGTTTGGTCTGGGTTTCAATCCTATTACGTAAAAACTGCGTAAGAGGTTAGATTCTGCTCAAGTCTCAAAACATGATCCTTACTATTTAGTTTTGTCCAATTCTCTATTTTTGTTGTATTTTCAGTTATCTAGGAGTCAAGTAATTGTTTTTGCTAGTATTTGCTTCTGTTTTATTTCGTGTCTTCGTATCGTCCACAATTCGTACGAATTTGCATTGCTACTCATGAAATCATAATCATAGTTTTGTTTTGCTTTGTTTTCGGTATTTTTATTGTTTCTTGATTCTGAAAATCATAATTAGAGTGCACTATGTTAGAATCGTAAGAAGATTGAAGAAATTCAGATATTATTGAAGAAGAAGGAGAGATATACTCTGCACTTAGAGACCGAGAGAGAAGAGGGAAATGAAATTTCGAATGCTTTACTGTTTTGATTTTGTTACTTCACACCTATTACATTTCATACTAACCAGCTTATATAACAAACTCAATAAGCCAAATACAGCTATTATGTATATTCTAGAATACACATATAGTATTCTAGAATATACTCTAACATTCCCCCTCAATGTCATGCTTTTATACACCAAGCATGAGATTGTTACAATGCATTTGAAAAAGAGAAGTACTAAGTCCTTTGGTAAGTATGTCTGCGAATTGCTCCTTGGAAGACACAAATTGGACAGCAAGCTGATTGCTAGCTACCCGTTCCCTCACAAAATGCACATCAATTTTAATGTGTTTAGTGCGTTGATGGTGCACTGGATTGAAAGACAAAGCTATAGCTGAAACATTGTCACAAAAGATAACAGGAGGCTGAATAATATCAACACGCATGAAGTTGAGGAGTTGTTTCAGCCAATCAATTTCAGCAGCAGTGGATGATAGAGCTCTGTATTCTGCCTCAGTAGAAGACCTAGAAACTGTTTGTTGTTTCTTGGAAGCCCAAGAAATAGGATTAGAGCCGAGAAAAATTACCAAACCAGTGGTTGATCTTCTATCATTTGGATCGCCAGCCCAGTCTGCATCACTGAAGGCTTTGAGTTCGAGAGGACCAGGAGAATACCTCATGCCATAATTCATAGTGCCCTTGAGATAGCGTATGATACGCTTGACTGTAGTGAAGTGAGAGACCATAGGTTGCTGCATAAATTGGCAGACTTGATGGACTACAAATGTGATGTCTGGACGGGTGAAAGTGAGGTATTGCAATGCACCAACAATACTTCTATACATAGTGGGATCAGCAAATGGCAGACCATCATCTTTGGACAGACGTTGGTAAGGTAGACAGGGTGTGTGGCAAGGCTTAGCATCAGACATATCAGTTTTGCTCAACAATTCTGTGATATACTGGGACTGAGACAATACTAAACCAGTAGATGTGTATGTAATCTGTATGCCCAGAAAGTAGTGTAAATCTCCTAAGTCTGTGATGTCAAATTCAGCAACAAGAGCATCAATAACACACTGAATATCACAGGAGTCAGACCCAGTTATAATAATGTCGTCCACATACACCAACAAGATAATGATTCCATGATCAAGATACTTCACAAATAAAGAGGAATCAGTATAAGTATGCTTGAAACCCATTGTTGGCAAAAAAGAAGTGAACCTGTCATTCCATGCTCTCGGGGCTTGCTTAAGCCCATATAAGGATTTATAGAGCTTACATACCATCTGAGGATTGTCCAGGTCCAGAAATCTAGGAGGTTGAGCCATGTATACCTCTTCCTGAAGGATGCCGTGAAGGAAGGCATTTTTCACATCTAGCTGACGCAATTTCCAGTTGTGATGAGCAGCAATGGCCAGTACAATTCTGACAGTAGTGGGTTTAACCACAGGGCTGGAAGTTTCACCATAGTCCAAGCCAGGTTCTTGGCTAAAACCTTGAGCAACTAGCCGAGCCTTGTGTCTAGCAATTGAACCATCAGCATGCTTCTTGATTTTGAAGATCCACTTGCACCCAACAAGATTCTTATGAGGAGGTAATTCAATAAGAGACCAAGTCCCTTGAGAGTGTAGAGCAGTGATCTCATTTTGCATGGCAGACAACCAAACTGGGGATTTTAGAGCTGATTTGTAAGATAGAGGTTCACTTGTAGGCAGAGCTGCTGCACTAGATTGATGAATAGCAGATAGACAAGCTCTTCTAGTCATGGCCCCACTTTTGCTGCGTGTCTGCATAGGGTGAATATTCATGGCAGGAATATGCAAAACAACATTCAACTGTTCAGGATCACAAGGCTCCTCTGATGTTAAAGAGGTAAGATGCTTACCTTCTATATTGGATTCAGTTGCCACAGGGATGGATGCCATGGACAAAGAAGCAGGAGTAGTGGACAGTGATGAAGTGGAAGATGAGGGAATGGGAGGTGAATTTAGTGAGCTAGAAGGTGCAACCAAATTGTGACTTGGGACAGTGATGTTATTTGTGACTGGGGGCCGAGGCTGAGATGGAAATAAAGGAGGCATGGCAGGAGGTGAAACAGAGGGCATACTGGGCATGGTGAAAGATGTGGATGAATAATTAGATGTTGTGGATTGAGTGCAAAGGTCTTTATAAGGGAACAAATTCTCATTGAATGCAACATGCCGAGATATATATAGTTTCTTGTTAGAGACATGATAACATATATACCCTTTATATTGTGGTGCATAACCCAGAAATACACACATGGTGGTCTTTGGTTGTATTTTATTCTGCATATATGGTCGAAGCAAGGGGAAGCATGCACATCCAAAAATTCTGAGATGTGTGACAGAGGGTATAAGACCAAACAATAGTTCAAAGGGAGACTTGTGTTTTAACACAACACAGGGCATTCGGTTTATCAAAAAAGAGGCAGTGTGTATAGCATAAGACCAAAAAGAAGGGGGGTAATTTAGCATGTTGTAGGAGAGTTATTGTTGTTTCAACAAGATACCTATGCTTACGTTCAGCTAACCCATTTTGTTCAGGGGTATAAAGACAGGATTTTTGATGTATGATACCCTTACTGTCAAGGAAATTTTTCAAGTTTATTAACATACTCCCCTCCCCCATCACTTTGAAGAATTTGAATACATGCAGAGAATTGATTCTGAACATATTGAACAAATTTGATGAAAATGGAGCACACATCACTCTTGTTAATAAGGGGGAACAACCAGCAATACCGAGTGTAATCATCAACAAAGATCACATAGAATTTAAAACCATCAACAGAAATAGTTGGAGAAGGACCCCAAACATCACTATGAATTATATGGAAAGGTTTTACAGATTTATGGAAACTAGACTGAAAGGGAAGCTTAGACATCTTGCCCTTTAAACAACTAACACAAACATCAAGTTCAGTATCTGAAGAACAGGAAACATTGGCCTTGCCTAACATTAACTTGACAATATTATTTGCTGGATGTCCTAATCGGTGATGCCAAATGGAAGACAAGACTAACCGACCAATGTAGGCTTGAAAGGGAGAGGAAACTGGAAAACGGGCAGGAGATGTAAGAGGTAGTGGATAGAGTCCATTACTGCACTGTCCTTTGTACAAGATCCTCCGAGTGAGTTTGTCCTGAATCCAAAAAGAAAAAGCATCAAAAATCAGATAACAATTATTGTCCAAACACACCCGATGAACTGATAACAAATTTTGGGTAAGTTTTGGTACACATAAAACTGATTTTAACTTGAGTGGCTGAGGTTTAATGGGGATTAGAGCAGAACCAATATGCGAGACCAACAGACCTTCCCCATTAGCAGTCTGTACAGTGTCATTAGCAGGATAGGAGGAGCTGAGGGACAAGTTGGACAAGTCTGCAGTCATATGGTTGGTTGCCCCTGAGTCTGTAATCCAGACCTGTTGTGAAGCTGATGGCTGCTGTGAAGAGGAGCAAAGATTATGCATGGCAGTGTAAGCATGATGCTGAGATTGCTGTGAGGATGAAGAGCCACTCGTAGGGTTGCCAACAAAATTGGGTCCATTTTCATTATAGTAGCAGAACCAGGTTTTGTGATTGAACTTGCCACAAATACCGCATGTGAACTTATCAAAATTTCTAAGACCACACATTGGAGCAGTGTGTCCCTCACTGTTACATAGCTGACAAATAGTAACAGTAGGATAACCAGGAGAGGAATTTGAAACTATAGGGACCTTACCATGCACTGGTGTTTTCTGAAAGAAATTTCGGTGACCTGAAGAGGGGGACCTCCCCTTGCCGCGATTCCTATTAAAGGATTTGTAGCTGCCATTGTCATAGGAATTGAAACCAGATTGCCCACGAGCTAGTCTAAAAGATGACCCAGGGGCTTTATAGGTACCCGTAGAAATGGTGTGCATGGCAGACAGATAGGAAGAATTATCTGGAACAATATTTTCCACAATGCGTTCTTCAGCAAGAAGCTGAGACCGAAATTCTTTAAGAGGTATCACACTTTCTCTCCCCCTAATTACACACCTAAATGTATTATATTCAGATGGTAAACCATTTAAGGCTAAGATGACAATATCCTCATCAACAAAGTGAACCCCAGCAGCCATCAAATGATCTCTCGCCTCTTTAATCTTCAATAGATATTGACTGATAGTGTCTGATCCTTTCTTAATATTTTGTAAATTGGACTTTAACTGGAAAATGCTTGTTTTAGACACGGTAGAGAATTGCTCTTTCAATCTCATCCACAGTTCTCTAGAGCTATTACTACCTATTGCACAAGATAATGCTATAGGAGACAAGGTGGCTATAATGAGCTGCATTACAGCCCTATCATGTATTGTCCAAATCATTAAAGCATCACAATCAATAACAGAGGAGGAGCTAGGATCACCTGAACCACACGCACCCAAGGCAGCAGAGGGAGGAGAAGGGCACGGGTGAGAGCCATCCACAAACCCAAAAATTCCATTGCTCTCGAGCAACAATTGAATTTGAAAATTCCAGTTGAGATAATTAGAATCGTCTAGCTTCACATTCACAGACGTTGAGACGGTGGAAATAAGATGTGTGATTGGGGATTGAACGATTTGTAATTGAGCAGCTGTCACCATTGTTGATAGACAACAGAGTATTCTGGAGAGGATTTTTGAACAAAGAATGGGTTTAATTTGACACTGAGCTGGGAGTGTCTTTGAATTGAAAAATTTGAACAGAATCGAGAATTTTTTTTTTTTGGTTATTTGGTGAAGAACAGTAAGCTGACAACAAGGATCATCTCAAGATTTCTTTTCTTGGATTTAGCTTGCTTTAATTCGACTGCGTGAGCATTAGGAGCTCTGATACCATGTTAGAATCGTAAGAAGATTGAAGAAATTCAGATATTATTGAAGAAGAAGGAGAGATATACTCTGCACTTAGAGACCGAGAGAGAAGAGGGAAATGAAATTTCGAATGCTTTACTGTTTTGATTTTGTTACTTCACACCTATTACATTTCGTACTAACCAGCTTATATAGCAAACTCAATAAGCCAAATACAGCTATTATGTATATTCTAGAATACACATATAGTATTCTAGAATATACTCTAACACACTGCAAAGGCTACTGACTTTGATTTGTTGATTTTAGTTCCGAAAGAACCAAAAGAAAGTAAGTTGTGAGGTAAAAGGCGTAGTGAGCTTTTTAGAGTGAAAAGCCTTGATTTTTTTGTATGATACACGAGGGTTATGAGGATATAATTTTTTCTACTAACCAAATTTTACAGACTCAAAGGATGTCTGAAAACAACGAATCAGCGACACAAAACGCTGACGTAGCGTTCCAATTACGAGCCATGGGTCAGCAACTGCAGTTGTTGTCTAGGACATACAAAGATCTGAAAGATGAGGTGAATTCGATAGAGCAACAGAATAGTGGGGCTGATCGTCAAGGAAATACGGTCTGTATGGCCGTACGGAATAACATATATATTTTTTAAGAGTATTTGATGAAAACGCAGATGTGAGCGAAGATGACTATGATTTTGCATCTGTTGGCCAAGGAATGAGGTTTGGGCTGAACAGAGCTAGGAGGAATGTGAATTTCCATGGCATGGGAAATTATGAAGATATAGATGGGGACACCATTAAACTAAAAATTCTGAACTTTCAAGGTAAAAATGATCTTGAGACTTACTTGGAGTGGGAGAAAAAGGTAGATTGGATTTTTTATTGTCATAGCTATTCTGAACAAAAAAAAGTGAAATTGGTGATGATTGAGTTTAAATAGTGTGCAATGATTTGGTGGGATCAGATTGTAATCAGTAGGAGGAGGAATGGGGAGCAACCCGTTCAGACTTTGGGTGAGATGAAAGTCTTAATGAGGAGATGATTTATGCCAAACCACTATTACAGAGACTTATACCTGAAGCTTCAAGGTCTGAATCAAGGCTATAAGACAGTAGATGAATATCACAAAGAGATGGAGATAGCAATGATTCGGGCCAATGTTGTTGAGGATAGAGAAGCCACCATGGCTAGATTTTTTAATGGGTAAAATCGGGACATTGCCAATGTGGTAGAGCTACAACACTATATGGAGCTAGAGGACATGGTTCACATGGCTACGAAGGTGGAGAGATAACTTCGGAAGGGACATGTTTAACCAGGGTTTTTGATGCTGAATTTGATGGGTTTGTGGATTTATGAAATTGGGTTGTAGAGATTTTATTCTTTTCTGGGTTTGGTGTGATTTTGAAGTTCAATTTCAATGGCAGGTGTGATCATGAACAAATGAAGAATGCAGAGGGTTGCATTGTGGAGATTATTGGAGAAAAAAACCTGGACCACTTCTTTGTTGGTACTCAGGATACTGACATGCGGAAAAAGTTTCAGGAGGTTAGTTTATTTTTATTTTATTTATTTTAAATAATTTTACATGATTTTTGGTGGTTAATGGATTGTTTATCCCTTAATTGTTTATCAAGCCTTTTCGATTCTCTCTCATCTCGAAAGAATTTGACCACAGGAATTGAATCCAAAGGCCCCCGCTTTCCTTCACCTGGGTTCACTCTCTTTCTCTTTAATATCTCTGTCTTCGTCCAAAGTTTGTGTTTTTTTTTTCCATTTTTGTTTATATTTTCAAGTAACTATATTTTGATTCTTTTTTGGATTTTTTGAAGGCTAATGGAAAGTCTCAACATATTTCTTCTGCATATCTTTCGATTGTCAGGTTTTAAGATAAGAGTTATGCAAAACTCATTTCTGCACCCCCCACCTATTTTGGAAGGGATTAGTAAAATTTGTTGACATTTAAGAACACGTTGAGATTTTTACCCTTTAATGATAATAGTAAACTTCTCATTCTAAATCCATTAAATTGATCGGTAAATATTGGTGAATATGGAAAATACAGTGTCTTCAATCCAGTAAGCCAAGCAAAATTGAATCATCTCCTTTGCTTTAACAAGTTTTTGCCCCCCGGTAAAAGTATCATTCTATTGTATCTGATGCATTAAGAAGGTGACTCTTCTTCTTCTTATCACTATTGTGGCGCATATATACAATTCTAATTTAGGATCACATTGTTCTATTCCTTGCATTAATATATCTCAAGGTTGTTTCAAGGGACGTACTTGGTAAATTTCTTAACATTGATGATTCTTGGTTCTACTAATTCCAGGAATGAAAGTTTATGTCACTGATGAGAAAGAGCTGATCATGGAACCAGTATTGAAGTGGGCTGGGAATCCAGATATAACTATTGCGGTTAAAGCATTTGGTCTGAAAGCCACAGTTCAGGTATTCTGATTTGTGAGAAATATTTGCACATCCCCCCGCCCTGGTTCTATGTACAAGTGAAATCATTGGGTTTTTGATGCTGAATATGATGGGTTTGTGGATTTATGAAATTGGGTTGTAGAGATTTTATTCTTTTCTGGGTTTGGTGTGATTTTGAAGTTCAATTTCAATGGCAGGTGTGATCATGAACAAATGAAGAATGCAGAGGGTTGCATTGTGGAGATTATTGGAGAAAAAAACCTGGACCACTTCTTTGTTGGTACTCAGGATACTGACATGCGGAAAAAGTTTCAGGAGGTTAGTTTATTTTTAATTTATTTATTTTAAATAATTTTACATGATTTTTGGTGGTTAATGGATTGTTTATCCCTTAATTGTTTATCAAGCCTTTTCAATTCTCTCTCATCTCGAAAGTATTTGACCACAGGAATTGAATCCAAAGGCCCACGCTTTCCTTCACCTGGGTTCACTCTCTTTCTCTTTAATATCTCTGTCTTTGTCCAAAGTTTGTGTTTTTTTTTCCATTTTTTTAATATTTTCAAGTAACTATATTTTGATTCTTTTTTGGATTTTTTGAAAGCTAATGGAAGATGACGTTTCAAACCTGTTTCGAAGAGTGTCAATGCGAACTCGAAAGATTGCTCCAAAATGGTGATTGCGCTTGCCAGCAATGATAAAACTCAGGTTTCTTATTTTTTATTGAAGGATTTTTTATTTTTGCAATTATTTGAACTATTAAATAAGAGAGTTGTGAATTGGGGTTCTGTTTTTAAATGAAAAGATTGATTTTTTATTTATTATGTTTGGCTGATTTGAGAAAGATATTAGTTACTGGGGCTTTGTTTTAATAGGGAAGATCGAAGCTTTTTGTTGTTTTACTTATGTTTCGTTGATTTAAAAAAGAATTTTTTTTAAGGCAGCGATTGCTAGACTTGAAGCATTGAAGAATGATTATACAGGGATAGAAACAGTAGAAGCAGTTGAAGATGATGAAGCTTCTCTTGAAGATGACGGTATCAGAGTCTCTCATTCATTTCTCTCTTTTGTGTTTTTTTTCTATCTTGAAAAAACCTTTGTTGCATTATCCATTGGTATGCTTTGCTTTGTATAGTTTCAGGTTAAAGAGAATGTCCTTTGATGCATTGAAGGCGTGCAGTGTTTTCCGTGTATGGTATGTTTGTGTTTTCCCCTGTCATTTCTCTCAAGAAGTCAGTTATCTATTCTAATGCATCTTCTGTTTCTTCAGACAAGTTTATGACACTTTACTATTTCGATTGAAACATGTCCCTTTTTGTGAATTTGTTTTTCAATAATGTTATGCAAAGCTATGTCCCATATTTATGTTTAATTAGCTTTATTTTAAAATATTGAAACATATCTCTTTTTGCAAATTTGTTCTCCAATGATTTTTGCTTAGCGTGCATTTATTTAAAAAGTTTTGAACTTGACATTTTTATCATCAATCCATAACCAGCATTTGAATCTTTGAATGAGGAGAATGAGAATCCTTCTTAAAGTTCCTTCCAAGTTATTGTCACAAGTAGTGGTAGTTTGATGGGATTGCATAGCAAAGTGCAAGTTGATCATATTGTTTACTTTTAGCCATATTGTTTTAAAATATTCTTTGATCTCCATTGCAGTCTATATACAAAATAAGCAGAAAGACACAAAGCGTAAGACTTTGCAAGTACAAGCACTTGAGAACGCTAGGAAAGCCCCAAGAAATTTCCTTGAGCTCTTACATGAGGTATGAATGGAAACGCTAAACATGTATTAATTGTATGAATAATAGGTCTAAATTCAAACATGCAAACCTAAAAGCTTTGTTTCCGCATGTTCCATCATATATGAGGGCAGCGGTGGGACCTCTAAGCTCTACTTGCCGTGGGCATTTCTGCATTGTTTGTGAGTTCATTTCCAATTATACATGTGCGAAGTGTTGAATGTGTTTTTTTTCAATCTAATGCCAAAAGATATATGATGATACCCCTTGCCTGAAATTTTTTGCCTCATTGTTAAGACCTCAGTGGGGCTTCTTTTGTAGACATAAGACTTCACCTCCATGATCTCACTTTGATATACTAGAGCTATTTATGGATTGTGCCACTCTGATTTTCAGTATGTGTGGATATAAGCAAAGGGAGGCTTTATTCTCCATTATTCTCCAGACATGTACATCTGTTTCGCTTGATTCAATCAAATGACCAATGGTATATTTTGATTCCTTTTACACATTTTTAGCAATTGTCTTGCTAGGTTGCCCTGTGTTATTAGATCATTTTGGATATTTAGTCAATATTTGTTCCTTTGTTGAAATCGTGTTCTTGAAATTTTTCTAATTTGGTTTTTGCTTTAAATTATTTTCTTAGTATTTTTGAACTGTTTTGATGGGTTTATATAAAAAAAAAACTTTCAAAATAATAATAATAATAATAATAATAATATTTTAATGAATTTTAACCAAGAAAAAACTTTCAAAAATAACTAAATAACTACTGCAATAATATTAGACACTGCCTAAAAATCTATATTTATTTCCCATGTGAAAGCATAATCTTTTTTGTCGTTTCAAGTGAAGGATTATTTTGATGTTTTTCATTGGGAAATCAGGGTTGCCCCTGAAAGCCAAACCCAAACGAGCGTAGGACAGACAAGTTGACATTTGTCAATTGCATATTGCATCATTTTTGATATTTTTGCCTTCCTGTGACTAGAGTTGACTCTTTTGGTTCTAGATCATTAGTTACGGACAATAAAAATAAATGGAGTTGATTTTTCAACTTCTAAGAATTCGATAGATTTTCTTAAAACAAACACTACGCAGAAACGTACCAAATCCATTTCTTAATGGAACATAGTCCTATTTGGGACATAACTATTACCAAAATTTAAATGAGGTCTCGGATTTAAACAGTAATGAAATGATTTTTATTGTTCATATATACTCAGAGCCACTGTGATTTTTAGCCTTTTATTTGGGAATATTAGTAAAATAATCACAATATCTATATGTAAGATAAAACAACACAGTAATCGCTGAGAGCATTACCGTTAATGCATATATTTTTTAAATGGTTAAATATAAAATACCACTATATAAAATAAAATTGCATAGTAAATGCCGTGGTCAATAAGGTCATTGCACTTTTTTTTTAAATAGTCAAATACGCATATGCCTTCATATAAGATAAAATCCAAGAGTTATTGTTTCATGTGTAGTGGTAATTTATCATTGTTTGATTATATATTTTGGCGAGATACTATTTGCACGTTGTCGTACGTGACATCCGTTTCACGTCACGCAGATTTTGGACAGCGCGTGTGGTGTTGTCTGGCATATAAAAACCACATTGGAGTCTAGAACTATTCTCCTTCATGTTCTTTTTCTTCTGGTACAACGCGTGTGGTTCCAAGGTGGCTGGAGACGTATCGGTGGTCACTTGAAATTCCCCCCCCCCCCCCCCCCCCCTTCTCTTGCATGTGAAAATACATGTAAGACCATGTTTATTGGGTTTTCATTGTAATTCATGATCTTTTGATTATTTTGTATGGTTCTTATTTTGTTATATAAATTTTGATTGATTTCAATTTTGTTATTAAATGGAAATTGACTATATATTGTAGTTTCATATCAATCTTCGGTCTTTTAATTTTTCGATTGGTTTTGAATCTTGAATATTTTTGATATCTAAGTTTTGATTTATTTCAATTTTATCCTTCAATTCAAAGTGATTATATATTTTAGTTTCATTCCAGTTCTCAGCCTTTTTATTTCCAATTGTGTTAAATTCTTTAATTTTTTTTTATACTAAAAATTAGATTTGTTTCAATTTTGTCCTTTAAATTAAATTCATTAAGGTAATACAATTTTACTAATTAAATATTAAAGCAACCAATTACAACACGTACAAAATCAATCAGTTTTCTATATAAAAAAACTCAGTGCAACAGTATGTATACAATTATTCAGATCAATGTGAATTAATTGCAAATATAGCTCATGTCATTGCAAATATAACTCCTGATATTAAAGTGTAAAATGATGATTAGTCAGTATTTAAAAATTTCAACACCTAATAATATTTAAAAAAAAATCAATTAAAAGATAAAATAAATAACAAAATAAAAATAAATATTATTATATTTCAAAAAATTATTTGACTTGAAGAATAAATAAAAAGAAAAAAGAGAATAATAAGCCGAACAATTACGATACACCCAACCGCTAAGGAATGCCCAATTGACAATAAAAAAAATAGTAAGTAATCTCTAATTGATTTCATCGATTGTATTTTTTTCATCAACTAATTATATAATTATCAAAACAATTAAGACACCAAACAATCAATCAATTGCAGTTTTGCAATCTATGAATTAAATAAATCGATACACAATAGCACTCAACCAGAAATAATCCATCTTCGATAGATTTTAGCTGTTGTAATTTTACTATCTGCCGGTTAAATCGTTCGTTGTCGTTAAAATAAACTCAACCATCAACAAGTTCGATACAACAATTTTTGGAATTAAATATTAAAATACTAAATTATAACACGCATTAAATCAATTATTTTTTCATATAAATAAAAGCCCAACGCAACGCGCGGGCAATTCACTCGTTGACTATAAAATTAATTAAAAAAATTTATTTTAATATATATAAGTTAATTATTGACTTTTAAATTATATAATTTTATAAATTAATTCATAATTTTAATAATTTTTATTAAAAAAAATTAACCACACTTGTAATAAAGCGTGATTAATACCTGTATAAAAAAATTAACTTTAATTTAGGGATGCTAATGAAAACAAAAAAAAAAAACGAAGATTTGTTTTATGGACAAGGACTTAATTAAAGTGTTCTATAAATAACATCCTTTTCTTTTAAAAAACTTTACACAAAGAGGAATAAATAATTACTTTTATTGTGTTTCCCCAAATCTTTTTTATTTCATTTCTTTTATCCAAAAGTATTTGAACCATATGAAGAAATATAATTTTCTTCCGTCATATAATAATTAAATAAATTCAAATAATTGAAACTCGGACCTACTTTAAGACTTTTTAATTCTACATCTACTTTAACCTTGTATTAGGGACATATTTTGGCAAATTCATATAATAATATTCTCATCTCAAAAACCACCCCATAACATGTAGATTTTGATATCTAGCCATACATGAAAAAAATTAATAAAAAATAATTTAGTGGTAAAATTATCTTTAAATATTTAGTGATTGTTTGAGAATAAAATATCAATTGTTTTTTAAAGTATTTTTTACTCGTTAGAATAATATATTTTTTATTTTTAAAAAATTATTTTTAAAATTATCAAATAAAAACGATTTGAAAATACAAAACATATAATTTAAAACAAAAAAATATAAAAGAGTTTCAAATATAAACAGCCCTCGTGTGTATGCCTATGTTATCCTCAAATAAAGGATTTGTAATTTGTGTGGACCCTCCGGGTTCGCCTGAATTTTGGGCCGCCTTCAGTTGCACCATGGCTTCCACATGAGATGCCACCACATCCAACTTCTGTGCTAATCCCTGACTCAGACGGCTAGACGTGACCCACGTGACCCCTTCAGTTGACACTTGTGCAACTCCAGTGCATTGTCACGTACGCCTCCAGTGCATTGTCACTTCATCATGTGACTTGCACGTGACAATGTCCCCTCCTTTAAAAGACCTTGCCCTTAAGGTCCGGGAACCTTTTGGCCAGTTCTTCCAATTCCACCCACGAAGCTTCTTCCTCCTTCAAACCTCTCCATTTCACGAGAACCTCTGTCACAGCTCTTCCCCTTGCCTTCTTCATCCTTCTACCCAAAATTTCTTCAGGCTCAAGCCTGACCACTCCTTCTTTGTCTGTGGGTGGAAGTGTAACCACAAGTTGATGACGACGACCCAATTTCTCCATAACACAGGAGACGTGAAAAATTGGATGGATTTTTGAATCCGCAGGTAACTCCAGTTTATAAGCTACTGCTCCAACCTTTTCCACCACCTGAAATGGACCATAAAACCTAGGTGATAATTTCATGTTTCTGCGTTGAGCCATGGTCTACTGCTTGTACGATTGTAACCTCAGGTAAACCCAGTCCCCCTTCTCAAAGTTCCTCTCTGTTGTTTTAAGGTCAGCAAATTTCTTCATACGATCTTGTGCATGTTGCAGATTGTCATGGAGAATACTCAAGATCTATTGTCGGGACTTTAAGGTATTTTCGACTTCTTGAACTCTTGTAGTACCTGCTGTGAATGGTAGTAACTTGGGGGGAGGATACCCATACACAGATTCAAAAGGGGTTAGTTTAGTTGAAGAGTGTATTGATGTGTTATACCACCATTCTGCTAAAGGAAGGAACTTAGACCATGCCTTAGGTTTATCCCCCGAAAAACACCTTAGATAGTGCTCAACCAATTTGTTCACAATTTCAGACTATCCATCAATCTGTGGATGATAAGCTGAAGAAAATTTCAGAGTTGTCCCTTGTAGCTTAAAAAACTCTTTCCAAAACGAACTTGTAAACGTAGGATCCCTGTTAGTGACAATCGAAGTAGGCATGCCATGCAACTTGAAAATATTGTGAATGAATACTTGTGCAATTTTGGCTGCTGTATAGGGATGAGAAACAGGGATAAAATGATCATATTTAGACAACCTATCCACCACCACATAAATCACATTGTAACCCTCCGAAACAGGTAAACCTTCAATGAAGTCCATTGAAATATCAGTCCAAATCCTTGTGGGAATTGGTAATGGCTGTAATAACCCAGGGGGGGTGTATATTTTCATACTTATTTCTCTAACAACTATCACACTCCCTGATGAACCTTATGATATCTGCCTTCATACCCTTCCAGTAAAATTCAGCCCTAGCCCTGTGTAAGGTTTTATGGAACCCTGAGTGACCTCCTTGTGTACTGCTGTGTAATAAGTATAAAATTTCTCTTCTCATGTCTTCCGAGAAAGGAATAACGAGCCTGCCCTTGTAGAACAATAGGCCATTGCGCTCTTCATAATGTTTACCCACTGAGTTCCCCTGATGTAATTCTGTCAGAATATGCTGAATATCATTATCTGTTGCATAATTTTGTTTAAGCTGCTCCATCCGATCCTTTGATGGTTGTGTAATAGCTGCTAGTGATGATTCTGTTGTTTCTGTGATTGATTGCTCCTGTGATGCGGAACACGAAGAACAATATGAAATAAACAATAAAAAGAAAGAAGCTTAGAGGGAAGAAAGAAGCTTTGAAAGAAAAGAAGAAACTAAAGAAGAGACAAAAAGAGATTGGGGATTTGCAAAGTCTGTATTTTTATCAATATTCATCAAAAGTCTCTTCCAAAAAGATAGAAAAGGCATATAAATAGCAAAACCCTAAAACATATAGCTATTGGGCTCGGCCCATAAAATAAAATGTTTAACATAAATAATTCCAAATAAATAAAAGACAATGAGATGGGCTCAAATGGGCTTAGTCTTCCGATCAAGGCGTGACAAGTCGGGCCATCCTACATCGTCTTCGACCATATACTTGTGTAGCTCGCGGTGTGGGTCTGGTGTCCCCACCAACTCTTCCGGGGTTGGAGAAACTCGACCCCGTCGAGTGTAGCACTGGCCGACTCTGATAGCACTCCCAAAGATCTGGATCAAGGTGCTGTAAAGTATCTCTTGTGATCCAAGTGTAATCTGGATCAGGTCGGCTCACCCAATGAACTAGTAACCGTTGAACCTCACCATTCCTGTAAAAAACAACTTGCTCGTCCAGAATAACATCAATATTATCTTTTTGTGCCAAGGTGGAAGGGATAAAGGTTTCAAAAGGATCATCGGGAGGAGAGTTAAATGGTATCTCAAATGGATCATTTGGAATGAGAAGTGACTTATGGTATGCAACTAGATCCTCAATATTAAATGTAGAGCTAATGCCAAAATCATGTGGTAAATTAAGAACATAAATATTTGGACCAACCCGTTGTAGCACTTTGAAGGGCCCAACACTACTTGCATGCAATTTTCGATTAACTCCCGAAGGAAACCGCTCGGGTCTAATCTGTATCATAACATAATTTCCCATATAAAACTCATTATGCCGCTTATATAAATTAGCTCGAAGTTTATATTGCGTATTACTCGCTTGAATTTGTTTAGTGATCTCAGTACGCAAATCATGAATTCTCTGTGCAAAGTACTTGGCTGACTCAGACACTCGAGCATAAATGGACATGGGGAGAAGATCTAAAGGTTTCCTAGGCTTGTAACCATGTATAACTTTAAAAGGAATCATGCCTATTGTCACGACCCGATTCCCGGATCCGTGACCGGCACATAGGCATGGTCCCCCTCCAAGGTTCCACACCTATGCCAACCCAAACTTATACACAAACTTATCATTCAACTTCAAAGTTCAACGCAGCGGAAATAACAACGTAAACTTTATAACATAATTCGATTGTCTTTATACAAGAGTTGATTACATACAGTCATAATTGCGGAGCACTAACTAGACATATGAACAAAAGTATCCAATACAACCAAAATAGCAGGTTCCAAGAGTTGGACAAAAATGACCTGCTAGCAAGCTACGACCCTGAAAATAATGAATAATGAGGGGGTGAGTTCAACAACTCAGTGAGTAGATAATATCCAATATACACATACGAGATAATACAACAAAGAGAAGTATATTATCAAATCGGCTCGAAGTTCTTACAAGAAATTTCTCAAATAGGTCATAACAAGAATTTAATAGGTAAAGCTCGTCAGAAAATCAGAATGCAATGAGCATGAGGCTCCGTACTGTGGGATGATCAGTCCACACAGGTTGGTGACTCCCCCGACCAACTAGGGTTTCAGATACGATGTGCACAAAGACTAACACTACCCTGTTAGCATGGGTATTCTGACTAGCATACCATAGGTATATCTTATAATCAAACAAACATGTTCATATCTCAAGGCTCAACTCATGGTATCAATCAAATGAGGAGCTATCAATTCACAAACAGATATAGGCTCATATTAAGAACGTATATTCAATAAATGATTATGCTTTATCGTATCAAGAATATAATTACGGTATATATTATCAAAAAGCATAATCCAATTCATACTAGCAAATTAAAATATTTATATTATTTCTCATGCATATTAAATGTTATCCACTCACCTGACTCAAAAGCAAACAAGGTTCAGAAGCAGAATGTTGACGAAATCTTACTGATGTCCCGCGGGTAGAATATCGGGATTATCTAAATATATAAAATAAGATATACTCAAAAATGACTCAAAAGAAGTAAAATACCTTTAATAACATATCTAAGAGTTCAAGTCATAATCCTATGTGTTTTAGAATCAAACTATCCATTTTTCGCAAAAACCTAAAACAAAGGTTTCTTCTGAAATCTAATTCCAAATACATAACTCATAAAATTGATAATAATTCATCAAATAAGCTTCAATTATCCATCAAACCAATTTGAAATGCTATTATTTCACCTAGGGACTATTCTGATTTTTTCTCATATTTTTAGGGTCAAATTGTAATTTTACCAAATTGAGTGATCAATTGAACTCCTCATAATTTCATAACAATACTGAAATTTTGCCCCTAATTCAACCTCAATTCTGTCCAGAATCTCCAATTTTACTACAGGGACCAAACTGTAATTTTTCCAAAGTTTGGGGACTAAACTGTAATTTTCACCAAAAAGGACCAAAATGAATTTTCATCATCTTCAACCTTAACCCAGAATTCCAGCAATGGGATTTTCGAATTTCTCAACATTATTTCACCATTTTTCTCAATATTTTCTTAAACCAAACATCTCAAAACTTCAAAATCATCTACAATCAAACTAATTAAACCATTACCCAACACATTCAACCCTTAACGGCTCTCTTAATTCATCAATCAAACCCAAATAAAATTCTCAAACCCTAACAATCAACACAAGCAAAAATCATAACTAATAACCACATTTATACATATTAAAACACACACATTACCTTAACAACTTATTTCTCCTTCTTCTTTTCTCCTCCTCTTCTCTTTCCCTCTTTTTTCTCTTCTTCTTCTTCTTTCTTCCTCTCTTCCCGATTCTCTCTCTCAAATTTCAGACCTATTCCTCTTTTTTTTTGTTTTTCCTTTTTCTTTTCTCTTCTTTTCTATTTATATTTATAAGCTTATGCAATTACTACAACACCCTTAACCTAATTCTAAGCCACTAAGGGCATACATGTATTTTCCTTTTTAAAAATTTCAGAATACTACACCTATTGACCTATTGATAACTCGACTACCTACACACACCTTTTTATCGAATTTCCTTATTATGTTTAGCTCTTTTTGTTTCACTTTATGTTTCTTCAGATTATTATCATTAGACCTTGGGGGTAATCCAATAAGTTGGATTTTTTTACCTTGAAAAAAAAATGAACAAGAATTTGATCGCCCAAAGATTGTAACGTCCAAATCATATAACCAAGGTCTACCCAAAATGACGTGCCCTACATCCATGGATATGACATCACACCAAATTTCATCATGATAGTCTAAGATCTTTATAGGATAGGGTTTAAGGTGTGGAACAGACTTTAAGCCTAAGCGGGATACATTACCCGAGAAAATTGCATTAATGCAACTACCATTGTCTATGATGATCTTACACCCTTTATCTCCACATTTAATATAAGTGTAAAAAATAGCAGTCCTTCTCCAATCCTCGGTTCCTCTAGGTTGTGTTAAAGCACATCTAACTATGTTTACCCTAGTTGTTTTGCTTTGTAGGGATATTGACCTAACACATCCTAGCAAGTTGGACTCATCCTCCTCATCATTTAGATCCTGAAAATCATCGGGATTGGGTTCATATATCTTATCATCACAATTATCTTTTGCACTCATATCCTCTTTTTCCTTGATGAACAAAGTCTTACTAGGGCAACTAGAGGAAATATGACCAAAACCCTGACACTTAAAACACTGAATTCTTGAGGTCATCTTAGGTGCTTCATGAAAAATACCCTTACCCTTGTCTTCTCTAGGTATCTGGGAAACCAAAGAATTGGGCTTACAAGGTGGGGCACCTAATATTGAGTTATTACTTCCAGGTTGAGGACTAACAGGGGTACTATGAGTGTCCTGACGTTTCGTCCACTGGCTTTTTATGACCAAGTCATAATTTTGTACTAAGGTATAAGCTTCATCAAGGGTGGAAACACCTCTAAGCACAACCTCTCTTCTAAGGTCATCATTTAAGCCTTTTCGAAACCTACTTAGGGTCATCACTTCATCCTCCCTAACTGCACACCTCATTTTATACTCATCAAATTGTGCCACATATTCATTGGCAGACTTGTCTCCTTGCCTCAAGTTATTCCACTGGTCTAATAGATTTCTGCTATAAGAACGAGGCAAGTACTTCTCTTCTAACTTAATCTTCATCTCAACCCAATCAGTAATAGGAGGTTGACCTCTCCTAATCAAAGACTCTTCTACACTTTCCCAATAGATCTGAGCAGTTCCTCTAAGTTTCATCTTTGCAAATCTTACCCTCCTATTCTCAGATAGATTATACCAGTCAAAGAAGTGATCCATGTCACGCATCCATCTATCAAAAATCCACGGGTCAAGTTGACCCTCAAAAGTTGGGGCTTCTACCTTGATATTTCTCATGACTTGCTCGTCAGGGTCATCGTAATCGCGATGACCTTGATTACGGTTGTATTGACGGTTCCTAGGATGAACTGGTCTTTGATGGTAATCATTGGAACGCTCACTATGGTTAGGGTCATCAAAGTCATGGTGACCCTGGTGTGGGTTATGGTGGCGATTCCTACGATGAATTGGTCTTCGAGGATTCCTAGGGTTGTCATTAGAATGCTCACTCCCACTAGACTGTCTTACTCGCAAAGTTTCTATGGACTCCATCCTCCCAGAAAGATTGTTAACTTGATTGGACATGTTGCCCACTTCTGTTCGCATGAGATGTAATTGTTCTTGAATATCTCTAAGAACATTATTAGAGTCCAGGTCCATGGTAGCTATGACTTCTAGATTGTGTACTAGACAACCACTACGTAAATGCATGCAAAACTAGACCTACGAGTGAGATCACAAATAATTCTTGCAAGTAAAAACGCAAAATAAATTATAGCTAATTTTTATTTATTATTGTTTTCTTGGAGACTAAGTAATAACAGATTAAACCAGGAAAATTCACAAACAAGCAATGTAAGTCCTCTAAATACACACAAGTAATTCAAACACAATGTTTTAGTTTCCTATGAATTTAACCAAGCTCCACAATTAATAAAAAGGATCAAGTACTCAATGTCAATAAAGAAGCTCAAAATTAAGGTAATTAAAGTAGTAAGGCAAATTTTGTAATATCAATGCTAAATCCTGATCAGCAAGTGTAAAAGCATACTAGGAACGATGATATTCAGTGGGTAAAAATTCTGACCAAGTGATGTGGCAGTGAAGATGACGTGGCAGGTGACTCAGATGCTGACTCGGGTGACGTGGCGATGACACGCCTGATGATTCAACTCCTGCTAGGCTGACATGGCTGTTGTGCTAGGCTGATGTGGCGCTGACTCAGATGCTCTGGCTGACGTGGTTGATTCTCCTAGGCCTGACGTGTCGCTGACTCAGCTGCTACTAGGACTGACGTGGTAGAGTCACTTGTTAAAAAACAATGTTGCTTTCTTCTTCTGCCTTGACGGTCAGCTGGCTGTCTTCTGCTTATCTTCAATTTCGACGGCGAATGGCTTTGTGCCTTGGGTCCGGTGGTGTGAGGGAAGGGCAGTGGTGTCTGTGGTGTCGCTGCTAGACGGGATGCGTTGATGCCTGTGAACGGTAGTAGATGGGTTGCTGCTGACGGCGAGAGCGTCGTGGATGGTGCTGCTTCTGCTGGAGTGAGAACCAGTGGTGGTTCCGTCGCTGATGGCTGCTGATCTGTGTTTGGGCTGAGGCGCCACTGATGGGGGCGCCGCTACTAGAAACGATGCTGCTTGACTGGAAAATCCTCGATGAACACGATTGTGTTTTTTTTTTGCAATCTGAACAGTACCCTTTTTTTTCAGAACAATATTCTTTTTTCGATCTGAGCAGTAGATTTTTTTTCAGAACAGTACTCTTTTTTTTTCAATCTAAACAGTTTTTTTTTTAAGATCAAACCGGATCTAGGGTTCTGGATTGTTTAATTGTGAGAACAATTAAAAACCAGGCTCTGATACCAAATCTGATGCGGAACACGAAGAACAATATGAAATAAACAATAAAAAGAAAGAAGCTTAGAGGGAAGAAAGAAGCTTTGAAAGAAAAGAAGAAGCTAAAGAAGAGACAAAAAGAGATTGGGGATTTGCAAAGTCTGTATTTTTATCAATATTCATCAAAAGTCTCTTCCAAAATGATAGAAAAGGCATATAAATAGCAAAACCCTAAAACATATAGCTATTGGGCTCGGCCCATCAAATAAAATGTTTAACATAAATAATTCCAAATAAATAAAAGACAATGAGATGGGCTCAAATGGGCTTAGTCTTCCGATCAAGGCATGACAAGTCGGGCCATCCTACGTCGTCTTCGACCATATACTTGTGTAGCTCGCGGTGTGGGTCTGGTGTCCCCACCATCCTGCTTCTCCATATTTCTTGACAATGCATCTGCAACCTTATTGTCTTTGCCCTGTTTGTACTCCACTACAAAGTCGTAGCCCAAAAGTTTGGTGACCCATTTCTGCTGAAGTGGGGAGCCAATCTTTTGCTCCAATAGATACTTAAGACTCTGATGGTCAGTCTGAATTCTGAAGTGGTGACCCAACAGATAGGGTCGCCATTTTTTAACTGACAACACCAATGCCATCAACTCCTTCTCATATGTAGATAATTGTAGTGCCTTCCCATGTAGTGCTTGACTCATGTAAGCTAGTGGTCTGCCCTGTTGGATTAAACGGCCCCCACACCAAGACTAGAAGCATCACATTGAATAACAAAAGGAATAGAAAAATCAGGTAAAGCAAAAATAGGAGGATTAGTTACTGCTTGCTTAAGATTTTGAAAATCCTTTCTTGATAAGTCATCCCACTTGAAAGAATTTTTTTTAAGTAAAGCTGTGAGAGGTGATGCTATAAGTCCATATCCCTTGATAAATTTCTTATAATACCCAGTCAATCCTAAGAACCCCCTAAGAGATTTAAGGTTGTTTGGTAATGGTCAATCAATCATAGCTTCTATTTTACTAGGATTAGCCCGAACCCCCTCTTTTGAAATCAAATGGCCAAGATACTCAATTTCAGCACAACCAAAACTGCATTTAGATTCCTTAGCAAACAATTTGTGTTCTTTTAGGATTTCTAGAACCACTTGTAAATGTTGAATGTGATCTGCCAAACATTTACTATACACCAATATGTCATCAAAAAATACCAGAATGAACTTCCTTAGGTACGGTTTAAAAATATCATTCATAAGGCTTTGGAATGTGGGTGGGGCATTAGTGAGCCCAAATGGCATGACCAAAAATTCATAATGACCCTCATGGGTTCTAAAAGTTGTTTTAGGTATGTCATCTATATGAACTCGAATCTGGTGATACCCTGACCTTAGATCTAATTTGCTAAAAATTGTTGCCCCATGCAATTCATCCAAAAGCTCATCCACTATGGGTATGGGAAATTTCACTTTCATTGTTTCTTTGTTTAAGGCTCTATAGTCTACACACAACCTCCAACTACCATCTTGTTTCCTTACTAACAATACTGGGGATGAGAATGGGCTTTGGCTGGGACGGACTATACCTGATTGTAACATTTCCTGCACAATCTTTTCAATTTTTGACTTTTGGAAATAGGGATAACGATAGGGACCTACACATACTAGTTTAGCTTCAGGTTGTAGCATTATGTGGTGATCATGAGCTCGGTTAGGAGGTAATGTCTTAGGTTCTGCAAAAATTTCAGAATAGTTTTGGAGAAGAGTTTCTATTAAGGGATCCACAGGTGTATCAATGGAATTCAAGTTAGGCAATTCATTATCTAAAAGCTGAATAACTATTCCTCTCTTATTTTGCCTGGTCACTTTACCAAATTTCCTTCCTTCTATTATTGAATTGCTAGTAGAAATTATACCTTGTAGTTTCCGTGCCTGCTCCAGAATATAAAACTCCATGATCAACTTTGAGAAGTCCCACCGAATTGGTCCCAAAGTTTTAAGCCACTGCACTCCAAGGACAATGTCACACCCTCCTAATGTAAGGATAAAAAAATCAATATTGTAGTTATATCCTTGCATATGTAAGGGTACTGCCTTAGTCTGTCCCACACAGTCCACGGTCTGTCCATTAGCTACCTTCACCTTCAATTTTTTCTGACTGTCATAGGCTAGATGACTGCCTTGTATGATTGAGGGATCAATGAAATTATGGGTACTACCCGTATCAATTAAAATCACTACTGCTCTCCTACCAATGTATCCCATAATCCTCATTGTTTTAGGATTTGGAGACCCACACAAGGCATGAATGGAGATCTCAGGCTCCATTTCGTCTTCCAGTAATCCCTCGCACAACTGCCCCTTTACCTTATCGGCACATCCTTCTTTGGTTGCTTCGTCTGTATCCAGGTCTTCACCCTCCATAATAAATAGTCAGGCTGACTTGCATTTATTGTCCGGCCCCCACTTATCATCACAATTATAGCACAAACCTTTCTCCCTTTGTTCCCTCATTTGTGCAGGAGAGAGCCTTTGAATTGGCAGGACAACCTTTTTTTCAAACTGATGAGCTAGCCCATTAGGCCCTCGGGCTTGGCCATTAGGCCCATATGGCCCATTAGATAAAGAACCGAATCTGGTAGTCCTCTTGAGGGATGCCACATTCTCTTCTTGCATCTTTGCTAACCCAAAAGCCATGTGTAAGTTTACAGGATTGAGCATCATGACCATAAAACGAATGTCTTCCCGTAATCCACTCAGGAAACAACTGAGTTTGTAAGATTCTGCTAACCCTTTGAGTTTGTTAAACAGAGCCTCAAACCGACCCTTATATTCCTCCACCGTAGATGTTTGTTTGAGCCGAATCAGGGCCTCCATGGGATCATCATAAGGGGAGGCCCCAAATCTGGTCTGTAAGGCCCGCAAGAACCCCTCCCAACTATTCAACCCCCCAGCTGCCTCAATATCCTGAAACCAAACCAAAGCTTTCCCCTCCATGTGAAAAGATGCTAATAAAATCCTGTGATGGGGGTTGGTTTGATGATAGCTAAAAAAACTGGTTCGCCCGATAGATCCACCCATTGGGATTGTCCCCATTGAACTTGGGAAAATCCAACCTCACAGCCCTCATGTGTATGCCTATGTTATCCTCAAATAAAGGATTTGTAATTTGTGTGGACCCTCCGGGTTCGCCTAAATTTTGGGCCGCCTTCAGTTGCACTAAGGCTTCCATATGAGATGCCACCACATCCAACTTCTGTGCTAATCCCTGTACTACCTCTTGTAGCGTATTCAAATTCTGTTGTGACTGATCCTGAGTTTGTTTTATAGATGCAAGTGAATCTGCCAATTGGGAATATCTAGTGCCAGTACCCTCAGCCATGGAAGACCACTCTGATACCAATGTCACGTTTCTAAATATTTTTGAGAAATAAATAATGGATTTTCGAGGAATCCAAAACCTCCAAAGCTTAATTTAGGAAAAATAATTTGATACATTATTCATGATTCCTGACTTAATATAGATAAAACAAAATAACCACTTACCGGGTTCCAAGGACCCAGTATCTCAATCCTAAGACTCTGCTTATCTTAAGCTAACACCTCTTATTGACTCATTCTTCAGCCACAATCGGCAATTATTGACACGTACTCTTGTAACTAAATAACTTAATACTCTTCACTATTTATTTAACCAAACATTGTAACCGAACTAATTCCATTACAATCTTGTTGGCACAGACTTCGACTTGAAATGACCCTCTGCTGACTCAGACGGCTGGACATGACCCACGTGACCCCTTCAGTTGACACTTGTGCAACTCCAGTGCATTGTCACGTACGCCTCCAGTGCATTGTCACTTCATCATATTGACTCTGACTATGGGATGGAGACCTGAGAGTCAACGGGAGGGGATTAATTTCCTTTTTATTTTTTCTCCCGTGTATTATACACTGGAGGGTGGGTGGATATTGACTATAAAATTAATTAAAAAGATTTATTTTAATATATAAGTTAATATATTTCTTTTTATTTTTGTCTTACTCTTTTGGATTTTGTAATTGTATCCGTTATGAAATAAATTAGTAGTCCTGTTCTTGAAGCTTTGACTAATTTATAGTTCTCGAATTGCTAAATTTCTTTTTTGTAGATCGGGGGTGTAGTTGAATTTATTTTTTTTAAATATTTTAATTTAAAAATGCATATTTTTTAAAAAAAATATATATATTTTTAACAGTTTTTGATCTAAAAATACTAAAATTAAAATTAAAATATTTTTTTTTCAAAATACTTTTAAAACATTGTGTAAAACCCCATATTCACCAAACATTTCGAGAAATTCTAGAGTCAATAGGGGTGGAATTGGGGGGTGTTAGGCAGGACTCACAACACTCCAAAGTTTGAAATAATCTCTCAATTTTATTAGTTATTTTATAGAAAATCTATTTTTCTCAATAAAATGGAGCTTCTAGGTAGAAAAAAAATCACATTTTAGCCCCAAATTTATAACTATACTGTATATGTTTTTATGTGTAAAATAATTTTTATATCTCATTATTCAACGAGTAATTATATAAAAAAAATTTAAATATGTAGACACAAGAAAAATAATAATTTAATTAAAAAATATCATGTGTTAATTACATATACCTCTCTTCTTAAATACATCTATCCAAGAACTATTAGTAGTTGTTGTTCGATTACTCTAAAAAAAGATATTTTTTCATGAATTGTAGAATAAAGTGACTTTTTTTCGAAAAACTAGTATAATGACAAAAAGAAAAATAGTTTAATTAAAAAATATAATTTGTTAATTACAATGATATAAGATATTTGAACAACCAATTACCAAGTCAATAATTGTAGATTGTCATTAGCAAACAGAAACCACCATACAAGACAAGGGAAAGACTTCATTATTGGACCCAAGATTGTTTCAGGACGCGCTAGTGGAACCATAATTCTTCCTACGATGGCCCCATCTCAACCCATTCTCCGCTTTGGGATTTGTTTCCAGAACCCCTCGATGGTTTGATTGATCTCATGATTTTCTGCTGGGTTCGCCATTGGCAGCTTCCTTGACCCGCACCGACTTGGTTGCCTCCATTAAGTCTTAATCCAACCGGCCAGTCTTCTATAATTGCGCAATCCCATTTCAAGGAAAGCGCTGTCAGTGGGGCAGAAACGGATCTTGAAGCTCACTCTTTCTGCCACTATCTGTTGAATTTATCAATGAAAGTGATGCCCGTATTTCAAATCCATGGAAGAAGAAGAAGAAGAAGAAGAAGAAGATTTCATATCCATGGAAAAATAACTCAGCTCCTAACTATCTCCATCCGTCAAGAAGGCTCTTCTTCCTTTTTCATACTCAGCTCCTAACTAAAAATCACCGTCCTTTTCCCATTGATAAACAAAGCATGCCCGGCACAAATTTACTGGCATGTATAACGAAAATATAAAAAGAAATTCTATTGTATGGTGGTCCCAATAGAGAAATCACAAATATGAATTTTTGAAAAACTTAAGGTTCTCATGGGAAATCTAAAAGTTCTTTTAAAAAGAATCAATCAAATTCAAGAGTACATTGACAAAGAAGAGCAGGAGGAGGAGGAGGAGGAGGAGGAGGAGGACTTGAAAGAGTAGGTTGAGACACGTAGCGAAGCTAATTGGCTGATTGGTTCCATATACAGTAGTAATTTGAGACACAAGTTTGACAAAATAAAATTTAAGTGTTATAATTATCAAAAAATAAGTCATTGTGTTATGGATTGATAACTAAAAGAGTCGAAGAGAATGACAATCTTATTGTAGAAGAGGATTACAAAACCATTATAGTACTAGTCCATATAAAAATCAAAGAAAATATATGGTATCTAGACTATGAAGCCAACAATTATATACATGGAGACAATGACAAGTTTATAGAGTTTGATAAATCAATTAGAGATAACATAACATTTGCAAATCTTTCAAATGTTTCCATCAAGGGAAAAAAATATAATTATGATTCAAATAAAATCAAGGAGTCACTAACTTATTGATAATGTTTATTATATCCTAAATATAAAAGCAATATATTGAGTCTGAGACAATTATTGGAGAAGCGTTATGAAATTAAGATGAAAGATATTACTTTATACCTATTGAACGATGATTGCAAAGGTAACCATAACAAAAAAAAAAAAAAAAAACATAATATTTTTTTAAAACATAGAGACAGATATGCCTAAATATTTAAAAACTTGTGTCAAGATGAGACTTGATTTTGACATATAAAATTTGGACATGTAAACTTTGACAACTTGAAGATTATTGTATAAAATGCGCAGGTTAAAGGGTTTACTATCCAATGAACATTCAAATCAGTTCTATGAAGAATATCTAGTTGGCAAACAATTTTGCAAGAGCTTTCTAAAGGAGTCTACGTCTAGAGCAAGTAAACTCCTAAAAGAGATACCTGCAGATATATATGGTCTTATTTAATCATGCTTATTTGGTAAAAAAAAATATTTTTTTTTACTTTTCATTGAAGATTATAGTAGAAGAACGTGGGTATGTTACGAAATGACAGTGAAATAGAAAATGAAAAACACTCTTTGTGTGCATTGAATGAATAACTAACAAGCCTTGAAATAGGTTGTATTGTATAACAACCAAAGAAATAGCAACAGAATAACAATAATATTTGCACTACCTAAAACATGGATTAACTCCTTCACTATGTAAAACATGGATTAACTCCTAAGGAATAGGTATCTCCTATAGAATAGGTCTTCCACTACTTATTTGTAGATAAAATAAAAAACATAAACAATATTAATTTATTTTAACACCTTCCCTTAAACTAATATCCGTAGATATTGGTTTAGGAACTAACAGTTGCTACACCTTCACTGACGACATCTTTTGAAGAATGTAATCCAATTAGATTTTGAAGCTTGAAAAAGATTGCAAACTTGAGAGGCGCAGTCAATATATCTGTAATATGCTCTTCACTCTTGCAGAACACCAAATCAATAACACCCTTCTTACATAGATCACATAAGAAGTGAAACTTGATGTCAATGTGCTTGCTCCTCCCATATAGTACTGGATTGGTTGAGAGCTTTATGATGGACATGTTATCATAGTAGATTAAGGTCAGACCTTGTTGATGGTTGTTCTGTAGGAAATCAAGCAGTCTGTGTAACCATATTTGCTTGACTTGAAGTTGATGATGCGACAACAAATTCAGCTTCAGTAGTTGACAAAGCTACTATTTGTTGTTTTTTTATGACCATGAAACAACTCCAAAACTCAACATGAACACCAATCCAGAAGTATTATTTCAATCATCAAGATCTCTGGCATAATCACTATCTGAAAAACCAATCAAGCTTGAGTTTCTATCCTTTTTATACAAGATTCCATAGTCTGCGGTGCCTTTCAAATATCAAAAAAATCTCTTTGCAACTAAGAGGTAAGCTTGAGTTGGACACTCATTGTATATGCTGACTAAGCTGACAGCATACATGATATTTGGCCTGGTTGATGTTAAGTACATAAGACTCCAAACTATTTGCTTATAAAGAGTAGCATTCATTTTCTTTCCTGTGTCCTTGTTAATGAGTTTCAAGCTCAGATCAGATGGAATGGAAACAGAAGTGCAATTCTTCATTTTGAACCTGTCTAAAATCTCAAGAGCATATTTTTTCTGTGAGATGAATATACCATCAACTAATTGCACAACTTCAATGCCTAAGAAATAATGCATTCACCCCAAATATGTCATGTTGAATTCCTTCATCATGGATTCCCTAAACTCATTAAACATGGATTTATCATTACCCATGTAAATGAGATCATCAACATATAAGCACACAACTAACACCTTATCAACTCCATATTTAACATATAAAGTGTGCTCATAAGGACATTTAAGAAAACCTTCCTTATTAAAGTAAGCATTTATATGGTTGTACCAAGCTCTTGGTGCTTGTTTCAGTCCATATAATGCTTTCTTTAATTTGTATACCTAATCTGCATGACTTTGTTTCACATATCCAGGAGGCTGATCAATGTACACTTCCTCTTCTAATGTTTTATGTAAGAATGTTGACTTTATGTCAAGTTGATATATAGGCCATGATTTTTGTGCAGCAATTGATAACACCAAACGAATAATATTCATTCTTGCAACTAGTGCAAACACCTCCTTGTAATCAAT
Organism: Salix purpurea; assembly: GCA_027405865.1. Classification (NCBI taxonomy): domain Eukaryota; kingdom Viridiplantae; phylum Streptophyta; class Magnoliopsida; order Malpighiales; family Salicaceae; genus Salix; species Salix purpurea. The sequence goes on along the minus strand of JAOWLH010000002.1, from coordinate 9,950,380 downwards.
ACCAAACTATTGCTTGTACCCCTTCGCAACGAGTCCGGCTTTGTACTTGTCTACTCTACCATCTTTCTTCATTTTGTCTTTGTAAATCCATTTAACACCAATGGATTTTTTTTCCCTCGGGAAGTTTTATCAGTTCCCAGTTGTTGTTTTTATCGATTGAGATGATCTTTTCATCCATGGCTTTTTTTTTATTTTGTAACAGCTGCTTCGAAGGTGATAGGATCACAATCCGATAAAAATACATAATGGGAGAAATCATCATTGGATTGTTCACCATATTGAACAACACCACTCACCACATAATCTTCCATCCAAGCTAGCATTATTCTACCTCATTGAGATCGTGAACCTTGTTGAGCTTGTTGATCTTCATAAAGGTTAACTGTTGTAATTCATGGTCTGATTGCAGGCTTTGTAGGGGTTGCTAGTATTGTTGTTGATGGTCTGATTATTCATGTACTTCTTCTTTTTCATCAAACAAAACTGGTATTTGCAGCTGGTTTACACCTTGTTCTGTCCAATTCCAAGTGTTATCTTCCTTAAACACAACATCTTGACTGATGACCATCTTTTTTGTGATAAGATTGAACAATTTGTAGGCTTTTGAGTGTTTGTTAATTCCAAGGAACACACATTTTTTGCCTTTGTCATTTAGCTTCTTTCTCTTCTCATTTGGAACATGTGCATATGCAATGCATCTAAACACTCTGAAGTGTTCAACTGATGACTTTCATCCATTCCAAACTTCTTTAGGTGTCATATTTTTAACAGCAAATGTAGGACTGCGACTCAAAACATGATGCTCCATTTCACAACCTCTACCGAGAAATTCTTTGGAAGTCCCATATTTGACAACATGCATCTCACTATATATAGAATAGTTTGATTTTTCCTCTCTAATATTCCATTTTGTTGAGGTGTGTATGTTATAGTCAATTGTCTTTGAATTCCATGTTCATCACAAAAATCTTGAAACTCTTTTGAACAAAATTCTTCACCATGATCTGTACGAAGAATTTTAATGGGTCTCTCGACTTCATTTTCAACATGTGTCTTGAAGTTTTTGAATGCATTGACAGCTTTAGACTTGTACTGCAAAAAAAATAAACTCATGTTTTTCGACTACAACCATCGATGAAGGTGATGAAGTATCATTTACCTCCATTTGATGATGGATTTATTGGTCTACAAAGATCAGAGTGTACTAGCTCCAAGACCTTCTTTGCTCTCCATGATTTTCTTTGTGGAAATTCTTTACAATATTGTTTCTCAACAACACAATTTTCACATACCTTGCTGAAATGAATAATATTGGGAAGACCAATCACAATTTTCTTCTGATAAAGTGTCTTCAAACTATTGAAACTCAAATGGACACGGTGATAGTGCCACAACCATGTTGAATTAGTTTCCCTAGCCATAAGGCAATGTTGAAGAGTCAAAATTTGCAGCGAAAACAATTTGTTTAGTGTTATTTAGGATGAGAAACCAGACCCCCTGTAGGATCATAAACTTCACAAGCACCATCCATGATTGTAGTCACGTATCCCTTCTCTTGCAGTTGTCCCAAGCTTAATAAATTGTTTTTCAAATCAGGAACGTAAAAAACATTTGAGATAGTCTCAATTGTATTTTGTTTAGTCCTAATTTGAATATCACCCTTTCCCATAACATTAACTTTAGAATGATCACCAAAACTTACAGTATAATGAAAGTCTTCATTTAGGTGAGAGAAAAAGACTTACTACCACATATGTGATTACTATGGCTGGTATCTAGGTACCAAACATCTAGCTCATATGTGTTATCCTTTGTATGGAATGCCATTAAGTTTCTTCTTCTTTGTTCTCTACAAAGTTTGATTTCTGCTACTTTTCTTTGTTATGAGGTAATTTGGTATAACGTTCAGATTGATAGTGACCAAGTATGTGACACCTATAGTGCTCCATTCAAAATAGTATAACATTCAGGTAATTTGGTATAAAAATCACATTAGTTCTGTCAAATGCTTGTTCACATCCTCTCCCTCTCCCTCCATCTTTGTTGTCTCGATTTCCACAGCCTCGACCTCCTCTTCTCATGTGTGAAGATTCAGTAAAGGTAGAAGCTTTTAAAGCATGCTCCTTTGTGATGATGCTTCGTCTCATCATCTGCTCATGTACCAGCAATGAGCTTTGAAGTTCATCAAGAGAAACAACTTATATATCCTTTGATTCTTTGATTGAGCAAACAACATAATCATACTTTGACGATAAAGAACGTAGAATCTTTTCAACAATTACAATATCATTCATTTTTTCACTAGGAAACCACATTTTGTTTGATATCCCCATGGTCCTTGGCACAATATTCGGTGACTTATTCTTCATCCTTCATTTGTAAAGTCTCAAAATCTCTCATGAGAGCTTGAATTTATAAACGTTTCACCCTTGAAGAGCCTTGCTATTTCTTCTTTATAGAATCCCATATTTTCTTAGAAGTATCTTTGCTAAGAATTGTTTCCAAGATAGAATGATCAATGGCCTGAAATAAACAATTCTTTACCTTCAAATCTTTTAATTTCAAGCTGCTCAGCTCAGCCAGTTGTGCTTCTGTTTAAATGGTTCCATTTTCTGTTCTACTATCCTAGAATCGACCACCTGCCAGTACTCCTTTGATCACAAGAAATTCTCCATCGCCATGCTCCAATGATCATAATGACCATCGAAGCGAGGGATTGTTGTCTGCACAAAATTTATTTATGAAATCATCGTATTGTTATTTCTGCAAAATAGAGATCAGGCAATAAAAGAAAGTTGTTGTTGTTGTGGACTTTTTATGGACACTGGTTACCAAATAATAAAACAAAGTTTGTTGCTTTTATGGACACTGGTTTGAGACTCACACTTCTCTTCTTCTATTTAGGCTCTAATACCACTGTTACAAAATGACAGTGAAATTAAAGATGAAAATACTCTCTGTATGCATTGAATGAATAAGTAACAAGCTTTTTAATAGGATGTATAAAAATCAAAGAAATAGCAACAAATAACAATAATATCTTCACTACCTAACATGTGGATTAACTCCTAAGGAATAAGTATCTCTTATAGAATAGGTTTTCCACTACTTATTTGCAGATAAACTCGAAAACATATACAATATTAATCACTTTGTACAGATAAAGGGTGAATTTTGTTTTAATGAGTTTTATGAAGATCAATGTATAAAAAAAACTCCTAACAATGCCTAGGTCCCTACAATAAATGGCATGGTGAGGAGAAATAATATAAACATCCCCAATATCAAAAACAAACATGTTCAAAACTAAAAAGATGTCAAATAAATTTTAGGGTTAAAGTTGCAGACTATGTTATTTACTTGTGAAATAGGTGTCTTTTTTATGAAAGGCTTAAATGACATGACTCTATAAGAGGCATAGAATAGGAAAAAAAAAAGTTTTGCACACTTGAAGGTGATTGAAAGCATTGACTATGTGCATATATATGATAAAGGATTAATCTAAATGATAAGAACAAAAATATGATCTTTGTGGGTTATGATCAAAAGTACAAATGATACAAGTTTTAACTCCAATGAAGAAAAGATTGTGATTAATAGGGATCTCAAATTTGATCAAGAAGGAGAATATGATTTCAAGGTAGATGATGGTGAGAAATATGATTTTCTATTAGTTCTTGATGAAGAGAATGAGAGATATAAAAATCATCAAAATCTAGTTACACCTTCACAATTATCAATAAACTCAACTTCACCTTTATCTTATACTTCTAGTGAAAGTTCAAGTAGTGGCAACTCATCTAGCCCACCAAAAAAGATAATAAGTCTTGATGACTTATATAAGGTAACTAATTCAATTGATGATGATTTAAAATTATATTATCATATTGCCACATGTGAACCTATAGTTTTTGAAAAAAAAAATAAAGGATGAAAAATTAAGAATTGATATGGATAAGGAGATTGTATCAATTGAGAAGAATGAGATATGAAAATTGGTTCCGAGACTTAAAGGAAAAGAGCCAATAGGTCTCAAGTAGATCTACAAAGAAAATAAGAATGGCAAGGAGAAGTAGAGAGATATAGGACGAGATTAGTAATAAAATGTTATAATCAAAAGTAAAGGATTAAGTAGGATGAAGTTTTTACCTCAATTTCTAGATTGGAGACCATTTTATTGATAATTTCCAAATAAATGTCAAGTCGGTCTTTCTAATTGGTTTTCTTAAAGAAAAAAGGTTTATATTAAGCAACCTATGGGTTATAAAGTGATGGGCATAAAAACAAGGTATTAAATCTAAACAAAACCTTGTGTGGATTGAAGTAAGCTCTAAAAGCATAATATAGTCGTATTGATAGTTATTTCATGAAGAATAGATTTGTAAAATACCCTCGTAAATATATTATCTATATAAAGATAAATGAGAGTGGTGAGATTTTTATTGTATTCTTGTATATGGATGACTTGATCTTTACAAGCAATAACTCGAGGGTTATCGTTTTTTATTCGGTTATGTTTTTACTTTAAAAAACAATCAAATAAAAATGATCACAAATGAAGAAAACAAACAATCAAAACCGAAATGATTCCGATTTCAACCAATCTGATTTTTGTTTCTTAATATAAGAACTTGAAGTTGTTTACCTTTATTATTTATGGCGGATCCTACAATAGCTGATGTTAGGATAGTGTTTGAAGTTGGAACATTAGTTGATGTTGAGGTATTGTTAGTTGATGGAGCATTTTGATTTGCAAGGTTTTCCATCTGTAATTACCAAAACAAAATATGCTAATAATAATAATAATCAGTTAATGGCATGCAGGATTGTCAATTTAAACCCTGACATTTGGAGTTTCATGATGGACAGACAATTTCAAATTTTCAATGTCTAGTTTTTATTCCCTCTACCACGGTCGGCTGGTTCTTATTTAATGTTATCAGTTATTAAACTTTTTCTACATCACTTTGGCCACGGAAGTCATTAGAATACAAGTTTCAGTCTGTAGACTACAGTTCGTTTAAAAAATGGAACAAATAATGTTGCCTTAGAGCAACAGTTGGATTATAGCAAGCAGAAAACTTTTGCTTGACCATGATAAAAATAAATTCAACATTCATGAAGCAAATTTGGATTCACCAATAAAATTCACACAAGATAACACAACATTCAAGTTGTATTCTTTTCAACCCTGTTTCTGCAGATGGTTTTGACATGAGATAATACAGCACGACATGAGATAATACAGCACATTATGGTCACCATATTCACACAATGCTATCTAATTCTAACAGGAGCTCCTAATTATGTTTGTCAGTGCTACTTTACTTATTCTAGATGGAGGAGAAACAGGCATGAAAAGTGGACAGGACAGTACATGGTGCTGATGTAATGGGTCCAAAAAAAGAATATCGGGGGAACATATAAATGGCCAACCCTATATGCTTAAGACCGGGACTTATTGAATTGAGTTGTATTGCGTGGAAATGCAGCATCCATAAATTAAGTAAATAAAATCAAAAAAAGAATTTTGGAGAAACAGATTAACAGATATAGGGCCACCCCCATATACACAAGACATAGATTTATTGAATTGAGTTGTATTGTGTGCAAGTGCAGCATCCAAAAATTCGGCAAATAAAACAAAGTGAAGTGAAGAATAGCATAAAACCCAGACATGAAATTCTATAACAGGACTTCAAATCCAGGAATATGGAAATTGTGTAATACTGACTTCTCTCTCATTTATTATTCGCGGACTCTCTTTGATACACCTGCAGAAAATGATCCAGTGGCATTAAACAATGGTTCCATGGGAAAGGGTGAGGCTTAGGTTAACGGCCAAAGCATTGGCCGATATTGGGTATCATTCCATACTTCCCAAGGAAGTCCTTCACAAACATGGTAATATCACTTTTGTAGTTAGCAAATAGGGACACAGTGTCAGTCCCAGTCCCTACTGATAGGAGGAGGAGGAGGAGACAACCATATGTAATTACGTATCACACTCAGCTTCAACCTTTTTCTCTCTCTTTTTTTCACATGTAAATGAGATCTAGCTAGAAACTGAAGGTTTTGTAGTATAAATGACAAAAACATATTAATAAAGCTGATTTGGAGGGCAAATGTATATGACAAAAAAAGTAGTCTTCCTTTGTTATATGTTATGAATCTCATTGCACATTCATAAGTTTCAACAGTAACATGAGCACAAGAAGATAAGATTGATTGGAGTAAGTCTTGGATCAGAGCTACATTACCAAACAACATAGTTATTAAAAAGATTACAGTAGAATTAACTTACATAGAGATTAGGGATGAGGAAGCTCGATGGAAGGATTAAAATGATTCAATTAATCTGCAAAGTATTGTTGTGTGTGTTTACTGGTGAAGAAAGGGGGCAAGGACTTTTATTGGACGAATAATTGATGAAACTAAACTTCTTATTGCAAATGTCTACAGACATAAAACTAAAACATATAGCAGGATATAAAATAGAAGCCATAGGACATATTACTCTCATGCACCACGCGCATTGATCTTCTTCGCCAATGTTACTGCCTTCTTCTGTTTCTTTGAGCTCTTCTTCCAAGATTATTGCTTCTTTTATCTAGTTGAGGGAAGACTCTGAAAATTACTCGGTCAACATGTGTGCAGTACCATGTTCTCCATCTCTTGCAAAACATAAGAGGTAGAATAACAATTCCCAACCCGAAGATATATCCCAATTCAGCACTCAAGAAGTTCCAGTCAATCTCTATACCAGATATTGATCCATTTGTATTCGACCATGCTGAAATTAACGGGTTGAAGCATACCAAATTTGATGGAGGCCCGCATAATCCTTGGTTACCTTCAAAGGAATCGGCTGAGAACGTCTGCATTTGAGAACCTGTTGGGATCGGTCCCTCTAGCCTGTTATATGAGAGATTCAAAACTGAAAGGAATGACAGCCTTGCTAGCTGTAGTGGGATTTGTCCAGTCAATTGATTAGATGAGAGGTCCAAGGACTCGAGCTGTGACAGGTTGCCTAAAGATGATGGAATTCGGCCTGTAAGTGCATTGTGTGACAAGTTGAGAACATAGAGTGCTTTGAATTGTCCTATGACATCTGGTATCGGACCTTCAAAGTTGTTATTTGAAAAGTCGGCAGAGGTAAAGACAGTTAATATCTTCACTAGCTCCAGCTCGAGACCCTTGAATGTGACTGTTATTGAATCTTGATAATACAGTCCTCTGTAATACAGTCCATCCAGCTCATAGTTTATGTACTCAAGGTGTCTGTTTTCACCTTCCATCATTCCTGCCCACGTTTCCAAGAAAATATGAGGTAGATTTCCTCTGAAATGGTTGAAAGCTAGGTCGACAATCTGAAGCCTTGGCCAAGTGCCAATGATTCCTGGACATCCAATAAGCCCGGAGAACGTGTTGTTTCGCAGAACAAGGACACGAAAACTCGATATGCTCTTAAGAAGACACGGGAAGCTGTCATTGATTTGATTGTTCCCAAGGTCTAAAACCTCTAACGTGGTGCAATTTGCCAGTGATTTTGGAACCTTCCCTCGCAAGTTGTTTCCACTCAGATCTAGAGTCTTTAATCCACAGCTTCTTGGAAATTTATCAGGAATAAAGCCATCGAAGTTGTTTCTCCTTAAATTTAGAACACGAAGAGTCTTCGTCCCCTCAATTAAACAGGATGGTATTGCTCCACTCAAACTGTTGTTAGACAAGTCAAGAACTTCTAGCCCATCGGCATTGCATATTGACTGCGGTATTGCTCCGGTAAGGTGATTATTTGAAAGGTAGAGGAAAAAGGTAAAGCTGAGGTTATTACCAATGCTAGGGGGGATGTAGGAAGAGAAATTATTGCTTGAGTAATCCACGTAGGTAATCAATGATGGAGGGGCTGGAATGCTCCCTTGGAGCTGGTTACGATGCAGGTCTAAGATGTCAAGACCAGGAAGAGACAAAGGTCTTTCTAGATCAACCAGGAGATTGCGTGAAAGATTCAGATACCCTAGAAGACTAAGTTCTGAAATCCAACCAGGTACCGGCCCAGTAATTTGGTTGTCTGAAAGATCTAAATGGTAGAGTTTTGATTGGTTCCTTAGATATGGAAACACTCTCAGGTTACAAGAAGCCAATCTTAGTATTTGGATTTGGCGAAGGGAAGATAAGTTGGAATTCTTACCACTTGCAATCAACGTCAAGTTGTTGTATGAGAGGGCAAGTGTAGTGAGATTGGAAAGTTTCTGAACCAAATGCAATTCCACCGTACCATTGAGCTTATTGGATGAAAGATCAAGCACATAGAGATTTGCAAGATCAAAAACAGAACTGGGAATAGGACCTTCTAATTTGTTGCTGCTGAAATCCAGGGTATCCAGAAGAGAGGAAGACACATTTGGAAACTCAGGAATCTGCCCCCCAAATCGGTTGTTGGAAAGCAGTATCTCCTGCATCGATGGGATTGCAAACAACGAGGAGGGTATGCTCCCGTTGAATGCGTTGGACCGTAAACCAACATAGGTGAGACTCAGAAGGCCCTCCCAGTGACCTGATGGAATCTCACCTGTTAAGTTATTGCGAGAGAGATCTACATAGTTGAGATTCTTGGACTTGCGGAATGATGGAATCTCGCCTGTTAGCTGATTGTCAGAGAGATCTGCATAGTTGAGATTCTTGGACTTGCGGAATGATGGGATTCTGCCTTCGAACTTGTTGAATGACAGGTCCAGAGAAAACAGCTGGGTGAGATTTGCTACTGAACTTGGAATTGTTCCGGTGAAATTGTTAAAATATAGCTCTATTCTGGATAATTTCTCGAGATTACCAATGGACTGTGGTAATGTTCCCGAAAAGTTTGTGTAACCGAGCAGGAGGGTCTGAAGAGAGAGATTCTGATGGAACTCCGGAAAAGAACCCTGAAGGAGTTCGTTGGATGACAAGTCAAGGATCTCTAGTGTTGGTATCTGGAACACAGTTTGTGGAAATATTCCGTTCAACTGGCAAGAGCTAAGCTCCAAGGCGGTCAATTTCGGGTAATTTGCAAGGAATTCTGGAACTGGAGCAGACAAATTATTACTGCTCAGACGAAATATTGAAAGAGACCGAAGCTCTGCAAGGGAAGCATCAAGAGGGCCTGAAAGAAAGCAGTTGGACATGCTCAGCACTTTAAGATTAGGCAGTGAAGATGATAAGGCCTTGCCCCAGTCACTGCCTTGTGCTGATATATTAACACCATCAAGAATGAGCTCTTCTAGTTGTGCGAGATTTTGAACAAGTGTTGCCAAATTAGGCTTCTCGAGTTTCAGTACAGGACCTCCAAAGAAGGAATTGGTAGACAAATCAAGACTAACCAACTTTGTCAGCTTTGAGATACCATTTGGGATCTGGCCTATAAACCCAGCATTGGACAAATTCAGTGAAATCAAATCTGTAAGGTTGGCAAACCTGACTGGCAGAGTTGTGTTGAAGCTGTTGAAAGACAAGTTTAGATTCTGAAGAAATTGAAGACTGAAAAGCCCGCTTGAATCGTCAAGTCCGCCATTGATTCCTTCGGAGCTCAAATCCAGGCTGATAACACGACCACTACCACCGTCATCACAAGCTATACCTGGCCACTCGCAGCAATCTGGGGTTGAATTCCACTTCACCATTTTTGTAGATGCAAGTTCACCGAATACGAGAGTTTTCTTTAGATGGAGTAGCAAAGATTGCTGATCGCTCTGGCATCTGCCAGAAACCAGACCTATGTTCATGCTCAAGAGCATCGTTACAAGGGGCATGAAGAAAAACAAGGTAAAGAGAGGATTTTTCATTGTTAAGTGGATTGTTTGCATGAATGCAGTTCCTCTCTTTCAGTCGTCTCCTGCAAGTTTAATATTCAACTATAGGGGGTGGGGCACATGACGTGTCATATTGACTCTGACTATGGGATGGAGACCTGAGTCAATGGTAGGGATTGCTTGCCTTTTTATTTTTTCTCCCGTGTATTATACGCTGGAAGGTGGGTGGATATTGACTATAAAATTAATTAAAAAGATTTATTTTAATATATATAAGTTAATTATTGACTTTTAAATCATATAATTTTATAAATTAATTCATAATTTTAATAATTTTTATTAAAAAAAGTAACCACACTTGTAATAAAGCGTGATTAATACCTGTATTAAAAAAATTAACTTTAATTTAGGGATGCTAATGAAAACAAAAAACAATAACTGGACTTTTTTATGGCCAAAGACTTAATTAAAGTGTTCTATAAATAACATCCTTTTCTTTTTAAAAACTTTACACAAAGAGGAATAAATAATTACTTTTATTGTGTTCCCCAAAATCTTTTTTATTTCATTTCTTTTATCCAAAAGTATTTGAACCATATGACGAAATATAATTCTCTTCCGTCATATAATAATTAAATAAATTCAAATAATTGAAACTCGGACCTACTTTAAGACTTTTTAATTCTACATCTATTTTAACCTTGTATTAGGGACATATTTTGGCAAATTCATATAATAATATTCTCATCTCAAAAACCACCCCATAGCACGTAGATTTTGATATCTAGCTACACATGAAAAAATTAATAAAAAATAATTTAGTGGTAAAATTATCTTTAAATTTATTTAGTGATTGTTTGAGAATAAAATATTGATTGTTTTTAAAAGTATTTTTTATTTTTAAATTAATATTTTTTAAAAAAAAAATTATTAAATCTAAACAATTTGAAAATACAAAACATATAATTTAAAGCAAAAAAATAAAAGCATTTCAATTATTTTTTAAAAAAGCTTGCATTAACAAATGGGCTTTTATTTTTAATATTTTTTTAAAAAAGAACTGGGCCATTTGGTCTTGAATTCGAAACCATTTTGGGTCTTAAATATGAAACCACGCCGTGCCATCTCGGCCCGCACTAGGGCTCGGCTATAAATTCATCGGAAACCATACCCCATCCCGCACCCGGTTTTCTTTCTCCGTTCTCTTTTAGGGCTTCAAAAAGCTAACACTCTCCGGTCTCCACAGCCATCACCATGAGAGCCAAGGTAACCTCAAATCTCTGCAACCTAATCTAAATATCGTGCACTCGATTGCTTTGATTGATCTCATTGAATTTTGGGTTTATCGTTTTTCAGTGGAAGAAGAAGCGTATGAGGAGATTGAAGAGGAAGCGTAGAAAGATGAGGCAGAGATCTAAGTAGATTTTCTCATTCCCGATTACTTTCTTCTTTTTATATAGTATGTTTACATCAAACGGTGGATTATGTAGTTTCCCTTGTGTTTTTGATTAATCAGATGATGGGTTTAATATATTGAGATGTTTATTTGTGTTATTGTTTCCTTTGAATGTTGATGAGCTTGGTTTTTTTCCTTGATAATTTCCTTTGGGATTTTATCGGTTTAAATGGAATAGGAGTTAGATTGATAAGATAATCTGCTTGTGATTATTATTATTTTCTTTTTTTCTGGGTTTTGTTTGTGGGTTAAATAGTAGTGAAACGAAACCACATTGTTTCGATATGGTCATGACATCTCGGTTCAGATCATTTGATTTGACAATACAACCCTGGTTTGATTGCGTGATTGTGCTGAGAGATTATGAAGTCTTAGTGTGATTATTTGGATATGAAGTCGATAAGTAATTGTGTCTCTCATTTTGTTATCTCGTTATGCTCAAGTTGATTTTTGGCGATGCAAATCATGGAAGTTTTGAGGTAAATAGTGGGATGTTTTCGTTTCTTGGGATGATTAGGTGATGGGATGTTGTAGACTCAGGGATGATTTGGTAATGGGATTTTGTGTGCTGTTGTTGTCGTGCGCAAGCTGATTTGCCGCAATGCAAATGGATGGGATGTTGTAGACTCAGGGATGATTTGGTAATGGGATTTTGTGTGCTGTTGTTGTCGTGCGCAAGCTGATTTGCCGCAATGCAAATGGATGGGTTGTGGAAGTTTTGATGTGATTATTGGGTTATTACTGAGATGGAATTGATAACTAATGGGATGTTTCGCATTATTTAGTCAGGCTCAAGCTGATCTGTATTGCTTGATTTGCTGCGTCGATTACAAGTAGTTAGCATTTGTTGCATCGACCTGTAGGCTGTGGTTTAAATTTGGTTTTTTTTTATAGTGCGAGAGTAACTGAAAAACTGTATTGTTGTGCTTAGAGTCAGTGTTTTCCCTGCCAAAGAGGACTGATGGTAGAACAGAAGCAACTGATATGCATTATGTTCAAAGGTGATGTGTCGGATTACTCTGCAAGTAGAAGTGTTATAATTCATCCAAGCATGGTAGTCAATTTATAGTCTTTTCTAGCTCCTTAAGTTTGAGTCTCTCTCTCTGACCCTTGGAAAAATAATGCTTGCATTATAATCAAATTTCTGGGTCCAAAGCTAACAAAGTTAGTCCTCCGCCAGTACTACCCTCTCTCTAATGTCTTGCTGAAATTTGAAAAAAAAAATTCATTTTAAATGAATATGTTTTTGTGTGTTTTAGATATATGCTGATTTTAAAAATAATTTTTAAAAAATAAAAAAATATTATTTTGATGTATTTCGGCATGATAAGTACTTTAAAAAGCTACCGCAATCACATTCCCAGACAGCCTCTTGTAGTAGCTTTCAAGTTCGGATTGTGGTGACAAGGACCAATGACCAATCGAAAATGCGTTGGGCTTTTTGCTTGTACATTCAGGGTATGCCGGTGACTGCATGGATCACTGTTGAAATAAGAAAAAAAAAGTTGTACGAAATCAATAATTTGTTCTGTGATGTATACGCTGCATCTAAAATTATAGAAATATAAAAAGTAAAAAGTAATGTTGTTTGTGAAAGTAATCACAGACTCGCATCGTATATATAATTAAAATTTAAAATTTTGTTTTTTATTTTTTTGGTTTAAAAGAGTCTTTATTAAAATAAAAGTATTTATAACATTAATAAATAATAAGCATATGGAAGGAAAAAAGAGCCTTATTTCGAAACTTGTAACTTCTTAGGGTATGTTTTACATGGTGTTTCAAAATATTTTTTAATAAATTTAAAAGTTTTAAATTAATTTATTTAGTGTTTTTATATTATTTTTATATATTGATGTTAAAAATATATATTTTTGTGTTTCAAGAGTGTTTTTTTTTAATTTTTTATTATTATTTATTTTATTTGAAATAATTCATAAACTTTTTTTTTAATCTTATCATCTTCATTTTTATTTTATTTATACTTTTTTTAATAAACCTAAAAACAATTAAATAATTATTTTTTAGCTTATTTTTTCATAGTATAGCCGAACACAAACCATTTTTCATCTACAAACAAGATTTTGATGTCATAGCCATTTAATAAAAAAAAATAATTAATTATTTTGGTTATAGAATATTTTTTTAGTTTTAATATTGATAGTGTATTGGTATCATTTAGAGAAGTTATGTAAAAATACTATCTAATATTATAATCAAGAGCATATACTACTACAAAGAACAAAGATTCAAGCATGAATATTAAAATTATTTTATTTATTTAATATTTTATTTACTTGTTTGTTTTTAAGCATTTTAGGTGGATAGTGTATATGCATTTAGTAAAACTAAGATTAACTCTTTTTTTTAATTATTTTTTTATCATTGTTGATCCCTTTCTTATTTAAAAGTGTTTATGATTATATAGTAATCAACTTCCATGACTGATTGAGTTAATTATAATTCGATAAAGTCCATCAAATTTTAATAAAGGAAAGTTAACGAGTTGATTTTCTAAGAGGTCTTAATAAAAACAGTCTTAAAAGCACAATTCTTCTCATATAATTCTTATACATTTAAACAAATTATTTTTTCTAAATATTGATTTCAAAGTTAGAACTCGTGAAATCAATAATAAAAAAAAGGCTTCCAAATCACCAAACCAATTTTTTATAAGTTTTTTTTTATATAAGATTTATAATTAATTATCATGATGAATTACTACTCTAGTAAAGTGATAAAGCAAATACTATCTGTAGCAATACATGATGAATGCCTAATAATTTCACATAAAAATAAAATAAAAAATATTTAGTTTGACATGCAAGATAAAAAAATCTCAGCTTATCAGGGAATGGTCAAAATGGTGCTTGCCCATGAACTATCATCAAAGCATAAATAATCTAAAACAAAATTATGTAATTAGTTCTTAAAACAAATTGATGATGTAGCCATTCCCTTTCAATATAAAAATTATATTTTTTTTTCCATATAAGACAACACATGTGTTATTCATATTTTTATACACATGGTCGCTAAACTATTGATTGAAATGTAATTAATCCTTAAATAAATTAGTTCTTAAACAAATTAATTTTAATCCTTTATTTCTCTTCTTAAAAATGTCTCTCGTGTTTTTAACCTCTTAGCAATTGAATAAAAACCTTAATTTTAATTAGTAAAATGCTTGCTTAAATATTCAATTTTTTTAATGAGTAATTTACACTATATAATTTAACCATCGATTATGTATATTTTAACCAATGATTCATGTATGGTTAAATATTTTTTTTATCATGTTATCATCAAGAGAACCTTTCCATAGACAATGTGCTACTAATTGTAATAAACTTTTACACATTAACTAATTTTCATTCACTCATTTATTTAAAATAACATGAAAATACTTCAAGATCTAAATTACATTTAAGAATTAAATTAAAAACATTTTTCGAAACTCGGCTCAATAAGTTTTATCTAGAAATTGACCTAAATTTATTTTTGAATCACGTGAGAAGTTGATTAATAGGTTAACCACTACCGATATGACTTTATTAATGATTTTAAAAAGTTATTTAAAATGATATTATTTTGGATAGAAAAAACGAGATTGACCTTCAACTTAAAGGTTGGCATGCTCAACCCATGACCTAGCTTGTGTCATGGGTAGGGCAGCGTAAAACCTCTTTCTAAAAATCAAATGTAAGCATATTACTAACCTTGTTTAGAACTAATTGATTGTTTGAAAATATGATATATGATATAAATTGTGTTTCTGTTATAAAAACATGAAACAATTAACATGTAAGAGCATAAATATTCAAAGTATAATTAAAAGATATAACACTCGGATAGTGAAAAGAATACAAGAGAGAAATATTTTTTTATTATAAATTCTTCTATATTTCCAAGTTCACTAGGCCAGTGAGAAGAATACAAGAGAGAAATATTTTTTTTATTATGAATTCTTCTATATTTCCAAGTTCTTAAAATACAGACAAATGGATCTATTTATAGGAGAAGAAAATAAACTTAATTGTCATAGAAATCCAAGAGACTAAACTTAAGAGTCATGGACATTCAATACATATAATTATAGATTTATAACACTTTCCTTTGAATGATCATGTACTAAAAACTATACCTCATTTAAAACCTTGCAAAGGAAAACCAAATGAGAAAAAGAATACAACATTCTTGTATGATTTCCAAATACTTTAGAATTTAATAGAGGGCATTAATATTGTTTTCATAATAAAAATGCACAGACAAATCTCATCATTCTCAAACCTCATTTTTATGAGGTATTATGAATACTTTAGAATTCAATAAAGGGCTTTATATAGATACTTCAAGATCCATATTTCAATACTTCATAATTCATTAAAAATATCAAATTGCCTCATTAAAACACTGCAAGGGAAAACTCAATGAGAAAAAATCTAAGTGAAGGAAAAAGAATACAATCTGCATTGACTTCTCCTCAAAAGTACATGCCTTATGATAAATCATTAAGATGACGCATTTCAATATTATGAACAAGTTTCTTGAAAGTTGAGGTTGATAAAGACTTTATAAATAAGTCTATTAAATTATTATTTGACCTGATTGTTTGATATTAATTTCTTCCTTTTGTTGGAGCTCGTAAGTATAAAACAACTTTGGTTAGATATGCTTTGTTTTGTCTCCTTTAATAAAACCTCTTTTGAGTTGAGTGATGCAGACAATATTATCTTCAAATAATATTATGGGATTATTCTCAATGGTTGACAATCCATATATTTTTTTATGTGCTGGATCATTGACCTTAGCCATATATATTCTCGACTTGCTTCATGTATTGCAATAATTTTTAAATGATTTGATGAAGTAGTCATCAATGTTTGTTTGACAGATCTCCATAAAATTACAGTACCGCCATATGTAAATAGATAACCTATTTGTGATCTCTCTTTGTAGGGCCCAGAGAGATTAGCTTCATCTACATATCCAATTAATTGTGAATTTAATCCATAATAAAATAATCTTATTTTGGTTGCTCCATAGAGATAGCGAAATACATGTTTGACTCCAATCTAATATCTTTTTTTTAGAGTGGAACTATACTTTGCGAATAAATTTACTGCAAAAGCTATATTTTGTCTTGTACAATTTGCAAGATACATAAGTGCTTCAATAGCACTAAGATATGATACTTTAGGACCAATAATTTCTTCATCCTCTTCTAGAGGTCGAAAAGTGTCTTTCTTTGCATCAAGTGATTGAACAACCATATGTGTAATCAAAGGATGAGCATTGTCCATATAGAAATGTTTTTTTGTATACATCGATTGATGTGAAAATATTTCATTTAAAAAATATTCAATCTGTAAACCAAGATAAAATTTTGTGTTTTCGAGATCTTTCATCTCAAATTTATTTTTCAAATAAGTTGCAGTTTTTGTAAGCTTTTCAAGAGTACCAATAATATTTAAATCATCAACATGTACTGCAATAATAGAAAATCTAGATATTGTTTTCTTAAAAAAAATGCACATACAATCTCATCATTCTCAAACCCTATTTTAAAGAGGTATTCATTAAGACGATTATATCACATCTAACCACATTGATTTAATCCATATAAACATTTTTGTAGTTTAATGGAATAAACACTTCTGGGTTCATTACAAAAGGTTTCAACCATTGTAAATCCTTCAAGGATTTTCATATGGATGTCTTTATCTAATTATCCATATAGATATATTGCAACTACATCCATTAAACGCCTATCCAATATTTCTGAGATTGCTAAACCAATCAAATCTGAAAGCGATTGTATCCATAACTGGAGAATAAGTTTTTTCATAATCAATGTCAGGTCTCTATGAGAAACCTTGTGCAACAAGTCATGCCTTATATTGCACAATTTCATTGTTCTCATTTTGTTTTCTAACAAAAACCCACTTATATCCAACAGGTATAACATCTTTAGGTATATAGACTACAAGTCCAAATACTTCATATTTTGCAAGTAAGTTTAACTCTGTTTAGATTGCTTCTTTCCACATTGGTCAATCATTTCTATATCGATATTCTTCAACAATTTGTGGTTCAAATTCATCATCACTTCTAGTGATCACAAAAGCAACATTAAATGCAAACACATCATTTATGATAATTTTATCTCGTTTCAAAATCTCTCTTGTATGAACATAGTTTATGGAGGCTTCATTATTTATAGGTACTTGGTTCTCTTCAGGAGGTCTAGAGGGATCAGAATGAGAAGATGATTTGGACACAAGATTTTATGTTTGTTTTGTAGGTGATGACTCTCCAAGAATATTATCATCTATTCGTTTGAGTTTTTGTCCTCTAGGATTTGTGTCTTTAGCGCCAATAGGTCTTCCGCGCTTCAAGCTTGGTATAGATTCATTTGCTTCTATATTGACTTTTTCTCCTTTATGGATTTCAATTCCAGATAAAGCATTTGCAGCAGGAATATAGGATTTAACTATCTTTTCACTACTAATGAAAATATCCGGTAATTGATTTTAATATTTTATAAATAAATATTCTTTTGAACTTCAAATTCACATTGATTTGTCCTTGGATCAAAATGAGATAACTTTAGATTATTCCAAGTAATTTTTTATCTTGCTTCAGGCAGTGATTTTTCTTCCCCTAATGATGGGAAAATATTCTCACCAAAATAGTAGTCTTCAAAGATCTTTCAAAACACATCATCGGTCTCAAGGAATCTAATAATAGATGGAGAATCAAAATCAACATAAATTTCTATTCTTCATTGTGGACCATTTGAGTCCTTTATAGGGGTGATACAGGCACATATACTGCACAACCAAAAGTTCATAGATGAAATATATTTGGTGGTATACCATAAACAAGTTATAAAGGAGAACAATTATGGCAAGCACTTGGTCCAATTCTAACTAATGATGCAACATGTAATATAGCATGTCCCAGATAGATGTAGTCAATGTTGATTTCATAAGTAATTGTCTTATAATTAATTAAAGTCACTTTATAAATGATTCTCCTAACCATTTTAAGTATGTAAATGAGCAACAGGATGTTCAACATTAATTCCAATAGAGTGCAAAAACTATCAAATGCTCTTGATCTAATTCTAACTAATGATGCAACATGTAATATAACATGTCCCCAGACAAATATAGCCAATATTGATTTCATAAGTAATGGTTTAACAATTAATTGAAATCGCTTTATATATGATTCTGTTAAACCATTTTAAGTATGTACATGAGCAACAGGATGTTCAACATGAATTCTAATAGAGTGCAAAAACTATCAAATGCTTGAGAAATAAACTTACTAGCACTGTCCAATCAAATTTTTTTGATAAGATAATTAGGAAATTACACTCGTAATCTGATAATATGTGCTATTAATCTAGCAAATACAATATTTCAACTAGAAAGTAAACAAACATGTGACTATTTACTTGATGCATCAATCAATACCATAAAATATCTAAAAGGTTTGCATGGTGGATGAATAGGCCCGCATATATCTCCTTGAATTCTTTTGAGAAAATATGATAATTCTATAAGAACCTTTGATGAAGATGGTTTGGTAATCAATGTACCTTGAGAACATGCAACACATGGATTTTCACTTGGTAAAAGAATCTTCAAGTTCTTTAAAGGATGCTCATATGAAATCTCAATAATTTGTCTCATCATTATTGATCCTGGATGTCCAAGTTGATCATGTCAAAGCATAGATTATTTTGGGTCAGAACACTTTTGGTGTATCACAATGTTTGATTCAATAGATTTCATGATCATACAATAAATTCCATAAAAGAAAGCAGAAAGTTTTTCAAGTACAAGCTTCTGCCCTAAAATACATGTAGCAATATAAAGATATTTTTTTCTATCTTTATCTGTTATTTCAATATGATTATCATTAGAATGTATATCCTTAAAACTTAGTAAATTTCTTCTAGACTCGGATGAATATAATACATCTTTGATGCTCAATCTTGTGTTACTTGGTAACACAATATTAGTTTTTCCATAGCTTTTAATCTTGTCTATTGGACCTGATATTGAAGTGAAGTATTTATTTTCTTAACGAATTATGTGCATTGTTGCACTGTCTGTTAGACATAAGTCTCCATCATGAAAAGTCATACCACTATTCTTTATATTTCCACTTCTGGTGGTATGGTGGGTTGCTTTTATAAGGATTATCTCTTCTTCTTTTCCATTTCTTTTTTCCATACCTATATTCTTGGTTCTTTCTTGTCTTTTGGACAAAGATTTCATTCACTTCATGGAATGATTTTGAACCTGTGGGATGAGATTGATGATTTTTCATCAAAAGCTCATTATTTTATTTAGCCATAAGAAAACATGAAACTAGTTACAAGTACCTTTTGAAATTACGCTCTCTATATTGTTATTGCAAGATAACTTTTAAGGCATGAAAAATAAAGAATATTTTCTCTAACATTTGGTCTTCTGTGATATCTTCACCACACAATTTCAGCTGTGAAGTAATTTTGAAAGAGTGGAATTATATTCTCAAACCGATTTAAAATCTTGCAATCTCAGGTGCAACCAATCATAACGAGCTTGAGGAAGTATGATAATTTTTAATGGTCATATCTTTTCTTTAGATTTTGCCACATAAGAAGATGATATTTTATTGTGAGATATTCATCTTTCAATCCTTCATTGAGATAGTGACGAATGAAAATCATTGTTTTTGCACGATCCTACAAGGATGTGTTATTTTCTTCTTTGATGGTTTGTCCAATATTCATAGCTTTCAAATGAATCTCGGCATCAAGGATCCATAACAAATAATTATTTCCAAAGATATCAAGAGCGGTAAATTCAAGTTTTGTCAGATTTGACATTAGTTTTATCTTTAAAAATAAAAAATAAGTTATTAAATAAAATCATTGATATAAAAGAAAAAAAATCAGTCATCTAAGATTGTTATTTATTTATCTTTAGAAATACTAATTCTTCAGGAACTGTATTTAATTTATTTAATTCTTTAGGAACTTGCAATAATAGTTCTTCAAGAACTATTTTTGATTTATTTAATTCTTCAAGAACATCAGTCCTTTAAGACTGTTATTTATTTAGTTTTAGAAATACTAGTTTTTTCAGAAACTATATTTAATTTATTTAATTCTTCAAAAACTTGTAATACTCGTTCTTCAGAAACTATAAATCTCTTTCTATGAATAAAAGTGAAAGAAAATTTGCCAAATATAAATTAGAATAATGAAAAACAAAAATATTAAAATTGATATAAGGCACATAAAATTTGGGTTGATAACATATAAGAGCATAAATATTCAAAGTATAATTAAAAGAGAAAAGAGAAAAATATTTTTATTATTATGAATTCTTCTATATTTTCAGGTTCTTAGAATACAAGACAAATGAATCTATTTATAAGAGAAAAAATGAACTCAATAGTCATAGAAATCCAAGAGACTAAATTCAAGATTCATTGACATTCAATACACATAATTATAGATTTATAACAATTTCAAAATATTTGCTTACTTCAAAATAATTTTTTTTTAAATAATTTTTATATTGCATATCAAAACAATTCAAAAACACTAAAAATTAATTTAAAAGATTGTTTTTCAAAAAATTATGAAACAAGCAACATCAAAAAATCTAAGGATCTATTTGGAAGTGTAGTGAAGATTGTTTTTCAAAGTATTTCTTTTACTTGAAAATATATTAAAATAATATATTTTTTAATTTTTAATATTTTTTTACATTAATATATCAAAATAATTCAAAAGGTTGAAAAACATTATATAAAAATTAAAAAAAAAATCGTTCCACCACAATCACATATGATCCCAAATAATTGTTGAAAATGTTTATGAGTTTTTTAAAATATATTTTTATTTAAAAATAAAAACAAAAACGTATTAAAACACAAAAACAAATATTCCTAAAACCAAATTCAATGTTCAAAAGCACTGTAGCTCGTACATAAACGTTAAAGCTCACTTTTTTCGCTTCCTAGACAAGAAGAATACTACTCTGATTATGGTGCTGTGACCCAAGAGGAGGTAAAATCATCCTAATGGCGGTTGATCATAATAAAAAGGACATGGACATCGACAACAAAGGTAGTGTAGCGTTTGTTCAAAGATATGCTCACTTTCTTCACAAGGGCTTTGATTTATGTTCCCCAATTCAAACATTTTTGTGGTTTTCTTGGCTTAAAAAGGTGAAGAAGAGCAGAAAGGTAAACCAGTGATGGTGATTTTGGTGGGTGCACCAGGCAGTGGCAAGTCAACTTTCTGTGAACGCGTAATTGGTTCCTCTTTACGACCTTGGACTCGCATTTGCCAGGTTTCTTTTTCAGTATCACACACTTGTTTGTTAAAACGCCTAAATTGGTTTGGTTTCAAGTTCGTTAATTTTGGATGTTAAATTGATAATTAGGCAATTTGGGTTTTTGGGTTTTTGTTGTAGGACACTATTAATAATGGTAAAGCTGGAACTAAACCACAGTGTCTAAAGAGAGCAGCCGCTGCGTTGAAAGAAGGCAAAAGTGTGTTTATTGACAGGTGCAATTTGGATAAAGAACAACGCTCGGATTTTGTCAAGTTAGATTGTGGCGCACAAGTGGATGCTCATGCCGTTGTGCTTGATCTTCCTGCTAAGCTTTGTATTTCGCGATCTATAAAAAGGACTGGACATGAGGGAAATTTGCAAGGTGGGAAAGCTGCTGCAGTTGTGAATAGAATGCTGCAAAAGAAAGAGTTGCCTAAGCTTAATGAAGGGTTTGCTCGAATTGTGTTTTGTCATAATGAGAATGATGTTGAGGCTACAATTAAGGCATATACTGCACTTGGTCCATTGGATACCCTTTCAAATGGTTGTTTTGGACAGAAGAATCCAGATGCAAAAATCCAACTTGGTATAATGAAGTTCTTGAAGAAAGTCGAGGCCCCTTCCAATGTAGGATCAAGTTCAGATAGTGTGCAGGATTCTGCCTATCCTCAGGCTAGTGACGCAAACAATATCTGCTGCAAAGGAACAACTAAAGATTCTTTATTATTAGGTGTTGCTAGTAAGGAGGTAAAAGAGCGTGAAAACTTGGCCAAAGGCTCTGTTGACGCTGATGTATCTGTGGACGAGATTACCACTCTAGCATTTCCATCTATTTCGACAGCTGATTTCCAGTTCAACAATGAGACAGCAGCAGATATCATTGTTGAGAAAGTTGAAGAATTTGTGAATAAGCTTGAAAATGCCAGGCTTGTTCTTGTGGACCTGACTCATGGATCAAAGATTCTGTCTTTGGTCAGGACTAAAGCTGAAAAAAGGAACATTGACTCAAAAAAGTTCTTTACGTTTGTGGGAAATATAACTCAACTTTATTCGCAAGGAGGTTTACGCTGCAATGTGATAGCTAATGCTGCCAACTGGTAAGCTTTGTCATCTAGTTATGCTGTGCTGTTTATGTGGTTCTTGGATGTTGAATGTTTAAGATTGTAGAGGCTTCAAAAGCTAAAATACAAGGTTGAAATAGAGATTCAAATGAGGTTGAATATTGCCTTGAAATGTTAGAACTGGGAATTGCTGTGAGCCATGTGTTATATCTTTGGACTACACAATTATGCATATGTGGAACCTGGCTTTATTAGACATTCCTATCTCCAAACATGTCATCGTATTTTTCCTCCATCCATGGGTATAATGCAATATAACTTTTAAAGTCTTGGTTCAAAGTTGTTCAGCTTCTGAGATGCATGTATGTGATGCTCAAGAATCAATCACCCCACTGATTTATTAACTTTTCATTTAAACATGTTTTTCTCTGATTCAAGATTTTATTTTCTCTGATGACTGTGTGTATGTGTGTGCATGTCTGTATAACTATTAGTATGATCATGTTATTTATTTGCACATGAATAATATCAACAAGATAATCCCCTGCAGGCGATTGAAACCTGGAGGTGGAGGTGTGAATGCTGCAATTTTCACTGCTGCAGGTCTTGCCCTAGAGACTGCAACTAAGGAACGGGCAAATTCTCTTCTCCCTGGACATGCTGTGGTTGTTCCTCTCCCTTCAGATTCTCCATTGTATACTAGGGAAGGGGTATCCCATGTCATCCATGTTCTTGGGCCAAATATGAACCCACAAAGACCCAATTCTCTGAATAATGACTACAATAAAGGTTGCAGCATTCTGCGTGAAGCTTACACATCACTTTTTACTGGATTTCTGTCTATTTTGAGATCCCGATCAAAATTACCAAGGAGAATCAGTGAAAAACTTGCATTGACACCTTTAGATTTGAAAGATCCTTCTCTTGATCCCAGGAATCATTTAACAAACAGTGATCAAAAGATCAAGAGAGATGATGGCTGTGTATATGAGAGAAGCAAAAAATGCAAGGGGGCTAACAATGAAACTGTAGCTGATATTTCTGCTCCCAGTTCCACATATGGGAAGGTAACTGGAGACAAAATCAAGTTAGAAGGACCGACATCAAAGACTTGGGGCTCATGGGCACAAGCTCTTTACCACATTGCCATGCATCCTGAGAAGCACAAGGATGAGTTGCTGGAGGTTTTAGATGATGTTTTAGTACTAAATGACCTTTATCCAAAGGTAAGCCTTTTAATGTTCGCTCCTTTTTCTATTCTTTTAAGATGAATGATTATTTAGTAGAATTGCCTTTACTTTTCACAGGCATGCAAGCATCTCCTAGTTTTGGCAAGACATGAAGGTCTTGATGGTCTTGTAGATGTGCATCAAGAACACCTTCAGTTGTTAATGACAATGCATGCTGTGGGTTTGAAATGGGCTGAAAAACTCTTACATGAAGATTCATCAATGGTCTTCCGCCTTGGATACCACTTGGTACGCAATGAATGTTTAACCTCAGAAGCTGTTTGTTGACTTTGTTCTTTTTCTGTTGTGGTCTTTGCTTATACAGTCAGAGACTTTATTGAATCAGATAACGCAACTCTCAGAGCCAGACTGAAATTGTCTTGGAAAAGTTGGTGAGGGGGTTTTCTTAAGATCTGACAGAATTTTTATACTGAGGGCCATACATTGCCGATTGGCAATAAAACGCTGGCCAATTGGGGTAGTTAGCTGATGTTATCTCTATTTACCGGAGCCAGGTACAATAATTTGACATGACAAGATGTTGGAATTGGGGATGTGATTGTGGAAAAAGAGATGATGTTATTCATAAAAAAATGTGACAAAATTACATAATGACAGAGCTGTTTGTGGCAATTTTTAAGAGATGAAAATATGAGGCTGTTTTATATCTTTTATATTCTGGAAAAATATTTTCACCTTTCACCTTATTTATTTATTTTAACTCTAATTTTCTCATTTTTTTAATCCAAGCTGCTCTATTACCGCTTTGGATATTGCAAATGTAAAGTACAAAAGGAGGGTTTTTTGTTAACGTGCTTGAACTGTCCCTCCTTGCAGGCCCCTTCAATGAGACAATTGCACTTGCATGTCATTAGCCAGGATTTCAATTCCAATCATCTCAAGAACAAGAAGCACTGGAACTCTTTTAATACTGCCTTTTTTCGAGATTCAGTGGATGTGATTGAAGAAATCAAGAATCACGGGAAAGCAACAATAAAAGATGAGGATTCCCAGTTGTCAATGGAGTTGCAATGCCACCGATGTAGAAGTGCACACCCTAATATACCCAGGCTGAAATCACATATTAGCATTTGTCAAGCCCCCTTTCCTCATGCCCTTCTTGAGAATGGCCATTTAGTGCTTGCCCCGAAAACATAATTGGAGTAACACCTACGTATCCAAAGATCATGCATGAACAAAAATCTTGGTTTGCTTCAACTTCTCATTTCTGCTGCAAAAGATGACTTACAAGATGGCATGAAAATCTTTTTGCTACAGGGCACCAAATACAGCTTTCTTCACAGTTGTGTGTTTTCTATCATGGAGCTGTACAGTGCCATACAAGTTTATGATTTGGAGGGCAGTCTTTACTCCCAAAAGCAGCACTGTCAGTTTTGAATCCCTTTTGTTAATTTTAAGTGGGAAATTTTGGAAACTCGGAGATGGATGCTAACGCTCTCTCTCGCTTTTTTATTCCCTCCTTAATCTATATCTATATTTGGTATCTGCTGCGTTTGCCTTTGCCACCTTTGCTCTTCTTACCATCAAGGTTTTAACGTTTGACTCTTGTGCGGATTGTTAATTTAGCAGAACATGATACAGCTTCGTTGAGATTGTGGTCAAGACACGATCCTGTGTATTCTTGAACGCTTTGCACAGCAGAAGACCCGGAACACAGCTCTGCTTGTGGGTTAGAATGTCAATTTTGAGTTCTTCGAAGGTAATGATTTGGGAATTTTAGCACTAAGCTAGCAGCAGCTGCAGCTAGGTACATATAGTTTACTTTGCCACTTTAAGGAATGGGAGTTTCAGGGAAGATTCGAGTATCGAATCTTTGCCCTGATTCTTATGATGATGACCAAAAAGATTACCTTGGTTGTATTTCATCTTTTCAACCTGTGTTTTCTAGACCATCTCTTAGTGCCTCTGATTATTATTGCGGTTGTTGTGCTGATGTTGTCGTTGAAGTTAAAAAATATAATTTCATGAAAAGTATTTTAAATTGTAATTTATAATTGAAATTGAAGTATTTGATTAAAATTATGGTTGAGTTTGAAGTTTAAAGAAAATTAGTTTCATGGTTTGATTATCATGTTTTCATATTGCTGTCAACTTATAAAATTACTTTCACACACACACACACACACACACACACACATATATATATATATATATATATATATACACACACACACACACACATATATATATATATATATATATATATCTGGTAAAATATCATTAGCAATAACATATGTGATCAAATATTTATTTTTAGAGGAGCTAAAATAACTTATTTTTCACTAATGAAAATCTCTTTTTATTTACTAAACTGGTAAAAAATTATCTCACAATAATTTTAACAAACAATATATTTTTTTAAAAATAAAATATCAAAATACAAAGCAAGACAAGTGAGAGGGAAAGTCATGCACGATGTCGTTTCTACGATGTCACATCTGGCAAGGAGATAAGATTACCTGAACGGCAAACTATTGTAATTGATGTCATCCTATAATCAATGTTGTTAGGCAATTCTTGCATTATTGTGTTAGTGTTCACCATCAGCTTCTTTCTGCTTTTCTAAACCCATGGTTTACAAGTAACTTTTAAGTAGGTCATATAAACTGAAATTGAATTTTAAAGACCAAACACCCATAACATTAGGGTTTTTTCAACCTCACTTACAACCATAGTATCAAACACCCACTTAGTGCCTGTTTGGCTAAGCGGTTGAACCGCCATTTGGCCAAATTTTGAAGAAGAAAAAAATTCATTTTAAATGAATTTTTTTTAGTATTTTTAGATCATTTTGATGTGCTGATATCAAAAATAATTTTTAAAAAATAAAAAAAATATATCATTTTGATGTATTTCTAAACGAAAAGTACTTTAAAAAACAACCGCAACCACACTCCCAAACACCCTCTTAATCTGCTCACAAATGATAGTATTTAGCTCTCCTGTTTGCCAGGCCATGTGAAGAATCTACACCAGGAAACACAAGTAAATATGACCCCTTGCCACAAAATTTTCGAAGCCATTTGCAAGAAAATCCCTAATGGGCTATGGTTACAATCTTGCCCGAAGAAAAATCAGAATCTATGGAGGTGCACGAGCCAAGATCACATAAACTTTATTAGGGTGGATGATTTTATTATCTAACTTGTGGGTCACTGCCTCCATAAACTTTGTATCTCTAGTGCAATCATGGCGTTCGAGGCTGTCTTTTTTCTCAGGGAACATCTTCACATGCCATGGAAAACAACACGATAGTCATTTTCTTCTTTCCTTTTCCAGCCAGCGGTCTCCCACCAGCTTTCATCTACACATATTAAAGGGGTATGTGGAAACTACTTGAAATATACTCTTACAACGATTTAAAAAAATATATGTTTTTAGATATTATTTTAAAACAAAAAAAATATTATTTTGTTATATTTCTAAAAAAAATATTTAAAAAATAACTTTATTTATAGTTAATCCCAGGATTTTATCTAATTCCACGATAGGAATTCTAGCCCCCACCTGGGTGGACCAGATTGCTACCGTCACCTGGTGTCGGAGGATATTTTGCGTTCCTCGGATTGAATGGCACTCCCGCCTCAGAATTCAGGTACTCTCAATTAGCCTTATGACCGCTATCACTTTCACAAGTCTTCTCCGAACAATCAAATCGGCACAGCTGGCTGAAAGAATATGAAATTGGTGGGACCCACAGCTTGGACAATGGATGTCATCACGATTGGAATTATGAATCTTTCTTATTTTTTTGTCATTACTTCAAAAATAATTTTATTTTAAGAAAAATAAAAAGGAATTTTGAAGGTGGACAGGTGCATCCAGTTAGTCCAAGTTTATCTCTAGCTCACCCTTTTAACATGGAAAGGAGTGGTGATTTTGTTTTATAGAGGACTGGGAATGCATGTTTGCCCTAAATATCTCACTTGTGCGGCTGATATAACTTTGACCAAGTTTACTAACAAAATTGCAAAAGAACTTGCCATCTTTAACTCTTCAATATGAAACATTCTTCAATTTTGACAGGCCAAGGTCTGTCAAAGGATAATTTATTTACACGTGACATACTCTCGGAAGCAAGTTTCCATCCATCTTAAGAGAAGTGTCCCTTTTGAATGGCTCCACCACCTGATTCTTCCATGACACTTCTGCGGTGAGACCCTTTCAAGTTTCATGCCTGTTGGTCTCTCTTTAAGGTGTCAAAAGGCAGTCACAAAGAGACGAGAAAGATGATGATGATAACGAAATCAAACTTATCAGAAAGATAAAATTAAAGGGAAATGAGGATTGGATACAAGGAAATCGTGGGGAAGATTAAGATCACAAACTCCAGTACGAGGAAACAATAAACCAAAAACCCGACTACTTGTAACTAAGAAGCATATCATCGTCAATTATTTGCCAGTTTGGCTCAAGTCTACTGAGGGTTTGGAGGGCGGCTATTGGCAGCAGAGACCCTGGAACCCCATTCCAAGAGTTCTTTACTAGTATCATCCTTGTGAACAATAACCTCAATGAAGCACAAGCTATCCTTCTTTGGTCCTGTCGCAGTCTCGATTGCTTCAACCAGATCTTCCTCACAGAATACCTGAAAGGGCAAATTCAGCAAACGGTGTCGGATGCTAGTTTTCACTACTGTAACGGTTATGTATCGAAGCAAATGAGGTTAGTTTACAGGCTCACCTTGGCTGTCCAGCACTTGCCTTCGCCATTGTGGATGGCATCAACCAGGCCTGTGTAGTTCCAGTTCTTGATCACATTGTAAGGACCATCATGGATCTCGACTTCAATGGTGTATCCGCCATTGTTTATGAGGAAGATGATGGTTTTCTGTCCGCATCGCAGCATTGTCGACACGTCTTGAACAGTCACCTATAAGAAATTAAAGGGGCAATAAATGTATTGAAAATCATACTCCGGGAGGATAAAAACACATATAATTCACAACCAACTATATATTTGTGAAGCTACTAATTGTAATTTCACGAATGGATGAGGACTTGGACATGTCAAAATCTGAAATGTTAGCAAAGGAGGTAAGAAAACAGAGTTCTGGGTAGTATCTATGGCTGTCTACCTGAAAGCTACCATCTCCAATGAAAGCAAGCACACGCTTCTCTGGAACAGCCTGAGCATACCCAAGAGTTGCACCAACTGACCAACCAATCGACCCATATTGCATTTGGAACTCGTACCTACAAATCCAAATTCACAAACACCATTAAAGTTACAGACTCAAATTTAATAGGTAAAACATCACATATCAAATTCTCGACTGCTTACCCGCATCCCTTAGGCAGTTTCAGCTTCAGGCAGTTAAACCATGAGTCCCCAGTCTCGGCAATCACAGCAGTGTCACCAGACAGCATCTTCTGAATGTGTTGGAACAGAACATTAACCCTCAAAGGTTCTTTAGGCGCACTCTTCAAAGGAAGTCCCTCAGGAACAAAAATCCTGTGGTAATTATCGTAGGCAGTGGTATTGCACTTGAGCCTCTTAGCAAGGGCTCTGAGGAAATCCTTCATCAGAATACAACCAAATGCAGGTCCATTTGCAACCACCACACGATCAGGCTGCACAATAATCGCCTTCTCCTTCTTGAGAAGGAGAGAATACCCAACAGAGCTATAGTCATTGAAAATCGGTCCGGCAAACAAGTAAGCATCTGCAGACTCCACAATCTCAGCACAGAATGCAGTGCTCACTGCGCCCCAATAAGTCCCAATGAAATGTGGATGATGCTCTGGCACGAGCCCTTTAGCCGAAGGCATAATAGCAAGCGCATAACCAGAAGCATCAGCTAGCTCCACAAATGCCTCGCCTGCATGTGCAGATCTCAGTTTAGGCCCGCCCACCAAAACTGGTTTCACTGCCTTGTTCAAGAACGCGGCAGCCGCTTCCACTGCAGCCTCTAAGCCCAATTTGTTGCTCAATCTGTAAAACAGAAATCAACACAGCACCTAAGTATTCTATCCGCACAATTATTCCCTATTACTAATAAAACTTAATTATACGCAAAGATCAATCAAGAATCCAAAGAAATTACTTGGGGGTGAGCGAGAATGGAACCGGTTCACGGCTAAAAGTTGGATGAGGAATTGCTGACAGGTTACAGCTAACACTGATATAAACAGGCTTGCTTTCTTTCAAAGCAGTTGAAATAGCAGTATCTATCAGCTCATGTGCATCCTCCAAGTTATTCACCACAGCCTGCAAAAACAATCAAGCCCCATTATACCATTAATCAATAATCACCAAATCCCTCCAAAAACAATATGGTAAGAAAAAAAATCTAAAATATATTCTAATTTTTGGGTCTACAGGTATATATATATATGGTAAGAAAAAAAAGCAGAAAAAAACATAAAATACACACACATACATATATATATATATATATATAAGTAGATTCACCTGTAGACTCTGCAATTCCAGGGTTTATATATAAACGCTGGAATTGCAGGGTCTGCGGGTGAATTTACTTAAAGATCATGATCCAACAACGTTTCTATGTACCTGAAAACAAGTAACAGTCTGGAAACATCTAAGTTCCTGGCTAAAGTCGGGCAAGCCAATGGTGTGGTGCAGAATCCGGCTAGTTCCATAATCATTGGAGTTGGGCCCACCGACAATGCATATGACTGGCAAATTCTCACTGTAAGCACCAGCAATAGCATTCAGCACACTGAGTCCCCCAACAGTGAACGTGACCACACAAGCGCCAACGCCACGCGACCTGGCGTATCCATCCGCAGCGTATCCGGCGTTGAGCTCGTTACAGCAACCAACAAGGTTGAGCTCAGGCTCAGCGATCAAGTCGTCGAGAAGAGTGAGGTTGAAGTCACCGGGGACGGAGAAAACGTCAGTGACACCGATTTGGACGAGTCGGCGAGCGAGGTGGCGACCCAGCGTCGACTCGGATGGGTTGATCAAGGTGGGTGATGCCGAGCTTTGGATAGCCGATACGGCACCGTTTGTCGGGCTGATCATGTCGTTGTTGGTTGGTCGGCAGGTGTCAAGAGATCCTATCTTGGTGTCCATGTTCAAAGAGAGATTCTTTTTTTTCTCCTTTTCGGTGGAAACGTATTCTTAAAAAGAATTGTTGGAAATAAAATAGAAAATGGGAGAGAAATAAATAGACAAGCCTAGAAAGAACTAGAGGAGGAGAAAAATAAAAAATATATATTTTATAAAATAAAATAAAAAAACCAAAGGAGGCTTCTATTTTTTGGAAAGGGTTTTGAAGAGTGAAATTGAGTGTTTTTTCCCACTTTTGTTTGATTATGGGAGAGGAGAGGGGAGGGGAGAGGATTTTATAGGGGGAGGGGAGAAGGCATACTAGGGGCGGTTCGGGGGCAAATATTTCAGGGGTGATTTGAAGGTGGTTTAAGTTTCAAATCCTATTCCTATTTTCTTGTGGAAAAGAAATCAAGATTAAAAAAAAAATAGTATGTACAGAGATTATATTAAGTCCATTAAAAAAATCTATTTTTTATTATATAGTTTTTTTTCTCTTTTCCGTTCAAGCATTGCAAAATATCTAGAAAAAAAAAATTGCCATGGTTTTTATCAATGTTTATGTTAATACATGGTCAATAAAATGACAGATTTAACCATCTAATAGGTGGTACGAGCTTGGAACTAAAATTTGTTTTCTCTGTGATTTCAGTTTCAAATCATGTGGTTACTTATATGGTCGTTAAATTTTAGTATCTATAAAATTAATTGAAGTGTGTATAAATTGACCCAAGCATCCACTCACATGAAAAAAATGGACAAATTTACCTCTTGGGATAGGAATAGATGGCAGCGAAGGAGTTTTTTGGTGGATAGATATTTTGTTTTTATTGAAGAGTACATTAATTATTTGAGAATGTTGGCACTTCACAAGAGATTTATAGTTGTCTAGTAATGTTTTTTTATAAATATTTGTGAGAAAAAATTTAAAGATTTTATTTAAAAAATAATAATTTTATAAAATATATATATATATATATATTTTCAAGCGCTAATGTTAAATAAATATTACAATATATAATTAGTCACATATTTATTAAAAAAACTTAAAAATAATCATTATTTTGAATGCTTTATCTAGGCTTTTTCTATGTAGAAAATAGATTGATTCTTTACGTGATGTAATTGGTTATTTTAATATTTAATTTATAAAATTGTAATTAATAGAATTTGTTACAAAGAAGTTTTTTTCCCCTAAAAGTGATTGAATGTTGTTACTGATAAAACTGTTTTAATAATTATTTCATCGATAAATAATATAATCATTAAATTTTATATATTATTTTGATATATTTTTAACTAAGAAATACTTTAAAAACAATATCAACCGACTCCCAAACAAAACTCCTTTAAAAACAATTTTTATGAGTGGTTATTAATGATGATGCTTAACATTCATGTGCTTCCTCCAATTCACTCCACTCCTTTTCCTTTTTAGCTTTTCTTTATATACTACTCGCGAGATGTCTGCCATTTGTAATTGATGAAATTGTTATTTTTAGTATAAATATCAGCGATCACCGATCATATGATATTATAATTTTCATTTATATTTAAATTTAAATCAATTTTAAAAAAAAAAATAGGGCTAGAAATATCAATAGGTATCAATAGTTTAATATCATTAAAAATACAATCAGTATACACGTATCAAGTTCTTATTATATTTATTTATTATTAATTACTTAATTGATAAAAAAATCTTATATATTTATATTTGCATTGTTTATATTACATTCATATAATATAAATATTTTTATGACAGTTTTTATTATTAGAATATTTATATTATATTATCTATTATTTACATTATTGAAATCAATTAAAATCAATAATTACATTGAAATTTCATCCATAAAAGTCAAGAATACCCTAAGAATTATAAAGGAGTATATGGAAGAATAACAGTTATTTTTTAATTATAAATATATTTAAATAATTTTTATTTATTTTAATATTAATATATCAAAATAACATAAACTTTTTTAACCAGAAATCACGTTCAACCACTCCGCCAGGAATAGTAAAGTAAAAAAAGAAATCTGCATCCTATAATTAAATACTGTCGACGATTTTCTGTTCATATATTCGTGGGCTTGAAGAAAAAGCAAGTCAAAGAAAGAGTCAACCCGTCAAATACCACTGACAAGTTGTGGTAAAAAACGTGGGTTTGGTGCGGCTTGGCTGTGCCCTGGTTTTGAGCCCAGTCTGGCTACTGGCTAGATTGCAATAGGAACTGGCAGGGGACCCGTGCCACCAATCCCAGCTCAAGAAACATAGAAAACGGCGTCGTGATTGTGTTAGACTAAAAACCACGTACGAGCCTCTTCTAAAACCAGTGGAGTCGCTGGTAATTGCAGTTTGCAGAGCGAACTAAAAAGACGCGGGCCAATTAGAGGGTTCCACCTGGATTGCACATGGTACCGGAGCTTTCCATGTGGTAGATCGGTGGCTGAACATTGTCCAAGGACTGAGACAAGTGTGATTTAATTAGCGGGACAGAGATATCTTAGGCCGCCCATTTTTATTATTATTAAAACACTTTCGCCGTCCTTGAGAAATTATTTTTTTAACTGTTAAAAAAATAGGAAAAAAATCAGGAGTTTCCCTTTATAGTATACTAGCTATATTGCCCGCGCGCTGCCGCGGGCATAGCTGTGTATATAATATCATATAATTAAATCCATAATGATAAACTTATGTTATATGCTGAATAGATAACTATCATAATGCAAATAGTCACAACACTTCACCTATTAGTACTTTATCAACGCATATTTCAGAAGGTAAACAAAGACATCCCAGTACACTGCCGATCCATATAAAACTAAATCAATCAGGTCACATACATTTACCACAACTTTATGTATTACCTCTCCTTCAAGCATCTTTATTTTGAGACTTTCCTTCCTTTGAGCAAGAAGTTTCAGCTCCCTTGAGGACATCAACATCCCTTTCTCCATCAGCCAACAGAGACGCAAGATACTCATCATTCTGCAAGTAAGATTTGACCTATTGTCTTAGAGATGATGCTATAATGAAAACACAACTATTAGCAGAAAGACAACCTGTTGTTTTAGTAACTGCTGAGCCACATGCACGGGTGATGGCAAAGGGAGCTGTTGATTGAGACCTTTACTTTCGTCTGGAACACCTTGCTGGCGAAGTGGACGTCGCTGTAAAGTTTCTTCAGGGATTTCACCAAAAAGTGCCTCCTCAAGCCGTATCGCTTCATCAAACTCCTTGGAAGAAATGCAACCCCACTTTTTTGCAGAGTAGGGTGCAAACCAAATACTTAAGTGTAGCAGCGACAGATTTAAGTTACTTTCTTTAACATGAGCCACCTAAAAATCCCTCTCCAGGCTTTTCACTCACCAATTGTTGCTCTTGCCCGTCTTTAGCTCCCTCTTTCAATGTTGATGAGCTGCCAGACTTTGACTTCTACGGAAAAGAAGAGAGAAAATAAATGAACAAAGGGTCTTTTAAAACAAAGCAGCATCTTAGCAGATAACTACTTTCAAAGAGCTTTCCAAATGAGGAATTTTACACACGACCAAGAAAAAGGACCTGAATTGCTGATAGATCTTCTTCAACACTTGAAGAAATCAAATTGATTGTACGACTCCATGGCATGACCTCATGAATTCAGCGATAAGGTCGGGTGATCTCTCTTGTGTATCAGGAGAAACCCGTCAAAATCCATGCAAAACTGTAACCAGAGCATCACCCTGCAACAAAATTTCTCTGTTATCTTCTTCTTAATTTTTATTTTTTGATGTTTTTATTTTATTTTTTGAAGTCACTGCTAACAATAAGGGGTGAGCTGAGAAATGCTTGTGTGTTCAATTTTGCATCGCAAATAATAACAATAAGGGCAGACATTGTGGATTTTTTCACCACCACAGTAAGAGACTGTTCTTTTGGAGATAAAGGAAATGTTTAATGATGAGCAGCAACTTCGAATGAAGTAGCCGAGATCCTTTATGCGAAAGGAAAGCATGTAATCTTTTGCAAAGAAGATGCTACGAAATTTAACTTTAAAACCTAAAGCTCTTGGCAAAAGGATATGAAAACAGGAGTTCTAGTTTTTTCGTAAATTTTAAGAATGCATTAAACGTGCATGATAATTTATTGAATTTTCCTAGGCTTTATCTGTATTTCTAAATTATGATGCCCATGTCCACAGCCTAAGAGCATTAACATTATATGTGAATTAGGGAGAAGGAAAGTCCTTGGTTGTCATGTAGCAATTGATTGAACTTTTTACGAAATGAAGGAATGATCTAATTGTAGCCTGTTTTGTGCTTAGGTTGGGGTTATTAATCTGGACAGTTGTTGCCTAGCAGGCTAGAATGATCATGGCGTTTTCTAAATAGAATGGTTTTGAAGGCAAATATGTCTATTAAGAGATTAGCATAAATTGACTGGTTCTATAGCCGCTTGCCAGAGAATTAACAGATTCTGTTTTCAAGGGACCAGTTAAAACATGGGAATCAAATTTCTTTTCAGTATATATTAACTGGATGCCAAAGGGTAGCTGAAATTTTTGACATGCAGATAGAGATTGCAAAATGATGCAATAAAACTGAAGTAGGATGTAACCTGTAAGCATGATATGTAACCTTATTGTAATGGAACGTTGGTTATGACATGTTAAAAGCCTAAAATCTTGCAGTTATTAGTTCTAGCTGAGAAACACTATAAGATATCAAGTTTCTTTGCATATATGAAGTTAATCTCTTTTCTTTAACTGGAGGAAGCCAGTACATTTAAGATGCTTAATGTAAATGATGCTAGCAAAATCAGTTTGAATTTGATCAACATGAATGTTTTGTCCACCTCTTGTTTAGATTTTTTTCCAATTACTTTTTCTTATTTTGATCGGAAAGCCTATGTTTAAAGTAGTTACATATCCTATGAAGTAAAAATTTAACTCAAAGAAAAAGCATAAGCATTAGAGAGCAAGAGTAAAAATTCCAAAACAGCAAAACTTCTTGAATGATCACTTCAATCTCATCTAACATCAATATAATACCTCCTCCTTCTATTTATCATGAATTTTTTTTTCTTAATTTTATATTTATGTTCATCCTGCTAAAACTAATATCATCTCTAATCAAAGATAAGGAAAAAGGAATGAATATTAATCGAAGTTGAGTGAGTGCATTATGATTATAGTCATGATCATAATGAGTGTTGTAGATTTAGATTGCATTCTTCTTCCCTAAAAGAATTTCAATATGCAACCAATAGTTTTTTGTAAAAATATACAAAGATTTTAAACATCTTGCAATCGAGTCAATAGTCTAATAACCTAGAGAATATTCTGAGCTTTTATGTTTGGACTTGATAACCGGGTGGAATTTAACATGGATTTTGAAATGTAATTATTTTATATTATGTCTTTAATTAGTCCTAAATTAATCTTTGCAGTTTTCCTGCTCTTGCTGGAATTAAATATAGGCAACTAAGACGGGGATTTCAAGAGGTGTCATCAGATGAACATGGTTTCAGCTAGAAGATAACTGACATGCAGTCCACTTTTGTGGTCTCTACTGGAAGGGGAAAATATTCTTCCACCCAAATGATGATGAGGTTGTGCAGCAAATTGACAAAGTATGTGGATATTATGGATTTCTGAACTTGCGTACCTTATCCTTTATTTTGCGCATTTAGGATCCTAAACTTAAGATGCAATCCAATGAGACTTCTAATTTCTATATGAAAGCAAAGAATGGAACCTGAAATGCCAACCTATTTAGCCACATGAAACCTTAAAATTTGAAATTTCATAAGAGGGAATATTCAGTTTCTTGTATTACATAAAACCTAACAAATTGCAGGCATGAACAGCAAAACGATATGTAAGCCGAAATTTTAGCAGGCATGAACAGCAAAGCAAAGAAGTCTTTTTCCACTCTAACCGAAATTTTAATCCTCTCCCGAACACTTCTATCCTCTTATTTTTCCAACCCAGACCGAAACCCTCTATTCAAAAGCAAGAAAACAACATCAACTTTCTGCATGGTTTTTCCTAAGGCTGGCTCTTTAAAGAGCTCAAACAATCCCCACCATCTATAGGCATCATAAGCATGAAAGTCTGGTTAACTTTGATGAAAATATACATGGAGTTTTAAATGCTAGTTAATTTCTGATATATCAAAGTGTGATGCACATCAAAGTTCTTTATTTGGCAATATCAATTACTGAAGACCATAAACAACTAACCTCAAAATCAACCAACAAACCAGCAAACAATTACCGAAGACCATAAACAACTAACCTCAAAAGTTGCATGAATAACACAAAGGATCCAATGTAGTCTTGGCAGCAAAAGGTGATAATGAGCAGGCAACAGCTTCATAAAACAAAACCGAAGGAATCAAAACTAATTGTTCAACAGATTGCAAGGAAAAATGAGAAGCAAAGAAGGCAGGAAGAGAAAGAACAAACCAAAACCAGAGCGAAGGAAAGATTGCAGATAAAATGGAACCAAAACAAAAAAAAAACGCAAATATATGGAACATAACTCAACACACTAACACTCCAGAATGACGGCGTAGTGCACTGCATGAACCGCCAACACGGAAGAAGACAAAAAAAGAGCATGTGATCCTGCCAAGCATACAGATCAATGCATTAATGTGAAATGACATTACGTCAAGCCATTAATTAAAGTAAGCAAACCATAACGCAACAGTAAAACTCAAACGAACTAATTAAACGAAACTACAACAGTAATGAAGGAATGAAACGACATGCAGAATAAAACAATAATCAGTTGACCCAAGCTGAAACCTGAAAGCAATTAAGGAAGAACCATTGAGCCGAAACCATACCCAGAGTAAACCAAGACATAATCGACAGAAAATTGGAAACCCAATCCCACCATAAGCCAATTAAACCAATAACCCACTCCCCAACACATACAAATCAGAAAACCCAAGCAACAAAGGCAGCATTTATTAACCCGAATGCAGAAATAAACCGAGAGCAAGCAAGGCAGAATTGATTAACCCTAATGCAGAAAAACCAGACCGAATCAAACCTAATCGATAGCATCAAAGGAAGAACCAACCAACCCGCATGCAAATAACCCAAATTAAAACCAACCCAAAGTTCACCCGAGACTGAAATCAACATTAAATCAAAGGAAAAATCGAACCCCAACCCAATTAAACCAATTACCCACTACCCAACACACACAAACATCAAAATGAAAGCAATCTGAACCCAATTAAACGAAACAAAATTCCCAGCCCCCACTATACAGGAAGAAAAAATCCAAATCAAAACCAACCCAAGAAAACGAACCAACCAAAACCCAGCCCTGAGAAACCATAAACCGACAGAGAAAAAGCAAAAGAAAAGCAATGAAACTGAACCCATCAACCCAATGAAAACAAACCGAGCAAACCCAGAAATTTACGCAAAACAGAGGGCAAAAGCATACCTCATCGAGCCACAAACCGAACCGGAGAACCGACGCAAAAAGACGACCGAACGCCGGCTCAGACTGACCTGAAACCAGCCCATGAACTCCCCTCTCCGCGCGCCCGACCAGGTCTGAGGAAAGAGACCGACGCCCTCTCTGCCCGAAAAGAAATGGAAGAAATGGAGAAAACGGACGCGAGAGAATGAGGAGAAAACGGACGCAGAGAGAATGAGGAGAAAAAACCGAAGCAGCCCCTGCAAAACAAATTAGAACAGGCGGCTCATTAAGGGCAGAATAGCCCTTACACTGCTCCAGTCCACAGTAAACTGTGAGAGGAGCTACAGTGAATCGGCCACACCCTTTATTTGTTTTGTAATATTCTGTTCCTAATTATAGGAATACGATCGCTCAGTTAAAAGTTTATTACGTGAAAGGTGTTTTTAAAGGTGTGGCCTTTTCTGGAGGGAAAATCATAAATTATTTTTTAATGGCTTATAAAATATAGTTTATTTATTACTTCCTTGACAAGAAATAAAAAATTTAATTAAGATATTTTGAGGAAGTTTCATGAACAGCACGAGAGTAAAAGCTTTTGCGTTGCTGCGCTGCGCGGCATCGAATCCACCGCTGATCGGATCACGAGATGTTTTACTTTTACTTCAACAAGAGCGGTAGTCAATGGACAGGCGAATAACACCCTGCTTTAGTCACGTGACAATCGAGAGACGTGTATTATTATTATTAGTTGCGTGATTGACGTTTTTACCCAGTTAACAACGTGTTGCGTTACTCACTTTTTAAAATATATATATATATCTAATTATTAAAATTAAAGAAATATATTATTTTACTCTAAATATATTAAACTAATATCATTGATTTTTATTAAAATATTTATTTTTTCTAATACAATAAAAAAAAAGAATCTATTTATAGTTCCAACTTCCAAGCATAACAGCAATACGTGATTTCGATCTGCCGTTGTTTTGGGTTTATTCCCCCGAATCTCCAGATGCTGGTAGAGCTAGAAAGGCATCAGAGCATCTTACAAATAAGATGTTATTTAAAATATATATAAATTTATAAGATAATATTTCAAACAGAATAAATATCTTTTATCATGAATACTTTGATGAAACAAAATAATTTAAAAAGCTAATTATATTAGAGTATAAAAATAAATATTTTATTTTTCTTCAATGAGTTTGATATTATTTTTTTAATTGACTTTCTTAAGAAATATGTAAAAATAGTATCTTTACGAAAGGAAAAAACATTTTAATATTTTATTTAGCACTCCTCTCACAACAGTGAAAATAAACATGGAAAAAATAAAATAATATCTTTTATTTTTTGTTTTTTTTTATCCATGACACCCCATGGAGTTGCTTGCTATTGTAACGTTGGAGTTTAAAATGGTTAAAGTGCGCTTAAGATGTAACGGATAAACTTGTCGGTTAATCCATGTTTTAATTATAACTAGGGCTCTTAACCTCTCCACGAACGTGATGTTTATGTGCGTGATGTCATGGT
This sequence comes from Salix purpurea, assembly GCA_027405865.1. Lineage (NCBI taxonomy): Eukaryota > Viridiplantae > Streptophyta > Magnoliopsida > Malpighiales > Salicaceae > Salix > Salix purpurea. Next base: position 9,910,488 of record JAOWLH010000002.1, on the reverse strand, counting down.
AGTGAAAGTATCACCTTTAAATATTGTCATGGAGAATATGATTTATTTAATATATTAATTTAATATCATTGATTTTTATATATATATTTTAATTTTGTTAATACAATAATAAAAATAAATGAATCTATTTATGTTCCAAACATGGCAATAAAAAGTCATTCATACGTGATGTCGAGCTGCCGTTGTTTTGGGTTTGTTCCTACGTAGCCGCCACTACTTCCACTCGTCGGTGGAACTAGAAAGGCATCTCCTCGTTGTCTCGGGTTTATTCCTTCGTGGCTAGAAAGGTATTCGAGCTTAGATGTTATTTTAAAGAGTTAGATTAATAAAATAGTATTTTAAAGAGTATAAATATAACCTTTCTTATTATATATATTTTTTAATAGAAGAAAACTATTTAAAAACCTATTATATTAGAGTGGAAAAAAGAAATACTTTATTTCTTCTTCAGGATTTTGATGTTATTTTTTTGTCAGCTCACTTTGTTGATTTTGATTTTAATTTAGAAGTTGTTTGGGAGGGCAGTACAATCGCCGTTTCCTCTTCTTTTTTTAAATAAATTTTTTTTTATGTTTTTAAATCATTTTGATGTGCTGATGTCAAAAATGATTTTCAAAAAAAATATATATATATCATTTTAATGTATTTCTAAATGAAAAGTATTTTCAAAATCAACCGCCAGACACACCCTTAAAGATATGTAAGAATAATACTTTTATGAGAAAAAATGCATTTTTAACATTTTATTTAACACCTATTCATGGAGCATGTAAAACAAATATTAAAAAAAACAATATTTATTTTTAACTCTATATTTAGCACACAATTAAAATCAGATTAGGGTCATGTCTATGCTACGTAATTTTTTATTCTGATAATGTCTACCTTATGTTTATTTCGTCAAAAACAAAATATTTAATGTAGAGCTTAACAAAACCCAGTTTAGAGCTGAAGAAGATTAAACCAAGTCAACTGTTTTTTAAAATAAATAAATAATAATATTGTTTTGACAAGATATAATTTCAAAAGAAAAATAAGTGTTTTTTAGCTCGGGTTAATTCAGGTTTTTAACTAGAAAATAAATATTTTATTTTATTTTATTTTATTTTTTTCAACTCGCTCTGGGATCTCGGGTTAACCTACCAGTAATCCATGTTTTAATTATAACTTAACTAGGGCTATTAATGATGTCCAACCTCTCAACGACGATGATGTTTATGTGCGTGAATTAATAGCAGTGAAAGTATTGCCTTTAAATATTACACTTAGAAGACAGACCTGAAGATAAAACAATTAATCTTCCTATTTTATGCATTTTCAGAGATTGAACGGAAGTGAAAACAAACTCAGACCCCACGTTTGATTCAGTCACGTAGTGGTCGTATGGTGTTTTGATTGTTTTCAATTTTACAACACCTTACGGACATTAGAAATTTGTCAGGGCTTTTATTGTTCAAAATAATTTATTTTCTTAAGAATATTATTTTACTATCTTTTCAAGCATAAAATAATACCAATTAAACCTAATTAATAGCTTATGAATTAGGTTGTCTATGCTCATTGATATGTTAGAATATACCTTTTTTATAAGTTTAAATTTCATTCAATTACAAATAGCATCAAAGGTCTACACCAGTGTTGTCAATTTCGTTTTGTTTCAGCTGAAATGTTTTATACCAGTTAAAAAAAGATAAAATAATATTGTTTTTACCTCGATTAAAATTTCGGTCACTCCAGATTTTTCTGTCAAATACCGGCCGAAATCCGCCGGTATCTTTCGCTTGTACCGTTTCGGTCAAATAGTTTTTTTTTAATAATGAATAATTTTACAATATCAATCATATCTTTTAATATGATTGTTAGATTGAAATAAAATTTTACGAGGAGTCTCTTGATATATTTATATATATTATGTTAAAATTTCAGAGCAATCAAATAATGTAATAACCTTGCAAGATTGATGATGACATTCTCGTAATATTATATATGTTCAAAAATTTGTTTAGAAAAATCATTTTATTGTGTCTTATATTAGATTAAATTGCACAATTCTAAATAGTTTTATTTTTGGATTTGAGCTAATTATTTTTTTGAATTGATTATATTTATATATATATATATATAGTACAACCCCAAAACGGCTCGTCGAAACACTCTGAAACCGAAACATTCCATTCTAATTGAAAAAATGAAACACCAACTAACTAGAACAAAATTGACAACCTTGGTCTAAACATCCAAATCAAACAATATAACACATAAATATAAACATAAACATAATAATAATAATAATAATAATAATAATAATAATAGTAATAATAATAATAATAATAATAATAATAATAATAATAATAATAATAAAGAGTTTAACAAATAGAATAGTTTGAGGAATGAGATTTAAAATTAAAAATCTTATTCAAAGAATCAATAAAGTATTGCCTTTAAATATTACTTAGAAGACAGACCTGAAGATAAAACAATTAATCTTCCTATTTTATGCATACTCAGAGATTGAACGGAAGTGAAAACAAACTCAAACCCCACGTTTGATCCACTCATGTAGTGGTCGTATTGTGTTTTGATTGTTTTCAATTTTACAACACCTTACGGACATTAGAAATTTGTCAGAGCTTTTATTGTTAAAAATAATTTATTTTCTTAAAAATATTATTGTAATATATTTTCAAGCATAAAATAATACCAATTAAACCTAATTAATAGCTTATGAATTAGATTTTCTATATTCATTAATATGTTAAACTATACCTGTTTTATAAGTTTAATTAGAATAACCGTTCCAAAATTTCAGTCATTTACAAATAGCATTTTAAGGTCTAAACTCTAAACCAGGGTTGTCAGTTTCGTTTTGTTTTGGCCGAAACATTTCATATCAGTTATAAAAACAAGATAAAATGATGTGTTTACCTCAGTTAAAATTTCAATTATTCCGTATTATTTTAAGAGAAAGGTCTACACTAGGGTTGTCAATTTCGTTTTATTTCAGCCGAAATGTTTTATACGAGTTAAGAAAAAGACAAAACAATGTTGTTTTTATCTCGGTTAAAATTTTGGTCACTCCAGATTTTTCGGCCAAATACCAGCCGAAACGTGCCGGTATCATTTCGCCTGTACCGTTTCAGTCAAATTTTTTTTTTTAAATAATAAATAATTTTACAATATCAATCATATCTCTTAATCTGACTGTTAGATTAAAATAAAATTTTACGAGGAGTCTTTTGACATATTTATATATATTATGTTAAAATTTCAGAGCAATCAAATAATGTAATGACCTTGCAAGATTGATGATGATATTTTTGTAATATTATACATGTTCAAAAATTTGTTTAGAAAAATCATTTTATTGTGTCTTATTTTAGATTAAATTGCATAATTCTAAATAATTTTATTTTTGAATTTGAGCTAATTATTTTTTTTGAATTAATATATATATATATATAGTACAACCTCAAAACGACTCGTCGAAACACTCTGAAACCGAAATATTTCATTCTAATTGAAAAAACAAAACACCAACTAACTAGAACAAAATTGACAACCTTGGTCTAAACATCCAAATCAAACAATATAACACATAAATATAACACATACTTGGAAGAAAATAATAATAAAAATAATAATAATAATAATAATAATAATAATAATAATAATAATAATAATAATAATAATAATAATAATAATAATAATAAAGAGTTTAACAAATAGAATAGTGGTTTTATATGACTTGTTCATCTTAAGGTTATAAAGACTAAGAAATAGGGTAGTGTTATTCGGTTTTCAATTGAAACTTTTTAAAAAGAAAACTGAATCAAAACTTAAAAAAAAAAAAAAAAACTGAATCAAATCTAAGCTTTATCAAACAAAGTGAATTGAAAAGGATGGATGGTATTAGTAAAACACATGATATTTTTTTTTCTTTATTGATTTTCTTTTGTACCGCTAAGTGCATACATATTCACAAAATATTATGGATATATTTTGTATTTTTTTAATGATTTATTTTATACGATTTAATCCTAATTGAAAGTCATTTGTGCCTGAATTCTCAATCAACGATGAAAGTGAAAGAAGGGGACAAAAAAAGACACAAAACATGGATGACACGTAGTACATTGCATGAAAAATACACTTAGTTCCTCGATCTTTAAAAACAATACAATGTATACAATTAAGATTTTCTTAAATTCATTAAAATCAATTTTAGTACACAAGTTCATTGTATTATTTTTCAAATATTGGTTAGAAAGATGAGAGAGAGAGAGAGAGAGAGAGAGAGAGAGAGAGAGAGAGAGGTTGCCATTTTTTAGTGATGAGGGAGAAAATCATCATTTACTCTATTTTCTAACCACCAAAATAGATTTTTTTTGTATTCATGAGTTTCATGTGACGAGGGGGGGTTCATGATGGTTGTTTGAAGTCTCAATGTTGCATTGAAAAAATATGTCTTAGTTGAGAAACCAAAAACTAAATCAATTTAATTTTAGATTTTTGAAATATTTTAGAAATTTTAGAGTTGATGAAATGATTTGTAGGTGTTTGGTGAAGTGTTTTTTGGTTGAAATAGCTTGAATTGTTTTTCCAAGAAACAAATTGTCTAATTTTCCAACTACTATTATGTTGGCTAGAATTTGAATTTACATATGACATGTCATCTACCTTGAAAAGTGACATGTCACCTTTTTATAATTCACCTCTTTATAAAAACAAATAAGGGTATGTTTGTGAGTATGACCTTGAAAGCTTGTCAATACTTATGAGCTCTTCGTTTCAATCATAGTTGTTAATTCCGTTCCGTTCCGTTAAAAAACTGAGACAAAATGGCGTCGTTTTCGTCTCGGTTTTAATTCCGGTCCGTTCCGGAAATTCCGGCCAAATTCCGGGTTCAAAATCTATTTTTTTATTTTTAAAAAAATATTTTTGACATCTATACATCAAAATAATTTAAAAAAACCAAAATATTTTAAATAAAAAGAATTCAAATTTTAATTATGCTTGTTAAATTAATATTTTATTTTTTCATATATATATATACATATATATATATATGAACAGTACAACACCGAAACGGCATGCTGGAACGCTCCGAAACCGGAACGTTCCATTCCATTCGAAAAACCGGAACGGTATTGACAACTATGATTTCAGTAGCCTAGGTGTGGTGGGGTACAGGGCCATGACCCCAGTCTTTTTTTAGATTGAATATAAGTTTGATGAAAAAAAATATTAAATCTAATTCAGTTTATGATCCGAGTCACACGTTTAACTAGTTAAATTATAATAACCGGGCTATTATTATTTTTACTAATTTCTTTTTTTTTTTCAAATAGTTTTTAACAAGTTTTTTCAAACAGATTTTACCATCTATTTTCTGTCAAAATCACTACCGGCAACTAGTTTGCTGAAAAAAAATTTTTGTCGTCGTCTATAAATATATATCAATTACATATGAATTAAAACCATGCTTTTCCTCGAACACTAGGCTGTAAAATGAACAAATTTTAATGTATGAATTCAATATAAGTGAAAAACACATCATCATGCACGCCGCCATAGATGGAGGATGGAGGAAGCCTGAAGTTGAGAAAGAGGAAGTCAAATATGCAGGAGAAATGCACGCCGCCATGATGATGCTGATCGCCGCTACTGGGGCGTGCATGCAATGATCTTAATAACTTGTATTGTTTTATTTAGTGATTGTTGACTTTCAGTTTAATATATATATATTAAAATTCTTTTGATGTTTAAAATATTTTTTTTATATTTTTAAATCCTGTACTAATATCAATAATATCTTTTTTTATATAAAAAAAACAAGTAATATCACTCTAAAATACCCGCTAGCAATCAGTGTTGACCCACATGGTAGAACATGGACTGCAGCTAAAATTAAGTAGAAGATCCAATTGCCGGCAGGAAAATGACAAATAGAAATTGTGGTTAAAAACTAGGAACTATCAAGCCCACGATTTCTCTGTAAGAAAGAACCTAGAATCTAAACTAGATGACGTACTCCATCTAGACAGTGCTTACTTGAGCAACCTACCATAATTGTCGTGGTAGAACAGAAAAAGGGTGTAAGATGGTGTTTAAGAGTTTGATTAACATATGTCCCGGAGCAGAGCATGATTTTGATTATTTTTAAATGATTTTTTATTAATTTAAAATATAAAAAATCAATTTTTATTTAAAAATATTTTTCATTGTTTCCAACCAAGTCGAATAGAAATTTGATACCTTTTCCTGCTTTGAATTGGAGCACGTGAGAGCAATATCGGACATCAAGTTTCCAGTTTCCACCCTTCTATTTGACTAATTGCTGCGTGAACTTTCCTCAGGAGTTCCTCCAAGGTTAGAGGCCGCCCTTGTCAGCTTATACCGCTGTGCTAGCAGGCAATCTTTCATTTTGACACGGCTCACGCCTTTAGAAGGTCTGCGCCGAGATTTACTTGAATATCGGACATAACAAACTCAAATTATTTTATGTGCGCATTGGCGTTTGCTAGGAACCTGCACAGAAGTTTGATTACGGCCTTTTTTGGGAGTGCGATTGCGGTAGCGATAATGCGATCAAACCGGTGTTTCAAAAAATAAGCATGTTCATAGCGTTCGGTAACTAGAAAAGCAGTTTAATTTGTTGTGGGACCTACCACTAAAATCAATCGAATCTTCTTATTTTAAGAAGCAGAAATCTCATGCATTTTGATCGACCGAAACTGCAATTCAAACTGTTAAATGTAAAACCAATCATTTTTTTTTGCATGCGTTTAAGGGTGTGTTTTTCACGAAGAGGTGCAGAGGGGAGGGGGGAGATGGAGAAATTGAGAGGTAAGCAGAGGGGTGAGTTAGGGTGTGTTTGATATTGCTTTTGTTTTTGTGGTTGAGGTATTAAAAAACAGTTTCATAAAAAGCACTTTAGTTGCGGTTCAAAATAAGTTTTGAAGTGTTTGGTTAAAACTATGGTTGAGTTTGAGGTTAATAAAAAATAGTTTCATGTGTTTAGTTACCAGACTTTTTATATTACTTTCAACTTGTGAAATTACTTTAAAGGACATAGACATGTACACACACACATATATAATCATAATTTCATAATGTAATGAATAATTGAAGTAAACTAGACATTTTTTTTATTCTCCCGTCAAACTTTTTGTAATTCCATCACAAACTAAATTCATACGTGAAGGCCTCTGCGATCCCTGACTATTTGATCAAGGATTAATATCTGGTAAAATATCATCTGAAATAAAATTAAGATTGCGAGACAAAATTATATTGTGATATCTTTTAATATATTTATTTATATTTTAATTAAGTTTTTAGATTTTTATATTATTATTTTAATATTAATAATATTAAAATAAGTTTTGAAGTATTTGGTTAAACCTGCTTTTGAGTTTGAGAGTAATAAAAAATAGTTTCATGTGTTTGGTTACCAAGCTCTTCATATTGCTTTTAACTTGTGAAATTACTTTAAAGGGTGTATATATATATATTGTTTTTTAAATTTTGTAGATTAATAATCATAAAAATAAAATGTAATTAATAATTCATGAAAAAACATATATTTTTTTTATTCTCCCATCAAACTATTTGCAATTTCACAAAATTTAAAAACAATATATATATATATATATATATATATATATATATATATATATATATATAATTTTTTTTTTAAATTTTATAGATTAAAAATCATAAAAATAAAATAAAATGTAATTAATAATTCATGAAAAAAACATATATTTTTTTATTCTTCCATCAAACTATTTGCAATTTCATCACGAACATATATTTCCCTTCCATCAGGACTGATATGTATCTACACATTTTTTTATTTTTTAAAAATATATATTTTTAAAAAAGGGATGGGCCGAGAGAAGGCCCAACCAAATTGGGCCTAAGCCCAACTATGTTGGACTTGGACTGGGCTAAGTGCAAGCCCAACCCAAGTCCAGCTTAGAAGATGAAGACGTGAAGTGGTGCACTATACTATTCAGGTCTTCTTCACATGACAGTGCAACGCTACTGTGCACGTGAATTAATTCACGTGCACAGTAGCTTCCCACCAACCACTACCATAGCTTCAACGACCGATGTCGATGGGTAGAGGAGGCCGAGGTGGTTCTTCCTGCGGTGGTTTCGTTGGAGATGGTGGCCTATGGTGGCCGACGACATCGTTGGAAGGTGTCGCAGTGGAGAGAGAGAGCTTTTGTCTTCTTCCATGGTTGTTTGGGAGAGAGAGAGAGAGAGCTTCTGATGATCTACTTCCATGGCACTGAATCTTTTCTCTCAACATGGGCACAATCCAATTCTCTGTTTCTACCTTTTATAGTCTTGCCCATGTCCCTACTACCTTCATCTTTGCATTTGAAGCATGAGAAGAAGAAGCCATAATGTTTGTTTTCGTGTGAAGAGTGAGGACTGAGTGTTTCATTCACGTGGAATTATTATTTGGCAGAGATATGAATCAGTCACTGTAGTGGCTTAATGCCCGATTCATCGAACGCAGGCAAAGCATAAAAAACCTGCTTCTTGCGAACCATGGTTTGAGTGATTTTTTTATGGGGCCCATGTTAATTAACCTGCATTTTGTACATTATCAAACGCTACAAACCTGCTTATTTTGTAACCATTGTTTGAAATGCCTGTCGGAACGCATTACCAAACGCCTTCTTAGAAGCAAATGGGTTTCAGTTGGGTGGGTGAGGTAGATGGAGAGCTTCCATTGGGGGGGATCACAGTATAATTTTATCTCGCAATCTTAATTTTATTTTAGATAATATTTTACCTGATGTTGATTCTCGATCAAATAGTCAGGGATCGCAGAGGCCTTCACATATGAATTTAGTTTGTAATGGAATTACAAATAGTTTGATGGGAGAATAAAAAAAAATTTCCAGTTTACTTCAATTATTCATTATATTATGAAATTATGATCATATATATGTGTGTGTGTGTGTGTGTGTGTGTGTGTGTGTGTCTGTACATATCTATATCCTTTAAAGTAATTTCACAAATTGAAAGTAATATAAAAAGTCTGATAACTAAACACATAAAACTACTTTTTATTAACCTCAAACACAACCACAGTTTTAACCAAACACTTCAAAATTTATTTTGAACCGTAGCTAAAATATTTTTTATAAAATTGTTTTTATTTAAATTTCAACTATAAAAGTAAAAACAATATCAAACACACCCTTCAAGCTCAGCTAGTGCAGCTGGATTTCACGGAAAGGCGTGTTTAACGAGAACACAAACACAGATATATCAACACGGCACTCACTGTGGCCCATAAATCCCATCAAAACTTCAAAAATGTTGAAAAACTTTGAACGCTCGACAACTTGAGCTCCCTCCACACTGCTCATAAATCCGGCTTCGGCAAAAAAAATAATAGGCACAGCAAAGTAAGGTAATTAAGTTCAGTTAACTGTCAAAAATAAATAAATTACGGTGAGTTTGGGCTACACTATGTTTTGACAAAATCTCTTTCCAAGGGCAAGAACCTCCCTGCTACTAATATTATGCTTTTGCAGCATGACAACACCACGAGAGATGATACCTGGGGGGAAAGGGACCAGTTCTTATATTTATATCTACTGTATAACATCATCAAGCATTTGATGATTCTAACTCTATGTTATGTACGTAAATTTCACAGATCTAAGTAGTGCTGGTTACTAGCAGCTCAGTCATTTGAGGACAGGCTTTTGTCTTGTCTTGGTAAATTGTACGTCCCCATTAAGAACAGAACTGATAAATTTTTCCACCTCTTCTGCAGTCATTTCACCTTTAAATGCTGCAAACTTCTGCTTCCGAGGTTTGTAGGCTAACAATAACTTATCTGATGATTTGTATCCAGATTTGTCAAATGCGTTCAAGAATGATGGCTGCCTGGCAACATCTAAAAGAGTGTAAGAGATAGAATCCCCATGGACAGAAGCTGCATTCCGTCGCCTTGATAATGATTTCTGAGAGACCTAAAACCAAAATCACATGACAAACAAAATCCTTGAGTCAGAAACCCAATCTTTAAATTCTTTCATATCCTTTGAAAAATCATTTAGCTTCTGTATTAGGGCAACATGAATTCCAATGGTGACTACATCATTGATATGTGCCCCATTTCACTAGTACTTTTTGGTGCCCAGAACCATCTAGATTCACATTACATTAGATAGCAAATTTTAACATGCTCTTACATCATAATACAACAAAACATTTCCTTTTGTAACCATCTAGAGCTTAAACATCAAGCTGATCAGCAAGACAAGCGAGAACTTTTAACTATTAAAGTGACCGATCTACAAAAAATTTCAGTACGCAACAGTCAAAGATGAATACCCAACCTATGCCTTCCCACCCCCTCTTCTTATACCAGCATGGTAGAGGTATTGGGTACCATGCTAAGTTTTAGGAGGTTAATTTCACATCCATTGTTTCAACTCTCTTTTAAGTTGCAGTAATCAAGTGTGATCATAAAACAAAAAATGTGATGAGTGAGGATATGGAAACATACTGTGTGAATCATCTATAAGAGTTACAGCTATCTCCATGCGGAAAAAATATTTTGAACAAGATATCCACTTACCTTGGACAGGATGTCTTCCAGCATAACCCTTACTTTTGAAGATCTGAAACCACCTATGATGCAAACAGGGGTTTTCCCCCCACAGAGAGCATCAAAATTTGATACTGTCAGTAAGGATACATGTTTCCCACCAGAATCAGCCTGTGCTTTTCTATCCTTACTCGCTGTTCTATCCTTACTCGCTGCTGCTTTCTTGTTCTTTTTTTCAAACCCTTCAAGTAAGGTACTAAGATCATGAACAGCAGATTTCAAATCTTTCACAGAAATCCCCGACTTTAAGACATGCTTCTCCCCATTTGATAACCAACCAACAATAGCTGGAAGCGAATCAACTCCTAACTTCTTTGTCACAGGGTCAGTAACATCGTGAACCTGAATAAACAACAACCTCAATTATTTGGAAGACATCCACATAAACAACTACCCCAGTAGAGGGGCGGGGAGGTATACTCCACCTAAATTAACTCTCAAAATAAATAGAGTTGAGCTACTAGTGTGATTTTAGAAGAAATATATACACGTCTAAATATCCTTCTACAATGAATTCTGACAGGCTTTCAATGCCTGAATTTCTCATTCAAACGTAGAGGTTAGATAATCTATCAGCTGATAATCAGGTCCAACATACCTCCACATCATTGAAAATGAAGCGTTTGTGAAATAAACCACTAAGCGCTCGCCAGATCACAGGTGTATCTTTTTTGGTGGAAAGAAGCAAAACTCTGGGTAAGTTTTCCTCCTCTCCAGAGTAAGACTGAAGTTGTTTCAGGTCAATCCGCTTTGAAAACCTTGGTAAATGATCTTGGCAAAAAGATTTTAAAGTTTTGGCAACCAAATCACCATTGTACTCCACCAAAGAGCCCTTATCGCTTGCTTTGTTTGAATAAACAAACACCCTAGGCACTCGTCGTGGTTGAGTCCCAAGTTCTTTACAAAATGACATTTCAGTTTCACAATTTATGCTCCCAACCTGTCATAGAAGGAGGAAGAGAACGAATATGTAAGCAGATCAATATAAAATCAAATGACGGAAATCAATAGAAATTATGAAAATACCTTTAAAGCTCCTTGTAATGAATCAGCAACCTCCTGTACTATTGATTCATAGTATTGGTTCCCCTTCAACAACGAAGTATAAGATAATAAAATCCAAGTCATTCCTTGGCCAGCAATTTCTTTATTGAAGACTTGAGAATTTATGGCTTTGATTCTCTTGGGAGAACTTCTAGAACCAGTTTGAGACCTAGATTGAGACCTGGTTGAACCACCAAACTTCCCTCCACCAAGATCACCCCCAAAAAAATTGGAAAACATATCATTCAGGCCAAAACCAAATGAACTCTGAGAACTGGAGCCACCAAAGGAAAATGAAAATGAGCGGGAATTTCCCTGGTCTCCCATATCCTGCCAGTCACCTGGCCTGAAGGTATAACTATTTTTCCCCTGCCCACCATTTGTGAAATAACTATATCCACCCTGGTCCTCAGGATAGCCAGCATTAAATCCAGGATTTCCCTTCTCATCTCCATAAAGGTCATAATTTTTCCTTTTCTCTTCATCAGATAGAATCTCATATGCTGATCAAAATAAGAAAAGAAAAATCAACATGTATGGAAGATTATGAAAACTAAGACTAAGGTTATTTCCTTCTAATAGTTAACCCCTTAACAAACCATTTAATCCTGTCATGGCCATATCATGCTGCTCAAAAACAATTCAGCTCACGTTATAACTGAACAGGTATGATCAATAAAATAAATACTGACAATATATCATTATTTCAATAAACCAAACTCTGTCCATGGTTTCGCATATGAATATAATTGATGCATCAGCAAGAAATTATAAACATGCAGTAAAGCTAATAGCAAAAAGAAAAAGGTTAAAGAAACAAAATGACACACAATAACAAAAGAAAAATGAAATAAGTGTACATTACCATTATTGATCTCCGCAAACTTCTCTTGAGCGCCCTTATTTTTATTCTTGTCAGGGTGATATTGAAGAGAGAGCCTGCAAAAAGACAAGGGATCGGGATGATAAACTAGAAAACATGCCACACAATTGTTTGTGTGTGTGTGTGTGCACGTGCGCGCTATGCTTGTGGCATTTAAGTTTTCCTTGGTTTGTAAATTCATGTGCGTAATAAATTTTTGCTTTGCATAAGCATGTGTGGTAATATTTGTACAAGTCATATACAATTTCTGTCTGGTCAGACAAAACATCTCAGTCCAAACCTGAGAAATAAGAAAGCAAGCTAAGGTCTTCCACATAAATCTACTCACACACAGCCATGTCCAATCCAAGATTTCAAAGCTCCCTCAGTGCACAGCATAGCACAATCATCATCTCTTCAAACACACAATATACCACAAAAAAGCCACTAAAGAATGGCTAGACATCCTCAAGCCAAAACAACTAACATGCACACTTATGTAATGTTTCAGCCTAGAGCTATGGCCATTCATCACAAACTGTATACTTAAAAAATGCAACTTTTCTTCATTAACAAAGGTCATTCTTGATAAGTGCGCATGCGGACGTGTGTAATAGAGAGACAATGCAACTACCATTAACCAAAACAGGGTACCAGAGAAGAAACAGAAAGCAGAACATACTTGTGGAAAGCTTTTTGTATTTCTCGTTGACCTGCGTTTTTCTCCACTCCAAGAACCTGGTACAAAAAGCACCATTGATAAAAAAAAATTTAAAAAGAGAGAGAGAGAGAGAGAGAGAGAGAGAGAGATAATCATCACTGACACAAATGTTTAAACCTAAACAAGCGAAAACGACCAAGTTTTCTTCTCAAGCTTTAAAGGCATCTCATTTTATCAAGCCTCCATTCCTTCACTCCTCAATTTACCACCTCTGCCCTACATCCTCCTCCCTTAACAATGGTAAGCCACTTCTTACTAATAAACTAAAACAAAAAACCCTTATCTTTGATTAACCAATGATTAAATCCTGATTAACTAAACATAAAATCCCCTCAACCACATCAAGAACAATCAAGTGATTATTTTTTATATAAATTTGAATTAAGGAAGTTGCAAATATAAATTATTCAAGAAAATTAAAACAAGAATCTCGAAATTGCCAACAAAATTGTATATATATAAGCAGCAAAACTCGGTCCAAATAAATAAAAAAAAAAAACGAAGATAGAATTCAAAATATTAACAATGTACGAAGCATATATCAATTTGGAAATTGATTTTTCCACAAATATCCCTAAAAAATCAATCAATCAACCATACCTTGTAAGGGTCAATGGTTTTCGCTTCCAGCGTTAACAAAATCAGAGACAAAAGGAGCAACGACGGCACCGTATATCGTGTTTTCATCTTCTGTTGTGTGCGCAAAAGAAGAAATTTTTATCGAGAGTGTGTTCGGTACAGCAAGAGAGCGAGAGCGAGAGCGAGGGCGAGAGAGGAGCCGAAGGTCCCGGCCTCCCGGCATTAAAATAGTTAGGCCTGGTGGGGCGGAGAAAAGCTCTAGATACTTCGGGTCGAAAGCCGTTATGCATACATGGCAATCTTTAAGAAAGTACACGCCCTCCGGCCAATAGGATTTTAGATTTCTTTATTTTGCACCGCTCCTTGTAGGGTGACGTGTCTTGTGGGCCAATATCTGCTACCAAGAAGAACGCCGGGCTTTTTTTATTTTTTTATTTTTATTTTTATTTTATCAGATTATATGCTCTCCTTTTTTTATCAATGGAACCTTGATCTTGTAATAGTTTCCTCCTCTACTTTTATGTTTATCCATAATTGTTTAATAGATTATTTGAGGATGCGGTTAAATTTTTTAAGTGTTTTTTATTTAGAAATATATTAAAATATTTTTTTTTATTTTTAAAAAATTATTTTTGATATCAATACATTAAAATAATTTAAAAACACTAAAAAAATTAATTTAAAGTAAAAAATAAAAATACTTATTTTATTTTTTTCAAACATGTTGAAACGCAATGTCAAACACCCCTAAATCACCTAATTTTTTAGTTATTAAACTTGGTCAAGAAGTTAATGCTGTTAAGTTTACGGGTCATGTTTTAATTTGAAAAAAATTATGCTTCAAATCACTATAATATCCTTTTTATATAGAAAAAAAAACATTGCAAATTTTTCTACTATTACACTTTAATAAAGGAATTTACACAAAAAAGAAGAACAAAAAACAATATTCTAACAAAAAAATTAATTGACAAACATTTCACTATATTCTTACAAAATCAATAATCAATTAATTTATTACAATTACAGGTCGTATATTTTGACACGCTTAAAACACAAACAACATACTTGTTACTAAGTTTAAGATTCCATAACATTCTAGTAAGTTTGATGCAAAAATACATGGAAAACCAACATAATACATAAATACATTTTCATCAATGGATCTTAAATACTTTGGTATAATGAGCATTTTAAATTACCTTGAATAAAAAATAATAATATACTTTTAGGCAAAATAACGTGATCATTTCTTACAAATAATTTACCAAATTCATCTTGTGTGTTCCTAGACAACTTCAAATCATCAATAACATGTTCTGCAACATTGCATTTTCACACAAATTTCTCGATGACATTTAGAAATCCATATATGGTATTGACACGTTTATCCATTGTACTATCATCATATTGAGACCAAGGATTTGACCAAAATCATGTTGTATAAAAATGTGTATTTAATTAAACATCACACCGCTTATTGATAGTATCAATAAAAGGTTGCACCCTAGCCTATCTCTTTTGAAATCTCCTCGACATTTCATTTATTACACTGTATAGTCTTAAATTTCAAGAACAACATAAGTAATTGAAAATTTTAGGATTTTTTTTATTTACACTGATATTTCTATTAAAATTTCAACATAGTCTCCCATATAAAAAAATATACAAGTTATCAAATATATCACATTACATTTCTAAATTTATTGCTTTATATTATGATCCAAACATCTTGGATCACAAACAACTAATCATCCTCAACTCAATACAATAGATTCGATATCATAATACATAATTAAGTTAAATAATAATAAGACATCATATAAATTTCATAGGATAACATCACATAGACTATCTCAATACAATAACATCATATGGTACAATTAAAGTAAGAAATTTGAGTGTAATAGCAACATACATAAATGCTTACTTAGGATTTTGATCACTATTTTAAGTCATGTATTTGAGTCTAGAAATTTATATTACATATTTGAGGTTTTTGGAAAATAAGTATTTTGAATTGCGAAATAATTTTCGGGTCTAATAACAAATTAAGTTTACTCATAATGTGAGCTTGATATACCAGAAATTGACAATTAACATGCATATATGAATATATCAAGGTAAATAAAAGAGTTCTCTAATTATGAAAAACTATAATATCTCAATTTATACCGAGGTAATTTCTATTTGGTAATATTAATTGGATCCAATTCTTTAGTATAATTATCATTAAGAATGAATTCAATTGATTTTATAAGTCTCCCAATACCAGTTTATAATAAGCATGTCTATTAAAATACTAATATTCATATGATTGATTGATATCACCAACTACTATTTTCCATGTAATATCTGATATACCAATTAAGTTGTCGATATCAAAACCCTTAGTATCATTAACTTCTTTATCTAGGATAATTAATTATACTAAATATCAATGTGTGCCATTGATATAATTAATTATTCCTGACTTGAAAATTGTTAATCAATTAATCTTTTTCTCTTAATTAGGAGGAACCATGTCGATGTTAGTGATTTTTACTAACATAATTGATCACCCCAATTACCCGAGAATGACTAATCAATTTAGAAAATATTGGCACTAATGAAACCATATTTAATCATTAATTATCCAAAACCCAAATAACTAATCAAGGTTGTTCAAAATACCAGTACCAACATAATATCATTAGTGCTATTAGTTATCCAAAACTCAGAATAGCTAATCAACATCATCTCACATTCCACATACATCAAATTATTTTTATATAACATATAATACCATAATTATATTTATATACATAACTACTAAGTTTAAATTCTAAAATATAATTATTTGATATTTTTATTAAACTTGACCTAATATGTTATCCTTGAAATCTCTCAACTCAACTTTTTATCAAGTACGGGTGTAAAATTAAATTATATGAAAGTTGCTAAGACATGACCCAATAAACTTTAAAGGTCCAAGGGCAACCTTGATATCCGGTGTCATAATCTATTTCTGGGTTATTCCAAAAATATATTTGAAATAAAAATAAAGATAACAAAAATAAAAAGACTAACGTGGTGGAAAAATTAAGTTGGAGTTTTTGAACGGATTCAAGAGTCTGATCGTACCTCTAACATGCCTAAAAATAAAGAAAAATACAAATTAAATTCTAAAATAAATAATTATCAGATAAATCTGCATAATAATTAAGTCAACATGCATAATTAAATTTTTAATAGGCCAATTTGATTTAATCATGGTCCAAGTTAAAGTTTAATTATGTTTAGGAATTAATTTAGGGTCCAATTGAAGTGTTTAATTAAGTGAAATGACTTAATTATACTTCAAACGAGTCAAATTAATTTTATTAAGGGCTTAATTGGTGGAAAATTAAGTTCGCGAGCCTAATTCAAGTCAAATTGAAAAGATTGTAATTTTCAGAGATGAAATTTATTTTTTTACCAAGTTAACTGGTTGAAATGGGTGGGGGGTTGCAATAAAATTAGATCATCATAAGATAAAAGACCAAATTGAACTTTGGTAGAAAAAAAGGTTAGACGATGTGTCGTCTAATCACTATTTATTTTCTTCCCCAAATGTTCACCGAAAAATCCTGCTTTGATACCAACTTTGTAGGCGCATTTACTAACTTAATTCTTCATCAAATTGGACAAAAAATACGCGGAAGTGATCTCCTAATTCTTGACTATTCTACTATATAGTCAGTTTTGGTTGATTGACACCACACATGCATTGATTCAGCCCCAAAGGTGATAACTCATAAGGCCTACTGCAACTGTCAAATTTGGTAGTTCTTGACGCCTACTTTAAGCCAACAGTGGAGATGATTGTGCTTTGAACCAATAGCTGAAATTTTACTCCAGTATAGATTAGATTGCCCTTTTCTCCAGGTATTCATAGAAGAGAAATTTATGGTCTGAGGGGGAAAGAATTATAAGCCAAAATTTAAGAAAAAATAGCTTTCCCCCCAATTTTTTGTTGAAAAAAAAATCTTGTTTTGGTTTCAACTTTGCAAATATATTTAATGTCTTTATCCTTCATCAAATTTGACAAAACTTATACGAAAATGATCCCCTGATTCTTGACTATACTAGCATATGATCAATTTTGGTTATCCACATCACGTCGTGTTGGTTCAACCCTAAAAGTGACCACTCAGGCAATCCACTATAGTTCTAAAAGTTGACAGTTCATGACACCTATTTTGAATCAATGGCCGGGATGGTTCTGCTTTGAATCAACGACTAAAATTTACTTCAATATAGACTAGATTACCGTCTTTCTCGGGGTATAAATAGAGATGAAATCCATAGTTCGTGTGTGTGTGGGGGGGGCAAATAGGCAAATTTGAAAAAAAAAACAATTCCCCAGTTTTCCCACCGAAAAACTCCATATTGTCATAACTGGATTTTTTTACTATCTAATTTTCAATATTTTTACAATATCTCTGTATTTTCAACATAATCTCAAAAAATTGAAAATAAAAATAAAAATAAATGTAGTGCTAAAATTTGGACTTTAAAGCGGTTAGTTTTTCGATCCAATGAAGTAGAGACTCCCTCTTGAAGAGAGATCTACTTTGAAACTTGAAAAAGACCATCGAATAAAAATCTGACTTGAAAAAATAATCAAACAACAATGCAACTTATCTTAGGTAGGGTGCACTAGGGGTGACGCGTCTTCTCGTTGAACAACAAGTCCTCTTACTTAGATTCTCATAAAACATTAGGTATTCTAGTGCTTTAATTCTAGGTGACAACTCTTAAAAATTATGATCATACTTTTATGATTATAAAAACAAACCGCTTTTCGCACACCACCCATCTCCATAAATGTACGTGTGTGAAGCAAATAAAACAACGCCACGACACCAAGTAAAAATATATGTTTTTTTTTCTTTGAAAAAAATACTTAGGATGACAATGTTTATCATAATAAGATGATAATGTATTGAATCGACCCAAACTTTATGAATTAAATCGTCAAATCTATGGTTTGGGTGATGAAGCCAATTAGGTTTAAAAACTTTTTTTTTCAAAAGTTTTTCTTACTTGATTATATGATAAAAAAAATACTTGTGAAATTGAGCACATACCAAATATGAAAACATTCATATGAGACCACCATAATCTTGTAGAGAAAAAAAAACTAAAAAAGTGTATTATCTTTGAATTGTCCAATTTTCAGTTAGTTTTCGTGGAAATTCATCTAGTGTTCATTTAAGTTAACACCTTGACTTTGTATTATCTTTCACGCATTTAGGTCTTTAAAAAGTGCAATGAGTTTTAAAAATTGAAAATCTAGTTTCGTGTCTTCATCTTTCATTTATTAGAATTCAATTTGTTTTTGCTAATCTAGTACCTTGTCTTCTTTTATTTTTTTTTTATTGTTTTCAACTATTTTTTTTTTTAAAAATTGTAAAGGAAAAGGATAGTTTTAGAAAAACCCAAAATTAGATTATGACATTAATTAATAGAAATATTGGCAAAAATTCTAATAATTTATATCCATGATAGAAAAATGAATTTCTTGAGGCGAGACTCATTTTTCATTATTCTTTTATTTGTTTTTTATTTTGGCAAAAACAATCTTTATTTTTGTATCATGTTATGTTTTTTCTTAAAAGCTTATAATAATTTTAAGAGAAAGTTTAGTCAAAATATATTATGTATCGATAAGTTTCATGTGTATTTATAGAGAGAGAAAGAATAGTTCATCCATGAAAATTGTATAAATAATCAGCAATAAAATATACATTTTGCACTTATTGAATATTCATGCATCATTTAAAATTATTTTTTATATATATAAATTAGAGTTATATATAATTATCCTAAAAGTAATTGGAAAGTTTACCATTAAAAACACTAGTCTTATTTTAAAAGCATGATAGAATCAAATGATTTTTTAAAATATTATTATAATTATCCTAAAAGTAATTTGATGTGATTATTCAATCAAGATAATTGAATTAAAAATAGATATGGTCAAACTTTCTCTTTTATTTTTATTTCTCGATGACTTTCCCTTCTTTCTATCAATATTTAGAAATTGAAACGAGAGAATTAAAATATAAATTCTAAAATAAATAGGAATTAAATATATATAAAATTTAAAACTTAAATGAACAAACTGATTTTTTTCATGCTTTTTGATATTAAATATATAAAAACTTTGTTTATTTTATTTTTTTAATTATATACTAAACTTTTATTTTATAAAATTAAAATAGAAGAATTGATCAAGACAAAAATAAATAAATTAGGAGTGAGGTATTTTTTTCTTTTAAAAGTGTATTTGCATTAAAAAACAAATTAGTATTTAAATATATTTTAAATTAATTCTAATATACTGATATAAAAAATAAAAATAAAAATAAAAACAACACACTTTACATTAAAACAAACACAGAATAAAGAAACTATCCTCGTCCGCACATGACCCGAGTCCCCAGATTTTCCAGGTTATAGAGACCAGAAAGGAACCCAAACCCATTAAAAACTGCGCCCAAACAGCACCGTACTTCTTTCTCTCTTTAGCTCCTCCACTCTCCTGTCCGGTTTCTCTCTCGCTTCATTTCTGAGCTTCTAAAAACACCAAGAAGCATTATAACGATCATCAATCATTAAATTACCATTTTAATGAGCACAAAATAAATTAAATCTTCAAGAAAATAATTCAAATCACTTCAAAATTTTCTCCGATCCGATTCAAAGCGAGAGAGAAAAGGCTAAAAAGCAGCAGCAGGTATGGCGCTCTCAGCTTCCGATTTAGGCACAATATATTCTTTTTTGACGAATTCAATGAGCGGCGATGAGAGCGTTCGCAAACCAGCCGAGGCGGCGCTCTCGCAGTTCGAGAGCCGGCCTGGTTTCTGCTCCTGTCTAATGGTACACCCTTTCTGCCCCTCTCTCGCTCGCTCTCTTCGGTGTATTTATTTATTTATTATTTTATAGGGTTTAAGTTCAGTACAAATTGCAATGCATGTGTGAATAATTGAATTTATTTCCAGGAAGTTATAACTGCAGCAGATTTAGCTTCGCAAGTGGATGTTCGATTATTAGCTTCGGTGTACTTTAAGAATAGTATCAATCGGTACTGGAGGAACCGGAGGGATTCTGCGTAAGTATTTAGTATCGTTGTTTTTATAATTTGAGCTGCATTTTGTTTGGATATTTGTTGATTTTGGCGTGGTTTATGAGGTGATATTTTGGTTTGTGAGCAGGGCGATAAGCAGTGAAGAGAAAAATCACTTGAGACAAAAATTACTGTCGCATTTGAGAGAAGAGAACGATAAGGTGATGATCTTAACTTTCTAAGTTGAAGCTCATAAGATTGGGTTCTGACTTGCTCTGTTAATTTGTAATTCATTTTTTTTGTTTATCGATGTAGATAGCTGGACTGTTGGCTGTTCTTATTTCCAAGATTGCTCGCCTTGATTATCCGAGAGAATGGTATGTGTTTGTGGCATTTTATTTTTATATCATATGTGATTTCATCGGAGGTTGTGTTTTCTAGTTATTGGTTTTAGATTCTTAAAAGGATATTTTGTTGTAAGTACATTTTAGTGTGGGTTGGTAAAACTTGCCTGATGTTTCTTCTGTAGAGGTTGACTGTTGTTCTCTTTTGGAAGTTTCTCTTTGATATTGAATATCAAATTTAGGGTGGAATACTCGTTTTTCATACTGTTTTAGTTTTTTACTTCATGCATGGGCAGGGGATTTGGGATATTAGGGAGAGGGGTGGGGGTTGAACAAGATGCAGTTCCTTTCAAACAATGGGAGATTATAGTGTACTGTAATTCTGTTTCATTGTTTGTCATCCTTATCATTACTGTCATGCTATCAATGAAAGGTTATGAAATTATCCTGATGAATCTAAGGTGAAAATAAGGTAAAAAATTTAGTTGCTTTTCTTACACAAGTTGTTGTGACAGAACATCACAATCTTTGACTAGCAATTACAAATAGATCCAAAGTTGTTATGGATCCAGCCTGCTTGGTAGTGTGGTTAAGGTTGTTTTTGAAAGTGCTTTTCATTTAGAAATACATCAAGTGATGTTTTTTTATTTATTAGAAATCATTTTTGACATCACCACATGAAAAGATCTAAAAATATAAAAAAAATAAAAATAATTTTTTTTTTCAAAAGCGCTTTTGAAATGCAATGCCAAAGGGGCTGATTTTTTTTAACCAATGGTTATGCATTTAGTGATTTGGATATTGTTGAAGGTTTTTTAGATTGCCAATCTTGTACTTTCTGTAATTAGTGCTAACTCCTGTATTTATATTTTCTGTTTTTGTAATTACTGATCTTCCCTCCTAGTAGATCTTTCTTCTTTTCTATTCTAAGGTGCCAGATTTTCTTCATTCAGCTAACTTTATTTCTTAATTCCTCATTTCAATATTTTTAGGCCAGAGCTCTTTTCAGTTTTAGCAAACAAGCTCCAATTGGCAGATGTCCTTACTTCTCACAGGATTTTTTTGACTCTGTTCCGAACTTTGAAGGAATTATCCACTAAACGTCTCACTGTTGACCAAAAGAATTATGCGGAGGTATAAATTCTGAGTGCTATCCCTTATGGTAGTATTCCTTATACCATTTCCTTACATGCTATATAGTTTCAAATTTCATCCAACCTGACAATGAAAAAAGTGCACTTCATCCAAATGTGAATGAAGTATGGATGCTAGGCCTGTTGTTGATGATTATGTTCCTGAGTGGAACAACATTTATGTAAGCCCTGTGCCAGAAGTAACAGCATTTCAGGCTGCTCGATTCAGAATGTTCATAGATATCAGTACTAGCCTTATAATGAGCTAATGATATCAGTTATGGTTAGGCATTTCCTAGCAGTGGTCATGATTTTTATGATCTTGCAACTAAAGTGCACAGATAGAAACTTGCTCTCAAACAAATAGTTATGTATTATATCACAAAGTTATGGTCACATGTTTCACATATCACCATTTTTTGTGGCAGATAACATCTCATCTCTTTGGATATAGCTGGGGCCTTTGGCAGAGTGATGTTCAAACTATATTAAATAGTTTCTCTACACTTGCACAAAGCTATACTTCTAATGCCCTGGAACAGCGTCATGATGAGCTGTATCTAATGAGTGAGAGATGGCTATTATGTTTAAAAATAATTCGCCAATTGATTATTTCAGGGTTTCCAAGTGATTCAAAATGTGTACAGGTAGTTATTCAGTTCTTTCTCTTTATTTCCTTTCTTCAAATTTAAGCGTTTGGCACACTCTGTATTGCAATTTAACCTGGGAGAATAGCTTTTGATTATAGTTTTTTAAATCTGTCAGGAGGTCCAGCCCGTCAAGGAGGTTTCCCCTATACTCTTGAAAGCCATCCAGTCGTTTCTCCCATACTGTGAGATAATGCTCTTGTTTTCAAGCTTTTATTTGTTTTTCATATCCTAGTGGAGAGTTGTGGTAATCTGTGTTTGATCTCAAAAAAAAGAAGCAAGAGAGCCTATAAGCCATGCATTTGGAAAATGTGTACATCAGTTTTCATATTTCACAAACACTTTATTAACTAGAAAGAGCATGAGATAAGTTGTGTTGAAATATTGAATTGGATTCATTATCCTGCATACCATTCCATATTTATATGCCAAGAGTGTTATATTCATATGCATGTATAATTGAATGGAGATGAAGCTTAAGCCGGCTGTATTATTTCAGCCTTTCCCTTTTCTTTCTTTTTCTCTTAACAGGTTACTTATTTAGGAGTAAACTGATTTTCTTCTGATGTGTTGTTTGACAGATTCATCTTTCCAGAAGGGACATCCTAAATTTTGGGACTTCATTAAGAGGGCATGTACCAAATTAATGAAGGTTTTAGTCACAATTCAGGGCAGACATCCTTATTCATTTGGTGACAAGTCTGTCCTTCCTCCTGTCATGGATTTCTGTTTAAACACGATTACTGATCCGGATCCTTATATTTTATCATTTGAGCAATTCCTGATTCAATGCATGGTAATGGTGAAGTGTGTGCTTGAGTGTACGGAGTATAAGCTAAACCTAACTGGGCGGGTGATGGATGAAAGTGTGATAACGATAGACCAGATGAAAAAGAACATTTCCAATGCTGTTGGTGGTGTCCTAACTTCTCTTCTTCCAAGTGATCGAATAATACATTTGTGTAATGTGTTAATAAGGAGGTAATGACACCTAAACTCGTGCTTAATTATTTTGCCTACAACTTATAAGAATACTGAATTTAAAATGCATGGGGGTCTTAAAATTGATTGAATGTAGCTCTGCAGCTGTTTATTTTTTCTATCTTACTTATGATTGCTGCTCTAGGGTTTGGGATTCATAAAGGAAACAATTTAGCACTGTTGATAGGTCATCTCTGTATTTTGATGTGAAGTATATACTCCAGAATCTCACATCTTTGCTTACCCAAATCTTGGGCTCTTTTTCCCCTCTTTGTTGTTTTTGAAGAAAGTGTCTATACTCCATTAAATACAGGCTCAACTTCATGCTAACCATGTCTCCATCAAATTCATCAAATCTAACTGCTACTTCAATATTCATCAATGTGTGTTTCTCTCCATGTGGGAAATGAGCCAAATCTCGTTGCGCTAATCACATCTCCAGTCAAACATTGCTTCCCCTCCCCCCTCTAGCAGAATTTCTATTTGCTTCATGGATCTATACATGGTTGTGTAATAATAAGAGATATAACGTATGGCACCAAATGCTTTATGCATATCTTGCAGCATTTTGGATCACCTGTGTGATGATTACCCTCTTTTCAAATAATTTTGTTTGATTGATGTTTTGTCAGGTATTTTGTTCTAACTGCTAGTGATTTGGAGGAGTTGTATCAAAATCCAGAATCTTTTCATCATGAGCAGGATATGGTTCAGTGGACTGAAAAACTGAGGCCTTGTGCTGAAGCTTTATACATAGTGTTGTTTGAAAACCATAGCCAGGTAGGTGAAGTTTCAACTTTAGAATGATTGATATTAAAAATCTGCAAAGCACTCTGCTAACAGATGTGAGCTCATGTGGTTTCTTTGCTATATGTAGCTGTTGGGTCCTGTTGTGGTGTCCATCCTTCAGGAGGCAATGAATGCTTGCCCAACATCAGTATCTGAAATCACTCCAGGGCTACTTCTTAAAGATGCTGCCTTTGGTGCTGCTGCATATGTTTACTATGAGCTCTCTAACTACCTCAGCTTCAAAGATTGGTATAAGAATTCTCATCTATGCTACTGCTGTTATTTAATCAATCTGTATGCTGTTTGAATTAGATATCAGTAATTGCAGTCACATTAAGGGGTATTAGTTTTAAGCACTCATTGTTTGCTGGTGCCAATAGCTTCAGAATTTTGTGAATGGAAAGGGGTTTGTCATTTGGGGATTACTACTTGCATGCCTGCAGTATCTTCTTGCAAATTTAGGAAGCATGGTTCGAGGGGGTTTGAATTGGGATTGATTTCCTGATTCAATAATTCTTCTGGAAATATGCAGAGGATAGATTTCCAGATGTAATAGTTGTGTAAGAAACACAATGTCTAAGGAAAATGAGTAGGATATTGTTTGATCACTAACAGCATGCTTTGTTCAAAATTTTTGGAATTGAAGTCACTGGAATTGTACTAGCTGGTTAGATTGCAGTTTCATAGCCAAATTTAATCTACTTGATATATATTTTGATGGGCTATACAATGACTCATCCTTCTCTATTTCACTTGGAAACTATTCATTACAGGTTTAATGGTGCTTTATCCCTTGAACTGTCAAATGATCATCCAAATATGTGTGTTATCCATCGGAAAGTTGCACTGATACTAGGACAATGGGTTTCCGAGGTAATGACACTTTTTAGCTTTTTGGTAGAGAACTCTTAAGTACTTGTAACATTTCCTTTTCTTCTTCAAGAAGAAAAAGAAATTGCTATACCTCATTGTCAAGAATGAAGAGTGTGTGCATTTTATCCTGTTTCTTCACAGTATGTTGATTCCTAGCATGATCTCTAGGGGTTGCCATATTTTTGTGGCTCTATGCATGCTCAGGAGTTAATCTAGAATATTGCTCCTGTTATTTGGAAATATAGTAGGCTGCTGTTCCCATGTGCTGACACATTATACAGTTATTCTGGCTTCTGTTCCAAGTGATTTGACCTGCTGTAGATGCTCATTTTTTTTCTTTGCAGATTAAGGCCGACACAAAGAGAGCAGTGTATTGTAGTTTGATCAGATTGCTACAAGACAAAAACCTGTCTGTTAAGGTATGATGCTTGAATTAACCTCCATTATATGCCTTCACATCTCTATTTTTTTCCCTTGCTTTTGGGGCTTTGAATGTTCTCTGCAGTTTCCATTTCAACTACTGAAGTTGTAATTCATTGCACTAGCTTGCAGCTTGTCGGTCTTTGTGTTTGCATGTTGAGGATGCAAACTTCTCAGAACAAGATTTTGTAGATCTCCTTCCTATCTGCTTTGATTCGTGCTTTAAGCTGGTTGAGGAGGTTCAGGAGTTTGACTCAAAGGTAAGATGATACTTATGGTTCACCTTGATAGTCATGCATACGTGGATACTTTTGCTTGCTTTTCCTATTAATTTCCTGCATCTCTTAAAGGAACATGGATTATTGCCCTTCTCCTCTTTTAGCCATTCAAAATTATACCCCATCTCCCAATGCTAAAAAAAGAAAGTGATGTCATGCATCTATTATAATTGATTTTGGATGAATCTTCGGGATGAGTGTCCAACCTTAAACTATATATAAAGCACCTTCCCTTATTCCCAATGATTGTATTTTTTTAATATGCCAACCCCATAATTTTCATTACATGTCTATTTAGTAGTTATACAAAACCTTAGATAAAAAAAGATTTATTAAATTATCCTTAAATTACATAGTACCTTATTGGTACTATATTTTGACCATCAAAGCTGAAAATTGCTTAAAAATAACATTAAATATAAAAACTTGAAAATTCAAAAATAACAATATTAATCCGTTCAGTAATCATATTAGATTTTGATTGTTCTCCCATGTCACTTTTGACTCTTATGGACAGGGGGGGGGGGGGGGGTGGGTGGGTTTAGAGAACCTTATCACTCCCTAGATAATGTAAAAAAAAAGGCATTTTTTAAACTAAAGAATTCTTAGAACTTCTATCCATGCCCCAATTTTTAACTTTATAAAACACAAACTCTACCAAAATATTTGATTGTAGAAGTTTTTAGGGTGTTTTTTCCCCTACCTTTCAAATAAGTTATTCTAGCCAAGAATCTTATCATAGATAAAAATTTAAAAAAAGGAGGATGTGTTTATCCTCACCATTGTTAAATATTTAATTTAAAAAATTATATGGAGCTAGCTAGAAAATTATTGTAAGGAAATGAATCATTCGAGTGTTTATATATTAAATTTAAATTATTTAGATCCAATTTTTTATGTTGTTCATAGCTAGTTCAATAGTTTACATTTTTTAAAAAAAATATACTGTGTTTCTTATCTTTGTAGAAGTTAGTTAAATGAATACTTAATTTGAAAATTTTGAAAACTACATGTGATTTTGGGTAATTAATGCTGTGATGTATTCTCCAAGAATGTTCTGCCTTTTTGTCATACCATCTTATTTAAATGCTTAAAATTAGTGAACCACACCTTTCCAACCTGTGGTGTGGGTAGCTAAAGCATTAATTACATGAATTATTTATGATTTAAACTGCCATGTTATTCTACTTCTTTAATGTGCTCTTAGTAGTTTCTCTATCCATTCATGTAATTTCAGGTTCAGGTTTTGAATTTGATATCTGTTCTTATTGGACACGTCCATGAGATCATTCCATTTGCAAACAAGTTGGTGCAATTTTTTCAGAAGGTAGTGGACAAGTCATTATATTTTCTGTTATTCTAATGCTCTAACATGTTAGTGTTGTATACCAAAAAGAAAAACATGTTATCTTGTATCTTTTTACATTGACAGGTTAACAACATTTTCATTAAATAAAGGTGTTCTGCTGAGTGAACTCTTTCTGAATTTCTGAGTTGTTATGTTCAGAAGAAATTGAGTTCAAGTATGTGGAACTAAGAGTTTCACTAACTATCCAGTGATTCTTGAATATAATCATACCATGCACATTTCACACATACTATGGTTTGGCTTTTCTGATGTAATTGTTTTTCTTGATGCTGTTTGAAAAGGTTTGGGAGGAGGCTTCTGGTGAGAGTCTTCTACAGATTCAGCTTCTCATTGCTTTGCGGAATTTTGTGGTTGAACTTGGCTACCAGTCACCTACTTGCTATAATGTGCTATTGCCTATTCTGCGTGGTGGAATTGATATAAATAGCCCTGATATACTCAATCTTTTAGAGGATGGCATGCTGGTTAGTTTCTATGTATTGTGTCTTCCATATGCTGCCTTCAGTAAATTGATAATAGCAAATTTAACTGGCATAACCATGCAGTTATGGGAAGCTACACTTTCCCATGCGCCTGCAATGGAGCCTCGACTGCAAGCGTACTTCCCATGTCTTGTGGAAATCATGGAAAGAAGTTTTGACCACTTGCAGGTTGGAATTAATGTAGTGTCTATTATATTATTCATGTATTTAAGGCTCAATGCAAGTGGTGTGCCTGGTCTTCCTGTCTTGTTGTCTTAAGTGTAGCTCTTTTGTTCTGCATCTAGTTTCGTCAACAGCAAACTTACAGTGGCTATAATTGGTTGATGATTTTTTTTTAACTTCAAAATAATTGCAGGTCGCTGTAAATATCATGGAGGATTACATAATTTTGGGTGGGACCGAATTTCTAAGAATGCATGCTTCCAGTGTTGCCAAAGTTCTTGATCTGATTGTTGGAAATGTTAATGATAGAGGCCTACTATCAACTCTTCCTGTCATTGATATATTGGTACAGGTACCTAGTTTCAAATTTTCCTGAATCTAATTCCAGCCTTTATCTGATATTTGAACTTGAAACAACACTTTATTTTGTTATCTTGTATGACAATAAGTTCATCATTTATTTCTAATATTATTTTAAGGAAGGAAAAAAGGGAAAGAGAGGCTATGTGTTGATTAAAACAGCAGGCTACAGAAATTTTTGTGCTCTTAAATTTATCCATTTCCATCTCTTGATATCTGTCAAGTGCCTCAGTAAACACAAATTCTTGCCTGATGCTCTTAATCATTATTTGATATATCCATACTGTCACTTAATCTTTGGTGCTCAAAATTACTGCTGTCTGAATTTGTCTTTTTCAATCGAAACACATTTGACCTATCTAGTGGGTCCTGTGTAATGTTAAAATAGCTATTTATGCTGGTATATGCTCTCTTTTTCCCAGCCGAAAAATTCAGTAATCATGAGGCATCTTCTGGAGTGCCCATGCAGGGTTTTTTTTTTCTAATCAAACATGCCAAGTGAAGAGAAAAATTGACATCAATCTGCACTTCATGGAATACTCCTTGATTGTATTTTTTTTCCTTAATCATTGCTTCACCAATCACATACTTGGAATGCCCTACAACATATATGCAAATTATCTAGACCATTCTAGTTTAATTATTTATGCTGGCCAAGTTACAACAGTGGCACAGCCTATGGTTGTTATTGCACTGAATCATGAAGAGAAAACATTTAATTTTGTAAGCCTGACACTTTAACCTTCGTTATTGAAATCTATTATCCTGTTGTGTTCATAGAATTTGAAACAGATCCTTGTTATTTGTCATGGATTGCCAACTAGATCTCATACGCACAATCCATATAATGAGTTCAGTTTTTGGTTACCATGGTATTTCACTGATGTCATCAATATCTGTCATTAAATGACCATGACCAAGGCATATGTAATTAGTATGTTTCTGTTATAGAAATACACCTATTAACTTCTTAACTGTGTCATGCAAAACTATGCTTACAATAACCACTGATAGCGCTCTGATAGGAGAGAAAAACGCTCAATGGAAAACACGGACCATTTGAGAAGTTTTTAATTGTGGGAAAAAATGTCATTTTTGTAAGGAGAATTTCTAGAGTACAAAATTGAAGTAAAAGTGTCAATTAGCTAAAACTAAAAACTGTTTATCTGTAAAATTGGAATCTTTATGCTTTTTGGGAACCTGGAAAACAAGTTACATGCTTGGTTTGCATTTTTAATCCCTTTGTCAAATAATCATTTAAGGATGATCTTTCTTTCATATTTTCAAAAAATAATGGCTGGTAATGTATTTACTTATTTTTCTGAAGAAATGTTTCTGTGATAGAGACAAAAATATAGATGATTCTGGGAGGTTTTTGGTTGTTTTAGCCACTGGAGCTTTTTTGGTAGTTGTGAGCACTCAGCTTTGTGACTTCCCTTTCTCATTTTGCAGTGCTTCCCTGCTGAAGTGCCCCCACTTATTAGCAGTACTTTGCAAGTAAGTGCAGTTCTTGTGTTAGATTCTGGTAACCTATTATCAGCTATATGGTTTCTGTTTGATATGTTTTGGATTTCTTTTAACCAATTTGTATGTTTTTTTGCTAGAAACTAATCATGATATGTTTAAGTGGAAGAGATGATTTTGAACCTTCCAAGGCAGCTGTGAAAGCATCTGCAGCTGCAATTCTAGCAAGGATTTTGGTGATGAACACCAACTACCTCGCCCAATTGACAGCAGAACCATCACTTTCATTGCTTCTCCAGCAGGCAGAGATTCCAATTGAGGAAAATGTACTTCTTTGTTTGGTTGACATTTGGCTGGACAAGGTCAGTAAATCATGCTTTCATTTCAAAGATACATTTGTCAAAAAGGTGTTCCTTTGATTCAATACCTCCAATTGGAGATTTTCATCCCATTAAATAGGTAAAAATATTCCTTAACTACAGCCTATAATAATTGGCTAATAAATATATATACAACAATGTATTGCCATTATAATTAACTTGTCATATATACATCGTTGACACCCCCGCTCAAATTGATGTTAGCTGATCAAAAAGCATCAATTTGGCAATCATAAACTGTTGACAGTGTCGAGATAGAGCCTTAGTGTAGACATCAGTGAAGTGATGTTCAGTAGAAATATGAGGAAGTGTAAGAACATTGTGATCAAGAGTTTCACAATTGTATTGACAGTCCACTTCAATATGTTTCGTGCGTTCATGGAACACGTGATTAGTAACAATCTAAATAGCATGTGTTATCAACATGAAGAAGAGTAGGAGTGATCTGAGGAAAACCAACTTCTCTTAACAAGCCTTGAAGCCACATAATTTCTGAACATGCTGAGGACATTGCTTGATACTCATATTTTGTGGACTTTGAGACAATCTTGCTTTTTACTCTTCCAAGAAACCAAAGCATTTCCAAGAAACATGCACCAACCAGTAATTGAATGACGTGTATCCATACAACCAGCCCAATTTGCATCACTATAGCTTGTTAATTGTGAGGAATTGTCAGTAGGAAAGAATGACCCTTGCCTAGATGTACCTTTCAGATAACGAAGACTTTGTCGGACAACAACTAAATGAGGTTGACGAGGAGTCTGCATAAACTGACTAACTTGATGTACAACAAAGGAAATATAGGAACCGGGTAGTTGTTAAATAACTCAAGCTGCCTATCAGTTGCTTGTACATGGATGGATCAGGTAATAGGTCACCATTGTTCTGACAAAGCGTCAAACTAACATCTAGTGGTGTATGAATACTATTCTCAGATTCAAAATTGTCCAAAAGAAGAATCTCTTGGGTATATTTGTGTTCATGCAAAAGCATTACATTGGAGATATAATGCACTTAATATTGAAGCTATACAATATCCTTTATATGAAAGGTAGTCTTTAGATATTGTTGTAAGTTATCAATGAGCTAAGTGTTAGACCCTGTGATAACAATTTAATCCACATATACCAAGAGAGTAACAATACCAGTGGCAGTTCTTTGAAGAAAAAGAGGAATCATATTGACTCTAAATATAATTAAAATTCAAAATAGTACGAAACTTCTTAAACCATCGCAGAGCCTGCTTTAGACTATACACCATACATGGAATGTTTCAACCAACAAACCTCATTGGAGGAGTGAGTAAACATACTAGGAGTCGTATAGATGTCTTCCTTCAAATGCCATGTAAAAACATATTTTTCACATCCATCTGCCGAAGTGACCATCCTTTAGAAGTAGCTATTGCTATAATAGTGCGTATTGTAGTCATCTTAGCCATGAGTGCAAAAGTCTCATTATCAATACCATATTCCTGACAATTATCAAGAGCAGCCAAACGTGCTTTATATCATTCTATAGAACCATCAGGATGTAACTTAATGGTATATGTTCATTTGCACCCAATAAGTTTTACTCTAGTTGAACAAGAACAATGTCTCATGTGTGATTATCCTGAAGAGCCTGAAGTTCCTTTTTCATGGCTTGCTGCCAACAAGCTTGGGTAGAAGCCTGAGCATAAGTTATAGGCACAAAAGCACTATCAATGGTAGCCTGATGAGCAATTTGTGAGAATCCATACCTGTTTGGGGGGATGTGAAACTCGAGATGATTGTCGCAGTTCAATTGGGAGATCGGATGTCGGTTTAGTGTAAGGAAGGGGTAAAGGAGATGGTGGATGACGTCTTTGATATAGAATTCATGTCTTAAAGCGTTCAAAGGTATAAGATGCATCATCATCAAATTTAGGAAGTTGAATAAAGTTGAATCTATAAGAGAACAAGAAGGAAGATATATTGGTGTTCAAAGAAAATCATATTTCGAGAGATGAAACTTATGAGCATTCACTTCATAACACAAACCCTTTGTGTGTTACTGTACTTTAGAAAAGCACAACGAGCATCATGAGCAGTAAGCTCATGACATCCACTGAATGGTAAGTGAACAAAACAAATGCACCTAAATACATGGAGAGAATCATACTCAGGAATAATACCAAACAAAAGAGAATATGGAGACTCAAAATTTAGTATTTGAGAGGGCAGATGATTAGACAAATGGACAACTATAGATAAAGATTCTACCCCAAACCTAAGAGGTACGGAAGAATCGATCGGTAGAGTATGCACAACATCCAAAAGATGATGATTCTTACGCTCATGAACCCCATTTTGTTGAGTGTAAGGACAAGATCGCTGAGAGGGAATTCCTTTAATTTTGAGATATTCTTGAAATTCTTTGGACGCATTCCCCTAGAGTCAGAGCGTAGCATTTTAATATGAGCAGAAAATTGAGTATCGACAAAAGCAACAAAAGCCTGAAATGTAGAGAACACATAAGCTTTAGAATGAAGAAAAAATATCCAAGTTACAAAATATTTGTACTGAGCATGAGAAAGAATAGGGCTCACACCCCATACATTAATATGAATAATTTCAAAACATTTAGAGGCCTGACTACCATGTGAAGCTACAATCCGAAAATTCAGTAGAAAATAAATTTTATTCCCCAAATAACCATGTTTCATAAAATGAGTCAATACATTATAATTGATATGTCTCAATTTCTTATGCCAGACATGACGATTATTAATAACATTAGAATAAGCACAAGAATCAAAACCAGGAATAGAAAATTGAATAGGAAATAAATGTCCCTCTTTGGCCCCCTTAGCGATCACTTTCCCCGACTTTTGATCCTGCACACAACAAACATGATGATCAAAGTGAATTTCACAATTATTTTCTATTAGTTGACCAACTAAAAGTAAATTTGTAGATAGCTTTGGTGACAACATTTTTAAAATGAGACCCCAAATTTCCAACTTAAGAGATAGGCAGATTACAACCATTGGCTTTTTATATATGCTGATGACCCATATGCTTACACGAATCATATAAAGCACCTATATTGCCAGTCATGTGATTGGAAGTTGAAGAATCAACTAACCAAGGAGAAATGAAGGTATTAATCCTGCCTCGAAGACCAAAGGCAAAGAAAGCAGATACAATAATCTGCTAGACTATCTTAGGAGTGAGAGTAGATGAAGAACTCACTGAAGATGGAGGCTCTAATGTTGGCGGAGAGGAAACAACAACCAAATTTGACTATACCGTAAATCCTTGAACTTGTCGATTCTGAGGTCGCATACGAAAATCTTTAATAATATGACCTTGCAATAATTATAAAATTTCTTGCTATAATATTTTGCAATATGCCCAATCTCTTTGCAATTAAAGCACTGGGCATTCATCTTGTGTCTTCATATAGGCCACATTAACCATCTCAGTAGACAATTTCTTGAGTCAAGCCAAGTTTAGTAGCAAGACACTGCTCTTTACGTGATAATTTCCCAAGCACACATCCAAAGAAGGTACTGAATAGCAAGTAATCAAACTAGCTCGCACAGGCTCAAATTTTGGTCTTAGTTTCATCAAAAATTGCTCTCTCTAACTTTCATTGTGAATAAGATATAATGCCTCTTAACTTTCCTTGGGTACACGAGAATAAACTATCCCAGTGCACTCACTCCATAGATTTAGAAACCCAACATAAAAATGTTCATTAGAAAGGTTACCTTGTTCGTAGTTGGCAATATCCATTTCTACTTGAAACTTTTGAGCAGATTTATTTTGAGAATAGATTCATCGAAAATAATCTCATATTTCCTTCACCGTGCCAAAAGAACAAAGATTATTGATCATATGAGGTTCAACAGGTCCCAGAAGCGTTTTTAGCATCTTTGGTGGACCAAGAAATAAATTCTTGAGGATTAGTTGGTGCCGTGGAACATCCATCAAGATGACCCCAAAAATCCTTTCCTTTCACAAACATACGGAACTGAAATTCTCAACTGGCATAATTTTTGCCATTGAGTCGAGCAAGAAAAGCTTCCCCATACATTACAAAGACATGGAACTAGAAAATTCAAAAACCCACTGGAAAAATCAATTTTTTTTTGTCAAAGACAACATTAACCCATGATGGGAATTTAGATGGCAGAAAACTCGCAAAATACCGAAAGATGAAACTCAGAACAAGCAAACCAGCTTTGATACCATGTCAAAAAGGTTTTCCTTTGATTCGATACTTCTAATTGGAGACTTCCATCCCATTAATAGGTAAAAATATTCTTTAATTACAGCCCATAATAATTAGCTAATAAATATATATACAAATGTGTATTGTTGTTACAATTAACTTGTCATGTATTCATCGTTGACAACTTTTACTGATTTCAATGTTTGCCCTTTTCTAATCTGTTAAATTACTATAGTTTCTATGCACACATCCATTGCGGAGTATGTTGCAAGTGAATAGTTTCAAATGTTGGCTAGACATTGCCATGCATAGTCTTGCTATAATTAACTGCAACTCATGCAATCTCTAGAAGTGAGGAACTCTATGTGCTGAATCTACCATTGATATATAGACTCCAGCATAATGTTTTTCTAGTGTCCATGGCCAGCATGCCTTGCTGCTTTAACTTTGTCTTCGTTTTAATATTATTGTACAGATAGATAATGCATCTTCTGATCAGAAAAGGACATTTGGGTTAGCACTTTC
Organism: Salix purpurea; assembly: GCA_027405865.1. Classification (NCBI taxonomy): domain Eukaryota; kingdom Viridiplantae; phylum Streptophyta; class Magnoliopsida; order Malpighiales; family Salicaceae; genus Salix; species Salix purpurea. The sequence goes on along the minus strand of JAOWLH010000002.1, from coordinate 9,875,131 downwards.
AATAATTTTGACACTAAGACTGCCTCAAGTTGTTGATAAACTTGATCAGATCCTCAGGTGCAGTTTCAAATTTGAATTATGGTATCATTTGCTGCAACTGCTTCCAATGACCTACACCTGCTTCATGAGCTTTAATTCATGCAGTGTATGTACAAGTGTAATTTTGGGTGCAAATGACGATTTAACGGAGGAAGAGTCAAGGTTACCTCCTTTGTACAATCCAGTTTGATTTGTTGATTACTTGGTTTTTCTAGTCTCTGACTCTTTCTTAACCTTCCTGTAATAATTGCAGTGGTGATAATATGAGCTCCAGCAAGTTTCATGGTGAAGGCACAATTCCAAGTAGAGAGTACAGGAAAAGACAGGTTAACACTCTTCTGTTTTTACCTGAGGCACTGAATTTCAATGATGAAATCTGTGACCATGCATGATAATTTCTCTAATGTGCTCTTCTCCAGATTAAATTTTCAGATCCTATCAAACAATGGTCTTTGGAGAACTCAGTAAGAGAGAATCTTCAAACATGTGCTAGTCTTCATGGAGAATCTTTTAATTCAGCTATTAGTAGAATGCATCCAGCAGCATTTGCACAGTTGAAACAGGCTTTGAAGATGCAATAGACAGGAATACTACTCTTTCCTATTTTGCTTGGTGGTCACGCATCAGGGCCCCTTCAATTTTTTTGTCCCATAGTGAGAGGGCATGGGGTAAGTTCTTGCTCCCTTTCGATGCGGTGGCCATTTTTCATGTCTGGAATTCATTTAGCGTTTCTATCTGAGTTTCTTCGAAATTCTAGCGGCGGCACTTGGAAGGCTTGCATCTAACTGTTCAACTTACTTGTTACTCCAGGTGATGTATTGGTGAATTGGATTTGTGGTTTGACATTCTTCGTGTAATTTCTTTGTAAGAATGAACTGGGTGGTTGCTTTACAACATCTACATCTCAACTTTCATTTGTATACGCCCCCTTTGGCGACAGGAAAATCTGTAAATAGCTTGCTGCTCCTTTCTTGTTCCAGATTTTCAAGGCACAAGGGTCGCAGCATTTGAGGTCATAGGTTTTTGTCACCGACTCTACAAATGAAAAGAAGATTTTATAGAGTTGAAGAAAAGATGTACCTTGTGTTGTTGAGTTGGAACTTGTTGCCTGTTTTTGCTCTCACATGCCAATCCCATGTACTGCTTATGGACTTGAGTGTTTGGAAAATATATTAGGAATGGCTGTTTATACGTAAATATCTTGGGAAAATGGCAAATGGACAAAAAAGATGGATGGTCATTTATAATTTCTATTGATTTTTATGCTCTTAAACTGTGTTGATTCGTTAATTTGATTTGTTATTGTGGTGGAAGTTGTTTTTCAAATTGTTTTTTGCTTAACAAGTTTTTTTCTTGAAAATATATTAAAATAATATTATTTTATTTTTTATAATTTATTTTTGATATCATCATATTAAAATAATATATAAAAAAATTAAAATAATTTAAAACAAAAAAAAAATTGGTTGGGATGGTGTTTTTAGCTTAATAAGTTTTTTTACTAAAGTGTTTTTAAATCGTAAAAACGAAGGTGCTCTGCACTTAATACTATTTTCAAGTAAAGTTTTCACACTAGTCGAGTTTGGGTGGTGGAACCTGTCGCCCAAGACACTCAAAAGTGCTAGTAGTAAAATGAAACTGCACATGGGGCTAAGTAAGAATCTAAAAACCCTGAACACACCCAAATCTGTTTATTGATTGCTTAGGTGGGTTTGCGTCCTCTTATCAAACTTGGTTGAATTTTACCAAGAAATAGAAAAGATAAAATATTTTTTTGATTTTTAATTTTTATGGATTATTGATTATTTGAAAAATAAATCTCTTTTATACAAACAAGCCTTGGAGGATCCAAAATTAAGTAATGACACTAAAAACAGACAACGAATGCTATTACAACAGCATGTTTTCTGCTTTAGAGTAGGAGGTTAAATCGCAAGCATCAATTTGTAGATAGGAGCTCTAGGAACATTAGGAAGAAGAGATGAAAACTCGGTCTGGGAGAAGAAGCAAGAAGACCTTGCAAGCACTCGTTCAGTCTCACAGACTATGGACCCAGGCTTTAGCTAAGGAAAATGGTCTGTGACAAAATCTAGTGACCATGATCCCTATTTGACGACCGCCAGGCAAGCCAAAGCCAGCTATCCATGGTTCCAACACAACACAACCAATGAACCATATACATAAACTGAAACCCAAGCAGCTGAGCTCCCTTTCATTATGTAGACGAAGCAGGCTCGTCCTTCTTTTCTTCCTCTGCCTTCGCTTTATCATCTCTAGTTTCGCTAACCTCTTCGGCCGCAACAGGTGCCTCCTCCTTTTCTTTTTCTTCCTTTTTACTATCCTCAACACTCAACTTCTCAATGAGTCCAGCAGCATCTGCAGCATCCTTACTCTCCGCTTTCTTTCCCTGATTCTCAGCCACCTCTTCAACAGTCTCCTTGAAGGTTTTGCAATCTAAAAAAAACGAAGCATCAAAGATATCACAAACCCACGCTCCATAAATAACTTGCTTCATACACGAGAGAGAGAGAGAATGTGACGATTGCATAGTTAATTATGTTTCACGATCAACATAAACAGAGATCAGCTTCACCACGTTTCAGAAGTATATGTCAACAAAAATGTTAGACAAGTTTTTCGTGATATCATGGGTGTGTTACTGAAAAACAGGTTTCGTTTGTTGAAAAAGACAAATTTTACAACTATTTTTCAAAAGAAGATAAAAAACCATAATTTATAATAGCCATATAAATAATTTGTATTTTTGATAATCTAATTGTAGAATATTAAATTTATATCATTCAAACTAACACTTATCATGAAGATATTATATTACCGCAAAAAAAATATTCGTATTTGATTTATGATAAAAAACTAAATTTATAACTAACTAGATATGAAAGTGTAAGAAAAGTATTGTTCATGTCTTTTCTTTATTTGAAAAATATGGAAAACTTGCAAGGAAATTGTGGAGAACCTCTACAATGTATTCTCCCAACTGAGTATGAATTTGAAAAATCGAAGAACTGGTTTTCAATTTTTTAGAATGGAAAAATATTGAATTTGAACAGGAGGTTTCAATTTTTTTTTCCTGACTTCAATTTTTCATAAAATTAAAGCATTGCTATGTTTTTTAAACAACTCCTAAAACTTCTAGCATTTCTTTGAAAACTCAGCATCACGTTTCTTACTATGAGTTGCCAAGAACTTATAAAAAATAACTAGACGGTATTACCGATCATGGCTAATACACATCCAAAATAAAGAACTTCAGTTACATGAATTTACCAAGACTCATGACTACGAAGTAATTCTAATCATGCTTCCATTGCCCTTCCTCTCTCCGGCATTAAACATCAATTAGTTTCAGCTGAGCCGGTATTACATAAACCATCAAACACGTTTAAAAAACTCGTACTTTGGAAATGTTAAATGTTAATTACCATTCATATTTGAAAAGAAGGCAATGATGACAGTCAAATCCCCTAAACTTCTACGAATTATGACGCAGTAAAGCATGAAGAAGACATTCTCGACACCAGAAGATAATGCAAGTAATGGCAAATCAAAGAGTAACTGATACAAAAAAAAAAAAAAAAAAAAAAAAAAAACATACTTTCAACTGAAGGAAATCTTATGCAGAAAAGCTCGTCCTTCAATTCCCCATCAGCAAAATCAGCAGCATGCCACAAACATGATTTGTCATTGCCATGATGCTCTTGCAGATTAATTGTCGGCAGAACTGAAATGCAACATTCATGCTACACAATAAGACAATTACTTACCAAAAAACAAACATTACGGGAGAAAAAAACAGCAGTTGTTTGCTTAATACATTTATAATGATATTAACAGGCAAGAAGAGAAACCCATCAGGAAACTGAAGAGTAAATTAGAATTGATTTGACAAGAAAGACTTGCAGACCTAGATGGTTAGCGCAGATCTTGAGAGTCTTAGATTGGCGAAAAACAAGACGAACTTTGGCAGATTCTTTATGTTTCAAAAGCTTCACAGTCCCAACTCCTCTCTCTTTCCACTGATTCCCTTCTTTATCAAATCTATACAACTTCGACTTCCTAAAAAAAAACCATCATAAACCATTCACATTTTATTCAAAAAAATAAAAAATAAAACGAAAACGTACAGATCAAGGATGGCATCTTCATCTTCCTCGCCAGTAGTAACAGCGACTTCTTCCAGCTTCACGATAGGTGCGACCTGAGCTCCGGTATCTTCATCGTCGGCTGCTCTAGTTGCAGTTGCATTCTCTTCTTCTTCTCTTTCTTTGGTACTGTGCTCTGGCTCGCTTGCAGCCGCGGCGGAGATACTGCTTGCCATTTTTCAGAGAGAGAGGGGGGGAGGCAATTTGAAGGATGATCTTTACTGTAATTTTTAGGGGTTTGGGAGCCGGCAGAGAAAGGCGGGTGGGTGGGGATGGGTCTGTATGTGCACTGCACTTTCTTTGCCGTGAAAAAGAGGAGTGAGGATGGCGGCTTTGCATGCGACGTGGGTCCAGTTTCATTGCCTTCTCTTTTGCGCTTGACAGGTGTAAGAGTTATTTGGTTGATGTGCTTTCTTTTTAAAAAAACAAATATATTTTTATCGATAAAAATAATTGTTTTTAAAATTATTTTTTATTTAGAAATATATTAAAATATTTTTTTATTTTGAATTTATTTATTGATTAGAAAATTACAAGGGGTGAAATTGAAAGATAAAAATCATAAAATTTCTTAGGGCTGGTCTAATAGAATCAAACTGCAAAAGGTATGGGAAAAAACCCAAAAGAAAAAAAAAATATCATAATTGTTATTTTTTTTAAAATCTAGATAAACCTCCTAAACTTGGTGTAGTCTCTAAAAAATGTTAATTGTGAAATATTGAGCCTATGTTCCATCAAGAAGTTTAAAATCTAAAAAATATATTTTTTTAAAGGCTGAAATCATGAAAAGACATTGATAAACAAAACTAGCAAAAGAAAAAAAAATGGAGATAAAATTAAATAGAAGAAAAAACCAAGGAGGTTGAAATTTGAAAAAAAAAAATCCCAAACAAAAGAAATAACAATTAAAAAATAAAGACCAGATTTAAAAGATGAGAAAATCATAGGGGGAGAATTAAAAACAAATATTTGTAATTTGATAAATTATTTATAGATTAAAAAATTGTAGGGGTGAAATTGAAAAAAAGTGTAATTTGATACATTTTTTATAAATTAGAAATAGGAGAGGTGGGATTGGAAAAAAAAATTGTAATCTAATAGATTATCTATATATTTTAAAATGATAGGGGTGAAATTGTTTCCTTAAAAAATTATAGTATGATAGATTATTTATAGATTAAAAAATGATAAAGAACAACATTTAAAAAAAATGTAATTTATAGCTTATTCTAATTAAAAAAAAATAGTAATTAATATTTCCAAGGAAAAAACAACGAGCGGGTTATGGAAGTTTTTCAGGGGCAACCGAAATCTTAAACCAACACCTTTTCTGATGCATGCACTGCACCACTGTATAAAAGAAGTTGAGATATTTCAAATAAATTTTTGAAAGACAAATGTTTAGTGACTAAACAACCATGCATGACGTGGTGGTTGTTTACACGTTGATGCCACGTGCTCCAACATGTTTTTTTTTTTTAAATTATAATTAATATATGTTAATTACATCAATTCTACCAAATAAGCTCCAAATCCACAACAAAAACAATGTAAAATGTTATAAATTGTTTTTACTAGAGCGTTGTATTGTTTTTGTTTCAAGGAACATCAAATAATTGCACTATTTTTAAAAAAAAAAGAAAATCAACACTTCTCAACAAAAAGCATTGGAAGTTTTCTTGATGCAAAAAAACATTTCTTTTTTTACAATAAGAACTAATTTAGAAGTTTATTTGGCTTAATGATCGAGATATGTGTTAGATGAACTAATCTAGGTTAATTTATTTATTTATTTATAAGAAAATCATTGAAGCAATCCTGAAATGATATATTTTAATTAATAAAACATATATTTTTCATTTTCTTAGTTCGGATAAAATCCGGATGGAGGGATGACCCGTCAAGCTGGGCGGGTGTAATAACTAGGACTTGAATATTAGAAAAGGTGACGAGAAAAGGCAGACAGGGAGATTCATGCAATGACAAACTGTCTCCATGCTTTCACTTTTACGCTGTCCGAAACTCTCAGCTCCTGTTTGGTGTTTTGAAAAATAAATAAATTATTAATTATTTTTATTTTAAATTAAGTATTTTAGTATTATTAGATTATTTTTATATATTAATATTAAATATTATTTTGATACATTTATGAAAAAAAAATATTTTTAAGAACAACATGGACTATACAAACAAGCATACACTCCTATTTTGTCCTAGTAGAATTTCGAATTGTAACCTCTGGTTATCATGGTAAATTCTTTTAAAGCTAATAACATGAGCATATTTAAATTAAAAATATACACAGTAGTTAAGACTAAGAGTGATGTTTTTTTTGTTAACAATAAACATATTTTCCTATCCACATCTGCTGTTACAAAAAAGTGGTTGCTTTAGTTTTTCAAAGTATTTTATACATTATATTTTACTAAAAATATTTTAAATTAATATTTTCATTTGTATTTCAATGAATAATATATATTATATTAATGTATTTTTAATTGAAATATATTTGCACTGGAATATTAAACATATATTAACACTACAACTCATGGATTTTTTTACATAGCCAAAAACTCACCGGTAACATTCAATGACCATGTACTTATCAGGTGTTATTTTCTTATATATTGTAACAGTCCGGCCAAGATGAGCTTGAGGAAGAAGAAGGGTAAAGGACTGGAGAGAGAGAGAGCTGAGGGAAGGAGACGAGCACGGGAAATGAAGTGAAGTAAAGTGAGGAGACGTGTGATGGCAAGTGACCTGCAAAAGGAGAAAAGGCATTGCATTAGTGTAGGGTTAGGATTCAACCAGTACAACTTACGTGGACGGTGCAAGATGAGAGGAACGATGAGGCGACAGCTGGCTAGGGACTAAAAGGCAAGCCATAAACGACGTCGTTTGGGAAGAGAGGACATCTGTCAACCAGATCAGATTAGCTCAAACAGTTCAAAACAAATACTAATTACTAGTATTTTGGAAGAGACAAGTATAAAGAACCAGGCATGGGATCAGAGCACGGCAGCCAGAGAGAAATTGCTTTATAGCAAATCATTTGTTCCCAAAAGGAGGCCCGGGCTACCTCGAATCTGCCCAGAAAAATTCCATCATTTAAGTTCGAAGTTTAGCTGTTGTTTTTAGTTTCGTCTTAAGCTTAATTTTCCTTGTTTTTAGCTTGATAAACTATAAGACCAAAAATATCGTTTTTTCCCTTTCATAAAATTCAGTAAAAAACCCCGAGAGGATTTCTCTCATCCAAAAAGAGTTATTTAAATTTTTAGTTTGTTACAAGTGGTATCAGAGCACCGACTCCTCGGATGGCTGAAGGAACCAGAGTTTCACAACTAATAGAGATGGTGACAGGAATGAAACAACAACAGGAGGCGCAACAGCAGAACTAGCAGAATCAACAGCAAATACTAGAAGATATAGTACAGCAGTTGAGGATCGTTTCCACAAGGTTGGACCAGTTGACCAAGGCCCAAGGAAAAAGGCCCATGGGCTCCCCTCCGAACTCTCCCACAAGGTCGGTTAACGGGAACCAAAGGCACGAAGTCATTCCACAAGAAGGGGCTCAGCAACAAAACCAACAGATTCAGCTCAAATCTATACGCCTAGAATTCCCTAGGTTTAATAGGGACGATCCCATCGGATGGGTGTACAAGGCAAATCAATTCTTCAATTTTCACAACACACCAGCCCAACACAGGTTGTTTATAGTCAGTTTCCACATGGAAGGGAAGGCTATAACATGGTACCAGGAGTTGGAGGACACCGGGGTCCTTACCAGTTGGGAGGCCTTTGTTAGGGCCCTCCAAATTCGCTTCGGGACATCATCTTACGATGATCCCATGGAAGCTCTCATAAGCATAAAACAGACTGCCACAGTAGAACTCTACAAAACTCAGTTTGAGATGCTGTCAAACAGAGTCAGGGGACTATCAGACTCACACAGGCTTAACTGCTTCTTAGGAGGGTTAAAAGAAGAGATACGAATGGGAGTCAGGATGCTAAATCCCCAGAATCTAGTGTCAGCATATGGGCTAGCACGAATGCAGGAGGAAAGTCTCATGATTATGAGGAAGGCCTGGAAGCCTAACACTACTGGGTTCCAGGGCTGAAGCCCAACCCCCTTCCAGTCCAGGAGTGATAGGCCCGTTACTATCCAAAGGCTCACTCCCGCCCAAATGAAGGAGAAACGAGACAACGGCCTATGCTTCAAGTGTGATAGCAAGTGGGGGCCCGATCACAAGTGTGGAGGCCCACGAATATTTCTTCTAGAAGAAATAGAAGAAACCGAGGGAGATAACCCAGTCATGACAGAAGATCTAATTGACCTGAGTGACCTGACGGAGGAAGGGGGAGATGAAGTTGGAATATCTCTCCATGCTATTATTGGGACTCCTAATTCGAAAACAATGCGAGTCAAAATTAAACTAAAGGGTCACGAATTCATAGCTCTCATCAACACGGGGAGCACCCACAATTTTTTGCACCCAAGGATGGCTCGGAAAGTAAGGCTAAGTATCATCAAACACAAACCAATTGGTGTGCATATAGCAGACGGCTCAATGCTTTGGAGTGAGGGAAGTTGCCAAGAAGTCAAGTTACTAATTCAGGAAAGCTCATTTACCACTCAAGCCTATATTCTCCAATTAGGAGGGTGCGACATAGTACTGAGAATACAATGGCTCAAGGGGTTAGGGAAAATATTATGGGATTTTTCTGCCCTGACCATGGAGATCATACAGCGTGGCGAGAAGATCCTAATTCAAGGATTAGGAGTTGAAAACTCAGAAGTGGACTACAGCCCCACTTTTGTGCAGGAATTAAAGAGAGCCGAGGAGGGCTTGATATTACAAGTCTGGGAAATCGGTACCAGCCCGAACAAAATCCCAAAATAGATTGAGGAGCTACTATTGGAGTTTAAGGAGGTGTTTCAGGAGCCAGCAGGACTGCCACCTAAGAGGATTCACGACCACTCCATTACCCTAAAAGAGGGTACCTCTCCCATAAATGTCCGGCCATACAGGTATCCCTACTACCAGAAGTCAGAAATAGAGAAATTGGTCCGAGAATTGCTAGCAATGGGCACAATAAAACCCAGCCAAAGTCCATTTTCATCCCCAGTCCTACTAGTTAGGAAGGCAGACGGTTCATGAAGAATGTGCGTCGACTACCGTGCACTCAACAAAGAGACAGTGAAGGATAAGTTTCCAATCCCAGTAGTTAAGGAACTACTAGATGAGTTCCACGACTCACAGATTTTCTCTAAACTAGACCTTCAGTCAGGATTTCATCAGATAAGGATGAAGGAAGAAGACGTCCCAAAGACAGCTTTCAGGACACACGAAGGGCACTATGAATTTCTGGTGATGCCCTTTGGGCTCACGAATGCCCCATCGACATTCCAAGGCCTAATGAACGACATTTTCCGACCTTACTTATGAAAGTTTGTGTTGGTCTTCTTTGACGACATTTTAATCTATAGCCACTCAGAAGAAGAGCATGGCCAGCACCTAAGGGTGGTATTTGAAATTTTGATACAACACGAGTTATTTGCCAAGCAGTCTAAATGCAAGTTTGCTAGCAAGGAGATAGACTACTTAGGCCACATTGTGTCACAGAAAGGGGTACATGCAGACCCCAGCAAGGTGGAGGCCATGATTAAGTGGCCAAGGCCCAAAACGCTTAAGGCCCTTCGGGGATTCCTAGGCCTCACAGGATACTACAGGCGTTTCATCAAAGGGTATGGAGGGATAGTTGGACCCCTAACCCGACTACTAAAGAAAGGGGCATTCAACTGGGATTCAGAAGCAGACATAGCATTTGAACAACTAAAAAGGGCAATATCCACACACCCAGTTCTAGCGTTACCAGATTTCAGTAAAAGTTTCCTGGTAGAGTGCGATGCATCAGGGTTGGGCCTCGGAGCAGTGTTAATGCAGGAAGGAAGGCCCATATCATACTTCAGCAAAAGCCTTAAAGGAAGGGAACTTACACTATCTACATACGAGAAAGAGTTTTTGGCCCTAGTAACAGCAGTCCAGAAGTGGAGACCATACCTATTGGGCCAGGCCTTTAAGATCAAAACAGATCAGCAAAGCCTCAAATACCTACTGGAGTAGAGGGTAGGAACACCCACGCAGCAGAAATGGCTTTCTAAGCTAATTGGGTATGAATTTGTGGTTGAATACAGGGCAGGCAAAGAGAATTTGGTAGCAGACGCACTCTCAAGGCAAGAAGACCCAACAGAGAAGGGTTCCCTCTGGGCTATTTCTACACCTTTAGTCCATTGGGTAGAGCAATTAAAGGAGAGCAACGCTACAGATACAGAAATACAGGAAATCATACAACAAATGAAGCAAGAAACAATTGGGTCCTTAAAGTTCCAGTTCAGAGGTGGGGTGTTATATTACAAACAAAGGATCTATGTAAGTAAAAACAGCCCCTGTAACTAGCATAAAATTCGTAACCGTATAAGTGTACTGATCGGGATAATTATATTCGTACGTATGTATATAGTATATAGGGTACGTACGTGACAATCTGTAACCAGGTAAAAATATGTACTAGAATATATGGTATGTACGTAATTGGCGTTTATGTACGTGATTGTTGGGATTAATTAATGTACGTAAATATTTAGGAAAAATAATTTTAGGTGAATTAATTAGTAAATCCTTTGTATATGTAATAACTATAAATTATAGTATGTAAAATGATGATAGCCAAAAATAATAATAATAAAACAATATATATACCTAAAAAAAAATTCATAAAACCTAACTAAATGAATTGCCTTGAAATCCATCACAATTTAAGCCTAATTTAACTTTGCATTTCACCATAACTCATTGACACATGGCATAAGCATTAAATGTAAAAGATATTTAAGTAAAACAAATATGTGGGAGAAGGAGGCATTTTTTATGCATCCCGTAACTTTACAAAAAGAAAAAAAAAAGTGAAAGAGAAGGGAAAAAGGGAAGAAGAAGAAGGGAAAAGAAAGGAAAAGCTAAAAAGATTTTAGGGAAACTTAATCTAAAGTAATTAGGTTTCATTTTATTTTTGTTTTGTTTATGCTTTCTATTTTTATGAGTTGTTTAATTAATGTAAAATGTGATTATGATGGTTTTGTAATGATTTTGAACTCTTGATGTTTGATGATGGATGGTTAAGCATGCATGATGAGAAGTGTGCTTAGTGTGAAAATTCTGGATTTCTTTTAGGGATGGAAAAAACCCGAATTTGGGGTGAATTATTTCGGGATCTTGGAGTGAGTTTTAGGAAAAATACAAAGCATGAAAGTTGTGGATATATATGTCTACTACATCCCTGTGAAATGTCGTGATGTGTAGAAAAATAGACATGGAGTTATGACTGATATGGCGTGGGTTGCTCAAATGGATACCTGCTGGAAAAATATTTTCCGTCCAAAATTGTGTGTGAATTATTTCGAGATCTTAGAGTGATTGTTAGAAAAAATACAAAGAAGGAAAGTTGTTGATCTATATGTCTACTATTTCTCCTTAAAATTTAGTAATTTTTAGATATATATGTAAGGAATTATGGCCAAATTGGTATGGGTTATGTAGGCATACCATTGCTGGAAAAAAAAATATTTGTAAAATTAAGTGGGCTTAGATTTAGATGAATGTGGGCATGAAATAAACCCATGGACTTAACCTAAAACATATGGGCTTGAAAGAAAAAAGAAAAAAAAAAGGGAAAGTGTGGATTGTATTAAATGGACTTAAGTTAAAACAAGATGGACTTAAACTTATAACTAAGGTGGACTAAGATCAAAACAAATGGATTTGGGCTTGGATTAAAAGAAATGAGTTTGAACTAAGATAAAGTTAATAAACTTGGATCAAGCTAATGGGCCTAGAATAAATTAAATGGACTTGGACTACAAGTAAAAAGCTTGGTTTTAAAAATAGAAGGGCTAAGATTAAAAGAAATGAGCTTGGACAAAAATAAATAAATAAATAAATAAATAATAATAAATAAGTAAATAAATTTATTCTTTTAATAAGGGAAATATTTAGATCTTAATATTAATGGAATTAATGAACAATATTAATGAGCGGAGGTTGTGTTCCCGCTATGAGTACCATGATTGGTATGTGAACGATGGGTGAATCCCGAGAGTGAGTTGGACCGTGAGCATGGTTTGAGAAATAAGAATTGGTACCCGAGTTTGTTTGAATGTGATTAAACATGTCATCACGTGCATCACGTGCATTGGGGGAAATTAATTTGAGAGAAATCATTGAGTTTTGAATTGACACGGTTTGATAACCGAATTGAGTGGAATGGGTAATAGCAAGGAATCCATAGTGCGAGCTCTATTTACTAACACCGTTAAGCGAGGGATAATTCCGCTAACCGCGTGCTACAATGAGGGATAATGCCGTTGCGAGCAGTAGGTGATATTGAGATCACTGAGAGAAAGTAATAGAGCAGTAGGTGATAACATGATCACCGAGTGATAGTTCGCACGGACTTGCATATACCTAGGGTACCCGGATTAAAATAGATGAAAATGTGGGAAACACAATAGCATTGCATATCACGTGCATCACCCTACTTACTGAGCTTTGGCTCATTCTGTTATTGTATTTGTGTGTTGTTCAGGCAAGCGTAAGGTTAAGCTGATCGAGGATGCTACCGGTTCTCGCTAAAAGAGGCTCATATGTCACTGATAAAAATAGGAATATCTTTTGTGGAAAAAAAAAAAGGGGTACGAGCCAAATTTGTAAATTAAATATCTAGGCATTTTGAGTGTTTTGTAAATTATAGAATTGTTCTAAGGATATTGTAAATTATCCTGTACGTTTTCAACAATGTAGTTATCTATGTATTTTGTGGTTTATGATGGAGGAAATAGGGGACTTAGTCCCAACAGTGTGGCGAACCTGGTCACGCCAGTTAGGTAACTGGCAAGGGAGCTGGGGGCGTCACAGCCCCCTAAAGCTAACCATCATGAATTATATCCATGACAGTCCAACCACAGGTCATGCAGGGTTACAAAAAACTCTCAACAGAGCATGAAGGGATTTCTTCTGGAGGGAAATGAAAACAGAAATACAAGCCTATATCAGACAGTGTGAGGTTTGTCAAAAGGCAAAAGGGATAAATACCAAACCTGTTGGGCTTTTGCAGCCACTACCTATACCTACCAGGCCCTGGTCTTCAATATCCATGGACTTTATTGAGGGCCTACCCAAGTCTAATCAGTACTCGGTGATAATGGTGGTGGTGGACAGATTTACAAAATATGCACATTTTATTCCATTGATCCCTACAATGCTACTAAAATTGCAAACTTATTTGCACAGCATATCATGAAGCTACATGGACTTCCAGAAAGTATAGTCTCGGATAGAGACCCTACTTTTACTAGTAAGTTTTGGGGGGAATTATTTCAGGTTCAAGGAGTCAAATTGTTAATGTCCACAACCTATCACCCCCAAACAGATGGGCAAACAGAGGCAACTAACAAAACCCTAGAAGGTTATCTACGGTGCTACGTGGGGGAAAACCCTAGGAGGTGGTCAAATTGGCTAACTATGGCCGAATACTGTTACAACACCAGCTATCACACATCTATCAAGACCACCCCATTTGAAGCCACATATGGATACCCACCCCCAAGCATCACAGATTACACCCCAGGCTCAACAAAAAACCAAGCCGCAAAAGAATTATTACAACAAAGGGGGGAGCAAATTGCAAGAATCACACACCATTTAACACAAGCTCAGGAAAGGCAAAAAAGGCAGGCATATAAAGGGAGAGAAGATGTAAACTACCAAGAGGGAGAATGGGTTTACCTCCGGCTCTAGCCATTCTGACAGTCCAGTATGCCCAACAACAAGAACAACAAGTTAGCATATAAGTATTTTGGACCTTTCAAAATACTAAAAAGGGTGGGATTGGTAGCTTACCAGCTGGAGCTGCCAAAAGAAGCTCGATCCATAGCACGTTCCATGTATCACTCCTAAAGAAATGGATCGGAAGAAATACCACACCGGAGTCGTGGTTACCGGAGCTGGAAACACGACAGCCACCTCAACCCGTACCTGCAGAGATCATAGACAGAAGGAGTCAGAATACCCGAAGGCAAAGCAAAAAAGTACTAGTGAGATGGGAAGGACAACCAACCGAGGATGCATCTTGGGTAGAAGAGACATGGCTGAAAGAAATTTACCCTCACCTTGAGGGCAAGGTTTTTTGAGGGGGAAGGAGTTGTAACAGTCCGGCCAAGATGAGCTTGAGGAAGAAGAAGGGCAAGGGACTGGAGAGAGAGAGAGAGCTGAGGGAAGGAGACGAGCAGGGGAAATGAAGTGAAGTAAAGTGAGGAGACGTGTGATGGCAAGTGACCTACAGAAGAAGAAAAGGCAATGCATTAGTGTAGGGTTAGGATTCAACCAGTACAACTTACATGGACGGTGCAAGATGAGAGGAACGATGAGGCGACAGCTGGCAAGGGACTAAAAGGCAAGCCATAAACGACGCCGTTTGGGAAGAGAGGACATCTGTCAACCAGATCAGATTAGCTCAAACAGTTCAAAACAAATACTAATTACTAGTATTTTGGAAGAGACAAGTATAAAGAACCAGGCATGGGATCAGAGCAAGGCAGCCAGAGAGAAATTGCTTTATAGCAAATCATTTGTTCCCCCAAGGAGGCCTGGGCTACCTCGAATCTGCCCAGAAAAATTCCATCGTTTAAGTTCGAAGTTTAGCTGTTGTTTTTAGTTTCGTCTTAAGCTTAATTTTCCTTGTTTTTAGCTTGATAACTATAAGACCAAATATATCGTTTTTTCCCTTTTATAAAATTCAGTAAAAAGCCCCGAGAGGATATCTCTCATCCAAAAAGAGTTATTTAAATTTTTAGTTTGTTACATATATATGATTCTATTCTTAACGAGGTACTTTGAACCATAGTTGTCAATACCATTCCGGTCACCGTTTTAGTTTTTCAATTGGAACGGAACGTTCCGGTTTTGGAGCGTTCCGGCGTGCCGTTTCGGTGTCGTACTGTTCATATATAATTAATTATATATATATGAAAAAATAAAATATTAATTTAACAAGCACAATTAAAATTTGAATTCTTTTTTATTTAAAATATTTTGGTGTTTTAAAATTATTTTGATGTATAAATGTCAAAAATAATTTTTTTAAAATAAAAAAAATATTATTTAATTATTTTTTTGTGATTTTAAATTATTTTGTGATTTTATATTGATTTGAACCCGGAATTTGACCGGAATTTTCAGAACGGACCGGAATTAAAACTAAGAGGAAAACGACATCGTTTTGTCTCGGTTTTTTAAATGGAACAGAATGTTCCGGACGAAACGGAATGAAATTAACAACTATAATTTGAACTACCAAAATTATTTCAACGCCATAAAGACTTGACATCAAGCCTTTAAATTCTGATTATTTCCTCTTGAAAATTGTCCTTCAGATCAATCAGAAAAGTGAATGGTACACTACATTAGAGATGACTTATATAGTTTGTTTGGGAATGGATTTAATAAAACATTTGAAAATTTATATTTTTTATTTTAAATTAAAAAAATACTATTCTTAACTTATTTTAAAATAAAAAAAATATCATTTTAAAATATTTCTTAAAATACTTCTAAAAAAAATCGAGTTCAGAAATATCATCAATCCCATTCCCAGAGAGGAACTTAGTGTATCTAGTAGCTTGACGAGGATAAAGATTTAAAAATTTGGTCGAACCCTTACGCGATCAAAATTTGATCTATATATCCGTTGGATAGTGATAGTGGTCAAAATAGGGATATGCTAAACTACCATCACCAATCAACTTTTGGATGAACACCTAGGAGGAGGGCGAGACAGCAGGAGGTGCGAGTCATGATATGGCAAGGAAAATCGAATTAGGATCTCACTGTCTAGAAACTATATATTAAATCATCTCAACCAGCAGCTGGTACATGAGGTGAGTTGAGTTGCAAAACTGAACAAAATGGGCAAATCTATTAAAGATACATTCCCCTAGGCATCGCTTGCTCCATTTGTCGTTGCATCCATGGGCTCAGCTTCTGTTGCCGCCTCGGACTTTTCGCCTGCTTTCTTCGCTGCATAATTCAAGAAAAAATAAAATTTGTATGTCAACAATAAACATGCTCAAAAATAATAGGTTTGATGTGCAAAGAATAATGTGTATTTTGCATGTTCATACACATCTAGATTACCTTTCTTCTTTTTCCCACCACCCTTCTTCTTTGTCTTTGTACCCAGAGCCAGCAAGGCCTTGATTTCAGGATCATCAATCGTTTTTGTAGGCTGCAACTCTTGCAGAGTATGTGATGTGATCCGATCTGATCCATTTGGCATTAGCAATACTGTGAACTTGATATGTGCAACAAAATCACCTGCAACATAATCAACCAAAGTAACAAATAAGCGCTGTTGCTAGAACCCATCGCGATAAAACACTACAAGGATGAACGGAATGAGACGATGATACAAGGCAACTCATACCAGGTTTTTCATGAAGAACAGGATATGGCTGCAGGAGATCGTGGTTCACACATTCAACTAATCCCAGCCGAGCCCTTTTCTCTTCGAGGGCTCTATTACAAAGAAAACACAAACACGAATCTAGGTTGAAGGAACAGAGGCAAAAGAAAAACAAAACAGTTAAAGAGTTATAATGTAAGAAATATAAACCTTGCAGAGAATGGCATAATAGGAAATTTCTGGTTGATTTCACTGAAGATGAATCTGGAAGCTTTCATCTTCAAGTGATAATTCTTATCTACAGCTCTCTTGTAAATTGTAGTCGTCTTCTCGTCCAACAGCTTTGGCTGCAAAATCAATACAGCATAAATTTGAGTATATATGAGCACATAATTAACAAAAATGAAGTATTGAGTTGTTTCAAGAGGGATGGAATTATTACCTTGCCTTCCCCTGTACTTGCGATGATATCCACTGCATAAACTTCATTTTCCTCAAATTCTGCATCATCAACTCTTGTATCTGAATTAGAGACGCTCAGAATTACCTTGTTTCCATCTATCACAAACTGCTTCAGCTGGTGGCTAAGGACACCTTCAACAATTTTGCAGTCATAAGCGGCGGCAACTTTCTGTATAGCTTCAGTCACATCTTTATTCTGGAGAAAAAGGAAGTTCAATGAACAAAAAGATAACACAAAGCAAGCAAGAAAAATATGAAACATAACATCAGTGACAAAAAATGACAAGTATCGGTAATCAAAAGGAGCAGTTGTGCCAATTCAGATGGTTCCACATATCAACCATCCATTCAGTTTTATTATCTGTATTTTTATATTTATTTTGACTTTTTTTTAATAAATGCAACTATGTTTTCACTACAAATGGAATGAGAGCAAAACAAGAACCTCAAAAGGTTGCAATGGAATAAAGTAGAGCAAGATAAACTGTCAATCATACAATTTATTTAGGTTGATACAAAGGGATAAAACATATTTCTAAGTCAAAAGAAAAGAAGATAAAAATACATATAGGCTAAAGATGATCGGACATAAAACAACCATAAGAAAAAGGGTCTCATGCAATCAACAGTAGCCAGATTCAATGTGGGCAACAGAAAAAGCAGTAAATTGATATTAAGCATCAATAAACCCGGCGAGTTGCCTTACTCTACACTTATGAAGGTGCACAGCTCACACCATCTCTCACCTTTCAAGTAAAGCCCAACTGGGAAAACCAAGGAAAAAGGGAAAAGAACCCACCACAAATAAAAAAAAAATAATGCTGCCCTATCAGAGTAACTATGACATAAAAGCCTCACTTGGATATTGGTCCATGGCTTTTGAAAAATATTCATCATTTAGGGACAATACATTTTCAAAGATAACTCAGCAAATTCAGATGCATCTTCAAAACAGCAATAAAACGTTGAGGAAAATGGGAAAACAAGCAATGTAGAACAAGGAGATTTCAATCAGCCTGTTATGCAATATACACCATGGGGATAGCTTGTAGTCATGCATAAGCATTCTTCTTGTTTGAAAGAGACCAGAATAAGAATATTGATGTTCTATCAGTGTAACTATGACTACAAGATGCTTCATTGGACTTTAATCCTTGGCTTATGATAGTTTTCATCATGTAGATATCATCAACTGTGGGATGGTATTAGAAGAGACTTGACAAAAAGACAGGAAAAAAGGAGAAAGGAGCTGCTGAACCAATTTAAACATAGTGTAGGATGTTAATGATTATAGACAAGAGTTTCTGATGCTTGAAGAAAATGATTATCATTAAAAATGCTACTACATTAGTGCCAACCAATATACCGATGTAGTCCTTTACATGCAAAAGGTATAATCGACATTGATCAACCTAAAGTGATTGAATGGGACAATCTATCATATTGGCAACAGGGAAAAGAGGAAATCAACAGGAAAGTGATAGCCTCGGCAAAGTTGCCACCACCTTATTAATTTCATGAATTAGATGCTACTTGGTAATTTTCTAAACATCAAAAGTTCAATTTTAGCATAAGCTAATACAAACAACACAAATCAAGAAATATGTAAGAGAGAGCAGATATTGGTTTGTAAATGAATCAGGTAAAATTTAAATAAATCAACCTCAAGCACTCAAGCACAACCATAATAATATTGGCAACAGGGAAAAGAGGAAATCAACAGGAAAGTGATCGCCTCGGCAAAGTTGCCACCACCTTATAAATTTCATGAATTAGATGCTACTTGGTAATTTTCTAAACATCAAAAGTTCAATTTCAGCATAAGCTAGTACAAACAACACAAATCAAGAAATATGTTAGAGAGAGCAGATATTGGTTTGTAAATGAATCAGGTAAAATTTAAATAAATCAACCTCAAGCACTCAAGCACAACCATAATAATATTGGCAACAGGGAAAAGAGGAAATCAACAGGAAAGTGATCGCCTCGGCAAAGTTGCCACCACTTACTTATGAATTAGTTGCTACTTGATAATTTTCTAAACATCAAAAGTTTCATTTTAGCATAAGCTAAAACGAACAACACTACTCAAGAAATATGTTAGAGAGAGCAGATATTGGTTTGTAAATGAATCAGGTAAAATTTAAATAAATCAACCTCAAGCACTCAAGTACAACCATAATAATATTGGCAACAGGGAAAAGAGGAAATCAACAGGAAAGTGATCGCCTCGGCAAAGTTGCCACCACTTAATCATGAATTAGTTGCTACTTGATAATTTTCTAAACATCAAAAGTTTCATTTTAGCATAAGCTAAAACGAACAACACTACTCAAGAAATATGTTAGAGAGAGCAGATATTGGTTTGTAAATGAATCAGGTAAAATTTAAATAAATCAACCTCAAACACTCAAGTACAACCATAATAATATTGGCAACAGGGAAAAGAGGGAATCAACAGGAAAATGATCACCTCGGCAAAGTTGCCAGCTTTTAATTTTTTTTTCTTGAATAAACAGCTACTTAATAGTTTTCAACAATTTCAAAGTTCATTTAGCAGAATATAAAGTAAAAGCATTACTCTGATAATGTGTCAGAGGGTTTATAAATGTTGTCAGTCAAAAAATTACATAGTCTAAATACATCTTTCTAAATAAGGTAGAAGTAGAGTACAACCAAGATAATATCAGCAACAGGGAAAAGAGGAATTCAACAATAGATCACTTTGGCAAAGTTGCCAATATTTCCATCTCTTACTTTTACAGGTGCTGTAATCAAATCTAATTTCTTCAAAGACTAATGGGCGAGAATAGATGCAAAACCACCCTAAGATATTGTCCAGTAAAATATGTAAACCAAAAATACAGAAACTCCCAGAAAAAAAATGGCATCCCTAATATTTTCTAGGTTGAAAGTCAATGCAACAAAATTGAACTATCCAGCGCTGATTGATTACTGCACAAAAATCATCCCTGTCAGTGTAACTATGACAAAAAGCTTCATTTGGACAAAGATCCATAGCTTGTCAAAATAGTTCATCATTAGGGACCCTCTCAGACAAAAAAAAAAAGGAGATATCAGGCAATGGCATGAAAAAGAAAACTGGTCGACTGCTAAACAAGAGACAGCTTTAAGATGGGTGAAAAAAAGATAGCTAAGTGGAAATGTTATCAAGAGCTAATGAGACAAAAAGGTTGATTATTTAGAAAAAAATGACATACACAATAAAAATTGCAACTTGCAAAATTCGATTTGAATGCTCAAAAATAATAACGTTCCCAAAGTATAACAAAAGAAATCAGCGCCAATTAAAAAAAACAAGAGTACATAAATCAACTACCAGCACAAACAAATAGATTACCTTCTTTCCAGGCCTTACAAGCCTCAATGCAACTTCAGCAGCAGTGTTGGCTGCTGCAATAACATCGGCTGTCCTGCCTGTTACTGGGCCTGACTGGAGAACGTGGGTATGCCCAACAACAGCAATAAATCCATCTATATGACATCCCATGTCACTGCAAACCAAGAAAGCCCAGAGCAGTGTTTTTAACAGAGACACAAAATTAGAAAAATCAGGTGGAGAAAAATGTCTCCTTAGAATATTGACAATAATTACATTAATAGACGGCTTACATCTTGACAATATCTCCTTCTTCTAAGACTGATTCATCACTAGCAAGCGGAGAAAAATGGCAAACAGTGTTGTTAACAGAGACACAAGTAGGAAAAGCAACTCCCCTTTCAATCTTCTTCTTCACATTCTTATACATATTTCCAGATTGCCTACACATTCAAGCATAAAAATTAAAACCCATTATTTCTTAATCCATTTCATTCCAAATAAAAACTATAATATCAAAGAAATTAGGATCATTAAATACTTACTCTCTGATAAAAGAATCTGCCTTTTCACAAATATCAACAATCTTAGCCTTCGGCTTGCATTCTGATATCGCTAACTGCAATGCCTCTGTCAGAAATACCAGAAACTATATTAAAGCAAATAAAAAAAATCAAATTCAATTAAATGACATAGCTAAAGAGAGCTAGCGACTTACTGTTGACAATTTCAGCGGCGCTTTTGTATTTGGTGACAACTTCAGGAGAAGTAAGATCCAACTCTCTCTCCTCTCTCTCGTCGTCTGACGACATCGTGCTGATTCCTTTAGGTATCAATAACCGACTCCTACAGCATAAAAAAAAAGATTATTATTATTTTTATTATTAATATTATAAGAAAAAATCGATCGGATAAGAAAAGCGAAGAGGAGAGAACGTACGGTGGCGATAATAGATTAGCGGCGGTGGAAGAAAGGAGGGGATGAGGGGGCTAGAGTTTTGAGAGAAAAAAATAATAGCGGTGAAGTGGTATAGGAGGTTGGGGAGACGATGAGAGGGGGGGGCACTAGGGTTTAGGTTCCTTGCGGCAGCGTTTGCCTTATATAGGAATTTGCTACACGCTCTTGCTTCTGTATGTAGGGTTTCTTTTCTCTCTGTCCTTCTTTCGTTTCTTTTTTGTCAAAATATCTTATATCAATTGACCAATGTGCCCTTACATATTTTTATATATAGTCATGTAGTGGTGTTATCCAAATCAACAGTGAAAATAATGTGAATGACAATAACAATCCCAAAATAATTAATATTTTTGTGACAAAGAGGTGTGCTCAAACTACTTAACTAAACCCTTGATGGATGATAGAAAGTATTTTTAGACTGATTTTGTGTAGATTTAGATTTTATTTAAATATTTGTTTATTTATGCTGCAACCAAACAAGTTTATTTATTAAGGATAAATTCTATATAAAATGTTATGATATAGAGATTTATATAAATATAATGAACTTACTCATAATAATAATAATAATAATAATAATAATAATAATAATAATAATAATAATAATAAAATCTACAATAACATTTTTACTTGATTTTCTGATAAAAAAATTAATTTTAATTAAATATGACAATGCTTTTGATAACATAACCAAAAAAAATCAATTTGGTTCCAGTCTAAGTGGATCCAACACACTCAGTTGTGTTGTGGTCTAGTCAAACTCTTCTCTCTTTATCCTCCCTTTTGTTAGGATTGAGAGAATTTGCAGAATTGAAAGAAAAATTAATTTAGAGAATGGAAGAGGGAGAAGAGAGAAAAGAGAGAGAGACTGAAATTTAAAATTATGTTGTATTGATTTCTGTTTTGCATACATTTGTTGTGTGTGCACTTCTCTATTTATACACATTTCTCATGCATTCTTTCATACTCTAGAATACAAATACACTACTCTAGAATATTCTTCTATACTCTAACATCCCCCCTCGAGCTCATGCTTTGATGAATCAAGCATGAGATTGCAGCAATGACTTTGAAACAGAGGAGCAGTGAGGCATTTTGTCAAGATATCTGCAAACTAATATTGATTGTTGCGGAGATAAAAACAAAACACATGAGTACTTAACCGTGTTTAATAGAAATCAGTTTGGAAAATAGAAAGAAGAGAACAGAAAGATAAGTTTGAATTTGATTGAGAAGATTTTGAGAATTTGAGAGATTGAGAAGAAGAAAAATGCTCAAATGGCAAAGAAGATAGAAGAGAGAGAGAAGACATTTCATATGTCTATTTCTTGATTGACATTTCATTTGTCTACTTCAGTTTTTCTGAAGTTTTTCCTTTGTCTACTTCAGTTTTTTTTGAAGTTTTTCATCTTTGAGAAGAGAGGGATGAGAAGAAAGAAATGGGAGGTAAGAGAGGTGATAGAATGGATTTGAATTTCATTTGTCTACTTTAGTTTTTTTCTGAAGTTTTTCATTCGACTATTTCAGTTTTTCTGAAGTTTTTTTTTCTTAATTTGTGTAAGAATTCATTTTCTACTTCTCAATTTCATTCTTTCTTTTTTTTTATTATTATTTTTTTCATCTTTATCAAAATTGCAGTTTAAGACACATAAAACGGCACCACAATACACTGCACACAAAACCTACAAAACATTTCACAATCAATTCATCTCAGCCGCCTCAGCCACGTCTCTCATCATCTTCTTCCTCTTCTCTGCTCTTCTGAAACCAGAAGAGAGAACCCTTCAACCTCTTCGTGGCACCACTATGTTGCCATAGAAAGTTTTCCAGCTGCCGGGACTCTCTAGTTTCCTTTCTCTGACACCATCGACGCCTCAGCCTCCTTCTCTGGCGATCCTCTAGTGACCCGAGCTCCAGTTCAGCTCAGCAATGAGACACCATGGCTTAAGCTTCTGCCAATACTGAGGCATCATCGTCAGTTAGAGCAAAGGAGGCCCTTCAACGCTGCAACCACTGGTAGTATTTTTTTTATTGAATCCCAGGGCTCTAACACAAAATCTCAGCATCTCATAACTTGCAATGTAAAAATCCCGCTTCTTCTCAACGGTGATCTGTGAATCATATGCAGACATCTTAGCTCCTGAAGAACTCTCGGGTGATCATGCAAATACTTGACAGCCATCATCTAGTGTTTTCTTCGTTTTCATAGAGTATTGTAGGGATCAGTACAAGGAGGCTCATCCAAACATTATGATGGCTGGAGACAGAGGCATGCTTCGCTACTTCACAATGATTCTCACTCTGTTACTGCTCTGTTTCAGCTTCTTCTTTTTATTTTGTTATAATTTGGAGGAGGAACAAATGTTGAAGAACAGATCCCGGTCGTGCATATTGCAATTGGAGTGTGTTTGCTAAAACTGAAAAGTGCTCAGACCAGTCTCTCGGATGAATAAGAAAAGGAGCAGTAACACTTCTTATGCGTGACGAATGAAAGGAAATTGCATTGTACTGGTTTGCAGCAGCTTAATATTGAGACTGGGAAGATTATTACTGAGTGAAGGTTTGAAAGAAATGGAATTACCATGAGGAATATTGTAAATGAGGAGTAGCAATGGCATGGATGATCATCTTCATCTTCAGCTGCAGATTTTTTTCATCATTCACTAGAGATCTGTGGAGGATTGTTGCTGTCTATTGATGTTAACCGTCGCAACAAACAGATCCATCGGATCAACCCCCAGGCATAAAAGCACGTAGAAGACGATGGCGAGGAGGCCGAAGATGATGAGTAAACAGAGAATCCAAAACATCAAATTCAAAATCAGATGTAAAGTTGCCGAAGAATTGAAACGGGGAGGAGAGGTAGGGGAGGGAGAATCGTTGTTGCTCTGTTTGAGCTTCATTTTTTTTCTCATAAGGATTAGATTGCGGAAGCAGAAGATAGGATCAATTATATATGCGCAAGCATAATAGCTCTGATACCATGTTAGGATTGAGAGAATTTGTAGAATTGAAAGAAGAATTAGTTTAGAGAAGGGAAGAAGGAGAAGAGAGAAAAGAGAGGGAGACTGAAATTTAAAATTATACTGTATTGATTTCTGTTTTGCATACATTTGTTGTGTGTGCACTTCTCTATTATACACATTTCTCATACATTCTTTCATATTCTAGAATATAAATACACTACTCTAGAATATTCTTCTATACTCTAACACCTTTCTCTATCATCATTTAGCTAGACATAGAATTGTTTACTATTCATGAATAGTATTTACCATCTAAAACTCGTCATAATGAGTCTTGAGTCCTCAACTCTTAAAATTGGGCAAACAAAGCTCTAACCTTTATCTCTCTCTCTTTTTCTTTTCTCTCTTGTTTATTGCTTGGTATATTCTTATTTACTGTTAATGACTAATATTTACTATTCATCTATAATGTTTATTATGCAAAGCTCATTCAAAACGACTCTCAAATCTTTAGGCTCAGTCAAACCAAGCTTCTTTCTCTCTCTTCCTTTGGTTCGATATAACCGAGCTACCTTGTCTCACTTTGTTTTGCTATTCAAGAATAACATTATTTGCATTTTACTATCCGCATATGGTATTATTCATTACTATTCATTGTATTTATGAATAATATATTTTCTCAAATATTTCACTAGATATCTGTTAAATATATTCCAAACTATATATTATTGAGTTGTAAGAAAGAAAGAAAGGTTTAAACACTTACCTTTATACCTCTTAATTATATAGATAACATGATACAATGAATATATTTTTTTTTACACGTTTTTTTTCTTCTGATTATCACCTGAGAAAAACTCAAACACCGATTTAAGCATAAAAACGACCATCTTTCAACAAGAGTCTTGTTTTGCATGTACATTTAGGCCCAATACTCGTTGATTAGGGAAAATAAATTTTGATGAATCTATATATCTTCATCTTTTTTTTCTCCTACATAACAAGAAACCCACATGCATGCACCATTTATGCATATACAACTTCAGTTCCTTGAAAAAAACCATAACATAATGACACATAGACAAGTAACATTTACACTCGAAATGGTCTACATCAAGGTTGTCAATATCGTTCCGGTTGCCGTTTCGGTTGTCGTTCCGGTTTTTCTATTGGTACGGAACGTTTCAGTTTCAGAGCATTTTGTCGTGCTGTTTCGGAGTTGTACTGTTCATATATAATTATATATATATGAAAAAAAATATTAATTTAACAAGCATAATTAAAATTCAAGATAAATTAACTTTAAATTATATAATATAAACACAAAGTCAAACAAACATAATATCAAAATTAGAAAAACAATCACAAGTTAATCAAAATAAGGAGGATTTTAAGGCTGGAACGGCTTACCCGGAACAGTACCGAGACGTTCCGGCTAGAATTTAGCCGGTATTTCCGGAACGGATAGGAATTAAAACCGAGATGAAAACGATGTTGTTTTATCTTGGTTTTTTTAACGGCATGGAACGTTCCGGCCGGAATGGAACGATATTGACAACCCTAGTCTACATATCTCATTCTCACACTCTAAACATATATAGTCTCCATTGGTTTCCATCACCTCGCTCTAAAAGGAGAAAAAACATATAAGTGAAATAACCTTCATGACTTCACTAGTTTATGATCCACAACACATTGTTCACCAAGAGACTTCATTTTTATCATAGAGTGCTACACACTCAACTCTTCAAAGATCGTGTCTTTATAGTAACAAAGTTAGATAACTAAAAGGGACAGGCCTTTGAGAACAAGTACAAAATATGATAAATACCCTAAAACTTTGTTGTACAAGTCATTAATATTATGTGTAATTTTTTTCACAATTACTTTTCTCATATATGTCAGGGTATAATATCATAACCTCAAACCTGACTTTATCTTATGTCTTTATAATCTATGTGTGAGGCATATTTATCAGTCTAACATAAACATTCATACAAAAAAGAATATCATATAACTTTTTTTCTTCACACAACCAGAAGATAAAGCAAGTGAAGAATTTGTTTAAACTCATCGTTATTGAAGTCTTAATCAATAGTGTCTATAACTTCTGGGAAATGTTATACACTTCTTCATCATCAAATATGCAATGAAAAATTATATTATGGTGGAATAAGTTAGTGTGACTAGACAAGATCATCAACACTTCCATATATAAATGAAGTCTGACCCATGTCATTAATCTCAAATTTGAACATTTAAAAAGAACATCAAAGGTCACATCTATGATCGTTTATGTCCCTTAACCTCATGACCACACCATTTCCCACATATTTGATGGCAAAATATATAAAAATGTATTTGTTATTCCAGAAAAATACTTTTTGCAACATCCATTTCTAATGAAAAATGGTTTAGATATAAAATACCTCCTTCAGCATCAATTTCTAATTAAAAAAAAGAGTTGTTCATATACAAAAAAAAATCAATAATTTATCTTTTTAATCATGACAATAGGCACAACATTAATGAGTGTCGCACATTAAAAAAAATAGAACAATTTATCAACATAGATTAGCTCCACCAGTTTATTAAAATGAAAAAAAAAGCTAAATAAAGAAGTTTGTGCATTTATACGACTGCTTGAGATTATGTAATCTATGGATTATGTCTAAATATTTGAATCTTTATCTTTTATGTCTTTTAGTAGAATAATATTTTATTTAACTAAGCTAGTATTATGTATGACTCAATTTGACTGTTCATGAATAACAGTAATACTCTATGCATAACTTGGTTTTACTATTCATAAATAATATTCATTATTTTTTATTAATAGGTTTTTTGAGGCTCTAACCAAGCTTCACATTTAATTTACTATTCCATGAATAACATTAACAAATAATAACTTGTAAATGACAGACAGTTAGAAGCTGTTTGTTTCGGCGTTTCAACTGCCGTTTGCACCAAATTCAAAAAAAAAAATCCATTTTAAATAAAAAAAAATTTGGTGTTTTTAAATCATTTTGATGTGCTGATGTCAAAAATGATTTTTTAAAAATAAAAAAAAATCATTTTGATATATTTCTAAATAAAAAGCACTTTCAAAAACAATCGCAACTGCCCTCCCAAACAGGCAGTTAGTCAATCTCCCGATCACAAGTGTATCACTTTTTGTCAGGTTCTCATGCACACGTGTCTCCAAGTCTCTTTGCCCAGATTTTATCATATTATTGTGACCAATTTAGGGTTAAAAGAAAACAATAGTGGGTTTTTTTGTGCTAAGATTTTAATTCAATCTTAACCTGAAAAGAATAAAATAATTATTTTATGAGTATCTTTTCATGTACCATAATTATAATAAATAAATTAAGAAAATATGAACTTAAAAATCCAAAAAGATTGTTAACACTAGTTAAATATTAAAATAGAAAGCTTATCTTTATAGTATAAATAAATATTAAACGTACATGCAGGTGTCTTACATTTACTATCCTTTAAGTATTTTCATTCATTTTCTCTTACACTCCTGCTGAGTATTTTTGTTGCTAATAACAAATCATTTTTTTTTAATATAAAAAATCAATTCAAATACATCTAATTCATATAAACACATAAGAGTAAAAAAATCACGGGAAATCAAAATAATCTCTTGAAGGTATTATGCAACTAAAAAAATATTAAAAGGTTAATCATGAATGGAAAAAACAAAGTTAATTTAGGGTGTTAACGAAATAAGAGAAAGGGCATAAAATTCTATTTATTTGCAAAAAATTAAAAAGAGAGGTACAAAAAAGAATGAGGTTAGGCGGTGATATGTCAAGCCTATGCACTTATCTTAAATATAAAAGCCCCAAAACATTTGTATATATATATGAGTAAAATAAGCATTTGCTCCTATTTTTCTTATTTTTTTAAGAAAAAAATTAGGAAATAGGTTACCTACTATAATATTGTTTTGTCACCTTCAACAAGAGAAAAACTGAAATCTGAATTTTTAAACCTCAAAAAGCTAATTTCAAAGTTGTTTTTATATGAAAAAAACCTTATAACTATTATAAAATCACCAATAAATCACTCATCAACTTCAAAACATCCACTACAAAAAATTTACAATTTACTGAAAGTATATTCTAATGGTAGTTATAAATTGATTATGTTGATATGACTTTTATTAAAGGCCTCATGAATTATTATCGTTCGTTGGAAAAATTATTGCTAATGATTTTTGTTTTGTGAGTAAATTCACTAATAATATAATCACTAATGAATTTATTGACAAAAAAAAATGCCAAATGAACTTTAAATATTACTATTTTTTATAAACAATATTGTCCTAGAAAAAATACAAAATAATTATATGAAATACTTTTGAATCATGCCTCAAGTTCATTTTTTCATATGTCGTGAAAAATGAAATTTAAAGACTACTATTTTTATAAACAATACCCACATTTGTCTTAGAAAAAAATACAAAATAATTATTTGAAATATTTTTGAATCATGCCTCAAATTCATTTTTTTCATACGTCATGAAAAATGAACTTTAAAGACTGCAATTTTTATAAACAATACCCATATTTGTCTCAGGAAAAAAAATACAAAATAATCATTTGAGAATCAGATTTTGTTGGTCATGATTTATCAAAAATGATTTTAGTCATTTGAAAAATAAATAATGATAAAAATAAGATAACATAATTTTAAGTAAATATATTTGGTAAAAATGATTCAAAACAAGTTTCTAAATGTATATTATAATTAGAATTAACTAGATAAAAGTTTTAAGAAATAATTTTAGATTAAATGAAAAAATTTACTTAATAGAATTTTGATTAAAATCCAAAATTATCACTAATCAAATATATTTATAACTAAAGTTGAAAAAAATACAAATCAATTTACTAAAATTATATCAAGAGTAATAGATATCATATGAGGAATTTAAAAATAGAAGAAATGCACTCATCACCTATTTGAAGCAAGCTTGTCAATTCTATTTTTGGTTGATATTTTATTTTTTCAACTATAATAGTGTGTTTTGGTTTTGAAGCATTTTGTTGTGTCATTTTAGAGTTGTGTTGTGTTATGTGTGCGTGTATATTATCAAACACAATTTCAATTGAAATTCAAAAATAAACTAACAAGAAATTATATAATTCAAATTTCTAACACAAGTAAAAAACTTTATTTCTAAGAACATATAGGAAAGCGCGCTTAATAGTTCAACTAATATAACTTGATTGACTCAACGAGTACAAAAATAACCTTGGATGACTAGTAAAATATAGTTTGACTAAAAAAATTTAACATTTTATTTTCGAAAAAATATTAAGATGACAACATATTAGATTAACTCAGGTAAACCAGAGTTAACTTTCTAAATATATGACCCAAGTGTGCGAACACGATAACCCCAAATAAAACAAATATTTTGTTTTATAAAGTTCAATTATTAATAAATATATTGTTGAATGATGAAATTAAAAAAATCAACCTAAAAAAAGACAACAAGATGACATTTCTAAACAAAATTACAAAAATACTATTGATAGTCTCAAAAAGCTTTTCTAAACTCTGATTATTCTAAATTTTTCATATGTGATATAAAAATATATAAAGAGACTCCTCATAAAAAATTAGCCAACGGTCAAATTGAAGATATAATTGATATTATAAAATTGAACAACATTTTTTTTTAAAAGAAAAAAAAACTATTTGGTTAGATTAGAATCAAAATGTTTAGGTTAGAATTCCTAGAATGAGTTGAGATTTTGAACAAGATGAAAACTATTTTGGTTTGCTTTATTTTTTGTACTAAAACAAATATACTATCATTGATACTAAAATAAAATTAATAACCTTGATATCAACTCATTGAGTCAATCACCTATCTTTATTTATTTATTTATTGTAGGATCACAAATAAAGTAAAAATTTCTAAGGCAACTACTCTCGTTGCAATTTGCTATGAATTGTTTACTTGATGACATGGTTGCAACTGGCAAACAAGGAAAAGGGGCAATGAGTTTCTTCCATGACTCAGTTAAATTGCATGATTACAAGATAACCAGAAGTTCACAAGCCACTCCATTACTGTAGTAGCACTCCGCAACAGCTAGTGTACTAATATTTTTTTCAACAAATGTTAGAATGTTACTTTTTAAAAGTATTTTTAACAAAAATTATTTTTATCTTTTATTTTAAATTAATTTTTTTTTAATATTTTTAGATCATTTTCATGTACTATGTACTGATATTAAAAATAATTTTAAAAAATAAAAAATTATTATTATAATATATTTTTATATAAAAAATAATTTTAAAAACAACTACAACCACACTCTCAAACAGATACCGAATGGAATCGGAATCCTCATCATTCGATGTAGATCGGAATAGATCTGAGAATTTGATTACATGAATCATGCTCGAATTACATGAAACTGGCACAAAGTTTTAACCTAGGGCCAATACAATTGCTTAACTAACAAATATAGAATCCAAACTCCCGTCACCTCTCCTGCAAGCTTTGCAAGAACACCATCGAAATATCATCTCTTTGTTGGTAAAATGACATCAGAGTTCTCCAAGCTCATGGGCTCATGGCCATGGCAAGCTGCAGCTTAGGGTGACCCTAAGCAAACAGCTTACGAGCTCATTGCTATGCCAACACACTTCCGAGAGTTTATAAAGCAAAGCTAGGTTGCATTTGGCTACATGGAAGAAAGGTTCATCCCAACATGGCATGTAAAAAAGGATACAATAGCTTCTAACGCAGCATAAAAATGGAATGCACTCGCCAAAACTGAAAACTTCCCTTCGTAAAACTGCCAAAATATCGTTTGGTGCCAACTGGGTCAGGCTAAAAGATTACATGCCAGGATTTTGTTAAACATAGAAGTGATTTGTATGACTCTCCGTTATCCCCAAGCACACCAAATTGTTGATAATACATCCTAAGCAACGTTCATTTAGATAAACCAAACCAGCTCAAGAAGAAAAGGTTAGGAATCTATGAATTTATCGTCATGGACTTCAAAACCAGATTAAGCAAAACAATACAAGCAATACTAACAAAGATGCAGTGTCTGAATATCTCCTCTCGTAATGACCAGTAAGTTTGCCAGCTACAGCTCGCATGATGGCCTGACCAGGCAGTATTCTCGTAAGCCTGGGCAGCAGTCCCTTGCAAAAGGCAAGACACCCTTCCTTGGCATAGATTGTTGTGATAGCATGAACTAAGCCTTTGCATTTCAATTCATACCCTTCTCAGCTTTGAGCCACCAGCCTTGTTGTGACAGCATCGAATTGGCCATTGCAAACTGGACATGCAGTTCCAGAAAGGATCCATCAACTTCATGTTTCGTCCACGAGAACATATCAAAAGCATTTTAGGCGGTGAAATGGCCGCATGTTTTGTCCCAGGAATAGATCAGCTGCACTGCTAATAGGTTGGGATGTAATGAGCAGGTATGAGTATTGAGTAGATAACAGCCCACATCAAATTAATCACCAACGTGGTTAATTAAAAGGAGGGAAGAAAGGGGAATGACCATGTTTAAAAAGAAATGGAACTAGCAAAAATCATTTGAATCAATTAGCATGCCACATGTAGCAGCAAGGAGTTCAATCATCAAGAATGTAATGAAATGTACATTAATTAGATGCCATGTGGCAACAATGAGAAGAGAATGTATTGCCCCCGAACTTTTTTCATGAACTAAATGCTCATTAAATTTTAAGAAGCCTTCTTCACCTGGAAAACAGCTTGTAGAATTATCAAACCAGATAGCGTTAAAAGCATAATGAGGTTTACCAGCTCCTAGCAGATAACCTGCATTTATCAATGTATTCTGAAAATAAGATACAGTCACAAAAGATAAATTTCAAATGTGTAAAAAGCAACTCTATTTCCATCAAAACCACAAAGCAAAAGCATCTGCTTTCCATGTACAGTTAGTCAGCAAAGAATCATCAATTTTATTACACTGAGATCCCCCTTCACTCAATGACATCAGAATACTAATTCCTACAATTTTTACTTGGTGTGGAAAGAAGATATCTAGTCCAGTTGAAAAATTCATAGATGTCATTACATTTACTACATGTTGATCAATCTCTCAAGTTTGGGAGCAAAACAGTTTCGTTAATTTTCAACAATTTAAGTTTTATAGTTTAGAAGAACAGTAGCAGGGAAAACATGGTATAGTACAGGAAACTTCGCAAACAATGAATGAATGCCACCCCTGAAGGATTTCAAACTACCAAGTGGATAATGTGTAAACATGCAGACCTGCAAATTATTGGAGTTTCATTTTGATTGATAGTTGCATGAACCATTCAAGCAATCCGCTGAAAGTCTTCTAGAATTTGTGATGCGTGATTTTTAACTCTTTAACAGGGCGCATTACAATGGAGATGAATCAAAAGGATTTCCATATCCATGCTTGCACATCAATCCTGCTATTTGCTCAACCTTATGCCATTGACCACAATTCAAGTAGGCTTTATACAATATCCAAAATGTCTTTTTTGTGCGGGGCAAGTTACAATTCTCCATCTCAATAAGAACACTTTCCATTTCATCCAAGCGCTTTTGTGTTCCATACATGACCATTTTACAGTGATATAGAGGCCGAATTATTCTCCAATGAGCATATGTTGCACGTTTTATAAAATCTGTGAGCCTATCAACCGCATTGCATCTGTAATAACTTGTGACAATAGCCTGCATCACACTAATAGTTGATACAATGGTTTTATGCTCAAATGCCTCATTTATTGAGTTCTCCATCTCCTCTAACCTACCTTCTTCAGCATAAAGCTTAATCAACAGCACATTCAACCAAGGTCTATATTCCATTTCTGGAATCAGCCTCATCAGTGCCTCAATCTTTTGAACTCTTTCTGGTACAGAACTCTTACAATAGGCACATATCATGGCCGTAATCAATGTTAGTCTCCTGGCATTAACATGTTCTTTTATCAATTCATACACAAGTTCCATCGGTTCCAGATTCCCAGAATGAGCATATCCTCGCAGCATTAGCAGGTAGGTGTTAAGATCTGGCTTAACTGGGCCTGCATTCATCATTTGAAAAGTTTTTTCCATACTATCCCACATCCAAGCAGTCACATAACCACTAATTAAATTGTTGTATGTCGTCAAGTTTGGCGAAATACATGAATCCTCCATCTCCTTGATTATTGCCTCCATGTTATCAACCAGCATCAAGCGGCCAGAGACTGATACAAGAATGTTATATGTTACAACCGAAGGTCTACAGTTTACGCTCCTTTTCATCTCCAGAAACAATGATTCACATTTACCAGCTAAACCATTACACGAATAAGTACTCATTAGTGCATTATACATGCTGGTCGTCTTAGTGCACTTTTTTGTAGCCTCATCAAATAGCTCAACGGCAAGATCCACATTCTTATTTCTACCCGCAATCATAATACCCTTGGCATACTCCGCTGCTGTCATACGAGTATCGTTCTCTGCCCGTGTTCTTTTCCAATCAAAGACCTGCGTAAAAATTGTTTACACAAATTCCACACTAAGAAAAAGAAACACAACAAGAAGAAAAACAGCAATCCTTTTCCCAAGGGATCCAGACAGCAGTGGAAAAAAAAAATGTCTACACCAAAATGAGATTGGACCCATCATTGTAAACTAGCTTGCTTCACTCATGTTGTTCATTTTGCTTTGAATGGATCAACAGAGGAGATAAAAGATAGCAAAAGCACAGATAAATAACAGAAGAAAGTTGAGTGTCAAAATCAACAAAAGCCCATATAGATAACAATTCCAAATCATACAAAAAACAACTTAGAAGTAAAATTCATTCAGAAATAAATGAAAGGAAAAGGCAACACACCTTGAGGGCTACTTTAGGGGAAGAAAGAAGCAAGAGCTTCAAAAGCTCAAGAAAAGCGGAAGAACTGGTTAACATGGAGGGGTCTTTTTTTTTTGTCTCTTCCAAAATCTGAAAAATCATGTCAACATTTTGAAGCAATTCGTCCCTCAAAGAAGAGATCTTGTTGATCAGATCCTCCCTCTCCTCGGTTTTGATGTCGCTATTGTTGTTATTACTACTACCACGATTATTATTAATAGTGAGCTTCTGTACAAAAAGTCCGACCAAGGTGGAAATGAGGCGGTTGGCGGAGGCGGTGGGCGGTGAAGATTGGAAAAATCTGTAAAAAGGGGGCTTGGTGAGGAGTAAGATGGAAGGATAAATGGTGAGGGTTCTGGGAGTCGGGGAAGCGGAAGGTCTTTGGAGGCAGAAAAGCTCTGCGTCTGAGAATTTGAAAAATCTTCGCTTCATTTTGTTGATTAATCTGAGGAGGGAGGAGGAACGTGGGATGGGATTTAGGAGGGTTTTACGAGACCAGACGCAGAGGTATGTAGATTAGGAGGTGTTTGGCTATTTCGATTCATCCATTCAAAACTAGTTTCGGTCGGGTATTTATTTTTGCTCCAAGGGCATTTGCAAATCCGATTAACTGACTAGATTTTACCCGATCATCCGTTTTCATTTTTTCAAGCAGAGAGAGAGAGAGAGAGGCCCATTAGTTCATCGAGAGTTAAATTATAACGAATAGACGTAGTTACAATAATATCCTTCAAGCATGGTTGTGATAGTGGTAGACTCGATTCCAAGATTTAGAGAGTGTTTATTTTTGTGGTGCAACTGAAAATTATAAAAAAAAAAATTATTTTAGTGTTTGGTTAAATATGAAAAATAAAAATATGACATGAGTTCCACAAAATAAAATGAAAGGAACGCAGCGTAAGAAAAACAGTTATTAATTACTTTCCAAGCAGACCATGATCTAGAGTGTTTGTTTTTGCAGTGCAATCGGAGATTGTAAAAAAGTTTTTCTATTCTAGTGTGTTGGTTAAATGTGAAAAGCAGAAATATGACATGGGTCCCACATAATAAAATGAAGGGAACGCCGACGTAAGAAAAACATCTATTAGCTGTTTTTCAATTTTTGCTTTTCAAGCAGACCACGATCACCACGATCTCATGCTCGAGAGGGGGCTGCTGCTAGAGAAGTATTTGAGACAAGGTGGGGGGGCTTCAGTTGTGGTTCTATTGTATGTGCGGGGAGGGGGAGGGGGGCTTCAGTTGTGGTTCTATTGTATGTGCGGGGAGGGGGAGGGGGAGGGGGAGGGGGAGGCGGGGCGGGGACGTTCTTTTGTGTGTGGTTGCTCATGCTCGAGAGAGGGGCGGGGGAGGGGGTTTTGTTGTGCGTGGTTGCCCGTGCGGGAAGGGAGTATTTTATATAATATATGGTTTATTATTTATTATATTTTCTGTTATTTTTAAAAAAAAAAATAATATTAAAATAATCTAAAAACTTAATTAAAATATAAATAAATATATTAGAAGGAGATCACAATATAATTTTTACCTCATAATCCTAATTTTATTTTAGATGATATTTTACCATATGTTGTTCCAGGATTGCAAAGGTCTTCACGTATGGATTTAATTCGTGATGAAATTACAAGTAGTTTGATAGGAGAATAAAAATAAGTGTCTAATTTACTTGAATTATTAATTATATTTTATTATTATAATTATTAAATATTTAAAAAATATATATATTCTTTAAAATAATTTCACATGTTGATAACAATATAGAAAGTTTGGTAACAAAACACATGAAACTATTTTTCATTAACCTTAAACTCAACCACAATTTTAACCAAACACTTCAATAATTATTTTGAACCGCAGCTAAAAGTGCTTTTCATGAAACTATTTTTTCAAAACCTCAACCACAAAAGCAAAAACAATACCAAACACACCCTTAATTTAATAAATTATCCGAGTTATTAAGTTATTGGATAAAATCATGAATTACCAATAAAACTAGATTGATTTTTTTCTTATCAACTACATTATTTTGTTTTCTTAATAGTTTTTTGAAATTGATTTAATTGAATCATTAAGTTATTAGATCAATTCATGAAATTATCAGTCAAATAATTATTTTATTTCTTAAAAAAACAGTTTTTAGATCAAGTTTTATCAGGTTAATCAAATTATAAGTCCACATATCATATTATTTAAATTTAATATAATAACATAAAATTTATTTAAATTAAAATTCAAACATCATCAAATTTTGTCTGAAATTATAAGTCTTAACATATTATATTACTTAAATTTAACGTAATAACATAAAAATGGTTTAAATTAAAATTCAATCTAGATGAAATTCATGATCATAAATTTATCAAATCAATTCATTGAGTTTAATAGCTAAATTTGCAGGCGATGGAAGACATGATATTTCCTAGTAACATGCAGAGTGACCTATCTGCATGCTGCTGATAAGGTTTTGAAAATCCTATGGGGAGGCCATATAGAATTTGAGCAAAACCAATGGACAGTTGTTTTCTTGATGACGAAACAGAGTCTCTTGTCTTCCACAATTCTCTTGATCATGTAAAATCCTAATTATTCTAGTAAAAAAAATACATATCTTAATTCAAACTCGAAATCTGTTATGCAGATCTCAAATCCTATGTAAATACATAATTTTCTTGATTACGTCAAACGGGAACCAGGGATTATTCCTTCATTCTTGCCAAGCGCAGCAGAACCCACTATTGCAAAGTGCAAACATGGAGTTCGAACTGAAGACATCACCTCTGCTTGAATTGCATGAGATTACCACAAAGTTTCTTTTGACTTCCCTTGTCGTTTTTTTATCGGCAAGTAAACTAGGCAGCGAGCAAACTCATTGCTTGAGCAAAAATAATAGAATCGCTGGAATTTATAAAGAAACCAAGTCTGAAATAGGCTACATGAAAGAAGAGGTCTCGCCTACATGAGAAAGTAATAAGGATACAAAATTATTCGGCTTCCAATGCAGCCAGAAAAAAAATATGCTACTGCTTCCTTCCATCATCAACTAACACAACCTCAAAACTGAGAACTTCCAGTTCCCCTTATAATAGGAAGGACAGACGAAACCCAGAAATCAATAGGTGCCGGTAGGATCAGGCTGAACCACCAGCTTGTAAGTTCAAAACATATCCTCATATTACATGCTGGAAATTGTCAAAAGCGTTCTTGCAATGGAGTGGCTCTTCAATACCCCCAAGCACTTCAAATTATTGACGTCGTCTTTCAAGCAACATTCGTTCGGAAAAAAACTAGCCAACTCAAGAGGAAATGTTAAGAAATTTATTGATCTTATATGCCTGCAATGCATTTCAGCACCAGAACAAGCAAAACAAGGTAAACAGAACCTATGAAGGTGCGACGTGTAGATATCTCCTCTCATAAAGACCGGTAATTTGGTCAGCTACAGCCCACATGATGGCTTGACCAGGAGGTATTCTCATAAGCCGAGGCAGCAGTCCCTTCCACAAGGCAAGAAGCCCTTCCTCGGCATATATTGTTCTGATAGCGTGTACCATGCCTTTGTACTTCAATTCACCCCCTTCTCGGCTTTGAGCCATTAGCCTTGTTTTGACAACATCAAATGGACCAGTGCAAACTGGACCAACGGTTCCAGCAAGAAATCCAGATATCATAGACTGCCATGGTTGGAGAACTCTCCCATCACCTTCCTGTTTCTTCCACAAGAGTACATCAAAAGCATTTTTGGCTGTAAACATGGCTGCCTGGTTTGTCCCATTTCGCATGACAGTTGGGGCAGCCCCTGCCCAGAGACCAAGAACGCCTTCTTCACGGATGATTGTACGAGCACAATGTATGGGACCCTTGTACTTCAGAAGCTCAGGACTCAACCCCTTCTGCTGCTGCAGTCTAATTTTTACAACCTGCACCAATCAGAAATCAGATTAGATTCAAAGGCAATCACCTTTTTTTCCCAGAAGAGTTTGTATAGATAGCTACTGCATCTGGTGTAAATCATATTAAATTCAAAGCTAAGCACTCTGTATAGATAGCTGATACATCAAACATCAGATGTAGCAGCACCATACAAAAACAGAAATCCTTATGAATAAAAATTCAATTGCTCTAGCTAAAAGATCAATCTTGGCACAATGACCAACCATATACTACATATGCACCGAAATCATGAAAATTATATTTCTTATTTTAATCCCAATTTCCATTCTAGTCAGCATACTTTTTCTGAGTGTATAAGATTCCATTGACCGGGTTGCTGTACAGACGAGGCACTTTAGTAGAAAATAAATAAACTCTATTAATTGCTGTCTAGTTCTTTTGTATCAAGGGACAGTGTTTACCTGGGGTGGTGATATTATTTGTAATTTCCTGGTTAGCAAGTTCCAAAGATGATCAGATGAAAAGTTACCTAGGGAAAAGCTTGGTGACCTCATTATATCAGACATATGTAATACCATGGAGCCATGGACTGTTCAGTTAACTTTAGATCTCAACATTATTATCCAACTCAAGAGAAATACATACTGATAAAAGAAGACTTTTAAACAAGGACAAGGAAATGAGGCTTAAGGGAGGTGGGATAGGGCATCTAGGTACCACTGCACCAAACCTGAGAGTAGTCTCAATACCACAATCGAATCATAGTTTGCTTCCCTTCACACATGTAAGAGGTCCAGACTCTTCAGGAATCAGTGAAACAAGCTAGCACCTAAAATAAGGGATGGGCAAAGAATAACCTAGGGGGCTGACCCTCAGTAAATGGATTTCCAAAACTGTACCATGATAACTTGCACTTTGTGAAATCTACAATCCACAAAAAATAAACTGCAACTCATCTTTTCAAAACAAAAAATAAGCACCCCCGCAACAAATAATATGATTCTGCATGTATAAATGAATATTGATACATCTACTTTTATCATATACTAGGGCAATATCCCATACCAAAACACTCCACTTAGCTAGATCAAGAGAAGCTCTATTTTTTCCTTCTCCTCCCATTAGTACCCGCAACAAGAAATATCCAATCTAATTCCTCTTAACACTTCCACTTTGAGAAATTCCCTTGTTGCAGAACTTCAAAAAAAGAAGCTAAAACACTCGTGTGGTTGCCCACTCGGTTATAAAGAGACTCAAAAGTCCCCTTGAACCCATTCGGTAACATAAATACTAGACTATTAATAACCCCTCATCTCACAAGCCATACCCCATTGCTATTTCCTACTAAACTAATAAGAACAAGACTGGGAAAACCAAGTACTAAAAGATGACACAAAAGTATCGAAACAAAATCATCCTGAGAAGCAAAATCTCTGAAGAACAATCAGATTCAAGTACAAGAAACATTCCTTGAACATCAAATATCACAGTTCCCACTAAAAAAATAAAACCAAACAGACATTCACTGACCTCGAAAGGAGTAACAATAGCAAGGGCCTCAAGAACTCCAGCACCAAACCCGGACAACAGCCTCCCATGATTACTCACCTTGCCAGTTTCCGAATCCTTAAACGCAGACTGAAAAACAGCATTAGACCCCATACGAAGCGTATATTTCAAGGTCAGGTGAGTAGCAAACGGTGTCAACCCTTTCCATAAAGCCCGGAACCCTTCCGTTCTCACAATCGTCGACCCACAATGGATTATTCCCTTGTAGTTCCCACTCCTATCGAGCTGCAATCTTGTCTTGATGACATCAATTGGCTGCAAACAACTCGCCTCTACAACCCCTCCTAGAGAGCCTGATATAGCTTTCATGTATGGAGGGATTGTTGGTTTCTTGTCATTTGATGACTCCTGGCTCATGGCTTTCAGGCTCCGGACCCAGGGGAGGAGGAGTTGGAGTTGTGCTCGTTGAGTTTCTAGAGAGGGTTTGTTTGCAGCCAATGGGGAAGAAGGCGTGGGCTTTCAAAATTCAAAGCCTGTCGTGGCAAACATGCTTGAAGAATTTTGTTGTCACTGTTTGACTGAGTTTTGACGTGGTTTTTTTTTTTGTCAGGAAAAGTGATTAGGCTATGATTTGTGTGCTTGATTACATGGAATAGTGTAGATTTATCTTTTTATGATTTTATATTGTGTTGATATTAAAAATATTTAAAAATAATTTTAAAAACACTCTCAAATATTTTTGAGCATGATTACAATTTAAGTTTTGAGACCGATATAGTTTTTTAAAATGTTATTTATTTAGAAATATATTAAAATATATTTTATTTTAATTTTTTAAGATTATTTTTAATATTAATACATTAAAATATCTAAAAACATAAAATTAAAGTAAAAGATAAAAATTAAAATTTTAATTTTAATTTTTTTAAAATGTAGTGTCAACAAACACTTGATTACTCTGAATCTAAGATATTATATATATTTGAATTTAATAACCTAAAAAGGTCGGTTTAATGATTCTCAAAACTTGTTTGATAATTAGGAATTTAAAATATACGGGGAAAAATAATACACTAGTCTATTAGAATATACTCAAGAAGATTTATTTTTTAAAAACACTGATAATATATATATATATATATATATATATATATATATATATATATATATATATATATATATATATATAAAACATGTTTATAATATCATTTTTTAAGAACACTTAATCTAATTAATATATAAATTAAAAAAGAAGAAGATCGAAATCAATATAAATACACACACTTAACCCCAATCCAATTCCTAAAATACTTAGAAATAGCTATTATTCGATGTCACATTGACTTCAAATAAAAAAACTCATTGTCACATTAAGCTTAATATTATCAATGATTTTAAAAAATAAAGATAATAAATAGAAATAGAAATGTAAAGAAAATGTGTTTCACCAATTCTTAAAAATAGTTTATACCAGGTTAGAGTTTTTTCGCATCGTTATTACTGTAAATATTAAAAGATTTGAAGTGAGATCATCTACTTGTACTATTTATACAAACAGAGACAAGTCTTTTTAAACAAAAATACTATTTATTACTTAATTATTTTTAATCAAATTTTATAATTTGTTTTTGTTTTTTATATTACAATCTCAAACAAATATCATGTTATTTGATTGGTACTTGATTTATGAGTATTTATTTTTATTATTAAATAATTAAATAAAAAAATAAATTTTCAAACTCGGTGAAGTTCATTGCCTGAGTTGTGGGTTAATCAAACCAAATACCAGCTGAAAAAGATTTTAAATCAAATCATAGTGTTATTAATTACCAAGGTTATCTTTGAAACCTGTAGGTTAAAATTGGGTTATATAAAGATAATTCTCACATAATTAAATTTGAAACTCGTGTTTGGTAAAAAATCGAGTCAAAAAGTTGTAAAGTTGACTTATTAGGTTGAATTTAATAATAGCACCAAAGAGTTATTTGTGGTCTAATTTATATTTAAAAAAATTATTTGACTTGTAATGTTCCTTAGAAATATAATTAGTTTATTTTACTTTAATTTTAGCTTGATTTTTTTAACTTTTTGAACTAATTAAAGTGTATGTTAAGATTGAAAATGATATATGTACTTTGTTTACACGACTTTTTAAGTTCTTTCTGTGAAAAGTAAAGGAATTATTTTGAAAAATGACATAGTTAAATAAAGTTCTAGAAAAATTACACACTTGACAATCTGTTGGAAAAATAACACAGTTTAATACAGATGTTATTCAAAATCATGTTTTTGAAAACAATTTGTGTTTTTAATTGGAACTACGATTCAGAATCATAAGTTTAATAAAAATCATGATTTTGAACAGTAGATACATGATACAACCGTGATTCTGAATCGTGGTTATGAAGGGTACATGCAGGGGTGACAAAAAAAAACTAAAAAATTGATTAAATCGAGAAAATTTAATAATTTAATCAAGAAAAATCAAACCAATTAAAAAAATTATTAAATCGCTTGATCCGGTTTTTAGTTTCTTAAGTAAAAAATTGGTTAGCTAAACTCAACCAGTTCAAATTAAATACACACACACATATGCTA
The DNA here is from genome assembly GCA_027405865.1 of Salix purpurea. Lineage (NCBI taxonomy): Eukaryota > Viridiplantae > Streptophyta > Magnoliopsida > Malpighiales > Salicaceae > Salix > Salix purpurea. The sequence goes on along the minus strand of JAOWLH010000002.1, from coordinate 9,832,790 downwards.
TAAATTTTGTTTTTCTTCTGGTTCATTTCAAACTTTTGATTTGCTTCTATTTTGGTTAAATGAGAGAAGAGAAAACTTGATTAAAGCAAAAAATAAAAAAACCAAAATTATTTTTTAATTTTTTTAAGTAAAAATTGATAAGCTAAACCGAACCAGTTCAAATTAATATACACACGTACTATAAATTTTGTTATTCTTCAAACTTTTTAGTTTGCTTCCATTTTGATTAAGGACATGTTTGGCACAGCTGTTGCTGTTGTGGTTGAGGTTGAAAAAAAACAGGTTTATGAAAAGCGCTTTTAGCTGCGTTTCGTAACTGAAATTTGTGTTTGGTTAAAACTGTGGTTGAGGTTGAGTTTAATGAAAAACAGTTTCAAGTGTTTGGTTATCATACTTTTCATATTGCTATTAACTTGTGAAATTACTTTAAAGGACACACATATATTTTTTAAATATTGTAGATTTAATTATCATAATTATAAAATGTAATTAATAATTCAATTAAATTACACACTCATTTTTATTCTTCCATCAAACTACTTGCAATTTCATCATGAACTCTAGTTGTTCATTACACTTGAGTAATTTATCCAATTATTATATAATTATGAAAATTAATATAACTAAGAGTGATTTTAATAATAATAAAAAACCTTATTCTGTTAGAAGAGAATAAAAATTAAGTACTATTTTATCGCAAATTAAAAAGTATTTTTAAAAATAAAGTAAAATAAAAATTATAAAAAACTTGATAGAATATATTTTTTTTTAAATCATTCTAACCTTATACCGTGAAAGGTAACTTTTATTTCCTTTAAAAAAATATTTGTTATACAACACAACACTCTTTACTCACATGAAAATAAAAAAGCAAGAGGACTGGACCCTCGATAATGTTGATCCATCTTTACCAATAACCTGGCGCGAATAAAGCCTCACCTCAGCACCTCCCGCCAACAAAAAAAAAACATAATTACCAAGAACCTGCCCTCCTTTTTCTCCGCCTCTAACAAACCAGCAAATTTCTTTTCGATCTCAAAATCAACAAGAAGATGCAGTGAACTCCTTCTCCTCTCTACACTCTCCAATCCCTTCTTTGAAATCCAAAAGAGCCAAACCAGATTCTAAATCAATTGCTACAACCCCAAAATCTAAAACTTCTTCAAACCCAACCTTCGCAAAAATCCCCGATAAGTTTTTTGGGGTCAACTTTTTTGAATTTCTCTTACAAAGTCTTAGTGATTTACGCCATTTATGTCTTGATTATGGAAAGATATGATGAGTTATTTTTTGCAAAACCATCGTCTTCGTCTTCTTCACGTGGTGGCTGTGTGTGTTACCTTGGCTGTGTGTGTTACATATGTTATGTTACCTTGGGAGAGTGTGGTTTCGTGAGGGAGAGATGGAGGCGAGGGAGAAGGCAGTGTGATTTTCATGTCTGTGTGTTTAAGGCAGAGGTAGAGTGTGCCGCAGATGCAAACGCATCTCTCAGTTGCTTTTGCAACTGCGGCTAGAAATCTAATTTTTTGATGGGGCCCGCCAAATAATTTTGCCTTCCTGTTTGGTAAAATATGAGTTTGGCTCTGCGGTGAGCCTCAACGCAGGCCGCACCGCAGAGCCAAACTCCCGCTAAATGGGTGGGAGAAGAGAGAACTTGATTAAATTAAAAAAAAAACTAAATAAATTAAAATTATTTTTCAATATTTTTGTTAAAAATACAAACCGAACCGAAATCAGTCGATTTATATATATATATATATATATATATATATATATATATATATATATATAATACGAACCGAATCGAAATTAATTGGTTTATATATATATGAAGTTAGTTTAAATCTTTAGTCTCCATTGAGCGTGACATGGGTACCGAACGAACCAAGATCTACCTTACAAGTTACAGGTTCAAGTCACAATGTTTACATTATAAAAAATTAAAACAATCAGAGTTTATTTGCTTAACCCAGATACGAAGAGTGCTTAAAAAGGAATAAAGTTTGCTCAATCTAAAAAAAAATCTTAGACAGAACAGTTCAAGTCTTAGACTGGTGCTAAATAATTTGCTTATTAATTCCATGAAACTAACTCCTCTTTTTTTGTTGAGCCTTAAATCACATTTCACTTTCAAAGCTGTTTGAAATTCTTGAATAATACCTTTAAGAAAATTCCAAAAATATTAATTAATTTAACCTTATAGCTGGAATTCAATTCATAAATTTCTAAATAGCATGTAAATCCTCAAAATCCTTGATCGTGCCTCCCATGATAAATGATGAGTCAGGTTTTTTGTTTTCAACTCTGCGGTTGAGAAGTCCTTTCCAGTGTTCATTCACTAATCCACAAGCTTGGGAGCATTCCCCAGCGGTCCAGTTCTCAAGCAAGGGGTGCCAATCGCTGCCTTGGGGACATTTTACAGGGCTAGATGAAAGCCAGCAATTATTTTAGATGCAGACAGGAAATTTTACAGGGCTAGATGAAAGCCAGCACTTATTTTAGATGCAGACAGATCACAAGGCAATCTATTACTGCTGGATTGATAACATCAAGCAGCACGTATGAGGTGCATTTGCTAGCTCACCTTGCCGATGGCGATGGCGATTCCGTCGTGAAGGGAATCAATGGCTTGTCGCCAAAGCAGTCACCAGCAAACCAAGCACGAGAAAGGGTTGCGCGCTTGCCTGAAATACAATGCCAGTGCTTGTGAGATAATTGGCCAAAACAAGATTTATTATTGTAAGTGAACTCCTCGTGATTGATCCGACATGGGCTGAATATTTGTTCAAAAAGACAAGCTCTAGAACATTACTGAAAATTATACCACATACTATAGTTCTGGCTTAAAGATTTTCCTGGTAGTTGTGATTTTTGTATGACTACCGGACCGTTCAAGGCCTGAGATGATATCCTAGTATTAAATTGCAAGTAAACATTTGTCTATCTTTTCCTAGTTATGCTGTGCTATAAAATATAGATAAATTTTGGTTCCAGCAGTTCACTTCCACTTCACACCACATGATAATCTCAAAGAACAGGAGTTACATTAGTAAGAAATTCATGGTACCTGATATTTAACATCATACTTCAGCGGGTCCTTTAGGAAGTACTCGAACTGCATTGCACAGATTTTTGTAACAAGAGATTAGCATAGTGTTCATTCTCTCAACAAACTATCATTTCTTATTTCATTTTGAGAAATGCAAGCTATCATTTCAAAGAAGGGTATAAAAAAGAGGAACATTAATAAATCACTGAAACTCAATGTTGGATATGTTTAGGAGGATTCTACTGTCACCTAAATAAAAAGCAGGATTCTACTGTCACCTAAATAAAAAGCAAGCAAAAAAGAAAAGCTTTCAAGCATAGTTACTTTTTATAGGGCTTCACAGCCTCTTGCATATGTGCTTAGTTGAAGGTCAAACTATGTCCCTCCAATCCTGAAGACAGCTAAGATTGAAGGCCCTAAAGGAGAATATACTCTGAACTAATCAGCTGCAATGGAAGCAGGCTGGGGCAGTGACCCAGTCATAAGCAGATAACAGCCCACATCAGCAAGATTGTCAAAATCGCTTTTTTGACACAACACGAAAAACACAATAAAAATTGCTATTTTGATAACAATGCACTTCAGTATTAAAGGTTAACGTGGCTATACAAAAGGGGAAAAGAAAGGCAAGAAGATGTAGGAAAAGAGAAGGATATAACACAAATTATTTGAAACAAGGCAAAATGCAGCGTAAGGAAGCAAGGAATTCAACCAGCAAGAGAAAAACTAAATGCAAGTCAATTGGGTGCCATTTGCAAATGACGTCTAAACCACACCCTTAGTCTAACCTAAGAAAGAGATATGTAACACCAAAAAAATGTCTGTGAACTACAAGCTCATTATACTTCAGGAAGCATACTTCACCTGAAAAAAAACTTGTGGAATTATCAAAATGAGTAGCGCTAAGGCATAATAAGGTTTACCAGCTCCTAGCAGATATCCTGCATTAATCAATGCAGCCTGAAATGAGATATACCTACACCACCTTCACCAAGATATATTTCAGATGCATAAAAAACAAACCTGTTTCCTCCAAAACCACACAATACACACATGATTAAATTGGGGGAAAAAACATACATTACTAAAATCCCTCATCCCTTGATAACTACACAGACATTCCTACAGCATTATGGTTCTTGATTCCTACAGCTTTATTTTGTACAAAAACAACCCTTCAATTATCATTTTTAACTTCATGGGGGAAAGAAGATATGCCGTCTAGTAGAGATCATCTCTCAAATTTGAAGCTATGCCAGTTTCATTAATTATCAAAAAAATATTTTTTTGTAGTTTAGAAGAACACCAGCAATACAGGCAAAATAAGGCCATTGAAAGTGTAAAAAGCAACATACCAACCACGGATATCTGAGTTATGTCAATAGCACCAACACAAATCCATTTGGCAGTTTCAGCACCAAAAGCTACTGGTAGTGACTGCTCAAATTGCATGGCAACATGAAAGGTTGAAACAAAGACAGACAATGGTAAGAGACAAATCTATTTATGGAAAGCAAGAGCTCTGCATTACAAGCATTAGAGTGTATTAACCTGAAGTCCTAGTGCCCTATCTCCTTCAATACTTTTAAAATCGTTTACAATAGCAATACCTAGCTGAAGATATTGAACAACTGTGAATTAGCAATAGTCAGATAGGACATGATAATCAGATTTACGTCACTTCAGTCAACTGTACCCCAGCTATGCTGTACAAGAGTGTTAGGACAATAATGTCAGGTGTGAGGGTCCCAAACAAAGCTTGACCAGCCCACCTAACAACAAGAGATTAATTGAAGTCAAAGCTTTCTTACTGTCATAGATCATAATACAGTCTTTACTTTCGATGACATTGGAAAATACACAGGTGACATTTAGTTTCAACTGAAAACAGGTGAGGACATGAGTGCAACAAAACCATATGTACACAGGTTCTCTTCAACACATTTATTAATAATGACCATCCAATTTATCGCTTTCCAGGTGCTTTATTATGAATAAGGATTTGAATGGTCACAAGAATAAAGGGCTGGTTCTAAATCATTTTCCATTGATTCAATTTGTGTTAATCTTTAGTTCAGTAACTCATCGGCCACAAAATGTGTCCTATGCCCGTGGTCTCTTCGTGTGCATCATGTGGACAATTTGAACTGGTATACAGTAGTTTGATCTTTTTTCTTGCAGTTTCTGTAATATCATGAAAATTTGGGGTTGAAAAGATAATGTTGCCTTTATATGAATAGTTGTGGTCATTATAAACTGATTTATGAAATAAAGTTTTGGGAATGATTTGTAAATGGTTGCATGATGGTTCTCATATGGCTACAAATGAAGTAATGATCTCTGGTGAATAGGCTTGTAGATACTAGAACTAGTTCTAATGGCCCACCAATGGGTTAATAGTTGGCATAATAACTGGCAGTGTCATTTGCCAATGGGTTGCATTATTTGGTCAAGAATAGTAGACTAATGGCCGGGTTGGGAGTATAATGTGGTCATGACAATTTGATCTGAGAGTAAGTTCATGTTTATGGAATTGAATGTCATGTCAAAGCATGTATTGATAACTTGTTTTATGGAATGTTTTACTAACATTTCTTACAAAATTATTTTTAAGTTGTTTTATTATTGTCAGCACAAAACATACATGTATGTATGAAACTTGTGCTTGGTTTGATAGTGTTTGTGACTTTACTTGCTAAGTTGTGGTTAACTTACCCCTTCTTTTCCCTCTCTAGACATGCAGATGATTAAAGTAGAGGTGCTAGTGAGTTTTGAGCTATGGAATTTACATTGTCATATAAGTTATTAGCTGAGCTAAATCAATTTTGAATTTTGTTTAATGAATGACATTTTTCGACTTGTTATTTGACATTCATTATTCATTATTAATAGTTTTTTGACTTGATATTAGATATTCTTTGTTAATAGTTTTGAAGACTTGTAAAGAGATGTTTAGTAATTTCTCTTTAGTAGGATTTTTATAATATTTAAGACTTGATGTTATGCGATCATTTATTAAATGCAAGTATTCAATACCTTTTGGTTTATCATTTGTGGTTTTTGGTAAACTTTGTAAAGTTAGCTTCCATATAATATAGGGTTAAATGGTAGATGACACGGGCAAGTCTACACCCATTTTTATTTATTTATTTATTTTTTATTATTATTATTATTATTTTTTTTGGGGGGGGGGGGTCAACAATCACTAGATAGTATATAAATGCCAGCATCAATTTTATGAAGAATGATACAAGGCGGGTTACTCACCATGGCAAACTGATATAGCTTACTCCCATGGCGAAGTTTCCGATCCATCCATTTTGTTTTAGCTACAACAATATTATGAACCAAGTTAGAGTTAATTGAAACAGCAATAACAATGTTCTATTGTCTCACTTGATGAAATAGTGAAATGAAAAGCCTACCTTCAAAGGAGGAGCAGAGTATATGTAAGACACCAAGGATCCACCCAAAGCAAGGTAAAAGACTATAGGGAAGTCATGCCCTGCCTATTGAAGAATAAGGATTCAAGAACCAGAATAATGTCATGCACAGCAAAACAGGCATCGACATTTGAATTGCTTACCCACACATCCAGTAAACCACCCAAGCCAAGGCCTCCTAGAAGCAGCAAACATAATTGGGTGATAACCTACAGAGAGTTGCAAGACAATACCTTAGAAGTGTAGCCCAAGCCAAGGCCTCCTAGAAACTATTCCTTCTTACATAAAAATTAAATAAACAAACATGATTAGCTATATTACGGACCTCATTCTCAGAAATAGCCCCTGATGGAATTGGACGATAAGGTTCATTAATCGCATCAATCTCTCGGTCATAGTAATCATTAATAGTCTGTGGAAGTGAAATGTGAGAAACCTTTGAAAATGAAATTCATATATCTATATAGTTAAACACCAAAAGACCTACTCCATGTGCATGAAAGGGTACCTGCGTATAGCCAGTAAGAAATGGGCCAGACATAAGCATGCAAACAATTGATTTGGCAACATCCTCCAAGGTCCAGTTAAAGTTTCCTGCCATTTAAGCAAAATGTAGCAGAAGTGAGTTTGTGCATAATGTGGGATTACCTCACATATAAAAGGAAAGCATTGAAAGGCATTAAAATTAAGGGGATAGCCTACTTGTAGAGTCTACTATCTGGTCATCCACATACCAATGAAAGACCAAAATGTGTCACACTTAAGAGAGTACCTGAAGCGCAGCTCCAAGACCAAAATGTGTCACTTAAAGAGAGTACCTGAAGCAGCAGCTCCAAGACCAAAATGTGTCGCACTTAAAGAGAGTACCTGAAGCAGCAGCTCCACAAACTACTCCACAAACCAACGGAGGCCAGGTAACAGGTTTTGTAAGCTGAAGTCGAATCTTCCATTTATTCTGCAACGCAAAATTTACACAATCAGCTCTACCATTTGCACAACCCTGTAATCCTTCTCTTCACTCTTCCCTTGCACGGCAACATTCAAAATCACAAGAACAATTTACCATCGGAAGACAAAAAAATCCAAAAAATCCAGGCATAAACCACAAAATCTTCCAAGCCAAACTTATAACCTTCCTAATTGCAACAATTTTACTCGGATGTCTGTTTATCAACTATGAATTCTCCAAGGGCACGTTTACAGAAACTTACACCCTCTGTACTTACCAAGTCTTAAATTTGACTCTTTAGGGTCGACATTCAAGAGATTGTAACTAAAAATAGTAGAAATATTAACACTAGAAATATCAGTCAATAAATCTCATCCGTTTATTATCATCTGAGATATATTAAATAATCTGTCTTAATATCGAATCCGATTATATGCACAAAAGATTAGAGTAGCATATTAAGCACTATTTTTTTTAAGAAAAAAAAAACGAATATCATAAGTTAATCTGAGGCTTGGAAAATATAAATAAATAAATAAAGCATTGAGTTCTGACAGTTTCTCGAGCAGCTCCTTTAATGCCAAGAAGCTGGTTAAAGCTGGAACCACCAGCAGCAGCAGCCAGCGCCTTGCCTGGTGCCTGAGGTTTCGCTGCAATTTTTACTCGCAAGCTTAGCACCATTTTTAAAAAATTCTCTTTCAAAAAAGATACACAAAAATCCACGCCCTTAATTTAAACCATGGAATGTAAGAAGAAAAAAAAAAACCTTCATTTGCATCGGTCTCTGCTGCTCTTATCGTAACTCTCCTCCCTGCAAACACCACAAATTAGCTAAAACAGTACCAGAAAGAAAGAAAGGCCAGGTTGAAGTTGAATAGTCGTTTGGTTTGAGAAATATTTAGCTGAGAGGGGAACGAGTTAAGCCGACTTACTTGAGAGAGAGAGAGAAAGCGGAGAGACAAGATACTGAGTTCGAACTCGTTTCCTTTTAAAGCTCGAAAAATTCAAGGACAAAGCTGGGTTGAGTACGTCCGCCATTTTTCTACAGATGAGAAAGCAGGCCGAGTAGCTTTGAGAGAAGTGGAGTTGGTGTGATCAGTGTTATACTGACGATACCGCCTACAGAAGAAATACTAGTTTTAGACTTTTAGGAGGGAATTGGTTGCTGTGTTGTTAATTATAGCTAAAGCAAGGTCTGTCTGTGACGTGGCATTTCATTTAATCGTTGATTTTGGTGTTTCACTCAATCTCGTTTGTACCAAAGTGTGATCGTCGGTTTTGACATTTCTGAAGGGGGGATACGTGATCCGGCCTGTGCTGCGAATCAAATTAACTTTTTTAAAAACATATATTTTATTTTTACAATGATTTTTCAGTAAAATAAATAAATAAATAACTCAGTCGTCAGATTCCGTTGACGTGCAAGTTTAAAACAAATTAGTATGAGCTGTAAGATTATAGTTTAACCCAAAAATTTAAAATATTTTTTAATATTAAAATAATAATATTTTAAATTAATTAGAGTCAACTCGACTCTAAAATTCATGATTCAGATTATGAAATTATAATAACTTCATATAAAATTATTAAAAAAATATAAAATTTAATTTCTAATCACAATTTAAAGATGAAATAAAAAATATTTGAGTTAACTTATTAAGTTTATAAATCAGGTCATAAAATCGAGATAGCTCAATTGAAATTTAAATTAAAAAGAATTATGAATTCTAATAATGACAAAGCACATGTAAGTGGCTAAATATATATATATATATATATATAAAGTTTTTTCATGTGGGTGACCGGGTCTCGGAAGGTTTAAATATTTCATGCCATGCCATCCTGTGATGAGCTATCATCACCACTTTTAAAAATGATAAACGATTAAAAAAAAAAGCACCTCGACATGGTGAGCTGAGAATGTTAAATGGTTCGAGAATTCAAAATAAAAAAAAGGTTTTTTTCTCGAAAGATTTTATATGTATTTATTACGTGGAGATGTTTCGAATTGCATTTAAACAATATTTTTCTCATTTTCTTGTTTAAAATTATTTTCTTATAATTATTTTTTTTAATATACTATATCAGAAATAACTTTTAAAATATAAAAATATTATTTTAATATATTTCTAAATTAAAATACATGAAGAATAATTTGAGATTTCTAACACGGTTGCTAAAATTTTACTTGTATGTGGGATAATTCAATGCTTGCTTGTAAAAATAATAATCGAAATACATGATAATATATATATATATATATATATATATATATATATATAGAGAGAGAGAGAGAGAGAGAGAGGAGCGCTCTTAAACTGCACAATTAATATAATCACTGTATTTTAAAAATATTTTAAAAAAAAATATTTTTCACTTTAAATTAAAAAATTAGTGTTTTTAAATCATTTTTATGTGCTGTTATCAAAAATATTTAAAAAATAAATAAAAAATATCATTTTAATATATTTTTGAATAAAAAATATTTTGAAAAACAACTATAATCATGCTCTCAAACAGACACTTAAAGCTATTGGCATTACGTTTAAAGCATTTTTGAACAAATTTGAAATTTTTTATTTTTTACTTTGAATTAAAAAAGTTGATGTTTTTAGATCATTTTCATGTGATATATCAAAAATAATTTTAAAAAAATAAAAAATATTTTAAAAAATAATTGCAATAACATGCCAAAACTATAACGGCTAGAAACTAAGAATTTAGAGAAAATAATATATATACTTGGATTTCAAGTGAAGCATTTCAGTTGCTGCTCGATAAAATCTAACAATTTTCTCGGTTCAATATTTACGTATCACATTAATTTTTTTTCCTTTTTTTTTATTGGTTGCCTTGCACCCAAAACGTGTCTCTCGGATTTTTTAAGCATATAAAACCAGAAAAATTTATTAAATATCTTTAAATGTTACGTGAATGTCAAGGAATCTGACTCAACTCAATAGCCCAGAGAAAGGACTCTGAATAGGTATTAGTCGTGGGCTAAAGTTCGAGGCGCCGAGCCTAACCGGACCTCAACTCTCCAGTTCTTGAGATAGTCCAGTGGATGCTGACGAGCCTGACTTCCAAAACCCGGCACGGTAATTCCGACTGTTGTCATACAAAGTTTGCGCTCAGGCTAGCCCTTTTGACTTCGCCCTTGTAGAATGAGTCAGAGCATGTGTGGCATTGCGGTCCAGCCGCAGCCTAAAATTTGGAATGTATTTTTATTTTAAATAATTTTTTTTGATATTTTGATATTATTGTGATGTATTGATGATAAAAATGATTTTTAAAAGATAAAAAAAAATATTATTTTGATGTATTTTTAAATAAAAAATACTTTAAAAAACAACCGCAACCACACTCCCAAACACACCCTTAACCTAAGACCCAACCCGGGGTTTACTATCCCAAACTTAGGTTACGGTTAAGATTAGGTTGAGCAGTGAGTAAATTTAAATTGTGATTTTTTCAAAAAAAAATATTATTTTAGAGTATTTTAAAATAAAACTAGGTTCGAATAAACTTTGAATCGATGATATATTATGTTAACTAGCCAAATAAACCCAGATTTTATAACTATAATCTAACCTTTTTATTTATTAACGTGAATATTCGGTCACCTTAACTAATTTTATAAATTCTAAAATTAATAATGATATAAAACTCGATTAATCTAACCATTTTCATCTCCAAGGAACATGCCCTCGTAGCCTACACGAATGATTTTTTTAACCACAGCCCCTTTTCCGTTTTCTTTACAGATTATGCAATCGTGGTGGGAGTGAAAAATGTAGCAGTAAGAAAACAAAAAAAAACCCATGACACCACCTTAGGAAAATAAAAAGAAAAAAGCTTTGATGGGAACCGCCTCCATTATTCCACTTGTAAAGTCCCTGTAGACTAGTGGGTGATTTTAAAAGAAAAGGTTTGTTTATCCTACAGATATAATTAGTTAACATTGAATCAAATAAAGATTAATGTGACATGATATATCTCTTGTCACATCATCTTATATTTTTAATAATTGAATCTAATCTTTAAAAAATATAGGGGGTGCATTTTTTTTTTCCTGCCTGTTATTTAAAAAAAAATGTATATTTTCTTAAGTACAAAAAATAATAATCATAATGATATCCATCTCAGTAACAATCCACATATCATTCTAATATTTTAATGGAATAATTAACTGATTATAATTGAAATTACTTGTACTTTATTATTATATATAAATTATTTTTACACTCTCTTCGACTTTATAGTTAATTCTTTTTTTCGACGACAAATTAAAGAGTTAAAACATTATTCACTCCAAATAATGTAGCATTCTTATAAGTTACATCAATTAACCATAAAAATAATTTATGATTTTAAGGATTTTTTTTCCAGTAAACTATTTTAAAAAATGTTGCTCAAATGAACCGAGTACTTGGGTAGTCATCTGGCAAAGCAGCCATTTTAAATCCAACAATATGTTCAAGAATGTGATTAAAGTTATTTAAAAATAATTTTTATTTTTTAAAAAATAATTTTTACATTAGCATATATACAAAAATATCAAAAAATTAATTTAAGATAAAAAGTAAAAGTAAAAAAAAAATCATTTTTTTTTAATATTTCCAAAACAGGCAACAAGTATATTATTTTTACTTGTTGCCTGTTTTGGAAATATTTAAAAAAAAATGAATTTTTTTTTCAATATTCCCGATCATTGTCTTGCTTTTTTCCAAACTTCAAGCTGCCAATATTATGCATATTCTCTTGCATGGAGAGAATTCGATTCCCCATCTCCACCGAGCATAAATGGCTCGTCCCCCATCCATTCAACTGTTGAGATCCAAGAATAATCATGACCTAAAAGACGAACCTGGGAATTTCTCCATTCCTCAAAACGAACCTGGCAGGGCAATTGCTGCAGCTATTTGCAACAAATACATCTTGTGTTTCAGCGCGCACCTTTCGTTTTGGTGGCAAGGAATAATCATACGGGCATAAGATTCACGAGGATCTTATCCAACGTCTTCTCGCCCACAAACTTATAATGTTTGAGTTAGGACGATATGCAAAGGCTGTCGTGTAAGGTGGCGTTTTTTAGCCAGTTTCCCCCTTTTCCCTGTAAATGCCACCACACACTTGCCCGGAGAGCATCAGCATTACTAACCCATGCAAGGCAGGGAATCCTCGAATCAGGGATCTATTACGACCTTAGTGGATGTATTACGCACCTGCTACACGTGTCCACTACAAGAACAGTAGTTTCCTTGATCAATTGTCAACAGTCAGATACATATAATATGAGTTTTTTCTGCGAAATTATCGTAGTTATTACACTCAATACAACCCAATAGGTCGATTTAGTGATAAGCTAATACAGAATCGGGCTGGAGTTTACTATCAAAACAAGTTACGTGGCGTGATATGATGATAAAAACTTGAGATCTGCATAGTAGATCTTGAGTTCAAGTCAGAGCATGTATTTTTTGTAAGAGCTTGAGATAGCCGGAGTTTTACTCGCTTACATGGGCCCATAAAGCACGCTTTTCAGGGAATGAAGTTTTCTTCGAATTCAAAAAAAAAAAGTTAGAAGTTGACTAGTTTAACTCGGTGATTTATCGATTTAGTGATGAGCCACTATAGAACCGAGTCAAAATATACTTTAAAACTAGATTAAAAATTGTTGACCAATTAAATGATCTGCCATGTCAATTCATGATTTGGTTAAAATAATTGGGTGAACCCTAAAACGGTTTATAGTTGTTGTTCAAAATAATATTGTTTTATAATTAGTTCAGGTTATATTAACAATTTATTTGATAAATTCTTGAGTCGAGTATGATGAACATGGTTTCTTAGATTCTCCATCCGTTTGGACAAAAATATGGTTGTACGTGGCCTAGTGGTAGAAACTTGTGATTAAAAGGTTTATTTATTCTATGGTTTTAGGTTCATATAATTACATGATTGTTAACTTCAATATTCATATAATTAATTGAGATGCATATAATTAATCGAGATGCGTTCATGCTAACCAAACATCAACATAAATAAATAAATAAATAAAGGACTCGTCTGCAAGTTTACTCGATCGTGTTCGATGCCTTGTGTATAATATTATGATTAATTATTACAATAGCTGTTCTTACAGCCTAAACCATCACACTCATTTACTGTTTTTCAATAACATATCCACCAACTTGCGTTCCAAATTTGGAGAAAAACGATAAGACACCCTCGTGACTCCAGCACATGTGTGTGGCCTGGACAGGTTGCTAGACAACAACAAGAATTTCAGAGATATATCGACTGCAGGTATGGAATAATGGACACTCGAATTATTCTAGCCATGGACGGCTAAGATGTGTGGATTTCTTTATTTAACGAGTATATATCTCCATTCAAGTACATGAATTAAGTGGGCATCTTCCTTGTCGTGCACAAGTGACTCCTGAAAAAGACCCGAAACTAAACAATGGCCACCTTAGCAGCCTGCTTATTTATATCTATCCTTCAGTTTTCTTCTCACCGCTGCTGCCAGGAAATCATATAGTTTATATAGAAATCATCAATAAAAAAGAAAGTTTTTTTTCCTTCGATAAAATAATTAATTCTAGCAGGGCACCCAATAAGTTAATTTGCCATCAATACAAAGTTGATTAGGCTGCAAAACTGACTCGTAAAGTGGGAAAACACATCAATCCATGCTGTAAAATTGATGGCGATATTCTAAAGAAATTACAGGTCTATTTGGGAGTGTAGTTGCGGTAGCTTTTCAAAGTGTTTATCGTACCGAAATATATCAAAATAATATTTTTTTTATTTTTTAAAAATTATTTTTAAAATCAGCACATCAAAATGATCTAAAACACACAAAAACATATTCATTTAAAATTAAAAAAAATAAATTTCAGCAAAAAACCGGTAGAATCGCAATGCCAAACGGTTTTGTCTTCTTGCTCCGTAATGACCAAATATAATAATATTCCTGGTTTCTTCATTTGTTTAGATCTTAAGTTATAGTGAAGTTAGGACCTTATTTGGATTATTCGTTATGGGTGCATATGACCTAACGATATCCAGTCATGCAGTTGTAGATATGTTACTAGAAGCATCGTATTTTTCTTTTTTTATTCGAGAGTATATTGTTGTTGTTGTTGAACAGTATTCTTATGCACAATAAATTAATACAAATATACAAATGTATTTCTAATCTAATAAAAACAAAATAAAATGAATAGATCCCTCAACTTAAGGGGCGAGTTGATATCAACCCTTTCGATCTTTCCTTTTTTATTTTCCTTTTAATTTATTTCCCCTTTTATTTATCTTCATGTTAAAAAAAAAAAAAAAACTCTTGTAGTGTCCACTTTTCCAATACTGAAACCGAGGATAGTCTCTTACGAGTTCGATATGATGCCATCAGATTTCCCAAGGCAATAAGGTCTATCTGTGATAAAGCATCCACTATTATTAGGGCACTTTACAGAAGCATATCCTATAGGTCCATGCTTCTTTTTTCTTTTTTTCTAAACTCTTTGTTATTAAATCTAGTCTAGCCAAATCTAAGGACACGAAATTTAACTCGAGTTATTTTTATTTTAAATTAATTTAATACAGTCAAAATTTAAGTGAGCCTTGACAAAATCAATTTTAATAATTTTTTATTTAATTTTGCCTACATAAACATTTCATTTTTTTTTATTCAAAATGATATTGTTGTGTTTGCTAAAAATAATATTGTTCTAGAATTGACCGACAAACACGCGGCCAAGACTTTGAAATGATTTTTATATTTTAAAATTTTATCAAATAACTTAGATGTTTGGATGATGTAAATTTTTTGATATGATATTAAAACATTAACAAATATGTAGTCAAGATTTACAATCTTATCATCTACACTCTAATCGATAAAATTAAACACAAGCTAATGTGTTGACATGTGTAAATTTTAAATTCAAAAAAAAATTATTTAAAAAATATTAAAAATAATATAAATTATATTTTAGAAACTCCTATAGTATTTTTCAGTTAACATGTCTTTCCAAACATGATTTTCATGAGTTGTTTTTAATAACATTTCAAATATGTAATAATTAAAATTATACTTCTTGTTTATCGAAGTTAATATAATTGTAAAGTATTCAAAATTACGATATTGACAACACAATGAGTGCAAGTGCTAATTAATATGTAATCAATTAAAAATACTTGTTTTATGACTTAAATAAAACTTTTCTTCTTCTTAGGGTGATAAATAAAGTATTTATTTA
Source organism: Salix purpurea (assembly GCA_027405865.1). Classification (NCBI taxonomy): domain Eukaryota; kingdom Viridiplantae; phylum Streptophyta; class Magnoliopsida; order Malpighiales; family Salicaceae; genus Salix; species Salix purpurea. The sequence goes on along the minus strand of JAOWLH010000002.1, from coordinate 9,817,079 downwards.
AACTCTACTTAATTATTTGTAACTATTATGATTATATAGAAACTACCAAAGTTATATTAATTTTTTAATACGTCAAATGAATTTACTTAACAGTCATAATCATTTATTTGTTTATTTATTTACATGGGTATATATTCTGTATGAAAAAAATTATGACTAAAAGATAAGGATTAGTTTTTACGAGCCGATTTGCCCGCTTCACTGGGTTTTTTTATCTTTGTAAAAAATTAATTGATTCTAAAAATATTGTATTTTGTAATTTTAATATTTAATTAGTATAATTGCAATTGATAAAATTCATTTAAAATGGTTTTTTTCAATCACAATGTGATTGAATATTGTTATTGTAAAAAAACTTTTGATTAAATTTATTAGAAAATTTGCTAAGAAGGTGAAATGATTCATTAGGAATTTGTTGCCACTGACACTCTGGTTAAAAACAAAAACAAAGAAAGAAAACCGGCTAAAAAAGAACAGCTTACTTGGACAGTAAAAAATAAAAAATACATGTGAAAAAAAGGTCACCATTTCTTAAAAGGAAAAACAAAAAGAGTCTAAAATATAAATTTACATTTAAAGCCAAAGTTTTTTTTATAAGATTTTTTCATCATATTATTATATTAAATATATTTAAGAATACCGATATTAATTTTTTTGTAAGAAATCGTAGCTCATTTTTTTTTCTCTTTATATATTTTTAGGCGATAATATTAAAAAAATATTCAACACATATAATTAGTCTCACATAATCTATAGTGTGATCGAAATGGGAAATGATTTTTATAGTTTTTTAATTGTAGATAACCTAGATGAATTTGTAAAAAAAAAAAAATATGAGTTGTCTGTTTTCCCCAGTTATATTAAATATAACACATTATAAATACAAATATTGCAAATTTTTTGAAAAAATAAATAGAAAAGTTTTTTCGTGCATAATTATTTATTTGTCGTCTAAAAAGAATAGTGTAGTCGAAACAGGCAAAATATTTGACACTTATGCAAAATTTAATTTTTATTTAAGCGAAATTTAATGTAATAAAATAGCTCAACACCCCCTAGTATAACAATAGCAAAATATATAATTGTATTCTAGGTCATTATTTTTCTCTATCTAAATATTTTTAGGCGATAACATCCAATAAATATTAAAACATCTTATTAGTTTTAAATACTTTAATTTGACACAAATATACAAACATATAATTAATTTGATATAATTTAAATAATATATTTAATTCAAAGGAAAAAATTGAAGCAAATCCAAATATTGAAAAACAAAACCTGAAAAAAAAATAAAGACCGAAATCAAACCTGAAATAAAAAATTGCATAGAAGGATAAAATTGAAAGAAATCAAACTTTGATACTAAAAATATTAAGGATTTATAATAAATTTGCATTGAAGGATGAAATTGCAATCAATGAAAACTTTGAAACCGAAATTATATAGAATTCCGGCCCAATCCGAAAAATTAAAAGCATGAGGACCGATTTGCAATTTCAAGATATAATCAATTTCAATTGAAGGACGAAATTGAAACAAATCAAAACCTATATAATAGCATTAAGGGCAAGAAAAACAAATTATAACATTTAGGGACTGAAATGAACTTTGACAAAAAACAGCTTAGCTGACGTCATGTTGTGTAGGCAGGAGAGAGAAATGGGGGGGGGGAATTCAAACGACCATTGACACGTATACGGACATCATAGTGACACACGCGCCGTCCCAAGTGGAAGAGCACATCCCTGAAAATCATTCTAGACGCCGGTTAGTCATTTTCCGACGCCGTATGACGCCGCACGCGCCGTCCGAAGAACGCGTTAGCGCTGCAACGAACGGCGCGTCCGGAGACGCGCCAGCAGATGTCAGCGGGAAATAATAAAAAATATTGGCTAATTACCGTGAAGCCCCTCCCCCTCAGGCGTGGTTTTTGTCCGTTTCGAGGGACAAAATCGTAAATACACCGTTCGATATAATATTAAAAAAATAAAAAAACCGGTCGGCCGAACCGAGCCCGACCGGACCGAAACGGTCAATGACCGTCCAGCCCCTGAAACCGGCGGCGATTTTTGTCATTTTCGGGGGGCTTTTTCGTTAATACACTGTTCAAAAAGCAAAAAAAAAAAAAGAGGATGTACACCCGCGATTCACCGTGACAAATTGCCACTCCACAGTGACAATGAGTCACGGTGAACAGTAACAACCCGAGCTGTTTTAGCTCTTTAGGTAATAGGTCGTGTCAAACTGCCTCCACGTCCGTCTATAAAGTTTGCTGCAACTTCTGATTACACCTTTTGAATTGGAATATGCAACAATATTATTTTAAAAAATGTTTTTTACTTACAAATAAATCAAAATAAATATTTATTTTATTTTTAAAAAATTATTTTTGACATCAATATATCAAAATAATCTATAAATATAAAAAAAATTAAAATAATAAATAAATATATAAATATTTTTTTTTAAATTGAAATACAGTGCAAATATGACCTATATATATGATGCTTTTATGTTCTAATTTGCAGCAAACTACAAAATACGAGCTTTGAAGTCTAACTCCTTCATTAATGGGGTATTTGACACTATATTTTAAAAGAATTTTTTAAAAAATATTTTTTTATTTAAAATTAAAAATTTTAGTATTTTTAAATTATTTTCATGTGCTGATTTCAAAAATGATTAAAAAAATTGAAAAAAAAATATTATCTTAATGTATTTCTAAACGAAAAATATTTTAAAAAACAACGACAACCACACTCTCAAACAAGTGGGTTTGTCATTTTATATTAATTATTTTGAGTTTAAAAAATTTAATTAACATTTTTTTAATTTAGTTATTAATTTTTTTTTTTGATTTTGTTTTTAAAGAAAACTATAAATTTATTTTTTTAATCATTTTTCAATATTAGAATTAATAGTTATAAAATTTTATAATTTATTTTGATTTGTTTTGCATAAAATTATTTCAATCTCGTGATTCAAGACTTGAGTTTTGCATGTTAGTCATGATGACTAAGGTTATTTTTATTTGTCATTTTTAATTATTTTTGAATTTTATTTTTTAAAAGTGAAATTGATTGAGAAATAAACTTCATTATTGATTGTTAATTTTCTTTATATGAGGGTTATTATGGACTCATGAACTAGATTGCGAGTTTTGCAAGTTAGCCATATTGACTCTTTTTTTTATTTTAAATTTCATCATTCAATATTTGATTGATTAAAAATTATAATTTATATTTTTTCACTTATTTTTTTTATAAGATTAACATGATCTTTTAACCAAATTTTGACAAGTGAACTTAGGTTGAGTCAGTTTTTTTTTTCTTCCAATTTATTCTTTAAGTACATGCTGATTGAGAATTTGAGATTTAAAAAAAAAAATCTATAGTCATCATAGTTTTGTGATCTAGGTCACAAGTTAGGTCCTTTGATTCAAGTTTTCTATCTTTTTTTTAGTTGATTGTTTTTTAATTTGTTGTTCAATATTATATTTATTGTGAATTAAACTTCATAGTTTATTTAAATTTTTATTTTGTGATGTTATTTTATTCTTGTGACCCGGGTCACGATTTAGCCAATTGACTCGAGTGATTTTTTTAGATCATTTTCTTTTTTGATTTTTTTTTAAATATTTCATCCTTCAATAAAAGGTTTGATTGAGAGTTTATTTTGATTTTTTTTATTGATTAACATTCAATTTAGAAAATTTCTATCCTAAAACTAGAATAAAAAGGTAATAGAAAATTCTAAAAATAATATATTTTATTTTCTCCATCCACACTAAATCTTTATTATTCCGTATTTTTAAAGAAATACCATTGTATTACTTTATTATATAGTTCTATTAAAAATGGATTTATTTTAAAATAATCTCAAATAATCAAATAATACACTAGTAAATTTCTATACTTACAGCTTTGAACAACTTGAACCACCTTGATATGGAGTGCTGTACATAGCAGAAGTTTCTTGGTTTTTCTGCTCTCACTGAAACAATATTCATTACCATCTTACACTCTAACTTATAATATGAGCTCTATGTCAAGAATTGTGATTCAAAGCAATAAATTTGGTTGTATTTATACTTTTTTCAACCTGGTATTAATATATTTTTTTTTAATTTTAAGCTATACACAAGACAAGATAGACCAAGTGTTATTTTTTGGGAAAAAAATTAAATTATTTTAAAAATAAAAGATCAAAATAGGTCATAACAATCATTACAATCATTATCATAAATACTATCATCGACACTACCTATTTTACAATCATCACAACTTTTCTCATCTCGTTTCTATCATTTAAAAACTATTAAATTAACAATATTTTGCTTGATAAAAGATATTTTTAAATAATACAAATATATATATATTTTTTTAAAGAAAATGCTATTTATATAAAAATATTTTTCTCAAGAAAATATATCTCTTCCAAAAAACAAATTGACCCTTAATGTGAAAATAGAAATGACAACGGAGATTTACATTCCTTCATGAAAAATTGGAAAAATTTTACACCTTCCATTTGTATTGAAGATAATTGAGACAACAAAGATCCATGTGATTTTGTTTCACAAACAATTTTCATTGAATAAAATACACATCTACGAGAAGTTATGTATTTTACATATCAAAGTTAATAATTAAATGAAAATCCAAGAATTATTTTAGATATATATTAAAAAATTACAATCACAAAAAATATTTGTATATACAAATACAAGTATGTGATCAAGGATTATCCAATCCACTTGTATACCTAGATAAATAAAGTAGGTTTACCCACTTCACCATAACTTCTACACAACACACATTGTTTTTTTCTTTTTCATATTCATCTCTAATTAGAGCATGTGTTAGGGCCTGTTTTGGAGGGCGGTTGCGATTGTTTTTGAAAGTGCTTTTTATTTAGAAAAACATCAAAATGATTTTTTTTAAAAATTATTTTTGACATTAGCACATCAAAATGATTTAAAAAATCTAAAAAAAATTATTTTAAAAAAAAATTTAGGAAACGGCGGTACAACCGCCGTCCCAAACATGGTCTTAATATTGTAGTGTATGATGTTTTGTTTTAAATATTTTTTATTTGATTTTCATATCATCTTATTAACATCATAAAAAACACTAAAAGACATCAATTTAATAATTTATTTTTATAAAAAAAACATTTTTAAAAAATATCTAAAATAAAAGAAATTTCATTAAAAAATACATTTTTAAATAAAGTTAAAATAAAAACTTATATATATTTTTAAAAGTTGTTCCAACCTGCAACGCAAACAAATAATCTATTATCTTTACTAAAGTAAAAGTTGGAGCAATGATGACATAAAATAATTTTTTAAGAAGCACTTAAATCTTAATTAAAGAAGAGAGAAAAATCTTAAAATCTTAATATTAAACACCTGCTTTAAAACGAAACAAGACAAAAAAAAAAAAAAGGACCTCCTTTAACATATGCGCTGCATCTCCTTCGCATATTTGATTTTGTACCCAACGTGTGGATAGCGAAAATGACTCACAATCCACGCCTTTAATTACACGAACCCCTTATCCTGCCCCCTCCACCCTAGCCCGACAATGGGTTCCACCCGTACACCACCACGATCTAATTAATTATTGTTTGGCACTTCATTTCAAATATGTTTTCAAAAAAAGTTGATTTTTATTTTTATTTTTTTAGTGTTTATAAATCATTTAATATGATGATAATTTTTAGAAAATAAAAAAAATCATTTTGATATAATTCTGAACAAAAAATACTTTCAAAAGTAATCTCAACCACACTACCATACAAGCTCTAAATGTTTGTTTGGTAGTCTGGTTGAGATTACTTTTGAAAGTGTTTTTTATTTAGAATTATATCAAATGATATTTTTTTTATTTTTTAAAAATTATTTTTGACATCAGCACATAAAAATAATATCAAAATATTAATTTTTTTTATTTAAATTTAAAAATAATTTTTTTAAAACACTTTTGAAATACAGTGTCAAACACTCTTATGCTATTTACAATATTAGTTGAGATTGTTTTTATTTTTATATTTAAAAATATATTATTTTTTTTATAAGAAAATATATTTTATATCTGCTAATCAATTGGAAACATTATTATTATTATTTTAAATATTTTTAAAATATTTTCTAAACATAGTGTTAAATAATCAATAAATTTTAATTTAAAATCCTCAATAAACAATCATTAATAGCACTAAAGTAACAAATTTGTGCTTATTTAAGTATTCTGATTAAGGTTATCTTTAAAATATTTTTTTTGTTTAAAAATATATTAAAATAATATATTTTTATTTTTTAAAAATCATTTTACACACCATCAAATCAAAAGTCAAAACATCAATTTTTTTAATTTAAAATAATAATAATAAATCATTTTTTAACATCAATTTTTTTAATTTAAAATAATAATAAAAAATCATTTTTTTTTGAAACGTACTGCAATGGGTCACCGCGCAGTACAATTATTTTTGTAGCCATCAGTGAAAAGTAAAGCTAAAAAGTACTCTACCAGGGGATGAAAAGAAGAAATTGAAACCAGCCCTCCAATTATAATTAATTTCAATGAGATTTTTAAATTTCGGAATTGCACAAGTCACCTCTACAGAATGAGACTTTTATTAATTGTACCCTCCATCAGACCTTTAAAGAATTCCCTACCCTATCATCATTGTTAGATGAAGAATCCTTAAACTTTACGTCATAATATATATATATATATAGGAAGGCATTTAATTGTGAGAGAAATTATTTGTGTAGTCGTTACAACCCTACAAAGTGTACTGTTTAAAACTTATATTTTGGGAATTATTTTATTAAAATACACAAGCATAAACATATCAATAAAACCATATTTTATAAGTGTATCTTCTTAATAAAACATTTTCTTAAAGCTTTTGAGTGTGGATCCTAAAAAAAAAACTATTTATGAGTGGTTGTAAATGATACCAATATATATATATATTAAAAAGAATAGATATGATTAATTAGATTTAGATGTGTTTGAGAGTATAATTATTATTTTTTAAAATGTTTTTTGATTGAAAAAATATCAAAAAATATTTTTTAAAATATTATTGATATCGTTACACTAAAATAATAAAAAAATAGTTTTAAACATTTTTTATATTTTAAATTTTGATGGAATGCAATTTCAACGCTAGTTGTATTAGAGATATAAACTTTACTACTTTAGTTTTCTACACTTCACGTACTAAGAAATTTTTATTTCCATATTTGGAAACCTTTTCTTGAATGTTTTTTTCCTGACATGCAGAAACGCTAAACATCCTTTAAACCAACATATTTACCACTAAGCCCTTTCGAATAGTATTAGCCTGATGGGGGCAATATTGGTTTATGTTAAAGTTTAGTGAGCAAATTTATATATTTATATATATGGATGGCTGATTTGAACCTCTTACAAAACACTTATGGAGAGAGAGAGAGAGTGTCCTCTTCTCAGTTTTGCCTATAAATACCCAAACAAGCCGCGTCAAGCTTGAAATAGAAACACAAACCTCCTCCTCCCACAACAGTTGCTCAGCCCTCTCTCACTATCATCAGCAAAGCTCACCATCAACGAAGCTCACTACAATCCTTCAAAAATCCACTTAAACAGATTTTTTTTGAGAGATAAATAGTTTTTTAGAGAGAGAAAGTAATGGACGCGTACTCGCTGCATCTAGCGATGGCGGCTCTAGTAGGTGCATCATTTGTGGCAGTATCCGCTTATTATATGCACCGCAAAACCCTAAATCAACTTCTCGAGTTCGCCAAGACAGTAGAGAGAGAACGAGAAAGAGATGATGACTCCGACGGCGGCGGAGGAGTTGGAGTAGGGTCGTCGCCGCAGCATTGGAAGAAGCGCCGGAGTCACGGACGGAGGAAAGGAAGTAACGGTTACTATAACAAGCGTGGCTCGGCCTCGTTACCGGACGTGACGGCGATTTCTGGTGGTGGAATTGATGGAGAAGAGAAACGTAATGGCCAGGTGGTTTATGTCGGCGGGATTCCGGCTGGATTACCGAGGCTTCATAATTTGCCTGAAGGTATGAACTTGTCGGACTTCTCGCCGGAGTGAATATTTAAAGCTCGGCTTGAATTTGACTGCTCTGTTTTACTTATAATAATTTTCAACAGTGCAGTCAAATGATATTTTAGGACTATTTTAATTTAATATAATTACCCTGTTTTGTGTATAATATAATCAATATAATATATTTATATTAATGGTTGTATTCCGTTTTGTATTTAGCATGATTTTTGCTTGCGGAGATTATTTGTATTTGATAAAATTGCGTTTAATATCTTTCTCTGTTTTAAGAGGGAAGGAATGATGTTAAAGAAGGGGTCGATGGATAAGAAAAATAGATTACTTGCGGATTTTAGGCCAAGCAACATGAGAATGATATTTATTAATATATAATTTGAATAAGAAGTGAAGTGCAAGAAATTATTTATCTGTTGCGTAGTAACAGGGTTGAAAGCTTATCCTAGGTGAGGCATTTATATGCGTTGAAGATAAATATGGAAACTTAACTTGGGATTGAAGTATTTCGTCTTGGTGAACAAATTGGAAATGGTCCACAGTCGTTAATGGCTTCATTATCAAGCTAATTACAGTTGTCCTCTTAACAGTTTGTTTGGGCTGCTCTTCCTTGTGCCTTCCAATAAAATCTTAACCCCTCTTCTACCCCTTATGTATAGAAGGCCACCAGCTGTAGATTCAAATAGTGCCAACTTGAAATGGCTTGGAATTCAATTGAAATTTATGTACTCCATTATTTTTTGTTTTTTCACCTTTTCATTTGAGATGGGGAGCTGTTATCCTGTTTGCTGAATACATCCAGTATTGTGCTGTTCCAGGGAAATCTTCTGGGCATATCAAGAGACCTGGAAGTTTCATCAGACCAACTTCTCCAAAGTCTCCTGGTGCTAGTGCTAGTGCCTTTGACAGCGTGGAAGGATCAGATGATGAAGATAATATGACCGACAATTCTAAACTAGATGCTACATATATGCATATTAATGGAAATGCTGTAAGTTTGTGATCTTGGAAATGCACATTTACTATTTTGCTCAACAGCATCAGTACTTCATTTACATACCCACATGCACACATTCTTCATTTTGAAAGGATTTCCTTCTATTCTTAATTTTGTGGCTTGCATTTTTAGGATATAAAAGATGTTTTACCACAACACATTAATGCAAATGGAGACCAAGCCCCTGTACCTGCTTCAAGCATGATTCGATCCCATAGTTTATCTGGTGTTCAGCCTGATCCTATTGCTGCTGATATTCTAAGGAAAGAGCCAGAACAAGAAACTTTTGCACGGCTTAAAATTTCTCCTATGGGTATCAACTGCTTCTCATCCATACTTCTGTTAATTGTCCTTGCTTTGGCTTGCTAAATTGGTAAAATATTTAAAGGGCTTCTCATATCCTACATGATTTTTTAATATCACTAATCTGATCTTTTGCTGCTATTCTCCACCAAAGTGCAAGATGAATGGACACAAAATGCAAGCAGTTGTTTATTGTTTTATCGTGAAAGATGCATATATTTAAATTCTTTAGAGGGAATGATGCACAGGATACATGTGCATTCTTAAATGGATACATGTTTAAATATTATCTGTCTGGGTCTACCCCTCTTACAGTTGTTGCCTGTGTTTTTGCTTGGTTAATTTGAATGCAAGTGCACCTATTTGAGTTATTCATTGCTTTTAAGATTGGAAGTATGTAAGTTTCTGTTAGGACTGATGCTCCATTTTATAATGATGTTTTTTCTTACAAATTTATTTTGCATCAGCAGAGGTGCCATCACCAGATGAAGTGGATTCCTATATAATCCTTCAAGAATGTCTTGAAATGCGAAAAAGATATGTATTCAAGGAAGCAATTGCACCATGGGAGAAAGAAATTATTTCTGATCCTAGTACACCAAAGCCTAATCCTGACCCGTTCTCCTTTACTCCAGAGGGAAAATCTGATGTGAGTATATGTTTCATTTTGGCTTTTTGTGAAACACGTAGTCAGGATTATTCCTGACTTCCTTTTTTTTGATCATATATGCCTTTCATTCTTTCTTTTTTTCACAGCATTATTTCGAGATGGAAGATGGGGTAATCCATGTCTATCCAAATAAAGACTGTAAGCTTTGAGCTTCAGTTTCTTGTTTGTTATGTTTCAATCCTTTATTTCATTATTTGGATGTTAATATATGCTTTGTTTTTCCCCTTTTCTTAGCTAAGGAAAATCTTTTTCCTGTTGCTGATGCGACAATGTTTTTCACTGATTTGCACCACATACTTCGAGTTATTGCAATTGGAAATATCAGAACTTTATGTCATCATCGGTTGAATCTCCTAGAACAAGTAAATACATCTTTCATTGACCATCTCAATTTATTAAGAAGCAAGTTTTCTTGATAATAATTAGACTTCTGGATTTATGCTTTTCTCAATGTCTCAGAAATTCAACCTTCATTTGATGCTTAATGCGGATAGAGAGTTTCTAGCTCAGAAAAGTGCTCCACACCGTGACTTTTATAATGTCAGGAAAGTTGATACGCATGTTCATCATTCTGCATGCATGAACCAGAAACATCTTTTAAGGTTTATAAAGTCAAAACTGAGGAAAGAGCCTGATGAGGTAAAAATTTGGATTCCCTGCCCTTTTCTTTTCAGAAATCAAACAATATACACCTTTCTCCTCTTTTCTTTCTGCATTGGAATGGGCCATTAGTCATTCCATAATCTTGCGCAGTTAACCAGAACTTTAATATCCTGTCCACATAAATAATATGATACAATCTGATTATTAGGTGGATATTTAATATATATTTGTTGTTGTCGTGAGCTTTTTTTCTCTTTTATTCAGGTTGTAATTTTTCGAGATGGAACATACTTGACATTGAAAGAAGTGTTTGAGAGTTTGGATTTGACAGGGTAAAGAACTTTTTTTGCTGTTATCATATTCATATTGTCATATACAAGATTGTGATCGTATTGACATCTGTGGGAACAGGTATGATCTCAATGTTGACCTTTTAGATGTTCATGCGGACAAGAGCACTTTTCATCGCTTTGATAAGTTCAACCTGAAGTACAATCCTTGTGGTCAGAGTAGACTCAGGGAGATTTTCCTTAAACAAGACAATCTTCTCCAAGGTGCTCCTTAATTTAATCATATCCAATTTACATCTTGATTTTCTCTTGAGAGAAAAAAATCTTTTTTCCTCTATTTTTCACTTCTTCTGGGTGGGAAGATAGAAGTTGATCCTTCATACTCTTAAAGCAAACTTAATAAAAAAGAACAGGGGCAATGAGAAAAATGAAATACTTATTGTATAGGAAACAGTCTTCCAGTTGATCCCAAAGTAAACAACCTAGAGATTAAAAACTTGAAATCTCTAGCTTAGGTTGCCAATTCTGTGATGAGTGAGTGACATTGTGTTGAAAGGGGAGGATTACTCATTTTGTGCGTTGCTCAAGGCTAGCAGGCCTCACAATGAATTGCAAAGGAAACCTTAAAACTTTGTGTGCTAGAATGTACACATATTAAGACTCAAGTTTTATTTTACATGCTTGCATCTCATAGTGGTTACATGGTGTTCATGTTGTGATGCTTTATTTTATTTTTTTGTAAGCTGCTTTTCTTCCCTGGTAGTTATATGTTCTGCTTTGCCTAATCTATGCTTATTGCTGTATGTTGATGAGCAGGCCGTTTCCTTGGTGAACTGACAAAACAAGTCTTTTCTGATCTTTCTGCAAGTAAATATCAGGTACATCTTTTTCCTACTCATAGTTGATTTTTATGCATAGATATAGATTCTGGTTTCCTTAATGTGTTTCACATTTTCCAATGATATTTAAATTTACAGTTCTGGCCATTCTTTGTTAAATATTTAAAATCTGTGCATTAGTGATAAAATTGTCTATATTTCATGCCTCCAGCAATTAAGAAATGCCAGAGACCACGTTCATGATCCATGACCATGTTTTGTTGTGTTTCTTCTTTTGTTGATCCTTCTCTCATTCTCTAGACCTGATCAGATCAGCAAGTTATGGGTAGAAGTTATATTTTAGTGTTTTTGTTGCGAAATTCTTGAATCTTAAAGTAATGATTTTAGACTCTATCCTATCTTAGGATTTGAGGCGTCGGCTATTATTCCATACATCATGCTAATCATGGCAGGAACTATTTACTTGTACCTGATTTTAATTTAGGAAGATTTTGAAGCTTTTCTGATTATTGGATCTTGATATTTTGCTTTACTAATTCCTATCCTGCTTGAGGCTCATGTGCTGACATTAGATGATGGAAAAAACTCTTGACATGTTTCTCAAGAAGCATCTACAGAATGCTTCACTTTTGCTTATGCTTGTTTTCTCCCATTGCTACTTATTCATGTTACATGGTTTTGTTGTTGCAGATGGCTGAATACAGAATATCAATATACGGTAGAAAGCAGAGCGAATGGGACCAATTGGCTAGTTGGATAGTGAATAATGACTTGTACAGTGAAAACGTTGTTTGGTTAATCCAGGTACTGACAGTATCTAAACCCCCCTTACTGAAGTTCATTTGTTTTGGTTTCTTAAAGGAAAAGTTGGTTAGCTCAGCTGAGTGATGGTGGGTTTGACTGCTGTTGAATATGCTGTTTACTATGAGATGCCCGAATCAGTAGTAAAATTCGAGCCAGCATTTAATTTCATGTTTTGTGATATCTTTTGCATTTTCAGCTTCCTCGACTGTACAATATCTACAAGGAAATGGGGATTGTTACATCATTTCAGAATATTCTTGATAATATCTTCATTCCGCTTTTTGAGGTCACAGTTGATCCGGATTCACATCCTCAGTTGCATGTTTTCTTGAAACAGGTTTGCCATTTTCTAAACATGCTGTCATGTTGCAGATAGCATCACAGTGTATAAAAGTTTTTTTTTTTTAATTGACAGTAGATATTACCACCCCATTTTATCACCAAACCAGCTTTCCAAGGAACTTTTGTTGAGATGTTTGGAGGATCTAGCAGTTACGCATTAAAACAATTGAATTCTTCAACTGACACGAGTATGATATGTTTTTTGTTAACAGATTTAGTGAGCTCAGTTAGCTGTTGGCTGTTTTGTTTCCAGATTACACTGGTGTTTTTATTTGTCTTTGTTTTTGTGCTCATTGTTTGTACTTCCTTTCACTACATCACTAAAAGAAAGGGGGAAAACTCAATGGTCCATGCTTCAAGGTGTTATTTTCCCATCTAGGTGTTGTATTTTGGAAGGTTGTTGAATGGAGATCAAAAGAGATCCCTGACAGAAAAATTTACCAAATGTTATAACTGGCAAAATCTGGTAGGGTTGTCTATGAAACACATGACTTAGGACTTGATGGTGGATCAAGCACAAGAAGCAAGTAATACATTTACCTAGGGTGGTTGTGGGATATCTAAATTTCATCATCTTTTGTTTCTTCCTTTGAAATCATAACCTGGTCCTCGTATCCTCACAGAGATTATTATGAGGCTCTAAGAGTGCTTGACATCCAACTTTACTGCTCCCTCTTATTGAATAATATGCAACTTGCCATTTGTTTTATTTTTCAGGTTGTTGGGCTGGACCTGGTTGACGATGAAAGCAAACCTGAAAGACGCCCGACAAAGCACATGCCTACACCAGCCCAATGGACCAATGTGTTCAATCCTGCATTTTCATATTATGTTTATTACTGTTATGCCAACCTCTACACATTAAACAAGGTCTGTGTTATACTTCAGAAGCAATAGTATACTTAATAACGTGTTACATGAAGATGTTTATTAAATCGATGCTCCTTTCTTTTGGAATATTTTTCTTGGATAGGTGTCTTGCATTTTTTTATGACCATTCTGATTCTTGTCATGATATCATTAGTGTCAAGAAAAATATTTCCAGGTTTTTACATTCAAATGTCATAATCTAGATGGAACTTCTGCCGCATAATATAGAAAAATGCAACCATCAAATGATTTAATGTTTTTCAACATAACTTGATAGCTTTTCTCCCAGCTTGATCTGGCAGTCCATCCCAATGTTTTGCTGGCTGTTTTCTTCCTCAATTAATCAATTTCAACATTGTTTTTCAGCTTCGTGAGTCAAAGGGCATGACAACTATCAAATTCCGTCCCCATTCTGGAGAGGTATTCCTTCCAGCTTTTCCTTCTTACTTTGCAAAAATGTTCAGATCTTCTGCTACCTCACATACAGAATCATTTTCAGGCTGGTGATATTGACCATCTTGCTGCTACATTTCTTACGTCTCATAATATTGCCCATGGGATCAATCTGAGGAAATCTCCAGTGCTTCAATATTTGTATTATCTAGCACAAGTATGGAAGATATATTCCTTTTAGTATCATTACTGTTATTTTAAATGGATGTCCTGTACTTCTATTTTTGTGACATTAATCAGAAATGGTGGCATTTTTGCTATACAGATTGGCTTAGCTATGTCTCCTCTGAGCAACAATTCCTTATTTTTAGATTACCATAGGAATCCTTTTCCTATGTTTTTCCAAAGGGGTCTTAATGTTTCCCTTTCTACCGATGATCCGCTCCAAATTCACTTAACAAAAGAGCCCTTGGTGGAAGAATATAGCATAGCTGCTTCTGTAAGTGCTACTTTTCTCCCCTGAAGTGATTTTTTTTCTTTCTCTTGAGTCAAATTTATCAGTGCAAGCTTTCCTGCCAGGTGTGGAAGTTGAGCTCATGTGATCTTTGTGAGATTGCTCGAAATTCGGTCTTCCAATCAGGTTTCTCACATGCTTTAAAGGTACATGCGGTTTTCCTAGCTTGTATTTAAGATTCTGGAATTTATAAAGGAAAGGATCAGGTGCCGGTGCAACAAGTTTTGTTAAGAAAATAAAAAAAATAAAAAATGAAGACAACATGTTCCTGAGACAGAAATGGGATGGTCAAAATCTTTGATTTTTCTATCTATATAGTCACTAATTTCCCTTGCTTCCTTTATGTAATCACTGATTGGCTTGATTGGTTACTCCTTTTTATTTCATCAACTGACTTTGTACCACGAGTATTTATACTTGTCATTCTTAATCATAACAAGTTATGGAAAACTGGAGATGGGAGTGAGGATATTCTTATGAAAGGATCATTCCTTTCGGGTGTTGCTTTTGAGATATCATTTGTTGTATGTCCCTATGAAGAACAATATGTATGCCATGTTGTGTGTTGCCTAATAAGTTGGTGTTTGAGAGTGTAGTAGTGATTGCTTTTCAGAGTGCATTTTGCTTAGAAATGTATCAAAATAATGTTTTTATTACAATTTTTTCAAAATTATTTTTGACTCAAGCACATCAAAATGATCTAAAATACTAAAAAAAAAAAAAAAAAATTAGCTTGAAGCAAAGAAAAAAAATGCAATTTTTTTCAAAGTCGCTTTTGAAATGCAAAAATAAGGATCTAAATATTTTTCCATGGATTCATTTCCATGGGGGGGCCTAGTCTGACCTGGGCTGTCTTCAAAGCGAAGTGATCTGTCTGCATGACATTGTGACAACCATCACAAATGGAGGACTGAAATGGGCACATCTTACAGCCAGTTTTGTTTATTATTGACTCCCTAATACGATGGACATTGGGGGTTTAAAATGGCCAGCATAGAAGATTGTTTTTGCCCAACTCTTTGAATTATATGCTATACCATGTGCTTTTTTGTCTTCTTTTTGTTGGGTGATGCTTGTTCTGAGGGTTTATATAAATGATTTTAAATCTAATTTCTGGACATTTGCCCTTGAAATTCCCACTTCAGTCGCACTGGATTGGTAAAGAGTACTACAGGAGAGGACCGGATGGAAACGATATTCACAGGACAAATGTGCCTCATATCCGGGTGGAATTTCGAGAGACGGTATGTACCTGATTCTGAACTTTTTAATACTCTTGTTCAAACAAGAAGCCATGACCTCTTTTGAATTGTTCGAAGGCTGTATTTTTTTCTTACTGCAAGTGATGTGGGTGAATACCTTTATGAAGCACAAGGCTCTCAAATAAGTGGTTCCTATCAGTCCCATATTCCTCCAACCCCTCTCCCCATAACTAACCCCTCCTCTCTCTTTTTGTGCCACACTTTTGGCTTTAATTGATATTGATCTAAATGAGAGAGAAATAGTTAAATGGACAGTAGAGCATTGTGTAATCAGAGTGACACACGTGAAATGTCTCGTAGCAAGCTGCATCTATATTCACATAATACTAACTCCTGATTATTATTTGCTGAAACATTTTGGCTGGACCAGTCAGATTTAATCCGTGTGGTAATTTTCTTGCAGATATGGAGAGATGAGATGCGACAAGTTTATCTCGGCGAGGCCGTTATCCCTAAAGAAGTGGAGAAGTAAATAGCGGGAGTTTCCTTAGCCCATCCTTACGTGTTTTACTTAAATTATAAAGGTGCTATCAGATCCCAAACCTTTTTTACTTTACTATCTTTCCTGGCTGAACTGAGTTTTTCTGATCACGCACCTGATAATAACCATGTACAACAACAACAAAAAAAATGGGGGGGGAATGGCTTCAGCAAAGCTGATAGAAGCTTATAAAGTTTTGAGAACGAAGGCCATGCATAAGATGCAACTGTTGACTTGGTGATCAGCAGTATCTTGTAAAAAAAATTAGAACAAGAAGATGCCAATCTAGTGACAGAACCAACAACTAAAAGTAAGTATATTAGGTCAGAATTAGGAGTAGCATTACGAGGCATGGTATGAGTTTTGTACGGTTCACCCATTGCAATGTCAGAAGCTAGGGTAACCAATGGCAGGAAGGACAGGACAGTCTCGTACTTTATTTTTTTCCAGATGAATGATGAATGCCTCATCCAATTTTGGTTCGGTTTTATACCATGCAGATGTGTGTAACCAAAACATTTATCTAGAGTAAATCTCTCTGCTGCTCCCGGCTCTAGCTTTTGACATTTTCTAATTATTCGTGTTTTGTTGAGGGTTCGAGAGTTTGGACTTTGAACATATTGGTCTCATCTATAAATGATTGGCCCGTCGGAAGCTTTTGGCTGGGAATTGTTTTAAATTTATGATTTCATCCCTTTTGAAACCCTCGCTGACCTGGATCCATCTTAGTGCTACTAAAAAACACGAACCCATATGCCATCATACTCGAAATCTGAAGACCTGATCATGTGTAAAGTGATGATGAAATTTCTTTCCATCAGCTGCAGTGTACTTCCAATGCCATTTTTCTTATCAGGGGAATCCAGATTCCAATTTTGTTGCGTGTACTTGTGATTAAATTCAGAAGAATAAATACCCACACTTCCAAAATCACCTGCATAGACGTTCCCATGCATGCAGATCCGAAACAGCATGGCTTCCTCTTCTCTTGCTCTAGTTCAGAGACTGCGTAGTGATGGGATGGGCTAGGTTTCATCTGTCCACTGTAGTTACAATAACTTGCACGCTAAGCTATTTTATTGTCGGGTTCAATTTGCTTTGAAAACAATTTTTCAGAAATGTATTTATGTAATATTTTTTATTCTTTTTAATTTGTTTATGAAATAATAAAAATAAAACTCAAATGGTTTCCATACTAACTCAATTATGCAGTGGAATATTGCTTTATTACCTTTATTTTAGGGGGATCCCAATCTCCCTATACATTTAGTTTATTCAGCCGTTTCGGATTTTGTTTGAGCAGCAGAGCTTTTCAGTAGATTTTTAGGAGGTTAAATAAATTATTTATTGAATAGTACAGTTTGAATTGGGATATAATCTCTGATAATGTTTTTTGTTTAAGGATGTGTTTGTTAATAACATCGACTTTGTCGAAGTTGTTTCCAAACACGTCCTCAACCCCTAATTCTAAACTACATCTCCGAATAAACCCTGAGATGGCAAGACCAGCAAATTTGATTTGACAAACATTCAAAACAGAGATATAAAACAGAGATGATGCACCGCATCAAACCTTGGATTGGCATTGTCTTGCAGGCTGCGGCGAAGATGACGGTGAGAGCTGGGAAAGCCATGAAATAAGGGGTAAAATAAAAAGGCTAGACCATAACCAATGAGCCTATCCAAGTTGCAAGTGATGAATTGCAAGCCAAGCAGAATCCAAGAGACACCATAAAACTCCAAAATAAAAGCTAATTTATCTGAATAACGGGGCCTTTTATGATATTTTTTGGTTGCTTCCGCAGTAATTTCTCTCTTCTGTCCATTATTCAACAGTGTTAATTTCTTCTTCCAGCTGTTCCTTCTTTTTATATATATATATAAAAAAGAATAAAAATGCTACGCCAACAATTTTACCCCCCAAAACAAAGAAGGCAGTACTGTAAGGTTGAGAATTGGAAATAATAAAAACCAATGAACCACAATAGCAGCTCAAAATCCAACGCAACAATCAAGTAAAGCCATATTTATACATGTCCCATGTCCTATGTCCCAATTCCATGCAGTCTCTCCTGTGTTTGTGAGCGTGTGGGAGTTTCCAAGAAGATGAAACCAATTAAATGAAACCATTTCCCCCTTTGTTTATGACTTGGATAATGAAAGCTTAGAATTTGCATGCCTGAGATCTACAGCAAGATAACGAACATATAGCAAATCCAACGTCCTGGGACTCTAAATTATTATTCTGTGTTGCTACATTCTCCATAAGAGAGTGATTTCGAGAACTCAAAATTTTTTTTTTTTGGAGTGACCAGCGAGCTCACCTTTCTCATGCATGGAGGTCAAGATATCACACCCTCCTACCAACTCGCCATTCATGAATATTTGTGGGAATGTGGGCCAATTACTATACTTCTTCAGCGTTTCCCTCAATCCATAATTGTATTCTTCATCAAGCACGTCAACACTCTCATAATCCATGCCTTCGGATTCAAGAATGCCAACTACTCTCTGAGAGAATCCACACATTGGAGCACTTCGAGATCCCTTGATGAAAGCCACCACTTTGTTCTCCTTTACCAACCGGTCAATCAGATCTTCCAGTGGAACTGTTAGCTGGACATGACGACCGGGTGTAAGCCGAAGATCAGCCTTCTTCTTTGGTGGTTGTCGAATCCAAGTAGCATTCCCCGTTTCATTGCCTGGTGGAACCTTTCCTGTGGCTTTTATATGTTCTTCCATCCAGGATTTCCAAGCTTCGGTCAGAGATGCTTTATCAGGGTCATCTACTACCCCAACCTACATAACAGTTTTCATGGAAAAAGTCTGCATAAAAACATTTATCACGCTGATTTAATTGAAAAGAATTTAGAAGATGCAGATAAGCCAATTGTGCACCTTCAATCTGTTTTCAACAATTAAATATCTCAACATAAGATCACACAGCAAGCTGCTATATTGCTTATAGACTGATAGTGTTTCATGGTATTTACATTGAAATCTAACATGCTCCCATGTTGACAGTTTCTCGAGGCATTGTTACTTCCATGTTTTTTTTTTTTTTGAGAAAATGAAAATTCTGTCCCATAAACACTGTTTGGAAAGATAATGACTTCCAAAGATACCAGCATTTGTTCCACCTGCAACTCTAAATAATAGCGAAGTTGCAAAATTCAAAAACAACTTGTTTCTTTCTTTCTCCCAAAACCTGTTGAAATTAGATCCTCCACCATGTTAAGTCAGACCCCAACTTCCCGATCAATAATAAAAATGAAAAAAAAAAAAAAACTTGCTCCATATCTTCCATCCCATGGGGCAACACATTTGCATAGCAGACAACACATATTAAGAGACAAAGCTTAGCAAGGTCTTCTAATTTTGAAGAAGTCACCAATGCTATCCTCCGAAGCACCACTATTCAGCTGGATGCCTCAATTTTGCAAGGCGTCTTCTAAAGGAAGTTGGTTAAGGGAAAAAAACGATCAGGAGGAAGCTGAACAACGAATCTTTTTTCCCCAATGCGCGCGCATTAACAGTATCTTTCTATGCAAATGGTAAAAATCAAACAAAGAAATTCTGAAGCTAGATTTAGAAGGCTCAATCACACTAGCATCAATAACACATTTCCCAAGTTCAGATTCCCCTTGATAACTCAAGCTCCGCTCTCAAAGTTCAACCAAATCCCATCTTTTTTAAACTGGTCCGTATTGGATTTCCGTTACAGAATCAAATCTTTTCCTTTTCGAACAGCCCTTGAATTCAACATCCACTCGTTAGAACTCTAAATTAATCAAGTGTCCCACAACATCTAGCCAACCAAGATTTTGACTTCAGAACAATATTTATGTAATTTCTCAGGATGTAACTAAAATTCAAAAAATTATAGACTAAACAATCCATTATATAATATAGTCGTTAAGCATTAAGGATTCACAGTGTCAATTGTAATTATCACAAAAGGGTTTGAAGGTCAAGCAATTAAGGGAAAAAACTGAAGGGGGGAAAAATACCTTAACAGAGTGACATAGCTCCGGCAAGGATTTCAGGTGAGAGAAAACGCTGGCCCCAATATTCCGAGTGACACCAATAAATTGAAGATCATTACTTTTATCAAAAACAGCATAAACGCCACAATCTGACGGCATCTTTGAGTTGAACTCATCTTCCGTTAATGGGACGGTGATTGCCTCCGTCTCTGAGAAGGTTTTGAAAGCTGCGCTGATAATTAAAGAGCGAGGTTTAAATTTAAGTGTTGTATTAAAGGGTTTTAAGGAGATGGAAGGGAAGGGTTTTGAGTGTGAATAGAATGAGAGAGTGGGGGTATTTTTGGGAGAATTTAAAGAAAGGCAGTGAAGAGAAGGAGATGCTTGTAGCGAAGAGAAGGTGATGGTAGCCATTGAAAGCAAAATGAGAAGCTGAGAGTCAGAGAGCAGAGGAGCAAGCATCCGTGCTCAGGTTATCAGAGGAAAGCTTATAAGAGGAAGTCGGGCTTTTGTTTCCACCAATGGGCTTTCTTTTCTTTGAGAGCTCGGCCCATATTTCCCAAGACGAGAATTTTAACGGGCTAGAATAGTTGTCTGAGGCCCACCTTTCGTGATAGACACTAAATTAAAAAAAAAAAAAAAACTAAAAGGATCCTGCCTTTATTCAAGCATTATTCATTGTTTATTTTCTCACGTGCGTATTTCTATGTATTTAAGAAATTATTTTATTTTCAAGAATTCTCAATTTTGTCGTTAAATCTTTATTTTGAATTTTTTTAGTCTAAACTAGCACCAAAATGCATATTTTGTTGGTGAGGAAAAGTTGAATTAAGGATAAAGAATTTAAGTGAAAAAAACAGGTAAAATAGATGATGATCTTGAAATTTATTTAAAAACTACATTCTAGTCCCTCATCCTTTTTAGTTACTGATGACGAGTCCTTTTAATTTTAAAAAACTTAATATCAAATTTCTTTTTTTTTTCGGTGGAAGAAAAGAGGGGCTCTTCGAATTTCAGCATAAAGATAGAAAGTTATTATGGGTGACAATTTGACCACTAAAAGAATTGATTTTTGTTTCAGATGGTTCCATATGATGAAGGGAATTTAAATTAGGTGTTTTGTAACTTTTGTTACCTTGAAAGTGCCTACAAACATAGTCAAGCTTGGAAATATTTTTTTATTTCAAGTTTCTTTTTGGGTTTTCAGGCATTTTTGTTTTTTCATGTGTTTTTGGAGATCAATAATTGGTTTATAAAAATTTTAAAGTGTTTTCTAGATATTTTGAATAAAAAAAAAGATTTTTTGATGGAAAGATCACAAGCCTTGTTTTCAAGCTATCATAATGGCTAGAATTTGGCCTACATAATGAGTTGTTTAGTTTTCCTCTCTAATACTTGGGTTGCACTACATGTCATCTATTATTTTGTATGCCTATTAATTTAAGAAAACAATAAAAGGTTTGCACGTGGGCCCTTTTTTAAAGGAATGTAATTTACTGGGCCTAACAACGTTTGACCTTGTTCTTTTAAACTCTTTTTAATTAATACCTTATTTTATATGTCATTTTTAAAATAATTCTTAAGTTAAGTTTTAATTAATATTTTTTCTCTGTGATTGTTTAACCTATTTAGCCTCTTATAAATAATATTTTTTTTAATTATATTGCATGTGTTTAGATTTTGAAGAGGCTAGTATGATTTATTTGTATTTTTTATAAATAGATTACTTTTATTTTAAAAATAAAGATATTTACTTTTTTATAATATTTTTAATATGTTAAACCTAGCATAATTTTGTTTTCTTTCTTTAATTAATTTTATGTGTTTCAATTGATATTACAAATTGATTTTTATAATCAAATTTATTAAACACAACCATATAAAGAAAGGTGATTGATTTATATATATATTTTTAATGACTTTTTTTTCCATTTCTTTGCACAATGGTTATTGATTATTAGATGTGTGAATAAAATATTTAATTTACATCTAGAAACTTTTATGTATGAGTCGATTTCTATTACAGATTGATCTTGACAAACAAATTCATTAAGCACAACTAGATAAAGAATCTATGTTGTGATATTAAATATCATGATCTATATTTTTTTCTTATTTTTTATATATTGTTAATGACTATTTTTTTTCTCATTTCTCTGCAAAATGTTTCTCGATTTATTTAATTAGAAGTGTGCATAAGTTTTTTGATTTGAATCTAGGAAATATTTTGTGTAAAATAATGCATTGAAAAATATTTGCATATTCAATGTTTTCATCATGTAGTGATATTTTCAATTTCATTGTTATTCTTTTGATTTCTGATTTTTTTATAAAAAAAATTATTGTTTCAAACTTCACCTTTCCATTTAGGTTTATAGTGTATAATTATTTTTGTCATCATTCTTTTGGTTTTTTTCTTTTCTTTTGTTAATGATTTGATTCTTTTCAATTTAACTCTCAAATCAGAAATTTATGGTTTCCCTTTAATTTATTTTTGATTTTGATTTTAACCCTTGTTATTTTGTTTTTGGTTTTTTTATATTTATTTTCAATTTTATCCTTCAACTTTTTATTTTCCAAGGATTGACATTCACATTATTTTCATGTATAGTGTATGGTTTGATGACTTGGATCGCAAATTTTAAAAGTTAATGAGGGTTGATATTTAATTTGTCTTATTTTTTTCTCCTACTATTGTCATTCAACAATGTTTTTTTTTTTTTTTTAAAGTTTTTTCAATCATTTTTTCATGGAATCATACTTCTATAGAGTTATTCTAATAGCATGTGTCAAATCACATTTTTTGTTTGTTAACATAGCTTTGCACAAAATAATATTATTTTTTATTCTTTTTGCAGTCATATCATATGATCAACTTAGTCAAGATATAACTCGAATACCAAATTTCTCTTATTTCTTCAAAAAAACATAATCAATTTTTGAACTTCTTACTTTGGTCATGCTTGTGACATTGTACGGGCCACTAATCCGGTATTTTCTAGAAGTCGTTCTTCTATCAACCCTCGACTATCTCGTTAGAACTTAGAGGAGGGAATTTTCATTCTCCATTTTTATTACTGTTTTCGAGGTTTGATATATTTTTTATGCCATTGAGGTAAATTTAAATATTTATAAATAATAATCCTACTTTAAATTTCTTATACTAAAATAAATATTTTTTGAATACTTGGATCTATTTTAGACAAGCATTATCTAAATCTAGGATGGAAAATTGACTAAGTATATATTTATTAAACTAATAAGAATAGGGATATCATCAACAGATTGGACCTCAATCTTGATTTTCTATTTTGTTATTTTTCTCTTTTTGGATAGGGAATGTCCGATCAAAATTCTATGCTTGGAGTTTAACCTTTTCCTTGAGCATTAGTCAATGGCCTTTTGGTTCAGTATGCTTTGATAGGAGAGCAATCTGCACAATGATAAATATAGTTAAAATTACAAGTTGACTCTTAAAATTTTATGATTTTACGAGTTTATATGTATTTACGTGTTAAATCAGACTAAATTTAAAAACTAATAAAATCGATTTTGCATGAGTAAAATCAATCCAATTTTAATTGTTGTCATTGTGATTTGTGTACACACACACACATACATACTACTGCTCATGAGATGTATTGAAAATGCGAAAATAAAAACAATAAAAATTAAAAAAAAATATTAAAAAAATATTATAATTGTTGTCAACTTTGATTTTATAAAAAATAAAAATTATATTTATTTTGTTTGATTTTTAAGTTTTTTCATATAATTAATTAATTAATTAATTAATTATGAACAATATAACCCTGAAACGCTTCAAAACCGAACGTTTCATACCAATAGAAAAAATAAAATGACAATCAAAACGGTATTAACAAACTTGGTTTATATAGCTCAAATTTAAGATTTATTATAATCAATGCACATAAATTTAGAGTTTTTTTTTTTTTTTGCAATTCAAATTTTATGTTGATGAAAATTGTTCAAAAATAGAATTTAATATCTATTAATAAAACAAAATCGAAGTCGAGGATATTTTTTACTTAAAAACTCGACAATGAGGGAGAAATTATAGTGTTAGAGTGGGGTTTGTTAGGTACCAACCAATCTTACATTTTCTGAATGATCGGGATTGGCACGTGCATTAAATTCTTTCCCAAAAAAACCCAAATAGAAGGATGGGATTTTCCTACTATTAAATAAAACTATATTTTATTTAATTCTAATTTTTTTTAATCAATCAATATATATTATAGTTTTGTATAGATTTTATTAAAAAAAGTTTTAAATTGCGCTACTGTTTTTTATTTTTTCTTCTTCTTAACTTGCAACCACAAATCCTACCTAATTCTTGCTCTAATATATCGAAAACGATTAAAATAAAATGAAATGAAAAGGCTTCTCTTTATTCCTGAAAGCAACTTCGTACTTTGTCGTAAAATGATGCAATGTTATGAGGCTAAATCCACATTTCAAGCCATCGACACCATTCTCACCTACATATTACTCAATCTAGGATGGTGATGTTGATATAAGGTTACCATGGAGGGGCTACCCACTTCATCACATTGATGTGATATCCTTCCTGTTAAATCCATCTGAAACGATGCATTTATTAAATTACATAGATATATTTATTTTGATTATAATCTCTTGGGACCATAGATTTTATTGCCTATTATATCCATCTACATCATGGGCCCAAATCAGGGTTATCAATTTTGTTCTGTTTCAGCTGAAATGACCGCAATGTTTCATATCAGTTAAAAAACAAAGTAAAAACGATGTTGTTTTTATCTCGGTTTAAATTCCGGTTCATTCCGTATTTTTTAGCCAAACACCGGTTGAAACGTTCTGGTTTCGTTCCGTCCATTCCGTTTCAACCGAATAATATTTTTTTAAATAATGAATATTTTTATAATATCTATCATCTCTCTTAATCTGCCCATTAGATTGAGATGCAATTTTACTAGGAGTCTCTTGACATATTTATATATTATGTTAAAATTTTAGAGCAATCAGAAAATAAAATGACCTTGCAAGATTGATAATGATATTTTTGTAATATTATATATGCTCAAAATGTTGTTCAAAAAAATCATTTTATTGTGTCTTTTTTTAAATTAAATTGCACAATTCTAAATAATTATATTTTAAATTTGAACTATTTTTTTTAAATTAATATATTTAATTATATATATATATATTTAATTATATATTTAATTAATTAATATATATATATATATATATATATACACACACACATAAACAATACAACCCCGAAACGATGCGTCAAAACAATCTAAAACTGAAACATTTTATTCCAATTGAAAAAAACAAAACACCAATCGAAATAAAATTGACAACCTTGACCCAAATAGCAACAATTCTCCATATCACATATATAATTTGTTTGGAAATGTGGTTGAAATTATTTTTTAAAGTATTATTCTTTTAAATATATCAAAATAATATATTTTTTATTTTTTAAAAATTATTTTGTTTTCAATATATCAAAATAATCTAAAAATATCAAAATATTAATTTAAAATATAGTTTTTTTCAAAAACATACTTTTAAAACGCATGCCTCAAGTAGTTGTTGAATGTTTTAAAAGGAAAAGGCTATGAAATGACGTGTAGCAGTATGGATAATAATCATGCTCTATAAATAATATATACCACCATGTAACATCAATGTCTCAGTATCTAATCTCATTATTTCCCAATGTGCTAGCAGTTCCCATCCTTCCAGTATTGACTTAATTAATAGTTTTTGGCAGAAATTTAATTGATTTGGACTAACCGAGTCAGGATGGCAAGGTCTTTAGCATTGCCAAAATTCTATATATTTTCTATTCATCAGAAACCCATATTTTATGATGATAAACCAGTTTCATCATCATCCAATTAATTTAATATAATTCATTCATCGTCTAATCTTAGAAATTCTTTCTTTATGCATGAAAGTTGACATCCCATTTGTTGAAAATATAAAGAAATGTCGATGATCTTCTTTTAGAAAAGTTATTGTATAGATTTAGTGTACCATATCACTCAAAAACCAAATCAATAAATACCAGACACATAACCAGCTAGAGATACGAGTTTGATACCAAGAGGTTTGTTTTTTTTGCGGTTGCTAATATGATAATCATTCGAAACTTACATGATTATTAACTTCAGGAACTATGAGAATAGTCGAAGTGCATGCAAGTTGACCCGGACACCTACACTAATAAAAATAAAACAAAAACTAGACACATAAATACAAGTAGTTCCAGCTGAATTAATAATGTTAGCATTCTACATGATTTTATCGCTATATCTTGTGTTTATTGAATTAATCTATGAATAATATGATGTACAAAATACAATAGCCCGAGATAATTTTTTATTTTATTTTTTTACTTTAAATTAAATTTTTTGGTGTGTTTAGATAATTTTCATGGGATGATATCAAAAATAATTTTTAAAAAATATCATTTCAACACATTGCCAAACAAAAAAATACTTTAAAAAACAATCACAACCATACTCCCAAACAGTTCTTTAAGATTTTATATGCCTCTTGAAAAGAGAGTATTGACAAACATTATTTATAAGAGAGGATTTCTCTCGTCCAAATTTATGTTTTTTTTTTTTTTTTTTTTTTTTTTTGTATTTGTTTGTTGTTTTTAGCTTTCACCCACATCATTAAATACACTCAAGCACTTTATTCACCATCAAGGTGATTCTCCCTTACACTAAATTTATTTTTACCAACTTTAAGAACAACGACTTGAAATGTGATGTACATTATGAGTACGAGTAAGATATTACCCAGTGAGGAATAACATGATCTCTCTCTACCTTCTCTCTCTCTCTCTCTATACAAACAAAAGCTCCCAGATAAAATATAATCAGTTTGAACAAACAGTTTTTTTTGTACAAGTTATGGAAATTCTGATCTTTAATGATACATGAAAAGAAGTCTGAAGGGAGGGGGAGAAAGAAAGGGAGAGGTTGCCAATTTGCCTTGCAATTGCTCCACAAGGAACCTTTTGCACCCAATGAACGCTACAAATGGTATAGCTAGCATGATGGCAATAGCACAATAACTCAGAAATGATATAACTTCTAACTAACAGAGAGGACAGCAGGAGCCCAAGATGTTGGCCCGCCAACTTATACTTTAAAAAGATGTAAGAAAAAAAAGAAAGTGAAATCGAAACAATACATGGCTTTAGCTTTACTTCTACTCAATCAGCCATAAAAACCCGCAAAACAAGGCCTCTAAAAATGTCCTCATCATTCTGTTGCTTCAGTTAAGCTCCTGCTCTCTGCCTGCAACCATGAGCATAGCCCCCTCTCTGTCAGCTGCAATGAAGCCTCCGAAAGGGAAACTTCCCATCTCCATTGTCACTTTTGTGATTTGCAGCTTTGCATTCATTGCTCTCTTGTACACTGACTCTTCCAGGTCTCTTTTCAAGCTCAAATCCTGTCCCAGGAGAAATGCAGTTAAACAATCTAGTAAGTATGGAACGGCTTGTCTTTCTCATGAACCTGTTGTCCTGCTTCGATTTTGTAAGAAAAAAACAACGTTCTGATCTCACCCTGTAAATGCCATTTCCAACAGAAGATAGAACTGCAGAGGATAACCTTAAGAGCCTCCAAATGGATGATAGATTCGAGTTCGATCCGGAAGAGTGCACTGTCAATACAGGAAAGTGGATGTTTAACAAGACATTCAAGCCCTTGTACACAGACAGGAGCTGCCCATATCTAGACAGACAAGTTTCTTGTGTCAAGAATGGACGCAGGGATTCTGATTACAGTCGGTGGGAGTGGCAGCCGGATGACTGTACCTTGCCGAGGTAAACAAATTTAGCAATCTTGCAGGAATTTCTGAAGCTGTAAGCATATTAAACGATGATATACAGTTTAGCTCTCTGACATGTTAATGGCTGCACTTTCAGATTTAATCCAGAGCTTGCTCTGAAGAAGCTTAGAGGCAAGAGGCTGCTGTTTGTAGGTGATTCACTTCAGAGGGGCCAGTGGCAATCATTTATTTGTCTGGTGGAATGGATTATACCTGAAGACAAGAAATCCTTTAAACAGGGCAGATCTCATTCAGTCTTCAGAGCCAAGGTACTAAAAATTAGAGGACATTTTTAGATTTCTTCCCAAGAACAACGAGGTCTATCTAAAATGATCCCAGGCTATGAACTCAATGTGTTCAGGCACCGTGTTATTTCTAAAATTCAGCTAATTATTCTGATCAATGCTTCAGGAATATGATGCTACCATTGAGTTCTACTGGGCCCCGTTTCTTATTGAATCCAATACCGATCACCATATCATAGCAGATCCAAAGAAGAGGATACTGAAAGTGGATTCCATTGACAAGCACGCCAAAAACTGGGGAGGCGTGGACTTTCTTGTGTTCAACACCTATGTCTGGTGGATGAGTGGTCTCAGGCTCAAAACACTGTAATCTCCCTGAATAACTTTCTATCAAAATACCATGCAAGTTCCAGAATCATGTTTTTGACAAGCAAGAATTGCCAAATTTGAACCAACAATGTTTATATGAATATTGTAGATGGGGTTCATTTGCGAACGGGGAAGAAGGGTATGTAGAGCTGGACACAACAGTGGCGTACAGGATAGGTCTGAAGACATGGGCTAACTGGATCGACTCCAACATTAACCCCAACAAGACTCGTGTCTTCTTTACTACAATGTCTCCTACACACACAAGGTATGTCTATTATTAAGGAATCATCTCAAAATACGATTTATATTATTCTCTAACACCCTCCCTCAAGTAAAAACTCTTTGGGCTTGAAACTTGCACATATTCATACTACCTTGTGTTTGATTTTTATCAAATAGAATGGCGTGGTAAAATTCGAATTCGTGACCGTCGGGTCAAAAGACTCTGATACAATATCAGGAAATCATCTCACCTACAAACTTAAGCTGTTCCATGAAATCCTAAAATATGATGTATATTATTCTCTGACAAGTTCTCTCCAACAGGATTTTCTTGGGCTCTATTCATTTTTTAAACTGCGCATTGTGCACTAGAGATCCCCCCTCCCCCCATGTAATCATAATGTTTTCCTGATCGACAGGGGTGAAGACTGGAACAGCACACAAGGGACCAAGTGCTTCAATGAAACGAAACCGGTACTGAAGAAGAAATACTGGGGAACTGGATCTGACAAACGAATGATGAGCGTGGTGGCAAGCATAGGAAAGAAAATGAAAGTCCCCGTTACTTTCATCAACATAACACAGCTATCAGAGTACCGAATCGATGCTCACTCGTCGGTCTACACCGAGACTGGCGGCAAATTGCTGACAAAAGAACAGAGGGCAGACCCACTTCAGCATGCAGATTGCATACACTGGTGCTTGCCGGGAGTTCCTGATACATGGAATCGGATATTCCTTGCTTATTTGTAGTTGAAAAAAGAGTGACAGCTCGAAGAAATTCTCATCTTTCTGTGATCAATTGTACACATGGACTTTTGATTTTTCAATGTCGAAAGTTTCTTTCAATTTTCATTTCACAATGTGTCTTTCAGACAACTCGCAGGCTAAAACATCCATCGGATTTTCTCTTGCTATCAGTAGCTTAAGAATTAAGAAACCAAATCACAGTCCATCAATAGCTCTAGATCTGCATCTAATATAAATTACATGAAAAACATAAATCTGTTAGGAAATAACCTACTGACATTTGTGAGCACCTAAATGAAAAAAATGTTTGGACTAGAGTTTCATAGCATAAAGAAATTATTCATGTTAAATTATCAAGGACGCATAAACGATAAAGCGGAAGCGTACCTGAATCCATATCTGAAAGTCGTTCTCTAGAGTCGTACAGATAGCCTTCCAAATTAACGCGCTCTTCTTTGATGGCCATTTGATTCTCTATACCTTAACCTTATTTTCTCTCTGATGATAGGATGTCAGAATGAGAATGAAATAGCACGTGTAATCTGAGAACTATGGCCATATATATATGTAACCAAACACCTTTTGGTGTTCATGTTTTTTGGCATTCTCACCCTTTGGTATTCCTATTTTAGCTCATTACTAAAATAAAAATAACTTTTTAATCTCTACACATCAAAGGTCCACACCCTATTAGATACATAAAATTAAACTCAATTGTCTAAAAATACTTAACAGATCATTTTTAATTAGATTTTATTTTATTTGATAGTCTATAAACACATAATTATTTTTATATAAACTCAATATTGGATTAATGATCCAACCAAAAAAAAACCCAGCATCACTAGTAAATCATACAGGTCATAATCTTGAGAAGTAGCAAGTCATTGTAGCAAAGAACCTTATCAACAGCAGTACCAAGCAAGTCAGGAACTCCATTAATTGGAAAAATCTGACGCTCAGAAATGACTTCAATCACAGAGCAGAGGAAGCCCATTACCTTACTTCTCCACAAAACTTGGGTGCAACCACCTCCTTCACTATTCATATGAACAATGTAGGGTAATTTTTTTTTTCAATTTTATCATTCCGCCTGATTTTATGTTTATTTTCGTAAATTATTTTTGATTGATTTTTTTTTATAATTTTAAACAAATATGGTTAGTGCTTGCCATCTATTTTTATATTTATATGTTATAATTAAGTAAAAAATAGCTTAAAAAACGAAGTTTTTGATAACAATGGAGTTCAGGTCAAGGATTTGCTGGACTAAGCTGTGAAGCCGGATCAATTTAATATATTATTGTTTTAATATTAAAAAATATTATTTTTTTCTTAATTTAAATTATATTTTGTATCGGTAATTCAAATTATTTTTAGACTATCAAGTCAAATAAATCACATCCCGATAACTATTTCATTG
The DNA here is from genome assembly GCA_027405865.1 of Salix purpurea. Lineage (NCBI taxonomy): Eukaryota > Viridiplantae > Streptophyta > Magnoliopsida > Malpighiales > Salicaceae > Salix > Salix purpurea. The sequence continues at coordinate 9,785,772 of JAOWLH010000002.1, read as the reverse complement.
GTTTAAGGGCTAATCAAAAAATCAATTCAGAAGGTAATTTCAAGTTTAATAATAATACTGAATAATTATATGTAGCATAACTTTTAAGATTTTAATGCAGTGTATAGCGATAACAAGTGTTAGTTAGGAAGAACAAGTTTATTTTAGAAACATTTCTTGAGATAGTCTAAAAGATATATTTTCTTCAAAGTTTAGAGTTTAAATTCGCTGGCTATATATTTTAGGGGTCATGATTCTAGTGTGAAAACTAGTGTCTTACCGTTTTATAGTGTGAAAAACTTTTATGAGCACAAATATAAAACATTAAAAATTTATTTGAGATGCATATGCATGTAAGTCGAAAAAACATTCAGATATAAGAAGAAAAAAAGGTTTTTTATAATAAATTTTTAAGTCTCTACAAGTAATTTAAAGATAATTAAGGTCGGGTTTGGAATGGTGTGCAGAATGGGAGAGAAAGGACAGTATAATGTATATACAAGATACTAGCAACTTGCCCGCGCGTTGCCGCGGGTATTTTTTTGTATATAATTTAACATAATTAAATCTATAATGATAAATTTATATGATATAAGTAAATAAAAATTATAGATTCAAAGATAAAATGTTGTAAATTTTGAGTTGAGTTTGTCACATAAGCATAGATTATATCTTTTAGAATATAGGTATTGCGTCATAAACGATCACAAAAGAGCGCGCACTAACATTAGAAAAAAGAGCAACATATTTGAATAAGAAAAAAAAACTTACTGAAATCATTATTGTGCAGATAATAAAATTATACAAATCAATTAATAGAAAGAGCAAATAAAAAAAAAGGGAAAAGGAAGCAATATTAATTTAAAATATTTTAACAATAACAACATCGGAGTCTTAATATCTAAAATTATTATTGCCGCTAGAATAAAAACAATAAAAATTATTCAATTATACCAAGGGAAAAAAATAAAAAACATGAACCAAACAGTAAGCAAGAAAAACCAATTAAAAATGATTATTATTATTATTCTTATTGTGAAAGAATAAATAATCACTATTATTATAATAATAGAATACATAATCAGTATTATTATAATATTACTAATAATCACTATTATTATTATTATTCTTATTATAATTATTATGATTATGTTAATAATGAAAAAAACAAAAATAAATGAAAGACCAAAAATATCTAAGAAACTTTAACAAAAGATAAAAAAAAATAAAAAAAAATTATCATTGCTATTACTGGAAAAAAAACAAATTATCAAATTATCGGGAGGGAAAAATAACAACAAAAGAGTAAGAATGAAAAATAATTCAATCATGCTGATTATTATTATTATTATTATTATTATTATTATTATTATTATTATTATTATTATTATTATTATGATGTTAATAATGAAAGAAAAAAAATAAATGAAAGGCTCAAATTTTCCTACATACTTTAACAAAAGATTAAAAAAAAACAACTATTATTGCTATTACTGTCAAAACAATAAAAATTATCAAATTATCCTGAGTGAAAAAAACATTAAAAAAAGAGCAAGCAAGAAAAACAATTAAATTCTTCTTCTTCTTCTTCTTCTTCTTCTTCTTCTTCTTCTTCTTCTTATTATTATTATTATTATTATTATTATTATTATTATTATTATTATTATTATTATTATTATTATTATTATGTTAATAATGAAAGAAACAAAAATAAATGAAAGACTAAAAAATATTTTAACAAAAGCTAAAAAAAAGAGAACAAAAACAACAATTTATTATTGCTATTACCGGCAAAACAAAAAATATTATAAAATTATCGGGAGAAAAAAACAAACAGAAGAGTAAGAACAAAAAACCATTAAATTATTATTATTATTATTATTATTATTATTATTATTATTATTATTATTATTATTATTATTATTATTATCATCATCATCATCATCATCATTATGATTATTATTATTGTGTTAAATACATTTATATATACATGGACAAAAGTAGGGATTATTCTAGAAATATAAAAAAATAAAAGTATAAGGGCTGAAATGAAAATCAAATATAAAGGGATTAAATTTTTAAACATTGTCAAAGAATAAAAACAAACCAAATGAATTAATATCCAAAAAAAATTAAAAGAATAAGGACCGAAATGAAAAATGGCATATAGAAAAATCAATTTAATTGAAGGAGAAAATTAAAAAAAATTACTTGGAGGACCAAAAAGAAATAATGACGATTGCTGTCATTTTAGAGAAAAATTAAAAGAAGAGGGACTGAAATCAAACTTTGCATATATTAGCAATTTCAATTGGAGGACCAAATCAAAGAAATCAAAACATCCGTACCGGAATAATTGAAGGAATAAAAAATAAATACAAAATCAAAACTATAAGGACTGAAACAAAACTTTCTTATATAATCAGTTTTAATTGAAGGGCACAATTGAAAATAATAAAACTTTAATTTGAATAAATCAGTAATAAAAACAAAATCAAAACCGTAGGGACCAAACTGCACTTCACACCAACATTAGGGATTGGAGCCGAATTTGGAGGCGGCAGGAGAGAGAAAGGCGACGTCGGAGAAAAAACCATCCGTCGCGGCTTAACCGGACATACTTTCAGTGAATGCGCCGCGATGGAAGATAGAGGACACCCCGGCGCATCTTCTGGCATGGCGGAAGTGAATTTCTGACGCCGTTACGACGCCGCACGTGCCGCATCAAGGGCGCGTTTGCCTGGAACGCCGCTGGCGCGGCCAGGCGACGCGCCAGCTGCCCCTCAGGTAATGACCCAAAAAACCCTGTCCCCACTGGTATTTACGAAAATACCGGGGGGAAAAGACGCCGCAGCCCCCGTTTACTGTGCAAAATGTTGTCGTTTTCGGGGGCTTTAACCGTCAGCGCACTGTGCACAAAAATGTGAAAAACCGCCGGAGCCCCTCGCGACTGTTCTCTGTTTTGTCGTTTTCGGGGGTCAGAGGCGTCAATGCACTGTGCACATTGCGGCTATTAAAAAAAAAGCTAAAAACCGAAAATACCCCCATTAAATATACACTAAATGCCGGATGACCAAGGTGATTTTCGTCTGTGCACTGCCACAATCCACAGTGGATTATGAGACAGTGCACAGTGGAATGCACAGGGATTTATCAATGCCTTTTAGTGTTTTGTTAATTATGAAAAATACACTATAAGTTATAACAGAATGGTTATTTAAACAGTGTTTTCAACTGTTTGCCAGGACTCAGATTGGAATAGTTAAAGTATATAATTACTATTTGTATTCTAGTTTAAACAACGAACTTACTGTGGCCAAGTGGTTAAGTTGTGGACACGGGAGTTCGAATCCTCCCTCAGGCAGGCGACGTGAAAGGGTGATTTTTTTTCTTAATTGGGGTGTCCGGAGCAGCATATGTACACTACGATTAATCTCTAGATCCATTGTTGTTTTACATTTTTTTTGTTTTTTTATAACCGGGTGTCCGTGTCAACTTATGCGCACCATGATTTTTTTCACCAAAATAAAACAGTGATTTTCACTGTTCATTATTGTTTAAAATGGTGCTTTCCCCTTACACTTTTTTTTTTTCTTAACCGGCCTTCTTTTTTTTGTTTGTTTTCTTTTATAATCGAGGTGTCCATTGCAGCTCACGCGCACCACGACTAATCTCTGGATCCTTTTTTTTTTTACATTTTTCTCCTATTTTTTTCCACTTATACATTTTTTTTGTTTTTTGTTTATAATTACGGTGTCCAGGCCAGTTTACATGCACCACGATTTTTTTTTCTGATCGCGCTTTAAACAACAATGAACAATGATTTTCACTGTTTGAAAAGGTGCTTTCCCTTACACTTTTTTTTTATATATATAATTAGGCTTCCTTTTTTTGTTTGTTTTTTCTTAATTACTTTTTTTTTTTGCTAATATTGTCAGGTGTTGAAATTTATAATCATTATAGATAAGACATTCAAAATAATGATAATATTATTTGTAAGTTTTGTTTTATTTTAAATATATCAGACTAATTATATATTTTGATATTTATTTAATATTAGTGTCTATATATATATATATATATATATATATATATATATGACCTAGATTTTTTTGAATTTGTTTTATATTATTGTTCTGAAATACTTTTAATATAATTATATGAGGATAAATCTTATAAAAATAAAAAAAATGGAATTTGTTTTCTAACAATAATTATGGTCTCACCAATTTTTATTATTTCCATTGTTATTAAGGTTATTTTTTTAATGTTTACATTTTAATTTGTGTTGGTGATCGTTTGAAAATTGATATTTATTATTTTTTCTCTTTGATTTTTAATTTTTTTTATTTATTCTTCAAGTTGAATAACTTTCTTAAATCTAATAATAATAATTTTTGTTTTATCATTTATTGAGTTCATTAATTTCTTTTTGTTAATATTGTTAGATGTCAAAATTTCTAATTATTATAGATAAGGGATTCAAAATAATAATAATGATTATTTATAAATTTTTTTCTTATAAATATACGAGACTAATAATATATTTTGATATTTATTTAATATTAACACCTTGATATATTTATGTCCACATCCAGGATCAACTTAAGTACTAGCTAGAGGGTAGACCAAAATGACTCTTTCTTCAAGGCAACAAAACTAAATTTACCTCATTTATTTATTCCAAATATTACTAAAAAATATTTATCTATAATCATGTATTTTTAATTTGATTAATTAATAAGTGTGTCTTTTAAAATCTGTTTAATTAATCAAGTAGTTAACTTTTAATCTTAATAGTAATTATCCATGCTAAAGTGGCATTATTAAGTATCTTTTTTATTTATGAGATGACCTTTAATGTTTATACAGGGTTTATACTTTATACCATCAAATAAATTATCTTATAGCATTAAGGTTTGTTTGAAAATGTTTTTTGTTCATTAATATATTAAAATAATATATATATATATATATATATATATATTTTTATTTTTTAAAAATTATTTTTGATATTAACATATAAAAATATATAAACATAGTATTTTTTTAAATTTAAAATAAAAAAAAAATAATTTTTTTAAATATTTTTTTTAAACTCACTGTAAAACACCCCAAAATTCGAATCAGCCATTACAATAATGATATGCAATGCAGAGTGGCAGACGACTTAGAGATGGACGCATCGGCAGCAATAACCGAGCAAAAAATAAGGCAGCGTTTGGTTTGGTGTTTTACAAAGTACACGTAAGTTAAAAAAACACCTCATGTATTTCAGATCCACAGTAGTTACCAAACAACCACCCGGTTGTAAGCAGCAAAGAAAATAAATAAATAAAAAAAAACACCGACGTGACATCACTGTCCTCCGCAAGTAACGTCGTTACTTTACTATTTCTTTTCTTTCTACTAATCTCTTTCTCGCTCCCATTTGTTCTCTGTCCTCTTTCTTTCTCATCGTAAAACCAAACTATCCCCTCCCTTGTCACGGCAAACCACCACCTCTCGCTTCTAACTCCGGTGACTCTCTCGCCGATCCCATCAAAATGACTACCGACGAACTTCTCAGCATCGAGCCTCAAGAGCTCCAATTTCCTTGTACGTACCGTTTTGTAAAGAAATTATATTTCTTTCCTTTTCTTTGAAGATCTTTTTTTATCTTTTAATCTGTATGATTCTTGTAGTTGAATTAAAGAAGCAGATCTCGTAATTCCTAAATCATGCAAGAAAGAGATTCTCCTTTCATTTCAATTTTTAACAAACGGTTTATTTTCCTGTTCAGGCATTTAAGAACTTTCCAAAATAAAAGTGCAAGATCTCTGAAATCAATAAATACACAACAACATCTCAAAACCCTAAACCCTGTTCTCCCTTTCAAGCATTTTCAATCTCTAACACCACCATGGACGCAGGGAATTCGAACCAGCAGCAGGAGACACGCAGGACCAGCAAAGGCCGTCAAAAGATCGAGATAAAGAGAGTAGAGAGAGAAAGCAATCGCTATGTCACGTTTTCAAAACGCAAAAACGGGCTGTTCAAGAAAGCAACAGAACTTTCTACCTTGTGTGGGGCTGAAACAGCGGTCATCATCTTCTCCGAGCACCGGAAGCTATTCTCCTGCGGCCAACCAGACGTCGATCAGGTTCTTGATCGCTATCTTGCTGAAACAGAACGGGCCCCTAACAATTTCCCGTCGCTCATCAAGAACAATGTAGAGAACCAGTTAGCTAATAAACAAGAATATGCAGAATCCCTGAAGCGATTGGAAGAGGAGCAAACTGTTGCGAAGATGATCGGGAGCATGGACAATATGAATGGGGGTGGATTTTGGTGGGATCTGCCCATTGATAACATGGAACAGGATGAGCTTGAAGCATACAGAGAATCTATGGAACAATTGAAGAAGAATTTAATAGCTCGACTTGGCTTGATTGAATCTACGTGTAATGCTCTTACTGAGTCAAGGATTGCCAACCCCTTCATTAATCTGAAGGAAATACCTTCTTCTCATAGCTTTAATAGTCATCAATGTCAATGATGGCTTCATGTGTAGTTTGATTTTATCTACTTTTGCTCTAAATTTATTAATCTTTTGATTCCTGGGACTTTTTTTTATGCTGTTGCTGCCTGTATCTTTAGGCGAGGCATGTGATTGGACAATGGGTATCCACGTCTGTTTTTGATGAATTTTTCTTGGTAGAATTAGCAGCAAGTTTTCTATTTATTTTAAATAATATATTTTTATTTTTTTGCTTTGATTAAAATATATTTAAAATACAAAAACAAAAGTATATTAATGCTCCATTAGCATCTTGGTTTCTTGTAATGTTTTTTGTAATGTTTTTTCAAATACGTTTTTAAAAAGTAGTGTCAAATAGACACTTGTCCAATAAATTTTATAAATGACATCATGTTCTAAAACATTGATTAAAATAAATAAATAAGTATTCACGTATATTTCCCTCATATGGAAAGTAAATATCTTAACTAATAAAACTTATAAATGACATCACATTCCTTAAAAATTAATTAGCTAATATCCAAAATAATTTAATATTTTCTTAGAAATGTATCAAGCAGATATAAAACAATTTATATTCATATCCGATAAGGAATCTATCTAAAAAATAATATAAATCATTAAAATAATATTTTTTTGCCTTTTTATTTTAAAAATATTAAAATTAATCTAGTTTAATCAAATTTAATTGGATTAATGTTTCTTACACTTAACGTAAGCCCAATTTAACAACCATGATGAAACCTACTCGAGAGGAATGTGTAAACGGAAGCGATCATTCTGAGAATGGATGCTATGGGCCATGTTCCAAGACCATGGGCCTCTCTGTAGTCTAAAACCTCCCAACCCTAAATACTCGCCTGCCTATAAATATAGATGAAGCTTCCACGCTACAATTTAGGCACATTCCAGAAGCATAGCTTTCCAATCGCCTTTCTCTCACAGGTAAAATAAATCTTTTCACTATTTTCTTAATCGCAATGAATTCCTTAATTATCTTGTTTAATAATCATTTCGATTTTCTTTTACGTGCTCTATTTTTTAATAGAATTTGCGGATACCTGAATTTGATAAGTTTAGGGTTTATTCACGATTTCCTCTTCAATTAATTTGAAAGGGCTCCCTTTTTTATATAAAAAATAATTTTTGCAATAGAAATAAAAATAAATTCCAGCTAGATTCGTTGATTAATCAATTTCATTTCTTAATATCAAACATATTCTGATTTGTGTCTGTTAGGTTTTTTTTTGGCTTTTAAGAAGTTTAATAGAAGCAAACAAGCCATGGCGGGTGGGAATTTCATGCACAGAGTTATATCCTATGTTGTGAATGAGCTTGTCGTAAATAGTCTTGCTAACAGGTATTGCTGATTCTATTAATTTCATATCCGCCTTTGATTTTGTTGCTCTGGTGATGTGTTCTGCTGTTGGTGGTGTACATATCAATTCTTGAATAACTTTTTTTCAGATAAGCTTCTTTCTCTGACCATTGAGGTTGGATGGGTTCCTCGATGGTTCGTTCAATTGAAGCAAAATTGGCTCTTATCTTCGTTTATAATTTTGTTGGCCGTGCAATTTGTTGTGCGCTTCGGCTATTGAAGTTGGAGAAAATTTGATTTCTGTTTTTTTTTGTTTGCTCGTTGATATGAGTGCTTTGAATAATTTAGATGTGTGTTCTGGTTGGAACAATTTTGGAGGGTTGTTGCAATCAGTGCATCCTGCTAGGTTTTCCTTTCGAATTAAATTAGCTTTGGAAGTAAAGTTTTTAAAATTGTAGTGTTGTAAAAATGTCTGCAGGAGCAGTTTAGCTATCTAACTATTAAGTGATTTTGCCTTATTGGGTTAGGCTGAGTCATTCAGTAACTAGATACAACTAAAATGCCTGTCGGGTAAATATTCACAACAGGTAGGTCAGAAATTGTGAATATATTTTATTGCAATGGGAAATGTTGTTTTTACAATTATATTTCTGACTCGAATGTTTGAGATAACTCTAATTTGATGTGTGCTCTTCATTCCCTGGTCTTGTGCTCTGTTTTTTTTCTCTTTATGGGCAATTGTCTGTTTTAATGAGTTTCTGGTTACACGCTATGAGTCAATGATTGTGTGTCGAGCTCTAATGACTTGTGAAACTCATCAGTTAAAGCTTCTCTGATAGCCTGTTGGGATTGCTTCCCATTCCTAAACAGTTTGCTCCTAGAGCGAAACAGCCTCAAAACTCTTTAATTTATTGTTCCTGCAGTGCAAATTTTGAGGTTTTGGAAAATTTCGCAGTTGAGTTCATCTATTTATTTTATTCAAAGCTCCTTTTCTTCCTCGAAGAAATTAAAAAAAAAAAACTTCACTTGTCTGTAAGAATGAAGCTATGAGACTATATTGTTCTATTATTATAGCTCTGTTTTATTATCATGATTTGGTGGAGTTGATGAAGCAAAAATGAGTTTGCCTTATTGATATATCTGCAATTTATGAACATGGCTTCTTTATGAATAATGATGATAGGATTTAGTTGGCTTGCCTAGGTGATAGCTGCTCGACTACCAGTTCATATCTTTCAGTGCCTGCTTGCTTGAAAGAGTCAGTTATCGCTTTATGATCCCAGCATTCTCATTGTCAACCTTCGATTTTGAACAGTAGAGGTTTTAACCTTCACATTATCGACCCTTTTAAATTTTGTTTTTTTATGCTTTCAGTCCTTCATTCCAGAGGTTTGCAGTGAGGTCATCAAGGAGGATTGATGATATTTCAAACATGGGTACGTTTCTGTTGCATTTTGTGATCTGGAACTGCAGTTTCAGTCACTGCTGGCTATTAATCTGATGATAACTAACTTGCATTATGTTTTTTATGCAGCGGCAAAGAAAAAGCAAGAACTTGCCGAGCAGGTGTCCAAGAATTTTGAGGTGATATGCTAGCTATATAAGTAATTTAATTTCAGAAAAGATGTTTTCTTCTACGGCGTGCTTCCGATGGTGCATGTTATATTCTGTGCATGAGTGTGTATGTTATTTTCTGTGCAGTCATTTAAGAACCAGCAGTAGTGCGGAAGTGGATTAAAAGCTAACAGATGCGTGACTGTATGTTGCTGTTTCAAGACTCTTTCTTTCTTTCTTCATTTCACGCGTGACACACTGCTGATGACATAGCACTAGGATAACGGTGATGCGCATCCTTGTGATACCTAACTCGTAATTGTTTTTCTGGGTAAACTTGTATTACTTCTAAGAATTTTGTTCCTAAAAGGTTTGATGGCTGGGTGATCTTTGTAATTAAAGTTCTGGGGGTGTATCTGGGGACTGGAATAATGCCTCTCGGTGATCTATGTTTACAATACTTTGATTGTATTTTTTATTCTATCCAATGTTAAAATTTAAAAAAAAATTCAATTATGTTAATTTATTAAACTTGTGACCTAGATATGAGCCATGATATCTAGATAATATTATAGAAATTACGAGCGAAATTGCCTGCATATTGTGCTGGGTTTTTTTATGTAGAAAATTGATTGATTTTATACATGTTGTAATTGATTATTTTAATATTTAATTAGTAAAATTGTAATTGATATAATATGTTAGAGACGGTTTTTTCCTGTCTAAAAATCATTGAATGTTACTGTTAAAATTGTTTTGATAATTATTTAATTGATAGAATGTACAATTGAAATCTAAAAAATTCTATTAAAATGAGGCACATATTTCGTGTAACATATTGATTAATTGATATAATATGTTAGAAACAGTTTTTTCCCGTCTAAAAATCATTGAATGTTACTGTTAAAACTGTTTTGATAATTATTTAATTGGTAGATTGTACAATTGAAATCTAAAAAATTCTGTTAAAATGAGTCACATATTTTGTGTAACATATTGATTGATTGTTATGTATGTTTTATTTGTTTTATGAATTTTTTCAATAGCAAATAGGAAAATTATAATTGTTGAATTGTAGCACAGATAAGTAATTTATTTTATGCAACAAACTATTTGATTAATGGGTTTTTTGTTTAACTATTTTTGTAATAATTTAATTGGTAGATAGAAAAATCGTAATTGATCAAATTGACTGAAGATATATATTTGTTGCCTGCAACATATTAACTGTTTGTTGAGCATGTTTTAACTATCTGTCGAATAATTTGTTGGACAGATAGAAAAAATACAACTACTAAAATTTATCAAAGATTATTTTTTCAGAGTTTTTCTTCATATTATTATATTAAAAAAATTTAGAACACTGAGATTAAATTAATGTGAGATTTTTAACTAAAAGTATGTTCAATTTTATATATATATATATAAGATGTTAATATGAAAAAAATATGACAATATATAATTAATCTCTCCTATTTTTTAAGGAAAAAATCCCAAAAATAATATATATAAAATTTAGGACCATTAATAATTTTGTTACGTGTTAAAATATTTGGTGCCGATTGTGGTGAGATGCAGGGCAATTTTTTATTTGATTATTGTAGATAATTTGACACAATTTTTCTACATGTCTTGTCTGTGTGGTTTTGTATATTTTTTCATGATATGAGATCTGAAATATCATTCATAAAAAAAAATGCAAAAATTATATTTCAAAAAAATAACATTAACCAATAAATTTTTGTCATAATTATTATAGGCGTCATTATAAATATTATTATACATAATTATTTTGTTTATTATTATTGGTCATAGTATCGATGACATCGTAATTATTGTTTCAAAAAGAAATTATTATTTTTTATTTTTTAATATTTATTCCTTATAATATTATATTTAAAATATTTTCAAATACTGATAGTAAATTATTTTTTTTTGAAAATAATAAATGTCATATATATATATATATATATATATATATTAAGGTGCTAATATTAAATAAATATCAAAATATATAATTAGTCTCATACATTTATAAGAAAAAAATATTACAAATAATAATTATTATTATTTTGAGTGTTTTATCTATAATAATTCGAAATTTCAACACTTATCAATATTAACAAAAAAATATTAAAAAACTCAATAAATGACAAAACAAAAATAAATTTTATTAGATTTAAAAAAAGTTAATCGACTTGAAGAATAAATAAAAATAATTTACAAAAAAGAAAGAGAAAAAATAGTAAATATCAATTTTCTAACAATCACCATCACAAATTAAAATATAAACATTAAAAAAATAACCTTAATAACAGTGAAAATAATAAAAATTAGTGAGACCATAATTATTGTTCGAAAAAAAATTCTATTATTTTTTATTTTTATAAGATTTATTCCTCATATTATTATATTAAAAGTCTTTCAGAACAATGATATAAAAAATATTTCCAAAAAAACTAGGTCATATATATATATATATATATATATATATATATATATATATATATATATATATATATATATATATATATTAAGGCGTTAATATTAAATAAATATCAAAATATATAATTAATCTGACATATTTAAAATAAAACAAAACTTATAAATAATTATTATCATTATTTTGAATGTTTTATCTATAATAATTAGAAATTTCAACACCTAACAATATTAACAAAAAAGCAATTAAGAAAAAAAAAGGAAGCCTGTTTTTTTTTATAAAAAAAGTGTAAGGGGAAAACATCTTTTAAAATAATAATGAACAGTGAAAATCATTGTTCATTGTTGTTTAAAAGTGCGATAGGGAAAAAATTCGTGTTATGTGTAAACTGATTTGAACACCTCAGTTATAAAAAAACAAAAAAAATGAATAAGTTGCAAAAAAAAAGGAAAATAAATGTAAAAAAACTGGGTTCAGAGATTAGTCGTGGTGCGCGTAAGCTGCTTCGGACATCCTGGTTAAAAAAAAAAATAAGCCTGATTAAAAAAGAACAAGAAAAAAAAGTGTAAGGAGTAAGTACCTTTTCAAACAATAATGAACACTTAAAATCACTATTCATTATGGTTTAAAAGTGCGATCTCTTTTAGGTATATACTAATTTTTATAAGATTCATTCCTCATATTATTATATTAAAAATATTTCAGAATAATGATATTTTTTTCCTAAAAAACCTAGGTCATATATATATATATATATATATATATATATATATATATATATATATTAAGTCGCTAATATTAAATAAATATCAAAATATATAATTAGTTTGACATATTTAAAATAAAATAAAATTTACTAATAATCATTACCATTATTTTGAATGTCTTATCTTAGAAATTTCAATAGCGAACAATATTACCAAAAAAGAAAATAAGAAAAAACAAACAAAAAAAAGAACCCGGTTATAAAAAAAAAAAGAAAAAAAAATGCAAGGGGAAAACACCTTTTCAAACAGGAATGAACAATGAAAATCAGTGTTCATTGTTGTTTAAATGTGCGATTCAGAAAAAAAAACATGGTGTGCTTAAGTTTGTCAGAACACCCTGTTATAAAAAAATAGAGAAAAAAAAAGCCCGGTAAAAAGAAAAGTGCAAGGGAAAATCATCTTTTGAAACATGAACAGTGGAAATCATTGTTCATTTTGGAAAAAAATAATCATGATGCGTGTAAGCTGACATGGACACCTCGGTTATAAAAAACAAAAAATATGTATAAAAGGAAAAAAATGGGGAAAATTGTAACAAAAAAATAGTTCCGGAGATTAGTCGTGTTGCGCATAAGCTGCCCCGGATACCCAGGTTAAAGAAAAAGAAAAGGAATTCTGAAACAGTAATGAACAGTGAAAATAAAAATATATAATTTTAGAAAAAAAATAAAGGCAAAAATAAAAATACTATTGAAATTAAAAAAAAGTGTCAATTAGGTTAATTTATTAAATTTACTATCTGAGTTATGAGTCATGAGCTCTAGACAATACGAGACATAAACTCGCGCCCTGCTGCTGGAACTAATTTGTTTTTGTATTTTTAACATATATAATTTCTTGTTTTGTCTTTCGTTTTTTTTTTTTTGGTTTTGTTTCTTAGACTTTATAGCTAATTAAAAAATAATTCAGATTGAGCTAGGAATGGTGTGCATAATGGGAGGGAAAGAACAATATATACAAGATATTATGAAAATAATTCCTAAATCATGCAAGAAAGAGAATCTCCTTTCTTTTCAATTTTTAACAAACGGTTTAATTTTCTATTTAGGCAGCTAAGAACTTTCCAAAATAATAGTACAAGGATCTCAGAAATCAATAAATACACAACACAACATCTCAAAACCCTAAACCTTATTCTTCCTCTCAAGCCTTTTCAATCCCTAACACCACCATGGACGCAGCGAACCAGCAGCAGCAGCAGGAGACACGCAGGACCAGCAAAGGCCGACAAAAGATCGAGATAAAGAGAGTAGAGAAAGAAAGCAATCGCTATGTCACGTTTTCAAAACGCAAAAACGGGTTGTTCAAGAAAGCAACAGAACTTTCTACCTTGTGTGGGGCTGAAACAGCAGTCATCATCTTTTCCGAGCATCGGAAGCTATTCTCCTGCGGCCAACCAGACGTCGATCAGGTTCTTGATCGCTATCTTGCTGAAACAGAACGGGTCCCTAACAATTTCCCGTCGCTCATCAAGAACAATGTAGAGAACCAGTTAGCTAATAAACAAGAATATGCTGAATCCCTGAAGCGATTGGAGGAGGAGCAAACTGTTGCGAAGATGATCGGGAGCATGAACAATATGAATGGGGGTGGGTTTTGGTGGGATCTGCCCATTGATAACATGGAATAGGATGAGCTTGAAGCATACAGAGAATTGATGGAAGAATTGAAGAAGAATTTAATAGCTCGACTTGGCTTGATTGAATCTACGTGTAATCCTCTTACTGAGTCAAGGATTGCCAACTCCTTCATTAATCTGAAGGAAACACCTTATTCTTTTAGCTTTAACTAGTTTGATTGCCCGAACTTCGTTGCGGGCGGAGCAAATAATTTTTACAACTGTTTAGATTAAAATATAATATTTTTACATGTAAAGTTTGATATAATGAAAAAGATCAAAATACCATATCATAACAACAGTAACATCGAAGTCTTAACTTCTAAAATTATCATCACAATTATTGCCAAAGAAATAAAAATTATTAAACTACCCCGAGAAAAAAACTCAAAAAAAATAACAAAAAAGCAAGAACAAAAACTAAAATTATTATTATTATTCTTAATATTAATATTATTATCGCGTTAATAACAAAAAAAAATTAAATCAAAGACTAAAAGAGTAAAAAATTAACAAAAGAGTAAATAAAAAATAAAATAAATGATAAAACAAAAATAAAAATTATTACCTAAAAAAAATCATTTGCCTTGAAAATGAAAAAAAATGATCGCACTATGTTGCAGTGAACAAACAGTTTTAATGATTGTTGGGATTAAAGAAATTAATAGGATTTGTTGGTCCAAAATTAAAATATTTATATATGCAAAATTTAATATAATAAAATATATCAATACACCTTATTATAACAATAGCAACATCGAAGTCTTAAAATCTAAAATTATCATTGCTATTACTATCAAAACAATAAAAATTATCAAATTATCCTGAAATAAACACTTAAAAACATTAACGTAAGAGGAAGCAAGAAAAATAATTAAATTATTATTATTATTATGTTAATAATGAAAGAAACAAAACTAAATGGAAGACTAAAAAAATCTTAAAAACTTTAACAAGAGATCAAACAAAAAAACTAAACTAAAATTAAAATTATCATTGTTATTACTGTCAATAAAATAAAAAATATCAAATAATCCCCAGAAGAAAAAACTACAAAACATTAACAAAAGATAAGCAAGAAAAACAATTAAATTATTATCATTATTATTATTAACTAAAAAAACATTAACATAAGAGTAAGCAAGAAAAGTAATTAAATTATTATTATTATTATGAAAGAAACAAAAAAAATGAAAGACTAAAATAATCCTAAAAACTTTAACAAAAGATTAAACAAAAAAATAAAAATAAAAATAAAAATTATTAGGTGAAAACTATTCAAGAGCAAAGGTAAAAAAAATAACAGAACTATCAATTTTCAAATGATTATAAACATAAAATAAAATTAAAAACCAAAGCTAAGGGCACATATATACATGGAAAAAAATAGAGACTATTCTACAAATATTAAAAAAATATAGGGATTAAAATCAAAAATTAAAAGTATAAGGGCTGAAATGAAAATCAAATATATTATCAATTTTAATCAAAGGACAAAATTGAAAAAATCACAACTTCCGTACCAAATATATTAAGGTATTTAAACCCAATCCGGAAATTAAAAGAAGGAGGACCGAAGTGAAACGTTAACATTTAATTAATTTCAATCGAACAACTCAATTGAACTAAATCAAAACTTATATAACAGAAATCAGGACCATACACAAAATTCAAAGTCTAGGGACCGAAGTGAAAAGTCAACAAAACTGGGGGCCTCTCCTGTACTTTTGCGTGCAAGAGAGAGAGAGAGAGAGAGAAATGGAACAAACAGCTTTAACCGGCCACCGCCGCGTACACGGACATCGTGTGATGAAATGCGCCGCACCGGGAGGAAAAACACGCGGAGACGCATTGGCAGAGATGCCGATAGCCCATTTTTAGAGACTCTAGAAGCCCTCACAAGCCACCTTAACAAGGGCATGAGGCGGAATATTGTCGGTCACGTGTCCTGCATGCGCCGACAACATTCCGAAAAAAATGATAAAAATGGTGGTCAATTACCGGGCTACCCCTGTGACTAATTTATCAATTTTGTCTTATTAGAGGCTATATTCGTATTTAGCCATTTTCAAAAAATATTAAAAAAACAAAAGTTGCGGCGAACCGGATCGGAACGGACCGGTCTGTATGCGCGCAATTACCTCCGCACCCCTCCAGCGTGCAACCGTTTTTTGTCTTTTTCAAGGGACAAAAATGTTAATCCACTGTGCATCAAAAAAAAAGAGGCTCACGTACGCGTGCGAAGCATGAAGAGCAAATGTCTAGTCCACGGTGTTTACACTCACATCCTACAGGGAATGTCTCATCTCTTCTAGTGGTTGTTATAATAGTCATTAATGTCAATGATGCCTTCATGAGTAGTTTGATTTTATTTACTTTTGCTTTAAATTTATTTATGTTTTGATTCCTGGGACATTTTTTGTTGTTGTATCGTATACTAGTTTGATGGCCCGCACTTCGTTGCGGGCGGAGCAAATAATTTTTACAACTATTCAGATTAAAATATAATATTTCTACATGTAAAGTTTGATATAATAAAACAGATCAAAATATCCTCTCATAACAACAGTAACATCGAAGTGTTAACTACTAAAATTATCATCACTATTACTTTCAAAACAATAATAATTATTAAACTACCTCCAGAAAAAAAAATTATTATTGTTATTCTTAATATTAATATTATTATTGCGTTAATAAAAAAAAATTAAATCAAAGACTAAAAGTCTAAAAACATTAACAAAAGAACAAATAATAAAATAAAATAAATGATAAAACAAAAATAAAAATTATTATCTGAAAAAAAATCATTTCACTTGAAAATTAGTTCTTAAATTGATTGTTGCGGGCTGAGTAAAAAAAATTATAATTGTTGGGATGAAAGAAATTAATAGGATATGCTGGTCCAAAATTAAAATATAATATTTAAATATGTAAAATTTAATATAATGAAAAAGATCACCACACCTTATTCTAAAATAGCAACATCGAAGTTTTAACTTCTAAAACTATCATTGCAGTCACTGGCAAAACAATAACAAACATCAAATTATCCCTAGAGAAAAAAACTGAAAAACATTAAGAAAAGCGTACGTAAGAAAAATAACTAAATTTTCTTCTTCTTCTTCTTCTTCTTCTTCTTCTTCTTCTTCTTCTTCTTCTTCTTCTTATTATTATTATTATTATTATTATTTGTATTATTATTATTATTATTATTATTATTATTATAATAATAATAAAAAAGACAAAAAAATCATAATAACTTTATCAAAATATCAAACAAAAAAATAAAATAAAAATTATGAGGTAAGAATTTATTTGACTTGAAAATAATAATAATAAAACAATAAGAAATGAAAGAAAGAACAAATAAAATAAATGACAAAACAAAAAGAAAAATTATTAACTGGAAAAAATATCATTTGACTTGAAAATAAAAAAAATAGACCGCACTACGTTGCGGGCTAAGCAAGCAATTTTGATAATTGTTGGATTTGAAGTAATTTATAGAGGTCACTAATTGAAAAATAAAATATAATATCTACACATGTAAAGTTTGATATGATACAACACATCAATACACACTACCGCAACAACAATATCTAAGCTTTGACATTACAGAGACGAAAATAGGTAATTGTCTCGAAAGTTTTTCAAAAAAAAAAACATGTTGGAAAACATAGTTTTTTTCCAACATTTACATCAACCTTGGTGATGTTGTCGGTTTGCACTACGCCACGGGTCGAATATATAATTTTTATAACTGTTGAGATTAAAAGTTTGTTATAATGAAGCAGATGAACATACTCTATTATAATAACCGTAACATTGAGGTCTTAACATCTAAAATTATCATCACTATCATGGCCAAAATAGGAAAAATTATTAAATTATCCCGAGAAAAAAAATTAACAGAAAAGCAAATAAGAACAAAAACTAAAATTATTATTATTATTATTATTATTATTATGAAAGAATAAATAAATAAATAAATAAATAAAAGACTAAAAAAATCGTAAAAACTTCAACAAAAGATCAAATAAAAAAATAAAATAAAAATAAAAATTATCATTGTTATTACCGTCAAAACAATAAAAATTATCAAATTATCATGAAAAAAACCTAAAAAACATCAACAAAGGAGTAAGCTAGAAAAACAATTAATTTTTTTTTTGTGTTAATAATGAAAGGAAAAAAAATGAAAGACTAAAAAAATCTTAAAAACTTCAACAAAACATCAAATAAAAATATAAAATGAAAATAAAAATTATCATTCTTATAACTGTTAAAAGAATAAAATTATCAAATTATCCCGAGACTAAAAAAACCTAAAAAACATTAACAAAAGAGTAAGTAAGAAAAAAACATTAAATTATTATTATTATTATTATTATTATTATTATTATTATTATTATTATTATTATTATTATTATGTTAATAATGGAAAGAATAAAATAAATAAAAGACTAAAAAAACCATAAAAACTTTAACAAAACATCGAACAAAAAAATAAAATAAAAATTATCAAGTAAAAAAAGTCATATGACGTAAAAATAAAAATAAAAAATGAATAAAAAGCTAAAAGAAAGAACAAATTGAGAGAAAAAAACACAAATATCAATTTCCAAATGACCAACAAATAAGAAAACAACAAAAATTAAAAATCAAAACCGAGCACACTTATATATACATGGATAAAAGTAAGGATTATTCTAGAAATAAAAAGAAATATAGGGATTAAAATAAAAAATTAAAAGTATAAGGGCTGAAATGAACATTAAATATAAAGGGATTACAATATAAAATTAAAAGTATAAGGGCCGAAATGAAAATCAAATATATTATCAATTTTAATTAAAGGACAAAACTAAAGAAATTGAAACTATTGTACCGAATAAATTCATCTTTTTCAATCCAATCCAGAAATTAAAAGGAGGACCAAATTGAAACATAGACACTGAACTAATTCAAATCGGAGGACCCAATCGAACTAAATCAAAACTTATATACCAGAAATGAGGACCAGAAACGAAATTGAAAGTGCCGGGACTAAAGTGAAAAATGTGAAAATAAGGGGGACTCTCCTGCACTTTTACGTGCAGGAGAGAGAGAAACATCGCCAGCAGTTTTAATCGGTCGCCACCGCATCTACGAACATTGTTAGGTGAAACGCGCCGCCACGGGAGGAAGAACACGCGGAGGCGCATCAAGAGAGACTCTGGAATCACGTCTCCATCCACCGTAACATGCCGCACGCGCCACCGAAACAGGGAGTGGGGTGGAACACCGGATGGCGCGTACCTAACACGCACTGACAGCCACCGAAAGAAATAATAAAAAATGAGGTCAATTACCGTCCTGCCCCTGTTCCCTAAGGCACCGTTTTTGTCTTATTAGAGGCTATAACCGTATTTAGCCAATTTTGAAAAATAATAAAATAAACAGAAGACCGGCAGGGCGGACCAGACCGGTCCGGTCCGATGTGCGTAATGACCAAGGAGCCCCTTGGTCTGGTTGCTTTTTTTTGTCATTTTGGGGGGCTTTTTCGTTAAAGCATTGTTCAAAAACGAGAAAAAAAAAGGCGGACGAACTCGAGCGACGCACAGATAAAAAATAGTCAGTCTACAGTGAAACACTGAGCTCTTTTAGTTTATTGTATAATTTTTAGGCGATGCATGCGATTAGGCGATGCATGTGATGACAATGGGTTGCCACGTCTATTTTTGATGAATGTTTCTTGATAGAATTAGCAATAAGTTTTTCTATTTATTTTAAATAATATTGTATAGCCTTGCTTTATATTTTATTTTTTGTGTTGCTTATTTTTATTTAATTAATTTGGTGTGTGTAATTAAAAGCCAAAGAATTTGGACATGATGTAATTTTGAACAAAGTGTTTTTATGTACAATGGATCACAGAAATATTCAGTTTTATGTGCAAGGAAAATTTGATTCCTTGCATCAAGATGCGTGGTGTAATGCTGTTCCTGTCAACAATTGGCCCCCAATATTCTCGGTGAATTTTCTTCCCTAGATCCGAATTCAGGTGAATCAAGCCGATCTAATATATTTAAAATACAAAAACAAAAGTTTATTAATGCTCATGTTTTTTTTCTTAAAAAAATAACTTTTTAACATCAATATATCAAAACAATTAACTAATATCTAAAACAAAATGGCGAAAGTAACAGTGAAATGCATTGTTCATCGTGACTCATAGTCACTGTGGACGTGCACTTTGCTCCGGTGCGGCGCGGGTGCACGTCCACCTCTTTTTATTTTTTGATTTTTAAAAAGTGTTTGCCCGAAATTAGCCCTCGAAAACGACAAAAAAACGCCGTCATTTCCGGGGGCTGCACGGTCATTGACTAGTCCGGCCCGGTCCAACCCGGTTCGTCCGGCCGGTTGTTTTTTTTTTTTAATATTAGATTGAACAGTGCATTGACGCTTTCGCCCCCCGAAAAAGACAAAAAACAGGCCTGGGGTCAGGGGCGTCACGGTAATTAACCATTTTTTTATTTGTTTTTTTTCGCTGAAAACAGCTGGCGCATTGCCGAACGCGCCGTCCGTCTCAACGCTCACGCGTTCTTCAGACGGCGCGTGCGGCTTCATAAGGCATCGGAAAACGCCCAACCGGCGTCTAGAATGATTTTTGGGCATGTTCTCTTCCACATGGAGCGGCGCGTGTTGCGTTATGGTGTCCGGAGAAGTATCAATGGTCGTTTGAATTTTCACCCCCAATTTCTCTCTCCTGCCTGCGCCAGATGACGTCAGCAAAGCTGTTTTTTGTCAAAGTTCATTTCAGTCCCTGAACGTTTGAATTGTTTTTTCTCGCCCTTATTTCTATTAAATAGGTTTTGATTTGTTTCAATTTCGTCCTTCAATTGAAATTGATTAGGTTTTGAAGTTCCAGTTCGGTCCTCATGCTTTTAATTTTGCGGGTTAGGCTGGAATTCTAAATTTTGTTTGGTATGGAAGTTTTGATTAATTGCAATTTCATCCTTCCATGCAAATTGATTATAAATCCTTAATATTTTAGGTATCAAAACTTTGATTTCTTTCAATTCTATCTTTCTATGCAAGTTAATTATAGATTTCAGTTTCATTTCAGTCTCAGTTCTTTTAATTTTCGGTTTTGTTTTGAATTATTTGATTTCAATGTTTGGGTTTACTTCGATTCTGTCTTTAAAATTAAAGATATTATTGAAAATATATCAAATTAATTATATATTTGTCTATTTATGTCAAATTAAAGTATGTGAAACTAATATTATGTTCAAATATTTATTGAATATTATCGCATAAAAATATATAGGGGGAGAGGAAAAATGACCTATGATTTTTTTAGTGACAAAAATTCATCTCAGTATTCTTAAATACATTTAATAAAATAATACGATGAATAAATCTTATAAAAAAATATATTGGCTTCAAGATTAAATTTTGTGTTCTTTTGTTTAGGTTCATTTCTTGAAATAAATTTGCAGTGTTTTGACTTTTTAATTATATATTTGTGTATTTATGTCAAATTAAAATATATGAAACCAATTATATGTTCTAATATTTATTGAATGTCATCGCCTAAGAATATATAGAGCGAGAGAACAAAATAGCCTAAGATTATCCTTTAAATTCAATATATTATTGAAATTATGTCAAATTAATTATATATTTGTATATTTATGTCAAATTAAAATATGTAAAACTAATTATATGTTTGAATATTTATTGAATATTATCGCCTAAAAATATATTGACAGAGAGGAAAAATGACCTAGCATTTTTTGAAAGGCAGAAATTCATATCATGTTTTCTTAAATATATTTAATATAATAATATGATTAATAAATCTTATATAAAAAAAAATGGCTTCGAAATTTATTTTTGTGCTCTTTTATTTAGGTTTATTTCTTTACAAGGATTTCCAATGTTTTCATTTTTAATATTTTAGATATAATATTACTAGGGAAAAAAAACATCTCAAAAAAAAAAATGTTGACAAATTTATCTGCATTATCTACAGGTCAAATTAAAAAATATACAAGTCACTTCCCGTTTCCATTACACTGTTCTTTTTAGATGGTAAATAAAGAATTATAACACACACAAAATTTAAGTTTATGTTTGAAAAACAAATTATAATATTTTTATTTCTAATATGTATGATATTTATTAAATATTATCGCCTAAAAATATATTGAGAGAGAGGGAAAATGACTTTTGATTTTTTGAAGGACAAAAATTCATATCAGTATTGTTAAATATAATTATGCTAAATAAATATTAAAATCATAAAATACAGTACATATACAAGCAATTAATTTTCTACATAGAGAAAAAAAATCTGCCGCATCGCCAATTATTTAGTTAATTATAGATGATAGGAGTAAATATTTTTTCTCAGATTGCTGGAGTTTG
The DNA here is from genome assembly GCA_027405865.1 of Salix purpurea. NCBI lineage: Eukaryota > Viridiplantae > Streptophyta > Magnoliopsida > Malpighiales > Salicaceae > Salix > Salix purpurea. Next base: position 9,763,155 of record JAOWLH010000002.1, on the reverse strand, counting down.
AGTCCCCCTGCCACCGAAAATGATTTTTGAGTAAAGAACAATGTTTTCTATTGTTCATAAGTGTTTGACATGTTTTTTTTTCAGTCATTTTTTCGATAACTGGGGTGTCTGGGTCAGCTTATGCGCATCATAATAAATCTCTGAACTTCATTTTTTTTTTCAATTTTCACTGTTTATTAATATTTGAAAATGTTTTTTCCTCTTCTTTTTTTTAGGCTTTTTTTTTATACTCGCGGTATCCGGGTCAATTTACACGCACCACAATTTTTTCCTCACATATATATATTTTTTATAACCGGGGTAGGTTACACGTGTCACGACTAATCCTTGGAATTTTTTTTTAACTTATAAATTCTTTTTTTAACTAGAATGTCCAAGCTAACTTCCGTGCACCATGACTATTATTTTATACATAGCCAAAGGAGATCACAATTTCAAACAATAATAAACAGTGATTTGAAATGCGGTTTTCATTTTTCATTACTATTTAAAAAAATTTATTGAACTATGATTTTGGTGAGATATGACATGAGTGTTTAGTAATGCGTTTGAAAATCGCTTTTGAACAAATTTTTAATTTTTCCAATTTTAAATTAAAAAAAGTGTTTCTACATGATTTTGATGTGCTAATATCAAAAATATTTTTTTTAAAATTAAAAAAAATTCACAACACGTTAAAAATCAATTATTTTTCTACATAGAAAAAAGCCCTGCGCAACGCGTGGGCAAATCAGCTCGTAAAAAACTCTAAAAAGTATTAATTTAAAATAATAAAATTTAATTTATTTTTTTTAAAAAAAATTAAGACACAAAAACAGAAAAAAAAAAATTAATAATATTTTTATGCAGAGCTGCTTCCTACAATATACCCTCGCTTTTTAAATTATTCGTGTGTAAAGCAGCCATCTTAGATCTTTCATCTATTCCGAAGTGTGGTTGAGTTATCTTGTAAAGTATTTTTCATTAAAAAAATGTATTAGAATGATTTTTTTTATTTGTTTAAAAATTATTTTGATATCAGCACATCAAAATAATCTAAAAACACTAAAAAATTAATTTAAAATAAAATAAAAAATAAAAAATTATTTTTTTTTTCAAAAATATTTTTGAAACACAGTTTCAAACAGGCACCTTACCTAATAAAATTTATAAATGACATCATGTTCCTAAACACATTGATTAAAATAAATAAATCAGTATTCAAGTATATTTCCCTCATATGGAAAGTAAATATCTTCACTAATAAAAATTTTAAATGGCATCACATTCCTTAAAAAATAATTTGCTGATACCCAAAATAATTGAATATTTTCTTACAAATGTATCAAACCGATACAAAACCATTTTTATTCATATCCGATAAGGAATCTATCTAAAAAATAATATAAATCATTAAAATATTCGGTTACATTTATTAAAATAACATTGCTTTGCTTTTTATTTAAAAAATCTTTAAATTAATCTAGTTTAATCAAATTTAATCGGATTATATTCTTACACTTAACGTAAGCCCAATTTAACAAACATGATGAAAACTACTCGAGAGGAATGTGTGAACCGAAGCAATCATTCTGGGAACTGACCCGATGACATGGGCCTTGTTCCAAGACCACGGGCCTTGTTCTAACACTATGGGCCTCTCTGTAGTCTAAAACAGCCCAACCCTAAAGATTCGCCTCCCTATAAATAGAGATGAAGCTTCCACGCTACAATTTAGGCACATTCCAGAAGCATAGTTTTCCAATCGCCTCTCTCTCACAGGTAAAATAAATCTTTTCACTATTTTCTTAATCGCAAATCATTTCAATTATTTTCTTTTACATGCTTAATTTTTTAGTAGAATTTGCGGATACCTGAATTTGATAAGTTTATTCACGATTTCCTCTTCTTTCAATTTTAAAGGGCTCCTTTTTTATATAAAAAAATAATTTATGCAATAGGAAATAGGAATACTAATAAATTCTCCTTTCCTATTCAAGCAGTTCATAACTTTCCAAAATAAAAGGATCTCTGAAAGGATTTCAATAAATACAATGCAACATGTTAAAACCCTAAACCCAATTCTCCCTTTCAAGCCTTTTCAATCTCTAACACCACCATGGACGCAGCGAACCAGCAGCAGCAGCAGGAGACACGCAGGACCAGCAAAGGCCGGCAAAAGATCGAGATAAAGAGAGTAGAGAAAGAAAGCAATCGCTATGTCACGTTTTCAAAACGCAAAAACGGGCTGTTCAAGAAAGCAACAGAACTTTCTACCTTGTGTGGGGCTGAAACAGCAGTCATCATCTTCTCCGAGCATCGGAAGCTATTCTCCTGCGGCCAACCAGACGTCGATCAGGTTCTTGATCGCTATCTTGCTGAAACAGAACGGGTCCCTAACAATTTCCCGTCGCTCATCAAGAACAATGTAGAGAACCAGTTAGCTAATAAACAAGAATATGCAGAATCCCTGAAGCGATTGGAAGAGGAGCAAACTGTTGCGAAGATGATCGGGAGCATGGACAATATGAATGGCGGTGGATTTTGGTGGGATCTGCCCATTGATAACATGGAACAGGATGAGCTTGAAGCATACAGAGAATCGATGGAAGAATTGAAGAAGAATTTAATAGCTCGACTTGGCTTGATTGAATCTACCTGTAATGCTCTTAGTGAGTCAAGGATTGCCAACCCCTTCATTAATCTGAAGGAAATACCTTCTTCTCTTAGCTTTAATAGTCATCAATGTCAATGATGGCTTCATGTGTAGTTTGATTTTATTTACTTTTGTTTCAAATTTATTGATCTTTTGATTCCTGGGACAATTTTTTTTTTTTTGTTGTAGCCTATATTTTGCCCTTGATTTTGTTGCTCTAGTGATGTGTTCTGCTGTTGTTGGTGTACATTTCAATTCTTGAATAACTTTTTTTCAGATAAGCTTCTTTCTCTGACCATTGATGTTGGATGGGTTCCTCGATGGTTCGTTCAGTTGAAGCAAAACTGGCTCTTATCTTCGTTTATAATTTTGTTGGCCGTGCAATTTGTTGTGCGCTTCAGCTATTGAAGTTGGAGAAAATTTGATTTCTGTTTTTTTTTTTTTTTTGTTTGCTCGTTGATATGAGTGCTTTGAATCATTTAGATGTGTGTTTTGGTTGGAACAACTTTGGAGGGTTGTTGCAATTAGTGCATCCTGCTAGGTTTTCCTTTCGAATTAAATTAGTTTTGGAAGCAAAGCTTTTAAAATTGTAGTGCTGTAAAAATGTCTGCAGGAGCATTTTAGCTATCTAACTATTAAGTGATTTAGCCTTATTGGGTTAGGCTGAGTCATTCAGTAACTAGATACAACTAAAATGCCTGTAGGGTAATTATTCACAACAGGTAGGTCAGAAATTGTTAATATATTTTATTGCAATGGGAAATGTTGTTCTTACCATTATATTTCTGACTTGAATGTTTGAGATAACTCTAATTTGATGTGTGCTCTTCATTCCCTGGTCTTGTGTTCTGTTTTTTTATTCTATTTATGGGCAATTGTCTGTTTTAATGAGTTTCTGGTTACACGCAATGAGTCAATGATTGTGTGTCGAGCTTTAATGACTTGTGAAACTCATCAGTTAAAGCTTCTCTGATAGCCTGTTGGGATTGCTTCCCATTCCTAAACAGTTTGCTCCTGGAGCGAAACAGCCTCAAAACTTCTTAATTTATTGTCCCTGCAGTGCAAATTTTGAGGTTTGAGAAAATTTCGCAGTTGAGTTCATTTATTTATTTTATTCAAAACTCCTTTTCTTCCTCGAAGAAATAAAAAAAAAACTTGACTTGTCTGTAAGAATGAAGCTATGGGACTATGTTGTTCTATTATTATAGCTCTGTTTTATTATCATGATTTGGTGGAGTTGACGAAGCAAAAATGAGTCTGCCTTATTGATATATCTGCAATTTATGAACATGGCTTCTTTATGAACAACGATGATAGGATTTAGTTGGTTTGCCTAGGTGATAGCTGCTCGACTACCAGTTCATATCTTTCAGTGCCTGCTTGCTTGAAAGAGTCAGTTATCACTTTATGATCCCAGCATTCTCATTGTCAACCTTCGATTTTGAACAGTAGAGGTTTTAACCTTCACATTATTGACCCTTTTAAATTTTGTTTTTTTATGCTTTCAGTCCTTCATTCCAGAGGTTTGCAGTGAGGTCATCAAGGAGGATTGATGATATTTCAAACATGGGTACGTTTCTGTTGCATTTTGTGATCTGGAACTGCAATTTCAGTCACTGCTGGCTATTAATCTGATGATATCTAACCTGCACTATGTATTTTATGCAGCGGCAAAGAAAAAGCAAGAACTTGCCGAGCAGGTGAAAGACCTGTCCAAGAATTTTGAGGTGATATGCTAGCTATACAAGTAATTTAATTTCAGAAAAGATGTTTTCTTCTACGGCGTGCTTCCCATGGTGCATGTTATATTCTGTGCATGATTGTGTGTGTTACATTCTGTGCAGTCATTTAAGAACCAGCAGTAGTGCGGAAGTGGATTAAAAGCTAACAGATGCCTGACTGTATGTTGCTTTTTCAAGACTCTTTCTTTTCTTTCCCTCTTCATTTCATGCGTGACACACTGCTCTGATGACATAGCACTAGGATAACGGTGATGCGCATCCTTGTGATAGCTAACTCGTAATTGTTTTTCTGGGTAAACTTGTATTACTACTAAGAATTTTGATCCTAACAGGTTTGATGGCTGGGTGATCTTTGTAATTAAACTTATGTGGGTGTATCTGGGGTCTGTGGAATGATTATGTATACAAACAATACTTTCGTTGTATTTTTTATTCTATCCAATGTTAAATGTTAAAACTAAAAAAAAGAAAGTCATTTATGTTAATTTATTAAACTTGTGATCTGAGTTATGAGCCATGATATCTAGATAATATTGTAGAAAATATGAAGTCTAATATTTAATTGGATTAGTTCACAAAACTTGCTATATGGATCATGGGATTGAACTAATTATATATATAAAAAATACATCACAGTATATTATGAAACTAAATATTCAATAAATCATAATAAATTATGAAATTCATCTTTGATAAATTAGATATTAAATGATAAAATAAAAAATATATATAGTTGTAGAAAAATAAAAATAAAAATGGAAAGGCAAAAATAAAAATACTATTGAAATAAATAGTGTTTTATGAGGTAGTGAGTTGTTTAATTATTAATATTAATTATAACGTTTAATTGTTTAATGCTAATTTTATTTTTTTAAAACAAAACTATAAAGCAATTGTAAAATACAATATCCATAGACAATAGTAAAAATTATATTTTTATCATTGACAAAAAATGACGAAGCTTGCTATTGAAGGTAGAATTATCTTTTTTTGGATGATATTATTATTTCTTTATAATAATAAAATGACTCTTTTGCAAGGGACAACCTACATTTTCTTTCTCAATGTTTTTATTTAACTTAAATCTTTTTTGTTAGGTCTTTCTTTTGAATCTGAATTTTTTTACATCCCAATCTCATAAGGAGAGTGACAAATTAGTCGAGTTAACCCTTAGTGATTAAAAAAACAATTTCCTAGATTTCTTTATTACTTTTTTTTTTTTAAAAAAATAATTTGCATTAAATTATTTTTCCTTGAACTTTGTTATTTTTTATTCTTTTTTTTCTATTTTGTTTGGTTGATGTTAACTTGGGTTAGCTCATTTTTTTCTTACATTTACTTTGGTCTTTTTTACTAAGTTTTTCTTTTGAATTTTTTTTTTATCTCAATCTCATTTCACAGATAGTGGGTTACAGATAGTGGGTTCATCAAGTTAATCCGGGTTAACTTGAATTTGTTTTCTTTGATGTTATATTTTTTGAATTGTTTTTTTTTGTTTTTATCTTTAAGATTAGGTTATTAGGCCTTGAACTTAATAATTTTTTTAACTTTTCATTTTGCAGGTTGTTCCGGTATCATATCCCGGGTCATGTTTTTGTTAATTTAACCTGAATTGTCTTGGATTATCATCTCTTAAATATCTTTTCTTTGTGCTGATTTTTTTTACCATGACCAGTGAACTACTTATTTTGTTATTTGCTGAAATGCATTAGTAGAAAAAAGATGTTTTTATTTTTATTTTTATTTTTACTATGAATGCTATTAAATTCAAAATCTAAATGATAAAGAGTAGAAAACACATCTAATTTGAAAAACAAAATGATAAGCATTAAGAAACTTTAATTAGAAAGAACTTCAAGAAATACCTAATGAGTGGTCCATAAATCCACTCCCAGTACTTATTTTTTGAATTTTTTCTTGTTATTCTTCTGAATGTTTATCTGTAGTAACTGAGGAATTACAATATATTTTTTAGATTATACAACATCGGTTAAGCTTTTAAGATTACAAATTTCCTTTCTTTTGACAAAATAGTTATTTTAACCTTGCAATATATTGAAAACCAGTGTTTCAGGTTTTAGGTAGTCATCAACATAATATATCCGTCCAAACATTGAAATTATTTGTAAAAGAAAAAAACTAAAACTTCAATTCTGAGCTAAATTTTAATCAACTGTAATTATTTTTCCTCAATTAGGCTGTGAAAATTATTGATATTCTTAATTATATCTTTTGTGTTAAGATTCTCATAAAAAAATTAATATTAAAAGGTGATCTGAATTAAATGTATTTATGTATCCTTTAACACCCTAACCTTTTCGATAATACTTGACAGCTAATGACGTCAATATCTAAATGTATTATCAATCTAAGATTTAAATAATTAATCTTATCATGAGTTGAAAGTAAAATTAGAGATTACAATTTAATCTGAATTTGATAAACATTGATTTAACTCAACTTGAATGAATGAATGAATGAATGTATTTCTACCTTGCTCGATAGGTAATACGAGCCAATTTGCCCGCTTCGCTGGGTTTTTTTATCTCTGTAAAAAATTAATTGATTTTAAAAATGTTGTATTTTGTAATTTTAATATTTAATTAGTATAATTGTAATTGATAAAATTCGTTCAAAATGGTTTTTTTCAACCACAATGTGATTGAATATTGTTATTGCAAAATTTTTTTTGATTAAATTTGTTAGAAAATTTGCTAAGAAGGTGAAATAATTCATTAGAAATTTGTTGCCACGGATACTCTGGTTAAAAAAAAAAACAAAGAAAGAAAACCGGCTAAAAAAGAACAGCTTACTTGGACAGTAAAAAATAAAAAATACATGTGAAAAAAAGGTCACCAAAAAAAAGAGTCCAAAATATAAATTTACATTTAAAGCCAAAGTTTTTTTTTATAAGATTTTTTCATCATATTATTATATTAAATATATTTAAGAATACCGATATTAATTTTTTTTATAAGTAATTGTAGGTCATTTTTTTTCTCTTTATATATTTTTAGGCGATAATATTAAAAAAATATTCAACACATATACTTAGTCTCACATAATCTATAGTGTGATCGAAATGGGAAGTGATTTTTATAGTTTTTTAATTGTAGATAACCTAGATGAATTTGTAAAAAAAAAAAATATGAGTTGTCTTTTTTCCCCAGTTATATTAAATAGAACACATTATAAATACAAATATTGCAAATTTTTTGAAAAAATAAATAGAAAAGTTTTTTTAGGCATAATTATTTATTTGCCGTCTAAAAAGAATAGTGTAGTCGAAGCAGGCAAAATATTTGACACTTATGCGAAATTTAATTTTTATTTAAGCGAAATTTAATGTAATAAAATAGCTCAACACTCCCAGTATAACAATAGCAAAATATATAATTGTATTCTAGGTCATCATTTTTCTCTATCTAAATATTTTTAGGCGATAATATCCAATAAATATTAAAACATCTAATTAGTTTTACATAATTTAATTTGACACAAATATACAAACATATAATTAAAAAACAAAACCTGAAAAAAAAATTAAGACCGAAATCAAACCTGAAATAAAAAATTGCATAGAAGGATAAAATTGAAAGAAATCAAACTTTGATACTGAAAATATTAAGGATTTATATTAAATATATTTAAGAATACCGATATTAATTTTTTTTTGTAAGAAATTGTAGGTCATTTTTTTTCTCTTTATATATTTTTAGGAGATAATATTAAAAGAATATTCGACACATATACTTAGTCTCACATAATCTATAGTGTGATCGAAATGGAAAGTGATTTTTATAGTTTTTTAATTGTAGATAACCTAGATGAATTTGTAAAAAAAAAATATGAGTTGTCTGTTTTCCCCAGTTATATTAAATATAACACATTATAAATACAAATATTGCAAATTTTTTGAAAAAATAAATAGAAAAGTTTTTCCATGCATAATTGTTTATTTGCTGTCTAAAAAGAATAGTGTAGTCGAAGCAGGCAAAATATTTGACACTTATGCGAAATTTAATTTTTATTTAAGCAAAATTTAATGTAATAAAATAGCTCAACACCCCCTAGTATAACAATAGCAAAATATATAATTGTATTCTAGGTCATTATTTTTCTCTATCTAAATATTTTTAGGCGATAATATCCAATAAATATTAAAACATCTAATTAGTTTTACATACTTTAATTTGACACAAATATACAAACATATAATTAAAAAATAAAACCTCAAAAAAAAATTAAAACTGAAATCAAACCTGAAATAAAAAATTGCATAGAAGGATAAAATTGAAAGATTGATACTGAAAATATTAAGGATTTATAATCAATTTGCATTGAAGGATTAAATTGCATTCAATAAAAACTTTGAAACCGAAATTATATAGAATTCCGGCCCAATCCAAAAAATTAAAAGCATGAGGACCGATTTGAAACTTCAAGATATGATCAATTTCAATTGAAGGATGAAATTGAAACAAATCAAAACCTATATAATAGCATTAAGGGCAAGAAAAACAAATTATAACGTTCAGGGACTGAAATGAACTTTGACAAAAAACAGCTTAGCTGACGTCATGTTGCGCAGGCAGGAGAGAGAAATGGGGGGGGATTCAAACGACCATTGACACGTATACGCACATAATAGAGACACATGCGCAGCCCCATGTGGAAGAGAACATGCCTGAAAAACATTCTAGACGGCGGTTAGTCATTTTTCGACGCCGTATGACACCGCACGCGCCGTCCAAAGAACGCGTTAGCGCTGCAACGAATGGCGCATCCGGCGACGCGCCAGCAGATGTCAGCGGGAAATATTAAAAAAATATTGGCTAATTACCGTTAAGCCCCTCCCCCTCAGGCATGGTTTTTGTCCGTTTTGAGGGACAAAATCGTTAATACACTGTTCCATGTAATATTAAAAAAATAAAAAACTGGCCGTCCGAACCGAACCGGAACGGACCGAAACGGTCAATGATCGTTCAGCCCCTGAAACCGGCGGCGCTTTTTGTCATTTTCGGAGGGCTTTTTTGTTAATACACTGTTCAAAAAGAAGAAAAAAAGATGTACACCCGCGATTCACCGTGACAAATTGCCACTCCACAGTGACAATGAGTCACGGTGAACAGCTCAAAGGACGAGCTGTTTTAGATCTTTAGGTAATATAAGATATACATATTGTCAAACTCATATTGAAAATGTAATCTAAAATATATATTTAAATTATATAAATATACCTGTATAACATTTAATTTTTTTGTTAATACAATATATATATATATATATATATATATATATATATATATATAACATTTTTTTACTGAAAAATAAATTATAGTTAGATAATAGATATACCTATATGGATACCTAAAACCAGATAAATAGTTAATAAATATCTAAATTTGTTACCCAATAAATCATTGATAGGGTGTGGATATAAAAAAACCCTCACAACTTTGAAGCCTAATCGAAGCTGAGTTTCAAGTTAAATAAAAAAAAGATATTAACCTAAAAAAATTAGTTTGATCTAGTTATGTTTTTAATGACCTGACTGACTTGTCTTTACAATAAGAAAAAAAGAACAAAATGTTTTTATTTTAATAAAAAAATTTGACCTAATTAACCCGGTCACATTGGATTGGATATCTTAATACGCGTTTGTTTTTCAACCTCTTAACTTAATACTTGGTTAGTGTTTACTATTTTTTTTTTATATTTATTGGCATGCATAACCGTATATATGTTTTATTTAATTTGCACATCAAGTTTTGAGCTTTTATTCATTATTTTTTTTTTGTTAAAAATACATTAGTGATATTTGCTTGTTATTTTTTGGTGATAAATAAAAAAACATAAAAATTGTTCTGCACTATACCGTAGCTACGCATAAGATTGTCAAAAATACATTTTTGATATGATTGAAAAATGCAATGTAAACTCGAATTGTAAAATTTTAAAATCATAAATAAAATGCTATATCTATATCATGTTGCCATATCATATCAAGCTTATTTTCAGCGGAATCTTTTCAAAATGTCATATGTTCAAAAATCAATTCAATTAAGCTATGTAATTAATTCAAACAATATTGTTAGAACCAAACTATAATATAGTCAAACAAGATCGTTGGGTCACAATTTGCACTTGCACCCCTACGATTTCATAATAAAATGAGGTGGCTCTATATTTCTTATAAAAACACAATTGAAATCACGAGTACAATAATTTTACCAAGTTAAAACAATTTTAATTTGATTTTATTTATTTTTGATTTTTTAAATCAATTATACTTGTTAAATACATGCTAACTTGTAAAATTATATATTTTATAAACTAACTCATGATTTTTTAATTATCTTGACTATGAGTTGCCAAACAATTTCTTGCTCGAACAACGATTTAAAAAAAATCAGGGTAGAATTTATAGGTATTGTTTGGTATTATATTTTGAAAGTATTTTTGAAAAAATTAAATTTATTTATTTTTATTTTAAATTAAATTTTTTAGTGTTTTTAGTTAAAAGTAATTTTTAAAAAATAAAAAATATTATTTTAATGCAAAGAATAAACATTTTCAAAAACTTATTTTTAACCTATTAATATAAAATAAATTAAAAACACTAATAAAAATATATTTTTTTTAAAAATACTTTTAAAAATTAAAAAATACGCTCATGAAAGTACACTCGACACGAGCGACTCCAAATCCAGCCGTAGCCGCATCAGAAAGAAAGTACAAAAAGAAGAAGAAAGAACGAAGCAAAGACGAGCTCAAAAAATTTTCAATGGCAACTACTGCTCTATCAAGAAAAGCAAACTACCTGCGCCACACCTACCGATGTCTCACTTCTCGCTACCTCTCTCACTGCACAGCCGCATCTTCAAATCCACTTCTACCTCTTCCTCGATCTGTTCGTTCGTTAAATCTTTTCGTGAATTTTCAATTTCATTTTTAATAACTCAGGAATTTGATCTTTTTTCTTTTTTTTTTTAGGTTTTACCTCTCGGTGGAGGAATCCAATCGCGGCCACAGATCACCCAAATATTTCCGTTTAGCACTTCAATTCCTACTACTACTCCCACAGTTGTTGATTCAGAGACTTCGAAAAACACTGAAGAGGCTAAATCTAATGGAAATGAAAAGTCTGGGGATTCAAAGCATCAAGATGATAAAAATAATGCTAGAAGAACAGTGCGGCGTGGGGTATTATTATGATGATGATCATCATCATCTTCTTAAATTAGGGTTTTGTTTCGTCAGTTTTTATAATATAATTTGACTGATTATTGTAATTATTATATAATTAATTATCTTTTGCAGCCTATTTCATGGTTGAGTTTTCTGTTTCTGGCGGCTACTGGAGCTGGATTAATTTGGTACTATGACAGGATGAAGAAGCAACGTATTGAAGGTAGATGATTTCTATGGTGAGTTTGATGTTTGTTGATTTCTTAAGTAAATGATAACAAATCAGTTTGGAAATTAATTAACTTAATCAATTGTGAGAAGAATATGTTGTAGCTTCACCACTCTGCTTTGAAAATTTTATTGAGTGAAATATAATGTACAATTATTTGCAAAAACTACAGTAATTTTCCCCTGAGTTCACATCCCTAGTTTAGCGCTTTGAGCCGGAGATAAAAGGATACTGCTGTGTTTAATCATTTCCCAAGACAAGTTGGTCTGTTTGAATTTTAAATCAAGGGGCCTGTTATAAGCTAGCTATTCTATCACTCTGGTTCGCTCTGTGGATTGTAGTAAGCACCTTATGTTTGCACAAGACAGAATCTTCATGTTTGATTTGTACAGTATTAGTTTAATATGGAGGAAAGGAAGGACACAAGTTAACCGCTTCTGTCAATATCATTCAAGTTTCTCTTGAATAGATTGATAACTTGCTTTAAAGGGTAATTGAATCTGACCATTTTAAGTATTGGATTGTATGGTTTGTGTTTGTGCTGATAATTTTGTGTGTGCAGCTATAAATAAAAGTTCTGCAATTGTGAAGGTGGGACCATCTGCGGGAAAACCAGAGATTGGAGGTCCATTTAATCTTATTGATCATGATGGGAAGCCTGTTACAGAGAAAGACTTTATGGGGAAATGGACAATGATATATTTTGGATTCACTCATTGCCCTGATATTTGTCCAGACGAGCTGCAAAAGCTAGCTGCTGCGATTGATAAAATAAGTGAGCAGCTGATTTTTTCATTTGATAGGAACATATTGGTTATAATTAGTTAATTTCTAACACAGATACATGTTTTTGTAATATAGAAACACTGGTTTTTTTGGATGAAAAATGCTCTAGTCTTCTCTGATTCTAGGATTATGAGAAGCCAGAGTACTGTATTAGAACAAGTTATTATCATTGCTGAGATGTATTGGAGATTTTGTTGATTCAACTAGTTATTGTGAGTATTAACTGAAATCTTTTTTTATATGCTGTCTATTGCTCGTAAACCATAATATTTCAAAAGTCTATGAATTGCTCTCTGAGTGCTGGAATTAGTTGTGCTATCTCAATATGGATATCTTAAACACTCTTGTCGTAATATCATGGAAATTAGGGTAAGGATGAAGGGTGGGGAATTCTAGTTCATAACAAAAATAAACTGGTAATAGTGATTCTGTACAGAATATCTTGTCTCCAGTGTTTCTTTTCAACCATGTGAGATTTTTGTGTCAGGATTTTGTCAACAGCAATTTACATGGAACAAAGTATCAATACCAGCAAGTGTTGGATTTTTCAGCCCCGTGACTCCTTTTATAAATATATTACACACATATTTGTAAAGATGCAATTTCTGCCAGCCTTTTTTTCCCCTTTAGTTAAGTGCCAGCCTTTGTTATTACATGATGTGGTTTTGAACTTCTTGTTCAATTCTTGCAGAGGAGAAGGCAGGGTTTGATATCGTGCCTGTATTCATAACTGTGGATCCTGAGAGAGATAATGTTGAGCAAGTACGCGAATATGTTAAAGGTGCTTCTATACACATTTTGATTACAATTTTAATTTATTCTCATGTTCCACTGGTAATTTAATGAGTGAATTTTGATCTTTTCCTCTGTTACAGAGTTCCATCCAAAATTAATTGGGTTAACAGGCAGCCTAGAAGAGATAAAGAGAACTGCTCGTGCATATAGGATCTATTATATGAAGACATCTGAAGAAGATTCAGATTACCTTGTGGATCACTCCATAATCATGTAAATATTTCTCATGGGCATGCTTAGTGTTAATTGAACTTGCTTTCCGTGAACTTCAAACTTTCAAATTAACTTTCCATCTTTTAAACTCTCCACTTCTTTGGTGGTCCGAGTATGGCAAGAATAATGTCTACTACGAGTGGAGACTTAAGAAAGACAATTAATATGGAGCTCATGTAACATATAATATTTTCAACACCAGTGGGCTGCGTTTTCAACCCTTGTTTTTAATCTCTGTTTGTTAACAATATCTCCATAATCTTGTGCAGATACTTGATGGACCCTAACATGGAACTTGTGAAATTCTTTGGGAAGAACAACGATGCTGATGCTCTTGCTGATGGTGTTATTAAGGAGATGAAGCAGTATAAGTCCAAAAAAGCTACATCATAGTTATTGTTTCTCTTCAGCTGAGTTACTTTCTATGGATTTTTTCAGTGGTTCTTCTTGTCCATTTAGAGCACCTTGAATTTTCCCCTGTTGGATTTTTGCCCCCATAATACCTGGAGTTTTGCAAAATCCAGATAAAACCCATTGTGGTCTATAAGGGTAGTTGTTTAGTTGCGGGAAGAAAAGAAATGAAGAGATATACTGCTACCGACTTTATCATCCTTGGGCCTATAAGAACTGATGCAGAAAGTTTTTCTGATATTTTTATATTCTAATCTAATAAGATTTGGGTTATGCCAAGGTTATGCACGCAGTTCCCCTGGGGATAATTTTGACATCCATAGTTCTGCTGCGAACTTATGGTGTGAATTTATCCAATCTGGTGGTGGCAAGGTTCTCATTTAATGCCTATACTTGAACGGCGGGTCCAAGCAAATTGAAATGAATGCCATGGTGAGAGATTCTGCGGCTGGCCTGCAATACTCCGAGTTGTTTTTTAATGTATGGTTTGGTTAAAAACATATATTATACATCTGTCTCTGATTTTTGCAACCAACAAGTTCAAAAGCAACTTGGACAGAGCTGGATTTACAATTGGGATCGGTCTCCGATTCCGGTCGGGAAGAAAGAGATTGCAGTTGCTGGACTGCTTTCTTGATTCAAATTAACTTCGCTGTTTGGATATCAGGAAACCATACAATTAAGTGAAGGAAATATTGATGTGAGATCTAGATGGTCAGACAGGAAGACCACGCAAAGGACGCTAGTTCACTATTAGTTTTGGAATTTAACTCTAGATAAAATCACCCTCCAGCTTTTTTTAATATATATATATATATATATATATATATATATATATATATATATATATATATATATATAAAGAAATACAGCCATTGAAGTCATTGAATTTGTTATTTTATCCAAATTTGTCATATTTTTTTCATAAAATAATCCACCAAGGACGGGCATTTTGGATTTCCCTTTAACATTGTTGCCCAAGCAATAGTCATAATAGATTATAAAACGACCTGGCATAGCAGTATATTGCATCCTGACCAAAGCAATATCCAGATTGTATTTTTTTAAAATAAAAATCCAAAGTTGTTTGCTTCGTCAAAGTCAATACTTGGAAAAAAGTAAAAAATATTGTTCCTTGTATCCAAATTTCTAAACTCAATCTTGTTGCCCAAGCCAAAAATCACTATAAAACGACTTATACCTTGCAATCTCGAGTTCTTCAACTCATTACACCAATGGCAGAAGTGAAGCTACATGGTTTCTGGTGCAGCCCCTTCAGCTACAGAGTTATCTGGGCTCTGAAACTAAAAGGTGTAGAGTATGAATACATAGAAGAAGACCTTCTTAACAAGAGTGAATTGCTATTGAAATACAATCCAATTTATAAAAAGATCCCAGTCCTTGTTCATGACGGCAAGCCAATTGCCGAGTCTCTTGTCATTCTAGAATACATTGAAGAAACATGGCCGGAGAATCCCTTGCTGCCAAAAGATCCTTACGACAGAGCCATGGCTCGATTTTGGATCCAGTATGGAGTTACCAAGGTAAATTGATCGATCTTACAATTCTCTTGAACTAATGGCCTTAATCACCCCATGTATCATAGATACACACACTGTGTACTACTACAGTGTTCATAAGGCCTAGCAATATTTTGGGGGCAGTCCTCTCTTTTTTTTTTCTTTTTTTTAATGATCTTAGAACCTTGTTACCCACATCGACATGGTTTTGTCATACACTTTATATAATAATTGAATGCTAAATATATATATATATATATATATACTATATATATATATATATATATAGTATTGAGGATTTAGATTATAAATACTTCTAATTATTTTTGCTCAAGCTCCTAATAAAATTTCCAATGCAAAAGTAGCACCGCTTCTAAATAAAAGAAAGTTTTTTTTTGTTGAAAAAAACCCTTTTAATTTATGCCTATAGTAGCCATAAATGAAGTACATATGTTATTATTTATAGGTAGATCAAAGACCCTTCTCATCAATTAATTATCTGTTTTTCTCCTTCCATCAAGGAGAAAATTAAGCAATTAATCTTCACGATCAATTAATTTATTCTCATGATCAATCTCTATGATAATGAGTTGAATAATTCAGAACATGGATGTGTTATTGGGAATATAATAGTAATTTCTCACATGTTTATGTAGAAAAACTTGATGATTTCTTTAAATGATCGCAAACTTGGAATTTCCCTCAAATATATCCACTCTTATCTTGGAAATGTCCACAGGAATTAGAAATTCACACCTAACCATTTATTTTCCAGTGTGCCGATGCTTTTGGAGCGTTTTACGTAGCAAGCGAAGAAGAAGAAAGAGAGAAGGCAGCAAAAGATATAGTGGAAGTGCTGAAAATCCTGGAAGATCAAGCCCTCGGAGATAAAAAGTTTTTCGGGGGTGACAACATAAATCTAGTAGACATCTCATATGGACCAAGTGCTTATTGGTTGCCGGCCATGGGAGAAGCAGTGGGTGTGAAAGTGCTGGAACCAAGCACGTTACCTAAATTACATGCTTGGGCTAATAACTTCATTGAAGTTCCTGCGATTAAAGAGAATATCCCTGACTATGACAAGATGTTGGCCTATATGAGAGATGCTAGGGAGAAGTTAGGCAAGAACTAGCGTTTGTGATACTTTCTATTTTTGAAAGTATAATCCATGTATGTCTTTGCTTTGGTTATGTAACCTTGTATCTCTGAAGGAATAATAATGGTGGTCGGCGGCAGCCATTGATGTTCAAACTGGTAAACATGGTGTTTCTTTTCGATACAACGGTGCCATTCAGGACATAACGATACAACGGTGCCATTCAGGCTATGTCCTGAATGGCACCGGTAATGTGATTTTGAAGAATATCATAGCAAATATATTAGTAAAAGAGCTCGGTCAGCCACCGTGCATGCACACTCATGTGCACTGTGGATTGACTATTTTCAGCCCTTGCTTCGCGCGTGTATGTGCACCTGTTTTTTTTTTTTTTTTTTTGCACAAAGATACTATTATAATTTTTATGGTGGAAATGACAGAAACACCTGTGGCCGAGCGGCTCGCTGAGTGCTGGAAAATGCAGCGCGCAGGGGTTCGAACCCCTCAGCCAACAAATTTGATTTTGGTTTTTTTTTTTTTTGAAATACATTTTTTTTTGTAAAGCAATTGTAAAAAGTTTTATGCCCGCTCATAAAGCAATGATAATTGTTATTATCATAAGATTAATAATAATAATAATTTGATAATTTTTATTATTTTAATAGTAAGAGCAATGATAATTTTAGATTTTCAAACTTTGATTTTGCTATTGTTATACTAGGGGGTGTTGAGCTATTTTATTATATTAAATTTCGCATAAATAAATATTATATTTTTATTTAGATCCAGCAAATCCTATAAAAAAAATTTCTCAGCCCGCAATGTAGAACATATTTTTTTTTAAAAAAATTTTCAAATTAAATGATTTTTTCAGCTAATAATTTTTTTTTATCATCTATTATATTTTTTTATGTGCTCTTTCTTTTATTTTTTTATTGGTTTTATTGTTATTATTTTCAAGTTAGATGAAATTTTTTTTCCTGATAATTATGATTTTTTTTATTGTTAAAGTTATTATGATTTTTTTTATTGTTAAAGTTATTATGATTTTTTTTCAAGTTTTTATGTATTTGTCTGGAATTATAAGAAAGAGGTGATGGTGCTTGCTACTAGTACAGAAAGCTAAATGAGTTCGTTGATTTACTATTGATTTATTGCTCAAATTTACTGTAGTACTATACATATATTACTGTTGATTATAATAGTGAAATTATTATTTTACTCTTGCATGCACAATTATTTTGGCTTTGGACTCAGGGGTATTTTTGAATTTTTATATTTTTGTGCACAGTAAAATAACTATTACACCCTCAAATAAGACAAAAAAAACCAGAGTTGCTGCTGGGAGTGTCCAACTAATTTAATATTTTCATTGCACAATAAAATAACTCTTTTACCCTCCAATAAGGACAAAATGCAAGTGTTGCCTACGAGGCTATTTCTAGCATGTTATTAAATTTTAGAAAGTTCATGGGTTTGTTGACTAGTTTGATGATTTTAACTTTTTTTGAAAAAAAATTCATCCATTAATATTGAGTTGATTGAAAATTGAGTTTCATATTTTATTTTATTTTTTATAGAGTTATGGCAGTTTGAAAAAAAAGTCTTAATATTGATTGAATTGAGTTTGTGATTTGTTATTATATAATTAAATAAATAATAGATTAGAAAAAAAATTATTAATTTCAATGGAGTCCATTACCGAGTTTGTGGGTTTTACTCGTTGACACGAGTTATCCAATTCATAACTTTAGTGGATTTACCCATTAAACTTAATATGTGTTCTTTTTAGTTTTTGGTTCTTTATTTTTTTATAATTTTTTTCACTATTCTTGAATATTGAATTGGTTGGGAGATGAAATTCATGGTTTAATTGTTTTTTATTATAGAATTATCATGATCTCAAATAAAAATATTTTTAGGGTTGATGCTTTATTTTACAAACATATATTTATCATGAAATTAAATAAAAATAACTTAAAAAACAACAAAATTATTAAAGTCATTGAAGTCTATGACCCAAGTTGCAAGGCGATGCAAGATCGATTCAATCTAATATTATCTCAACATTAAAAAAAATATTTGTCTTAATATTTTTTTAAGTTATGTTATATTTTTATTGGTTATCCAAATTATTCTGGACTCATTAAATTAAATAATTTATTTTATCTTAGCTCTCACATAATTTAATTAGAAATTTAAATTAAATAAAAATAAAATTTACAGATTCCAAGATAAAACTGCTTAATTAAATTTAATAATAATAAAAAAAAAATCTCTATGCTTTAGTAGTTCACAACGGAGAAATATACCAGGAAATATACCAGTAATTCTGTCAATTGGTTGATTTTTGATGTCATCATTGGATTTCCTACTCTAGTTCTTGGTCTTACAAAACGGTCAGATTTGTGTGTGGTCAGGCAGAAAGGACAAGGTTATCAGGTATCCCACATCGAACAGAATGAAAATGAGCTTCTATCAAGTGCTTATAAAACCCAAAGCATACACCACTCTCTAATCACGCAGCCGCGCGGTGGGCACAGAGCGAACTATTCTTTCGCCTTTTACTAAAGAATACCGTGTGCTCGCCGCAGATAGCGGCATACGCTTATTTTTGGAGGGTTCTTTTTCTTGGAAGAAGAGCCCTAACAATTCGAGTTTAAACTTTTAACATCAGTTGGTATTTTAGATTATATTTTTGATTGAGAAAAATGAAGTGCGGTCCGAATAAATTAGAAGTTTCATTGATTTTTAAGTTGACCAAGTCAAAATCGTTTACTTGACTGGGTTGACGTGGCCATTTCTTATCCAAGTAATATTAAATGGTTTTGTAAAAATAAAACTACATCGTTTTAATAGAGTAAAAGGCTTGGTTTCGGATTCTGACAACTATAATTATTACGACTAGTGGGGTAGAATGGTCGAGGGCATCAATGTAAGAGGGAGTTGATTAGGGAGAGAGAGGGGGTTGACCGTTGACGAAGGTCTTGCTAAGAGCATCTCTAGCAGTAGAGGCATAATGGAGAGCCAAATATTTAAAATGGATGTTTGAATAGTGTAAAAATGGCTTTGGCTTTGGTGTGCACTCCAGCAGCAAAGGCATTTTGGAGAGCCATTTTTTTATATTATTATTTTAATGTAATGCAATTATTTTGTATATAATTTAATTATGCAATTAATTATACAATTAATAGGAGTAAGTTATATAATTAAATAATTAGTTTTAAAAAACCCTCCAACAATATAATTATTAATTTTTTCAGATTTAATATGAAATTAAAAACCCCGCAATAATTTAAATTTGAAATTCTAAAATATTGAAAAATTCTCCCAAAATATTTAAAGAAAATTA
Source organism: Salix purpurea (assembly GCA_027405865.1). Taxonomy (NCBI): domain Eukaryota; kingdom Viridiplantae; phylum Streptophyta; class Magnoliopsida; order Malpighiales; family Salicaceae; genus Salix; species Salix purpurea. The sequence goes on along the minus strand of JAOWLH010000002.1, from coordinate 9,743,185 downwards.
CAAATAATTAATTAAACATACATTCCATTACAAATAATTCAATCAAATCAATTACAAATTTAAACCTCTCTTTGCCATATGCATAAAAAATACATTGTATAAATTAAGCTAATTGATCAACAACATCGTAAATTTCCAATTTTGCATAATTATTTTTTAACTAAATATTATTATTAATTACTCTTTTTTTTTCTTCTAAATATTATTATTAATCACCTCCACAACAGTTCAAAAAATACATTTACACAGTTCTTAAATCTAACTGTAAATTTAAACATGTAATTAAGCTAATTGATCAACAAAATCATAAATTTTCAATTTCTCATAATTATTTTTTTACTAAATATTATTATTAATTACACTTTTTTTTTCCTCCTAAATATTATTATTATTATTATTATTATTATTATTATTATTATTATTATTTATTCCTAAATATTACCCCCCGAAACCCTACCTCATTCATCATATTCTCATTTGCGCCGCCCCCCACAAATCCCAGCTCAACTCGCCTCTCGACTCTTTCACCTCTCATTTGCGCCGCCCCCCACAAATCCCAGCTCACCTCTCGCCTCTCGACTCTTTAGCCTCTCTCATGCTCACTACACGCAATGCTGATCTAGCCTTCACTTCTCGCATAGAATCAGAGGGCAAGGTCTACAACGTGGAGCACTTGCTTCCAGAAGAGTCGTGGACTCTTTTCTGCAGGAAGACGTTCTGGGGGAATTCATGTCCTCTCCCTCTCACTCTACTCTTTGATGAAGGTATTTTCTCGCCAACTTTTCTTCTTCGGATTGGATGCAAAATCAAATGTTTTTTCAATTTTTTAATTCTGTGGGTTGCTGTGTTGATGGGTGTTTAATTGTTGAATTCTGGGTTGATGTTGCTTTGTTGAATCAGTTGTGTGTTGTGTGTTTCAATTATCCAGTGCTGGGTTTTTTATTGTGGCATGGCCAACGGCTCTATTTCAACGGCTCTATTTTAATTTGCCTCTGCAGGTTTTGATCTGTGGGAATAGCTCCCGGATGCCTCCAGAAAATGAAGAAGCCATTTTGGCTCTTCACTTGGCTCCTCTGCTGGAGACGAAATTTAACCCAAAAAATTTTATGAACTTGATCCTGCATTAAAACTTGATCAAGTTCATATATAGATTTCAAAAGCTTTGAATCATCACATCTCTTCTAAATTTTATGAACATTTATTAACCCTAAAGTTAAGAAATCTTGGAGGTTTGAATCAACCCTCGTTAGTATCATCACAGAGCACACTTCTCTCTTGTACACACACACATGTTTTACTTTAATAAAAAAAACAGCAGGTTCGGGTGATGCTTTAGTGTGGATATTTTGCCATTATATTCTTATTTCCTATCCATAATTTATGATTTTCACACCAGGCTATATATATGAACTTGATCCTGCATCGTAACAAGCTTCATAAAATATACACGCTTTCATTTAAAACAAACGAACAGCTAGCAAAATGCAAGAGAAATCAATGCAGAGTTTGCTGTTAGAACTTCAAAACAAGAATAAAATGTAGAAAAGAAAAAGGCTCAGATTTACTTTCACCCCAAAACCAACAAGTAACTTCACTCGTCTAAACATGAAACTTATGCTGTGTGTCCGCCCCCCCTCAATCCGCAAGAACTTTGTGTATTATGTGGACTTCCACTTCATGATGAACTGATGCCAAGCTTGCTCAAAGATGCGCTCAAATCAAGCTTCACCCACCACCTAACCTACATGACAAATTTCATGACCAAATAAGATATGTACAGCATAGTTTCGTTCATTGGCGAGAGAAAAAAAAAAGCGAGCAAGAAAGAAAGTAAACGTAAATTTCTCACCTGCACATTTCTTATCCGCTTCCTAAAATCCAATTTTGAAGCATGAGATAACAGCAAGTATCCATACCACACACACTGACAGATTGCATATCTGATAATTTCACCATAAGAAAAGTTTATGATCATAGATAGACATCAGTTTGTTCCCCCCCATTCACTGACAGATTGCATATCTGATAATTTCACCATAAGAAAAGTTTATGATCATAGATAGACATCAGTTTGTTCCCCCCCCATTGACCAACTCAGGACATAGAGACGTTTCATGAACAAATTAGGGAAAAAACCTACCTTGGATGTTGCTGGTGTGTGTGTGTGGGGGGTCAAACATATGCAACTTGTTTTGTTGTTTTCATTTTGACATCAGCGGATGCGATTGAAGCGAGAAAATGGCTCTGGATTTGCTTTCGGAGCAGCTTTAGCAGCCACTTCTGGAACACCAAAAACGTTCCAGAATCTAAGTGTTTCATCCCCTGCTGCGGTTGCCACTGTACAACCATCCGGACTCTGAGGGTGAAAAAAAGACAGTTACAACACAAGAAGTCAAAGAAATAAAAGAGAGATTAACAAAATTAATATTTAAATCCTTAAATTATTACCTGAGTCATGTAAAGGACTCTGGAAGTATGGCCAGTGAGCTCAGCCATTTTCAGCATAGATGGATATTTCCAAAGGATGAGTTGATTTTGAGTAAACCCATGAGAGCTAAGCAGTTCCTTCTCATTCTTGTTCCACAGCAGAGCACAAACTTGAGACCCAGTGTCTATGGAATTCAGGCATGCACCTGTGTGTGTGTTCCAAAACTTAATACTCCTGTCTCCTCCACCGCCTCCAGAGGCTAGCAAATTCCCTTGGAAAGGACACCAAGCCAGAGCTTTCACTGCAGAGGTGTGTTCCTCGAGTCTGTGAAACCATTGTGTTGCCGAGTTTGATGATGCCACAGATCTATCCCATATATGAATTAGATTATCATTCCCTCCACTTGCCAATTGTTGACCTGAAGTTGACCATTTGAGTCCACAAACCTCTTGTTGATGCCCTCTGTAAGTCTCCACAATGTGTGATCGGATTCTCACATCATTGTTAATTATTTTACCATCCATTCCTCCAGTTGTCAGGATGTGATTGTTCCATGCCATTGACCCGACTCTCGACCTGTGGCAACCTCTCAAGGTCCTTAGCTGACAACAACATCATCAAACAAACTAGGTAAGAAAACAGTTAAAGGAGAAAAGCTTAGAAGTAGACTAGGCAACATCGTAAAAGGACTAGGTACCTGTTTACAGGAAGCAGAATCCCATAACTGTACATTAGAATTATTCAAGCCAATGGAAAGGTGGAGTCCATCAGGAGCCCAATTGACACTAGTGACAGGCCCGTCTTCATCACCAACTGTGACCAATTCTGAGGTAGAACCATTTGAAGCATCCCACAAGTACACTGTGTTTTCAAGAGCTATGGCTAGAACATTCTTACTGCCCCAATCCAGCAAGTTAAGGTAGAAATCATCAACAAGATCAGGTGCATCCAATGTCCTCTCCGACGTCTGAGGAATGCATCTCCGGGTCTTGGCGGGCTTGGCTTGGTAGTGAAGAGAGGAGGATAAGTGGCCTTGAGGGATAAGTTCAACTGGTGTAGGGGGCTTGTTTTTGAAGGCTAGAATTCGAGTTCGGTTCAGGTTCAAGGCTTCTGCCAGTTGCTTCCTGTACGCCTCTCTTGATGGTGAGTTGACTGTAGCTGTTGGGTTCTCTTTTCCTCCTTTTCTTCCCTGTGTTAGCATGTAATGGGCATAATCCAAGTCCATGGCTGATCGGTTTGGTATAAATCTATCCAACTGTTACAAGCATGAGTTTTGTAAGAACCCAATTCAAAATTGATCAAATTACAATTTAGTCTCCGATTATTTTCATTTTTTTTTTTAATTTAGTCTACTTGTTAAAAAAAACATACGTTACTCTTTAACAAGAGTACTTTTGCAGTGGGTGAAATTGGAGAATTTCAATAAAATCGAAGAATATTTTAGAAAAAATCACAATTCAATTGTTAAATAAAACTAATAGGACTAATTTACAAAAAATAATATATAAATATAACACAATTCGATTCTTTCTTTCTTTTTTGTTCAAGAAGAATTGTTCCCTATTCAAGAAATTGTAACAAGAAAAAAAAGGAAGGATCTTACGTTGTCTTTAGAATTCTTTCTATGAAGAAATTGTTCTTGAAGGGGGGAACGGGATTGCGCTTTCAAGTATGAAGAAGAGTTCATAGATCCTGCATCCATCACGTCAATATCAAAAAAATAAAAAATAAAAAATAAAACAAGAACGAATAATAGAAAAATAAGAAAGAAACACCCTGCAAAACAGAGGTTAAGATTTAAGAAACCCAGCAAAAAATTAAAGAAAAAAAGAGAGATTTGTTGTTGATCTTGTGAGAGTGATTGGTTGTGAATTATGAGACGAAACCGGTGCTTAGAATGAATGAATGGTAAATGAGAGTGATATTTCGAAGATAGATAAGACGAGTTGAGAGGGGGAGAGAGAGGGGTGTTTTTTCAAATTTACGTTTTGGAAAGTTCAACGGCCACTTTGTTTACCTTGGAAGAGCCGTTGTAAATTTCATTGACCAAACTGTCCCTTTCTGGGCTCAATAAACTAGTTCAAGCCTAAATAAAAATTCTGGAGCCAAGCCCGGATATTCTCATAAATATTATTTTTATTTTATTATCATATAATTACAATTATTATATTATATTATAACTAAAAATACTTATTAACAAATACACTAAAATAAAACGGATTTCACTGTTCAAACACTGTGCACACACACTCATTAGCACTGTGAACACGAAATTTGTCTCCCTTCTTCGCAGGTGCACGTCCACCCTTTATTTTTTGTCTTTTCCGTGTGTGAACAGTGTCTTATCGTTTTTGCCCCCAATAATAAGATAAAAAACAGTTCCGGCTGAGGGGCACGGGTGTAATTGCGCGCGTCCAGACCGGTCCGATTCGGTCCGGTACGCCGCAAGTTTTATTTTTTTAATATTTTTTAAAATGACTAAATACGGTTACAGCCCCTAATAAGACAAAAACGTTGACTTGAGTACAAAGACAGGACGATAATTGACCCTATTTTTTAATTTTTAATTCTGTGGCTGTCAGGGCGTGAGGCGCACGCGCCAGTCGGTTTTCCGCCTCACGCCCTGTTTAGGTGGCGCGTGAGGCGTCATACGGTGACCGGAAATGGTCTTCCAGAGTCTGTCTCGATGCGCCTCCGCGTGGACTTTCTCCTACGGTGGCGCGTGTAACCTAAACATGTCTGTGGACGCGGCGATGGCCGGTTAAAGCCGTTGGCCTTGTTTCTCTCTCTCCTGCACGTAAAAGTGCAGGAGAGTCCCCCATTGTGTGTTACCTTTCACTTCGGTCCTTACATTTTTAATTTTGTTTTTGGTCCTGATTTCTATTATATTTGATTTAGTTCGATTGGGTCCTTCGATTTTAATTGATTGAGTGTGGCAGTTTCACTTCGGTCCTCCTACTTTTAATTTCCGGATTGTCTGTAAAAGCTCAATAAATTTGGTACACAAGTTTCAATTTTTTTTTAACTTTGTCCTTTAATTTAAATTAATAATAAATGTGATTTCCATTTCAGTCCTTAGACTTCTAATTTTTGAATTTAATCGCTTTATATTTTCATTTCATTTCAGCCCTTATACTTTTATTTTTTTATATTTCTAGAATAATCCCTACTTTTGTGCATGTATATATAAGTGTATTTAACACAACAACAACAACAACAACAACAACAATAATAATAATTTAATTGTTTTTCTTGCTTACTCTTTTGTTAATGTTTTTTTTTCTCCGGATAATTTAATAATTTTTATTGTTTTGACAGTAATAGCAATGATATTTGTTTTTTTTTTCTTTTGTTAAAGTTTCTGGGATATTTTTAGTCTTTTATTAATTATATGTTCTAATATTTATTGAATATTATCGCATAGGAATATATATAGGGAGAAGAAAACATGACCTAGGATTTTTTGAATAAAAAAAATTAATATCAGTATTCTTAAATACATTTAATAATTTAATATAATAATATAATGAATAAATCGGATAACATAAAAAGAAATTTGTCTTCGAATTTTAATTTTGTACTTAACACAACAACAACAACAACAACAATACTAATTTAATTGTTTTTCTTGCTTACTCTTCTGTTAATATTGTTTTTCCTCCGGATAATTTAATAATTTTTATTGTTTTGACAGTAATAGCAATGATGATTTTTATTTTTATTTTATTTTGTTTTATCTTTTGTTAAAGTTTCTGGAATATTTTTAGTATTTCATTAATTATATGTTCTAATATTTATTGAATATTATCGTCTAAGAATATATATATAGGGAGAAGAAAACATGACCTAGGAATTTTTGAATAAAATAAATTAATATCAGTATTCTTAAATATATTTTATATAATAATATAATGAATAGATCGGATAACATAAAAAAAAATTTGTCTTCGAATTTTATTTTTTTCATCTTTTTTAAAAATTTATTTCTTAAAAAAATGATATTTTGGTTTTTAATATTTCAGATCTAATATTACTGGGCAAAAAATACAACTAAAAAAAAATCGACATGTTTATCTAGATTTCAAAAATATGCAAGTCACTTCCCGTTTCAATTACATTGTTCTTTTTAAACTGCAAATAAGTCATTATAACACACAAATTTTTTTTCCTAAAAATATATTACAATATTTTTATTTACAATGTGTCAGATCTAATATTACTGGGAAAGAAAGACAACTCATAAAAAAAATATGACAAATTTACCTAGGTTATTTACAATTAAAAAATATACGAGTCACTTTCCGTTTCTATTATACTGTTCTTTTTAGACGACAAAGAAATAATTATTGCACGCAAAAAAATTATGTTCATTTTTAAAAACAAATTACAATATTTTTTTATAATGCGTCAGATCTACTATTACTGAGGAACAAAAGCAACTTATAAAAAAAATGACAAATTTACCTAGGTTATCTACAATTAAAAAATATAGGAACCACTTCCCATTTCGATTACTCTATAAAATATGTGAGACTAATTATATGTTTTAATATTTATTGAAATTTATTGCCTATAAATATATATATATATATATAAAGAGAAAAAATGACCTAGGATTTGTTTCTTAAAAAATTAATATCAATATTCTTAAATACATTTAATATAATAATATAATTAATAAATCTTATAAAAAAAATTGCCTTTGAATTTAAATTTGATACTCTTTTGTTTAAGTTTATTTCTCAAAAACAAATTTACAATATTTTCATTTTTAATATTTTAAATCTAATATTACTGGGGAAAAAAATAAACTAAAAAAAAAATTACAAATTTACTTAGGTTATCTATAATTAAAAAATATGCGGGTCACTTCCAGTTTCGATTCATGTTCCTTTTAGACGGCAAATAAGTCATTATAGCACGTAAAAAAATTAAGTTCATTTCTGAAAAAAAATTTCAATATTTTTATTTTTAATGTGTCAGATCTAATATTACTGGGGAGAAAATGGAACTCAATTTTTTTTTTGCCAAATTTACCTAGGTCATCTACAATTAAAAATATACGAACCACTTCCCATTTCAATTAAACTATTCATTTTAGGCGGGGGAAAAATTTATATGTTACATATTTTATCTATTATAGTGTTACTAATTAAATATTTAAACAACTAATTACAGCATTTTAAAAATCAAATAGTTTTCTACATAGAAAAAACCCTAACGCAATGCGCGGGCAAGCATACTAATTATACAACGCAAAAAACTCATTTCTAACATATTTGATATATTGCAATTTCAGTAATTAAACATTAAAATAACTAATTATAGGGCGAAAAAAATATAAGTTTATTTCTGGAAAAAAATAATTACAATATTTTTATTTATAATGTGTCAAATCTAATATTACTGAGGAAAAAATACAACTCATAAAAAAAAAATTACTTGCGTTATCTGCAATTACAAAATATACGAACCACTTTCCATTTCGATTATACAAATTTTATCAATTATAATTTTACTAACTAAATATTAAAATAACAAATATAATACATATAAAAATAATTAATTTTCTACATTAGATAAAAAAGCCCTGACGCATTGCGCGGGCATACCTCTAGTAAGAAATACTAAAAGATTTGGGCGTTTTGTACGGTAAATCTTTCCTTATAATGAACATTCTAAGCCGACCTATACTACAACCTTTTTCTTTAATCCTTGAAGTTTGAAACAAAACCAAAATTAACCCTCATCTTAGCAATTGACAGCCACACACAAGGTTCTTCTTCCACGCCTCATTTGAGGCTCTACACCGTCCATCCACCAGTGCAGTGATTGATGTCCTTCGAAAGCAGCGAAAAGTCAACAAACATTAACATTGACCTTTCCTATTCTTTACAATACAGCCCCAACATTCTAAGCCGTTCCTCCTCATCAGTGCAACCACGAACTTCTAGGAATAGTTCTGGCTGTGGCACCTCTTGGAATAAACTCTGCACTAGCTCGTCAGCAACACCGTGGACCTTTCCAAGCCGTGATTTTTTCATCATTTCCTTGCCTTATACGTTATAAAAAAAATAAAGAAATCATACTTAACAATAGACACAGATTACTATAAATTATAATAATATAATTATTATTTTATTTCTCAGTACGTCTTAAATTTAGCTTTGGAATTAGGGGTATTTTAAACTTTTCCAAGGAACTGATTGACATTACCAGAATATTTGAGGGTATTTTAGTATTTACCATGTATTTTTGTATAATACAACTACTATTTTACCCCTATTAACAAACAAAAAATAGTTGCCTACTCGGGGGTATTTTTTATTTTTTATATTTTTATGCACAATAAAATAATCATATTACTCTCATATAAGACATAAAAAAAAAAACAAGAATTGTCGACATGGGTGTTTGGCTACTTTTCTCTTTTTTTTTTAATTATTTCTTCTTGCGGGTATTGTTGGCCCGTTGTTTGGACACGTTGACGGTTTTCTTCATCACGCTCTCTTCTGACAGCGCGTGCGATATCCTCTGATGGTGAAAAATATTCATCTGGCGTCTCAGCAGTGGCGTCCCAAGATGGTCGGATCAGTGAAGGTGGTCGATTGAACTTTTTTGTACCATTTTCTCTCTCATGAAGGCCAAATTACATGTTAGTCTCCTATGTTTATGGTGGCTGCATTTCAGACCATTCTCTTTTGATTGTTTTGTATGGTCCTTAATTGTTTTGTATGGTCCTGATTTTTGTAATATAAGTTTGGATTTGTTTCATTTTCATCATTCAATTGAAATTAATTATATATGTCATTTTCATCTCGATCTATAATCTTTTAATTTTAGGTTTTAGTTTTAAATCCCTTAGTCTTTTCGGTATAAGAATTTTGATTATTTTCAATTTTGTCATTCAATTGATATTAATTATATATTGCATTTTCATTTCAGTTCTTATTGTTTTAATTTAGTGTTTGATTTTAAATCCCTTAATATTTTCGGTATAGAAGTTTTGATTTTTTTCATATGATTGAAATTAATCATATGTTTTATTTTCATTTCAGCCCTTATACTTTTAATTGTTTTATTTGAATTTAATTCCTTTATTATTTTATATATATTTATGCATTGATCTCTATATTTGTCCATGTTTATATGTATATGCTCTTAGTTTTAGTTTTTAATTTTTAATTATTTTCTCTTTTGTTGGGGTTGTATTTTTTTATTTAGTCCTTAAATTTTAATTTGTGTTAATGATCATTTGAAAATTAATATTTCTTCTTCTTCTTTTATTTATTCTTTAAGTCAAATGAATTTTTTAAGGCTAATAATATTTATTTTTGTTTTGTTATTTTTTTTGTTTTCTCTTTTGCTATAATTTTTAGTTTTTTTATTCTTCAAGGTAACTATGTTTTTTTTCATTGTTTATGCAATAATAATAATAATAATAATAATTGTAGATGTTTTTTCAAATAATTTTTTTAAGGCTAATAATATTTATTTTTCTTTTATCATTTATTTTATTTTTTTGTTTACTTTTTAGTTTTTTATTATCCGAGGTATTTTTTCATTATATATGCAATAATAATAATAATTTTATATTTTTTTCTTCCTTGCTTTTTTGTTAAATTTTTTGAGTTTTTTTTTATTCCTTATGGTAGAGACTCTTTTAAAAATCATAATTTTATGATGAAACCTAAAAACCCTCTTAATTATATGAGACAAATTTGTTATTCAGTATTGTATGGGTCATGATAAAGCCTATTAGCCAACCGACCTTGGGCTTTGCCTAGGTTAATTTAAAACTACAACTCTCATGTGCATATATGAGTTGGGGTATACCTTTCCTCTTCACAAGTTTGTGAGGGAAGGAAGTATTTTGAAATTATAAGTTGGGTCCAAGCTAGTTATATCCTAATAGATAGATAATCCTAGTTGTCTTTGATAATTTCCTTAAGCTCATTATAATTGAGCCTATTGTCAACATCTTTAAGACTTCTTACCATATAGTCATTAACATCAATGGTGACAACTATATGTATTGGTTCTTTACATTCATTGTCATACCAATAGGATCCATGAAGGGAACTTTGCAGGTAAAACCTACACATATAAAGAAATAAAGAGACAAATGGCTAATAATTAGTTATAATATGCTAATTAGCCCTATAGATATGATAAAAGAGATATGGGATTGTTCTTATTATTGAAGGGTACCTTTTCTTGAGGTGAAGAATAAACCTTGTTTAAGATCGAACGAGGAAAAAAATATTTATTGCATTGGAATTAGTTTTAACCAAATAAAACATTAATAAAATAAATAAAAGACATTACTATACCATGTTACAAAGTATGCAACTTTTTTTATCCTTTGTCTTTTCTATGCATCCAAGTTCATTTATGACTTTTGTTTTTGTTAAGGGTTAACAACTAAAGGAGATTGAGAGACTTTAGTTAAGTATGTAACGAAAAGCTTGTTTGTATCAAGAAAAAGGGTTTCAATCTTTTGATATGAATAGAATCATGACTGTAGAAGAGAAGAAGAAGCATAACTATATCAAAATAGACGAGTTTATTGTTTCCGATGAAATAATAATAAGAGATATAAATTTTCCATAAATAAAAGTCAGGGGAAGCTGTACTCTCCAAGCTAGGAGTCAAGTAGATTTGATTCATTGAAGCAATTATAAGTCTTATTGTTAGTAAAAAAAACTCTTCACCTTTATAGAGATTGGTATTTCCAACCTCAATTGCAAAGGCTTATTTGATGATTATAAACCTCTACCTTTACCTCTAGTTTTGGCTATAGAGATCACAATTACTAAGACTTCTACCTAGGTTGTTCATAAGGAAGTTGGGCAAAGATTCAAAGATGTTTTTGCTTGACTTGTCCTTAGTCAAACCCTATTCACTTTTCTCCTAATTAAGGAAGAAGAAAATCTCTAAAGACTTTTATTAGTGAGAGATATGACTCTAAAGATGTTGGTCTAAAGGTGGGTAAGCAAATAGAAAGGGTTGTCACCATTCTTTAGACATCTTAATGATGTCTAATGAGAACTATAACATTTATCATTGACTTGAAAAATAGCCTTTAATATAAAAATTCTTTTTATTTGATGTTATTTATTTTACTTTATCATCATTGTTTTTTAACCATTTTGTCTTTGATAAACTTTCATAATTTACACCCATTTTCAAAGGTATTGGATGATCAAGATGATCCATGTGAGGGAGGTCATTGCTAAATATAGGGAATATGAAATTACTTTTTAACAACTAAGTAATGAGAAGGTTGTTATAGAGGATGAACAAAAGGACCTTAAGGTGGTTTATACCTCTTTGAAAGATAACATGCAATGTGTTACCTTTTAATTAAGCTATACTGAAAGATATCTCCAAATAACTTATAATGAAATTGGTGTATTAAAGTAGTGGATCTTTGAGCCAAAGACCAATCAAAATGGTTTAGAAACTAAGCTTTTTTCTGCTAGGAAAAAAGCCTAGAGCTTTCAAGCATGGGTGGAGGCATTGAGAAACTTTTTTATGAAAATTTATTAATTTTTAGAGGGTTTAGAACTTTGTCTGAGATGGTTAGGGATAATATTTTTCTTTCCATATCCAACTTGTAATTTTTAATCAATCAAGAGGAATACAAGTATACTTTAGTACTGCCTTTCGTCTAGTCCCAATCTTGGTGCATATCATATTGGAAAAAAAAACATGAACCTCACATTAATCAAACACTCATAAACACCCCTCATTTTTAAATATGAATTTATACTATATTTATTGGTATAATTAAAAATAGACAAGCAGTTTAATCAAGAATATCCATGCATAACTTTTAAGGATATAAAGGTAGCATGTATTTATCCCTATGTGCCAAAGAAAGATATTAAATTTTAAACAAAAAGAAAATGAAACAAAAGAAATCTCTCTTTTATTCCCTAATTATTTCATTGCATCATTTGATTATTGTTTTATGGAAGAATAAACAAGAAAGAGTATAGAGACATAGATGAATTTATGTTTAATAATGATGTATAAAATAAAATAATTATTTTATATTTTGTTTAGTTAATAGATAATATAGGCAAAATATAAAACATGTGTTTTATAATTGATATTAAAGAAAAAAACTAAAACTGATTAGTGCTTTACTACTACGAGTTAATAGTGAAATTAGAATCCCTCCCCTCCATGATAACAACCAATGAATTGAAATTTGAGTGACAAAATGGTCTTTTCAAGAAGTTCCATTGGTTAATAGATCCAATGATTCAGGTCAATGTAAGTATAAACATGAATATTATTGTCTAATTGAATCCAAAACACACTAAACACAAGATAAAATAATTATTTATTTAGTCTAGTCTAATCAATATTGTTCGACATGCCAAACATTACCTTAAGTAATGACTTCTCAAAATTCTTTATAAAACAATTATTAAAAAACAAGTTTTCATAATATAATTTCATACACACTAATCCAAATTATCGAAAAGAAGCTCCTATAAATAAAAACTCGTCATAATCATAATCTGTCCAAAAGAGGATTAATTTTAGCTAAGATAAAAACACATCAATTTTAAAGATAAACCAATAAACCTTATCTCATCTAAACTATTGTTGGTAAATACCCTAATTAGGTGATTATTGTGTTATAAAATTATAAAATTCCGCAAATCCACATCATCTTATGCATTGATGTTGGATAAATATAATTTTGGACATGCTTTAATTAGTCCAACATAAAAGATTTTATCAATCAAGTATTAAATGTTTAACATATTTCTCAATTGAGTCCTTTTTATCCATGTTTGTGAATACTTTCCAAGTCTTTCTAGAGAGAATTTGATTACTATATATATATATATATATATATATATATATATATATATATATATATATAAATTGATCAAAAAATAAATAACAACTTGTTAGATAACATTAACACCATGTTCATTTAACCTTACCAAGCTTAATATGTTGAAAAATTCAAAATTATATTTTATTTCAAATCATTTTGCATATTAATTTGTTAAAACCAAAAAAAAAATTAAACTATGATTTGACTCATTAAATTTAGATGAGTCTCAACTAAGTTATATTAATTAATTATTTTATTTTTTATCATATGAATCATAAATTAACCTAATAATTTTCATCATAAGATTCTAGAAGATGTTTACAACTATAATTAACAAATCATGCTCTTTTCTTTCTAATTAAACAATATTTTTGATTTTTTTAAAATGTTATTTTAATTTAAAAATAAAAAAATATATTTTAATACATTTTTAAATTAAAAACAACGACCACCTAACCACCGGTAAACTCAAAACACAGCATTGAAAAAAATTCGGGAACAAAAAAACCGTGAATCCGATGAACCCAAAAAGCCGTTATAAACTGACCAATCTCTCTGTGAACCATTTTGTTGCCTTTGACTTTCTTAATTTCTCCATTTTCTCTAAAGCGAATTATGGAAATTACCCCCTCTTCATCACCTCCAGGGAGATTCAAGCTTTTTGACCATTTAGAATTGCTAGAATTCATCGACAAATACGTGATCAAATCCGTTGAATCTCCAAACCGTGGCTTCTCAATCAATCGCCTCCACGGCGATATCCAGCCTCTTAATAATGGTCTTAAGACTTAATTAATCTTCTGTTTTCTTTTTATCATTCTTAATGAAGCTCATTCGATTTGCTATTTTTAACAGATAGTGGTGGTGGTGGCGGCGGTGAAAGTTCCGTTAGGCCGTCAAAAACCTCCGTGATTTACGGCGTCGTCGGCACAATTAGATTGGTTGTAGGTAAGTAATTTTAATTAATGTATGCAATTTTCGAATTTCTTGCATTAATTTTCTGCTTCGTAGTGAATTTTGTGTTAAATTGGTGTAGGAACGTACATGCTTGTGATCATTTCGCGAAAAAAAGTTGGACAATTTCTTGGTTTTCCTGTTTTCCGAATTGCTGCGATGAAGTTCTTGCCTTGCAATGAGGCATTGAAGTTCTCTACGGCGCAAGAAGTTAGGGTTTCACTTTGTTTCGTGATTCTTTTTCTTCTATTAGAATGTAGTTCAATTTTTTTTTTTTTTGGTGCAGAAAAGAGACGAGGCCTACTTTATGAATCTGTTGAAAGTGGTGGAGTCAACTCCAGGGCTGTATTATTCGTATGAGACGGATATAACTTTGAAGTAGATTCTCTTTAACTTGCAGCATTTTCTTTATGTTATATTCTGTATTTTTATCAAATGTTGTGTTTATGCGGTGTGTTCGGTTTCTTGTTTTCAGTTTGCAGCGAAGATGTAAGTTAGCAGAAGGGTGGATGAGTAAACCGATTTGGAAATCAGTAAGATTTTACATTAGTTATTAAGCACAGGTTATTATTTGAACTCTGTAGATTATTATTATGTTTTAAAATGTGAGAACTTACTTCTGTGGCAGTTTTCTTACATATTATGCCTGGTTCATTTTTTGTTGATCTTGGAGTGTCTGTTGTAGTTTCAAAATCACAAATTCAATATTATGAATTTTTAAAATTCATCTCTGAATAAGCTTTGGTAAAGAGATAAGATCAATGTAAAACACTTCTTGTCTTGTTTAACACCTACTCCTACATGTTGGATCAGCTTTTTTCCAGTCTTGGAACCCTTCATTATTTGTTATATTTCTTCTGTGGTGATCATGTACTGTACCTCATGCTTGTGGAGAATGTTGAACTTCTGTTCTTCTGTCTTTCAGGCTGACCCTCGATTTGTTTGGAACAAAAGTCTTCTGTATGAACTTATTGAGTTTAAGGTTAGATATTACATATATTCAAGTCAAGGAATAATTGGGCTGGCATTTAGAAACTGTTTTCCTTTTGGAAGAAAACGCAGAGAGAAGAATGTTCATTCCAAAACTAAACTATCTAACCCTTGCAATTCTTCAGTTAGTATCACCAATCAGTTTCATTTTTCTAATGTACAACTGTTTTTTTTTTTTTTTTCTGGTGGCAGCTTGATGAGTTCATCATTCCTCTACTTCAAGGAAATATCCTGACGTTTCTGATATCTCATGCCATTTATTTAACACACACCTCCCCTTGCTCAGTCTCTCTTTTAGGGAACATTTATATGTACTCCACATATTGTCCCTTATTAGTTTTGTTTTCATTTAACTAAGATTTACGCTTTGGAGCTGCACAGCTAAAGATAAAAGAGTCATCTGCCACAGTTACATTAGTTTCAAGAAGGTGTACTAGGCGTCTAGGTATTGTATTACTATGTTCAATGAGTCTGATAGCTATCTGCTTGACTACATATTAGAAATTTAATTTCTTAATGAGATATAATGGTGGTTTAGGGACACGAATGTGGAGGAGAGGAGCTAACCTTGAAGGAGATACTGCTAACTTTATTGAAACTGAGCAATTGCTGGAGCTTGAAGGTTACAGATCTTCATTGTTGCAGGTAAATCAGTATCTGATTAGGTTCCCAAACTAGTTGCAGGATGTAAATTATCAGTATCTGTATGAAGTTAGTTGCTCCTTTCTCAAACTGTTTCATCAGTATGTTTCTGGACACAATAAACTTAAATTATATGTTTAAGGCACAACATTGTTGATAAATCACAAGTTTTTAAATTATTCTCTCAAATTGTATCATTTCTGAATAGTGGAATTAAAGTTCCTGTATTGGAAGCATATGAGCATGGGAATTTTGTTTTTCAGATCCAGCAATTTTTTGGGCGTGCAATTGCACGAAGTTAATTTATCAATTTGGATTCATGTAATCAGTTTTCCAATGATAGAAGATTCCATTCTTCCCAATAGTAGAGTATGAATGTTTTATTTCAATGCTTTATAGGTACTTGTTTTTCCACTTTTCAGATTCGAGGTTCAATTCCCATACTTTGGGAGCAGATTGTTGATTTAAGCTATCGACCAAGTCTTAGAATCATTAGTCATGAGCAGACGGTACACTTCTACCATGAATATAATGCGGGTTTTGTTTCTTTAAGCTGTAATGTTTACTGATACATATTTATTTGGTCCTTTTCCTCTAGTCAAACATTGTTGAGCGCCATTTCCATGATCTTTACCAACGATATGGGGACACCATGGCAGTTGACTTAACCAATAAAGTAAGATCATTTTCTGTGAATGTCTTTCTATCTATTCTGAAAATATTGTGTAGTTTGTCAATTGCAAAACCTAAGGAAGCTATATAAGTTGTCCAGCTGGACTGGACCACAAACACTTCCTTTGTAATTTGCTTGTGACCATAGAAATGTTTCATGTTAGTTTTTTTCCCTATTGTAGCATGGTGATGAAGGTCAATTAAGCACAGCTTATGCTGCTGAAATGCAAAAGCTTCCACATGTGAGGTGACATTTTGCACTTCCATACATGCAATATTTTGATCAGGACTGATATTTGGTAGTTTGATGGAAACTATGAATACTCCTAAAAAAATCATCAGTCTTTACTTTGTCCTTGTTTTGATCAATGGTTAAGTCCCAAATAGACTCTTTGCTGCAACATGTTTGCATAGCATTAGTTTTCTTCCACCTGATAGACTTTCATTGCACGTCATTTGATTTTATCAGTACTTGTTCTGCTAATATGCTGTCTTCTAAGTTTCAGTTTCATTGTAGCTGATAGTTGGATTTTGATATATTATTTTGGGGGCAAAGGTAGCAGAATAAAATATTCTGAGGACTGATTATTGGATTATTATGACTTCAGGCATATTTACTTTTTTTAGTGGTAAAATATGAAACTGGTTACTTGGAATGTTGATGAATGAGGTTGTGATGGATGCCATGATATATGGTGTAGCAATGTTTATGCTATGGATATCATTACGGGGCATGGGGCTTTATGGTCAAGCTAACTAATTCATCAAAACAAGCAATAAGTTAGTGGATAATATAGTGGACCTCATGTTTCCTTCAAAATTATGACCTCTCTTCACTGGTCAAGGCAAGATTTGATCTCATTTCTCTGGTATTACTCGAGAAAGTCATTGTTTACTGTTTTCAATGTTTTGTTTCTCAAGAGGGAGAAATTTTGAAATAAGCTTTCTTAGAATTTGCATTTGGGAATTTGAGAAATTTAAAATTGTATGGAGCCATTTGAGGACTGTAGGAAGAAGCCTACATACCTATTAGTTATTGAGTTTCAATTGTACACGATAGATTAACAAGAGTGCTTATTATAGCTAAACAACTTTCATATGTCATGAAAGTCACTGGAATGTTATCATTTTTTTTGTTAATCAAGAGGAGTAAACTTTCAAAGAAGCTGTCTTAGAATTTGCATTTGGAATTTGATAAATAGAATGTATGATGAGTAGGAGTCATTACAGGTGTGAGAAGAATCCTACAGGAGTATTAATTATTGTGTTTCGCATATACAAAGATAAATTAACAAGAGTGCTCGTCATAGTTAACCAACTCTTTTTAACTGTTTATCCGACACCAGTTTGTATAGTCTGACAAGTAGTTTCTCTCTTCTCAAATGAAGCAGCATTTTATGGACTGCAGCTTTACTGTTTGTCAATGAAGTATAACTTGCCTTCAGAAGCCAATGTGCTTGAAAGAAACTATGTTTAGTGATTAACTTGAAACTTACATGTGCTCATTGCAGATATGTTTCATTTGATTTTCATCATGTGTGTGGCAACTCAAACTTTGATAATCTCCAAATTCTATATAATCAAATCTCAGACGACTTCCAAAAGCAAGGGTAATGAAAGAAAAATGGGGGCTTGTTCATGATTTCTTATAAATAGTATGCCCTGATTCAGGTAGGCTAGCTACCCATGATACTGTTCTTAATCATTGTTATTCCAGCTGAGCAGATATATCCTCATAGACGCAGAAGGAAGCATATTGGAGGAGCAGAAAGGCATTATTAGATCTAACTGCATTGACTGCCTGGATCGAACAAATGTTACCCAGGTTGATATAGAACTTTTTTCCTGTGATTCTCTGTCTTCACTCTTAATGATTTTCCTTTTTCCAAGTATTTTGGTTGCCTAATATATGCTGTTTTTAGGGGGGGGGGGGAATGTATCAATTTTTTTTTTTTGCTGAAGCTACTTCTGTTTTTCCTCCTGACAGAGTCTTCTGGGTCAGAAGTCTTTAACCATGCAATTGCAACGAATAGGAGTTCTTTCTTCTATCGAGTGCATTACCATGCTCAGTGAAGAATTTAGAAAGTTCAGAACATGTATGTAACTTTTGTGTTTTTGCGTCAGTCTTCTACAGTGATTTGGAATTACCATATAATTTTTCATCTGCGTCATTTGGTATTTGTCAACAGTATGGGCTGAGCAAGGTGATGAGGTCAGCCTTGAATATGCCGGAACTCATGCTTTGAAAGGGGATTTAGTCAGGTAGCTCAACGTTGAACTCTTTTTTTTTTGTTGTTGAGAATTACTGCCTAAAAATATCATCAATAATATGTGATGCAAATGTGATACTGCAGGTATGGCAGACAGACTATAGGAGGAATAATCAAAGATGGGTTGAGTGCTCTTTCAAGATACTATCTGAACAATTTTCAAGATGGAGTTCGCCAGGCAAGCTGCCTTCTTTATCTTTTAAACATCACCATAAATCCATAGAGTCATGATTGTTGTTGTGGATCGAAAAACTTACCAAACCAAGTTTGCATGTTTTCAGGATGCATTAGATCTTATAAGTGGCCATTATAATGTCAACAGAAATGGCCCTTCACCATTCCAGCTTAACGGATTCGAATCACTCTCTGTAAGTGGTTTTATTTCCGTGTCAGGGCTGTTATTGCTACTGTAGTTCAGTCCGGTGGTCTTTTTATTCATAGTATAGCCAGTAGAACAGAAATGCATGCGCAGGAGCACTGACAAAACGCCATCTTCGAATATCTTGAAGTGAGGTCCTCTTTATGTCAGTAATCAGATGCCTGTTTTCACGTAGAGAGATACTGGTTGGGGAATGAATACTTTCTCCAACTAAAAATATTTACTGAAACTTTTAATCTAACCCATCTAGTTTGAGATCTAGTTGAGAACCAGATAAATATAAAACACATTTAGCTTTAAAAAATCAGAACCAAGATAAATATTCACGCTCTTCACCAAATCATACGCTGATTCAGCTGTCCTGCTAGGATAATTTCCTAATACTTGCTGGACAATTCATCATTACTATTCATAATGAGGTCTCTGATTGGATTGCAGTATCTTCCAGTGGCATCAGCTGCATCGGCGTTGCTTATTGGAGGTTTAACGATAACATCTGTCACGTTTCATCAAGGTATTTCCTTTCTTAAGTTTTGACTTGCAACTAACATTGTTGTTTACCAAAAAAATTTCTTCAAATCCGATGTTTCTTAGCAAGAGTTAACATTCTATCTTGTGTCTTCAATAGCGGGACGACAGGCACAGCAGTATTTGTCTACTGTTATCTGGGCTGGAGTGACTGCTGGAGTAATGGCAGTTGTTAAAGCTAACGGGAGGCAGTTTTGTTCCAGGCCACGCTTGTGTGGTCTTATGTAAGTTGTGAACCAGTTGTGCTGCATTTTTCAAACCTGTACAGAATATTTCTCTTGTAGTTTACGTGAAATAATGTTGAATATTCTTTATTTTAATTAATAATAATTCTGGATATTTATTTTAGTATAAAAATTTTAAATTAAACTACCACACTGCATCATATTATATAATGGGAAAATTACTTGAAACATCTAATGTTTTGGACGTGGTAGCATTTACCCTTTATATTTTAAAAAACTACACCTGTATTACCAGATGATGTCGATTTCATTTTACATGTTGAGTTAAAATCCATGAACTTAGAAATCCAATATAAAACCCAAAATATATCTCTTGACTTATCGTATTTATAATTTTTTGTTTTGTCAATTCGAAATCTAGAAAGTAATAACGAATAACACTACCACAAAAATATATTGTTGCTGAGATGTAAGGGTTGTGTTAGGATGGGGAAGCGACGGCTGTGATGATTGTTCATTGCTGGTCAGAATGAGGGTGGGGAGGAGGTCGTTGAGTGCAAGAAAGATTTTGGTTGAAGAGAGAGGAGTAAAATAAATTTTGTTGTTAGTGTGGTAGATAAAATATAATTTCTTAAAATATAAAAAATAATATGTTGCCATGATCAAAACGTAAGATATTTTTTGTTAATTTTTTTTAACAAAAACACTAAAATGCATTGGTCTTTCACTGTTCATTCACTGTTCATGCACACCCAGACCCACTGTGGACTGGGGTGCGTGATCGGCTGCTTGGCGTTGTGATTGTAAGGTGACAACGAGTGGGCAACGCTGTTGATCGAGAGTGCAAATTGCTGCGTGAATTGCAAGTAAAAAAGGAACGACAAACAACACAGCGTCGTTTGAGAATCAGAGGATTGCGTTGAAAATCAGACCAAGGCCGCTTATTCAACTACTGCTTTTTAAATTTTAGATCTCTGCTTTTGAGGGTGAACGCTGAGTGCTTTAATTTTGCATGGATTACACTTTCGGATAAAAAACACATTAACCCTACGTGAATTCCAATTTAGGGCCATGCGCTGCCTTATCAGACTGAAGCCACTTATTCAGCTCCTTTTTTAATTTCATTTCTCGATGAAACGCTGCTTTTGAGGCTGAAATGCTGCGTCTATTAAAGCTTGCGTGAATTACACTTTCTAACAAAAAACACATTAACCCTTCGTGACTTGCAATTTAGGGCCATGCGCTGCCTTATGAAAAATTCAAATTAGGCGCAGACGTGCGCAACTTCTGCTTTCATTTATTGTTAATTTGACCACCTCAAAAACAGAGCTAAGCGTTAATTGCAGATTTCTTAAATTTTAAAATTAAACACATTAGGGTGTTAACGCACAGGCTGACTGCGTTAATTGCAGATTTCTTAAACAAATTACCGTTTCAACGCACAGTCCGGGTGCGTTAATTGCAGTTTCCTTTAAAATTAAACACATTAGCGTGCTAATGCACAGGTCGGCTGTGTTAATTGTAGATTTCTTAAACAAATTACTGTTCTTCCGCACAGTCCGGCTGCGTTAATTGCAGCTTCCATAAAATTTGAAAAGTAAAGGAATTAACGTTTTAGCGCACAGCCCGACTGCGTTAATTGCAGGTTTCTTAAATTTGAAAAATTAACACATTAACGTGTTACCGCACAAGCCGGCGCCACTCAGCAGCCTGTTGTTTTTCCAATTTCAAAGCTTAATTGAAGGCTGCTTCTTAGCAAATTACACACTAATTGTTGCGTTAATTACACGTTGCCTCGATTACATGCCTAGGTGTGTCGTCCACTTCATGCATGCCTGTTCGTTGCCTTCTCATAACTCGGGCAGAACAGAGTGTGTCGCTGGTTCTGGGATTGAAGAACTGGGCGCGGCAGTTTCCCACTTTCAAATTCCATGAAGGGCGCAACTTCTTCTCAAGTTTCACACAATCGTTGTCTTGCTTTCTTTACAATTCCACAACTCCACGCTTCAACATGCGGTGCTTTTGTTTTTTGGAATTCAAAGAACACGAGGATTAGAGGTTCAAAACAGTGTTGCATTATGCCAGAGGAGCATTTAATGAATCTCATCATTAATTGTGTCCTGAACAGAAAACAACATCTCATCCTTTAATCTCATTTATGTGTTTTGTCGTTGGATGCATTTGGCGGCGCCGGGAAGCCTTGCCACCTGGAAATTGAAGACAGCTTCTGCAACTTTATGCCATCTTCACTGTTCAGCTGTGAGTGAAATGGACGTCAGCTTCGGGGAACCGCAATTCACATCAGCTAAACAGAGATCACAACTCTGTTCAGGACACAAGTTGCCATGTAATTGGTTCTTTTCTTTTTGCTCCGAATTACAGTTCCTCATATCTCCAGTCTTTCTTCGTTCTTCTTTTTTATCCTTTTTTTTCTGTCAGTTAAACTTGGTTGTTACCCTGTTTTCGGCCTTTGTTTTCTGCATTAACGGTGTGTCATTGTGTTTGTCTCTGCTGCCTCTTCAACTTACATGTTTGCTTGGGTTTCTTCAGTCAATTTCATTGCCCATTGTTTGGTTAAAAGGCTGTTAATTGGCTGCTGATTTTTCGTTGTGCAGTTTTGCGGTGCTTTGTTTTGGTTTTTGCTACCTTCATCGATTGGCTGATTATCTGGTCTGCTGTAATTGGTAAGTTTTTTTTTTTTTTTTGCGCTTCTTTATTTGTTTGCGAATGCATTTCTTAACTGTGCACTTACTGTAAACACTGACATGCTTCAACGGTTAGCTTTTGGTTTATTTCTTTTTTTTTGTCATCAAAAATTATAATTGATGAAGGCTAACCATTTAGAGTGTTGCTACGGAAAAAAAAAAAGGTCATTTCAAATAAAACAGTAGCTTAGGAGAAGGTAAAGAAGAAGTTTACAATTGTGACAATCTCATAACATCATCAGCAATTCAAACATAACTTGATCTCTTGCGAATTCTGTCTGTTGCAATGCAATTTACAAATGATTGCTCATGTTATCAAAATTTACCAGCAGGTTAACAGTTAGGAAAACATGATTTCCAATTCAGCTTTATTTGATTGAAAGTTAGATGATTATTGGAATTTCTATTATAGTTCTTTGAGCACATCAAACGATCCCCAACTAAAATCTAAAACGCTTGGGGTATTTTATTGTTTAGCTGGTATTATTATATATATACAAAACATTGTAGATGACAGTATATTATTTTGTGCAATTTAATTCAAAGGCAATTATGTTTGAATTTTTAGTCAGATACAAAATTAGAACAAGGAAAGGAAAAATACAAAAGAGAGCAAAATAAAAATATTGTTTCCATCGATTTAGGTCATTGAAACAATTGATGTTCATATCAAATAGTTCTATTTTTTAGCAAGTACTTTTTAACCTTTAAAATTTATGATAAATAAATCTAAGTTCGGGTAACTACCTCTGCAAATTATTATATCTGTTTCTTTCTTCTTGCCTGTTGGATGGCTCATTTGTTGGATTGTTGTTCCATTTTAGTTTGTAGTTGCTGTGTTTTTCTTGATTTAATTGTGTTTGATTTTTTTCCCGATAAAATGATTTATTCGGTTTACGATTGGTATTTACAATTTCTGATTGCAACTGCTACTTGTATGGCTCATATGTTGAGTTTCAAAGGAACTTGAGTATGCTTATTTCAACATATTTTTTGCCGCGATTGTTGCTTTGGTTTTATATTGCTGCTTTCATTTTCCAGCATTCAATTGACGATTGAATTGATATTTTGTTGTTGGTGCCTTCTTAGGTTTATTTTGAGTTGTTTTGTTTCACTTGCTTATTTAACAGTTGATTTGTTTGATTGAAAAGCAATTTTGGTGTGGTTATTTCAATTGTTTTTGAAATGGTTGTAGCTTCGGTTTTATGTTGTTGTTTTTATTATTTTTATTTCAATTACTGATTAGATTGTTATTGGGTCGTTGATATATTTGACGTTGTATTGATTGTTTTATATTTGTTTCTGCAAAAAAAAATGATTTTGGTTTATGTTACTATTATCAATTTCTTCTCCGAATTTTTATTCATTCGAGTACTTTGTTTGATTGAAAACAACTTTTGAATCAACCAATGTTTTCATGCAATAATTACTCATTCATATTTATGTTGATACTTTTGGTGGCAATGTAGATCTTTGTGGTTTCAATTAGCAATTGGGTGCCTTCTTTGTTGTTGAGGACTTTCTCTTTGATTTAATTATCTTTAATGTTTTCTGCAATTATTATTGATTTTGTTGTGTTGCTGCTTTGTTTGGGTTAGAAACAATTTCACTGGAAATATGCAATGATTCATTAGTTCGTCTATCTGACGCTCCCTTCTGTGATCATTTTACATTCAACAATTACAAATATCACACAACCAACTTTTTCATTCATTGCATTTGATTGTAGATCATCTTCCCTGATTTCAGTCAGCATGATCTGATTCTCTACAATAAGAATTATTACACAGCCAACCAGCCTTCACAACACATGATTAAAAAAATAGCTTATCACAGCCTCTGCTTAATCACAAAAAGAAAAATTATGATCCAGTTTCATGGCTTTAACTAAATTTGAATATTTTCTCTCATAGCTGATGAACACAGCTTCTGCCAAATCCAGTTTCTCCATATAGGAAATTTAGGACGCAATCACTGACATTGACATGGTAATCATAGACTATTCCTCTAGCAGCTCGCATGTTCATCCAAATGCCTTATTAACAATTACACACAAGATCGAACACAACTTTCTTTTCATCATTTACACGAAAGTCTACCGAAGATAATAGATACATACAGAATAAACATTGCTACCTTAACTACTCCTCCAGAATGGCAGCTAATACATTGGCATAATTTTCTTCTCCGAAAGATGCCACACCTCATTATCATCAATCATTTTTTTTTGCCATTAAACTAATCATCTGAGCCGAAAATAACACACCTCTTTATCATCAATGAAATCACTCTTCGCGACCAACGGCTCGATTTTATCACCAATACACTCACCGTTCACTCATTTTTTTTAATTTCTGCCACCACACCATTATTCTCCCACTCTCTCCTCATGAATCCCTGTTGTCATCAACTGACAGAAAAAAAAAATTAGACTACCAAACAACCTTTTCCAAGCCACGGTATCACTACTAACAAAACAAAGCTTTATGCTCTGCTTTGTAGTCAAACAAACACACAGCCAACACAATAACAAATACCAAAGATTCTATAAATATTATAGCTTCTCTTCGTCAATCAGCAAAACAGTCCAAGTCATTATCCAATCAACAAAAAATAAAATATAAGATACACGGCATAATAGGTGTGAGATCAAATTTAAAATTTCCCACATTCAAACTTTGGTTTGTCGTTAAATAATTGAAGACAAATTAAACTACACTCCACAATCAATCCATTTCCAAAGAAAAACATAACTCATTTTCAATAACAATTAACCAATTAAAACACATTCACCCATTGATCAATCAACTACAAAAAAAATTACGTGCCAAACAATCAATTAATTCACTATACAAAAAAATGTTGTAACCAGTCAACGCAACTGACCAAAGAAAAATTAAATGATAAGCCAAACAATTACGACACAACCAGCCACCAACGAATTCCCAATTGACTACAACAAAAAAAATTCATCTCTAATTAATTTCATCTATTACATTTTTCCCAGCAACTGGTTATATAATTGTCAAACCAATTAAAACACACCAAATAATCGATGCATTGCAATTTTGCAATCTATGAGTTAAATAAATCGACACACAATTAAAATGCAAACTGCAATTAAATTATTCTCCAACCCGGCAAAATAATGGTGACAATAAACCAAATCAATGCAAACAAGAAATAATCTATCTTTAATAGATTTAAGCGATTGCAATATTGCTATCAACCGATTAAATGCTTAATTACTGTTAAAAAAAACTCAACTATCAACACGTTCAGTTCAAGGAAACAAAAATTCATCTTTCATTTATTTTATTGATTGCAAATTTACATCCACCAATTAAATAATCGTCGAAACAGTTATAACATACGCAACAATTAATCAATTATAGTTTTTCAATATGCAAATTACAATTCGCTCATCTTTCATAAATTTTATCGCTTACAATTTTGAAATTTATCAATTGAATTATTATCTGAGTACTTAAACTTATAACCATAATCAACTAATTCAATACATAAAAAAAATTACAACATAATTTAAAAATTACAATTTTCTATCTACCAACTAAAAAATTCTTTGTTTGCTACATAAATAATCAGTTTGTCAAAAAAGCCTGGCGCAACGCGCGGGCTACCCAACTCGTTATATTCTAATCATCATCATGGATGTTTCAAAACAAATGGCTTCACATACAATAATACTTAATTATTAATTACTGTTTGAGAGCATGATTGAGTTATTGTTTAAGTGTTTAAAAATGTGATTGATGTTGATTTTAAAAATATTTTCACGTAGCAATGCATTAAAATAATATTTTTATTTTTTAAAAAAATATTTTTATTTTTTAAAAAAATATTTTTAATATCATCACATGAAAGTTATCTAAAAAAATCAATCAATAAATAAAAATATATATTTTTAATTTTGTTCTAAAACATTTTTGAAATACATTGTAAAATAGAGACTTAGTTGAATCAATTGCAAACCATATATATGGCACTTAGTATTTTTTTTTTTTGGTTTTTTTTGTCAATATGGGTTAAGCCGTTCTTATGTAAACACCAACACGTTAAAAAGGCTAATCTATAGGACTGAAAAACTGAAGCACTAAGTTATAATAATTAATGAACAAAATCCCTAATTCTCAAAAGTAAACAATGATTGGAGATGCGGGGTATCGATCCCCGTACCTCTCGCATGCTAAGCGAGCGCTCTACCATCTGAGCTACATCCCCTTTTGCGTTTGAGCTATATATAATTTTAAACAAACTACACGAGAGAGTATTTGAATTGAAAATTGAAATTCTGTCTTGCTCTGCAATAGCTGGACGACATGCACGGCAGTATTCGTCATCTGGGCTGGGTTGGCTGCTGGAGTAATGGCAGTTGTTAAGGCTAACTGATTCGATGCCTCGCATGTGGAGTCTCGTTGGAAATTCTGAAGCAGCTGTGCTGCGTTTTAGAAACCTGTAAGTTATCTTGTGATTTACATGAAATAATGTTAAATATTCTTTATTGTTATTAGCATCTCCTATCCAAATATATAATGTCGACTTTATTTGAAGAAACGGGGGTCATGAAGATTTCATATGAGAAGATAGAGAAATATAAGTAAAAGCTATTCAGCATCACCTCAATTTGAGCAACTGCGTAGATAATTTTAAATTATTATTTTTTCAGTTATTTAAGGGAAACTAAACATTGTCACTCAAGAAGTAGGGCATTGGGGATGTGTGATTGAAATTTTTGGATGATATTATAAATAAATTTATATTCCTAAATTATTTTTATAAACTAAAGGTAATACCTGAAAATAATGAGAGAAAAATTCGTCCAAATATTTTTTTGTAAAGCAAAGTCTTTTTAAGATTAATGAAAAACTCCTCAATAAATTCCTTTTTGCAAAAACATAGTAGATATGCAGAGTTTGGGCCTAATGCTAAGTAGATTATTACATTGTGGGCCTCTCATTTGTCCTGAGTTACAAAAAGGCAGTGGAGAATGAGCGTTGCGAATTGACGCCAATGAAATGCATGTTCTACTGTTGCGGCGCCGATTTGAGGTGCCCATGTCGCAGAATAATTGCACGCTAGCTAACTGAAACTTGAAAAAGACAATAGTCTTATGCTATATAGGCGCGGCCGAACAGCTGACGAACATTAGTATGATCACAGGCACAGCTCACCTCCGAAACGTCCAAACATTAATATTCATCACAACTATTAATAAACTTAAAATTCATCAATAAAATAGTTTTTTTTAACTGACAATCTTGAAATAAAAGTTTACACAGAACAATTTGAGGAGCTTGTTATCAATGAACGATAAAAGAAAAAATTATAAACTTTTCAAGTCATGATTTGACCATGAAGAAAAGTAATTTTTTTGTTAACTAATTTATTCAATGAGAGTAGTTCTATTGAAATGTTTTTTGCCTTTAATATCGCCATTAAAAGTAGATCGGGGTTAGTGACAAATTAATTTTATATTTGATTTGTGTTTTTAGATAAATTTAAAGATGATTTAAGTTGGTTTATTGGTTTGTTGATGTTAAAAGAGTATTTATTCGTATTTGTTTTTATGAAGAATAGGTTAAAACAAATCTTTTTATAAAAAACATCCGAACCTAATAATTTCTCCACTCTTCAGTGGTAAAAAACTGAGCAGGCAGAGACACTATTTGCCTCTGTAACCACCACGTTGTTTGAGTTTTTTGCAGCCACACACTCCCTGCACTCCGAAAAATCTAAACAGAAACATTAACATTGTTTTCAATCAAATCCTGTTTGCTTCCTACGCAGTTACTTGTGATGGTAATGCTTCTAAACCGTTCTGTTTAAAGTCTTCGACCCATCTCCCACGTTTATCTTAATCACTGTCTCTTGGATAAAAAGGTTGTGATGGTAATAGACGTCTTCAGAGACGGTGTTTATTTATTTATTGCGTTAAATTCTTTTTTATCCAAACGGCGGCAAAGAGAAGACTGCTGAAGTCGAGAAGAAACCAGTTATTTCACAGCTCTCAAGCCATTGTGTCTGTAATTTATTTTGTAATCTTCCCTTACGATATTGTCAAACAATCCCACCTTGCAGAAAAGAAAGATGTCATGAGAAAGTTTACACTGTTACAGGCGACTTCGCTTGCTCAGCACTGCAGGCTTAAAACTGGCAAGACCAGTGATTTCTCTGCCTGTCACTAGGCTGTTGATGTCATAAGTACCTTCATATGTGTAGATGGGTTCTAAATCACCCATTGCCTGCAATGTTATCCCAAATAAACAAGAGTGAATAATATGTGTGCAGCTGCCACGTATACCAAATAAATTTAAGTTATTTTTCTGGAAGAAACAAAAACAAATGTTGCATAGCACGTTGAGGATAAAAAGAAATGAAAAAGTAACCCTAGAAAGCAACTATCATGGAAAACACAGATTCTTCACCTCTAAAAAAAATAGTGATCAATGAACAAGCCACTAGTTTATGCAATGAGTGAAAAGAATATATATATATATATATATATATATATATATATATATATATATATATATATTAAAAAATCAAAGCTAAATCAGGGTTCTAGTGATTGCAATTCAAAAGACATCAGGAATGGACTTCTTTTATGAAAGGTTCCATTTTCATCACATCTACATGTCACATGTAAGAGTGAACTTTCAGTAAAGAGTTTAGAATGAAAACCTTGGCAACTAGAAAATCAGACAGAATTCCGTTGCCACCAAGTAACTCCCTCCCAATAGCAACAGTTTCCCTTGCCTTCAAACTGATCCACGACTGGAGACACAAAACAGCATCATCGCTATTGGCTAGAAAGCACAATTCTTTATCACCAGATACATCACAGAACTTTGCAGTCAATCATACCTTTGCCAAGCTGGCATGACCTGGGGTCATTGTTCCCTTCTCATACAGCTTGCAAATGCGCCAACCAACTAGCACCATTGCTTGGACATTACCAAGCATGTGGACAAGTTTCTGTTGATTGATTTGGAAGGCTGCCAATGGGGCTCCAAATTGTTTCCTTTCCTTTAGATACCTTTGAATCAGTTACGAGTCAGTAATGATAATGCGGGAAGTTAAAAAAAAAATGGTACTATTGAGAATGAGGATGAAAAGTGATTACCTGTGACACATGTCATAGACCCCCATTGATATGCCAATGGGTTGCCAGGCAACCATTACACGTGAAACAGCAAGAACCTAATATCATATAGCACTATTCAGACAAGGAGTTTGGGATTCTCAAATATGCAAGGATTAGATCATATATGAGCACAACGGAATAAGAAGACTGGAAAATACAGATGTGCAAGAAATTCACGGGAAGCAAGATTTACCAGGCCTTCTGCAAGTTAATACTATAGGGGAACCATTGTGCATTGATTTTCAAGCTCATTAAAATCCCTTACAAAAACAAAGGAAAAAAAGGACCTGGCTCCATAAAAGCCATCAACCCCCAATGGGTTTCTTGCATACTCATTATTATTAGACACTCGGTATATATGGGAGTAGAGCAGATGTACCAAATGCCACTGCAAATTATAACAATTTCTGCAGCATACTCAATAGTAGAAATGTTCTAAAAACTATGGACCAAGTAAAATGCAGAAAAACAAACATGGCCCCAGCAAACTTAAAAGTATCTTTTTTTTTTCCTTTGTTTATTTAATTGGATTTTATTGAGCTTGAACCCAATGGGTAAAAGGAAGATATTTAGTTTTCTTCTGTCCAGTGATGTTACACAACACTCAGTATAATGGGGCGGGAGCAAACACACTGAACATCAATGCAAATAATAACAATTTCTGAAGCATATTTAAGCTAAAAATGTTCTAATAAACTACTGAAGCCAAACAAAATGCAGAAAAACATTGTCAGAATAAACGTTAAATGATATTTTACTCATAATTCATTTGCTTACTGGAAGATAGTGGGAATACAAAGATCATGATAATATTTTCATAAGAAATTGGAGTCTGATCTGTTTCACTCTTCCACTACATACTATTAATAATTTTGTATTCTCCGATTGACCACCTAAATCTCAGCAGAATCATGTGGGTGATCTCAACTTTGCAAACTTCTAAAGTTTAGTTTGAATGGAATGATCCCGGAGTAAAATTTTTGTTCTGCACTGAAGCTGAGGCAGCCTAAGTGATGATGTTCTGTGCATTAATACTCCTGGTTGGCACACTGTTTCACTCCAGGTAAACGCTGAAGTTTCAGATATGGAACATAAAACTAAAGTTCTATTCACCATGTTTAGGTAACACAAGTAGATTACTTTATCTTTCCTAAAACCAAAGATTTATGGACTGCCACTGAGCAGTAGAATATCAAGAAAATCATAGCAAGACAGACATATATGATTAGGGACAGCATTCTAGGAAAGAACTTGTTACTGTTGTACCTTATTTGTATCTTGAAACGAGTTGACTCCAGGCAACCTGTCCTCATCAGGAACAAAAACACTTTTCATGACTATATCTCCATTTTGTACTATACGCAGGCCAATTTTATTTTCAATTTTTGTAACTGTTAATCCAGGAGCATCCTTCTTCACTATATATCTGGAAAAAAAAACCATAACCCATGCATGTAAAAAAACAATCCAAAATGAGAAGCTGCATATTATGTATTGTCTTGCAAACAAAACTAGACAAACGGATACCTAAAAATGAAATGGGCATCAAAGTCAGACTTGGAGAATGAAAGGGATGCAGAGTGAAAGTACTCGTACACTAGCTTGTTTCCAATGTACTCATGTCTAAACACAAGCATTTGGCATGTAATGCTGCATCCAAGTTAAACTATAGATTCTACCCTAACCGTTTCCTCAACTTTCCCATCTAGTTATGAATTTCTGAAAGGTATGCCAGCATTTAGAGCTAACATTGATTTATGGCCTCGGACAGAATTGAACCCATTGATTCGCTTAAGACCCACAATGTCCAGTTTGCTTGATTCGCTTAAGACCCACGAGAAAGGAAGCCTTGTGCAAGGTTTGATCATGCACAAATTGTCTTGATGCATTTGAATGTTGGGGGCCAGTCTCATGACATGATAGAATCAGCAGTAGGATGCCATTTCACATAACTTGTAGACTCAAAACAGATTACATATCTTTTTTCTTGAGCATCCATATTCAACAAAGGAGAGAGAAAAAATAGTAATAAACAAGGACTCAAGTGTAGTGTTTTAGCACAGATATCTAGTGCCTGACACAGCATATCTCTCAAATTTACATGTGCAAAAGAGGTAGAAACATATGCTTGCATGAATACTAACCTACAAATGGCTATGGAAAATTCGTTGGTCTTTGTGTAAGCCTTTCAAGGAAATTAGGCCGTGTCTAGTATTTATGATTACAGATCACAGAGATGTGCATAATGTCAATATGATTCACCATGGTAGTCATAAATAGAGAGAAACATACCCATTAATTTGATCAGTGGTGGTATTCCGAGCAAATATAACAAGCAAATCAGCAAAAGTACTGTTTCCTATCCAGCGTTTCTGGCCCTTGAGTATCCAACCACCTTCAACCTGAATTTCCCATAATGAGAGCAAAAACAAGACAGCACAATATTCAGGAGAATAAAAGGAAAAATAGAAAAGTAAATAGTTCACAAGAGGTTAAGAGCTCAAACCTTGGTTGCTGTTGTTTGCAGAGAACTTGCATCACTTCCATAGTCAGGCTCAGTCAAAGCCTAAAGATTAGGATAATATAAAGTAATTGGATCCAGCATCATAACATACCAGACACATATAGTGGCAGTGTGCCAAAAAGAGGTTACTTACCCAGCAAGCTACAGTGCTAAACTTTGCCAAAGAAGGTAAATATTTCTGCTTCTGTTCCTCCGAGCCACAAAGTGCTGTTCTTCAAAATCCAGACAATTCAAGCAAAACATCAAACCTCATTAGCAACATCCTTGTATATAGTAACAACTTGTTTCATAGCTAATCCACAAATTATTAACTTGTCTCCAAGAGAAACATAATTAATCCAAGATCTCACCTATGGTGAGCATTGCCAGAGATGAATGCACCAAAATAAAAGTCGAACAGCTTGCATCAACTCTAGCAACTTCTGCAATGGTGATAGCACTTGTAGTGATCGAGAGACCAGGACACCCATAACCCTGAAGTTTCAAGTTAGCTAATCATCCATTCCTAAACCTTTCCTTCCTCACTAAATTCCATTAACAACTAAAACTCGAATCAAATACACAAATTACCTTTATCGTTCCTCCAGCTATACCCAAGGCACCAAGCTTCGGAATAACATGAAACGGAAACTTCGCCTTCTCCCAGTACTATAACGCCAAAAACAATATATATATATATATATATATATATATATGAACATAAAATTCAAGCATTTAACAGAGGAAAAGACGGGAGTAATATTTTCTTTTAATAGAAAAAACCTCAGTCATTATCGGAGCGATTTCTTTTTCCATACACTGCCTCACTCTCAACCTGCTAGCCTGATCCTCCGCGGTTAATAAATCACTAAATTGGAAGTAATCCGACACTGTAATTTAAAACAACAGCAGCAGCATGATTATTAATAACTGGCCTAAATTTCTCACACCAATCAAATGAAAATAATAAAATAAAATTCAGAATTAATCACATTTCAAACAATGATGTAAAGAAATAAAAACATTAAAATAATTAATTAATAAATAAATGTTTTTACCGCTAGGAGGAAAAGTGGAAGCCGGAGTTGCTTGAGGGAAGGCGACGGAAACATCCAACGGCGGTAAATTAAAATAAGAACTCCTCGCATTTTGATCATCCTCTGCTAAAACAGAGTTATTACTTAATCATACTTCCGTAGAAGAGCTAGACAATAACAATTAATTGCATGGTATCTGGATTAAATTTGAGAACAGACCTTGATTTTTAGGGATCGCCATGATGGAAAATAGAGGAGAAAGACGGTTGGGGAATTTAATATTTTAAAACTAAGTTGATGGTTTTGTGATCCGATGGGTGGAGAGAGTGGCATTGGCACGTAAAGCTATGCCGTATTAAAAATGAATATAACGACATCTTAACAAGTGTGCGATGAACAGAAGCACGCCTGTCAAAATCGTGAATTAATTCTTAAAATCTTGTAATTTTACGAGTTAATATGTATTTATATATTACATTGAGGTTAATTTAAATATTAATAAAATTGAAAGCAAAATTAGTAAAATCAATCTGATTTTATGAATTTATTAAATTTATAATATGAACAACCTAGTTAGTTTTGAATTTTGCCTTTTAATATTTGTTAATGATTTTGTTAAATTAATCATATCTTTTAAACTATATATTGGATCTAGTTGAAATTTTATAGGGAAATATTAGATATATAAAAATATATTTTGTTAAATTATTAGATTAAACAATGTTTAGAAATATATTATTTCAGAAAGTCAAAGTTGTTAAATAAATCTTGTCAAATCTATCAAACTAGACATTCATGTATTGTTTTGGACACATATGGAGTTACAAATAAAATTTTGCTGCGATTCTAGATGGGAGGGAAATTAAAAAAATTAAATTTCTAAATATATATGATAAACTCAGTAATTTATTCATATGAAAGAGAAATATGTGTTTAATATCATGATTAAAATCCACCAAGAATTTGTGAAAATGGAGTTTTAGACTACATGGAAAAAAAATAGAATGAAGACTTTAATTTTATTATCATATTTTATTTATTTAATTAATGTTAAAAATTAATTCTAATTTAAATTTTTTCTTGCGCATTAAATATTGTTTAATAGTTTATTTTGATCATTAGACTTATGTTAGTTAATTACTAATTTAGACTCATTAGCTTGCAACCTATAAAGGGTTCATTATGACTTGCTATTACGAGAACAACCAAGTTGTCACAGGGTTCTTGTGTACTTACTTTCATTTAATAATTTGATTATATTGAAAATTTTGAATTTTTCATATCATTGATTTCTTGATTTATATTATTTATCTTTCTTATTTATTTATATCACTAATTGATTATAATATTGTTGACTATCTTTATCAGATTTTAATGTAATTTAATTTATTGGCTGAAATTGTCAATATATAATTAAAAAATGTACTTGCAATTTTACGATCTGATTTTACATTATGTTTTCATATCAAAAAAGCAATTTTAACAACTTTGATTAGAAGTTATTCGTTTTTTAAATATTTTTATTTAAAAATATATTAAAATAATATGTTTTTATTTTTATTTTTTTTTAATATTAATAAATCAAAACTATATAAAAATATGAAGAATAAATTTTGAAATAAAAAAATTATATGTTTTTAAAATATAAAGACAAATAAATTTTTAATAAAATTGTTTTTAATATTAAAGATTTAATTTTAAATAAAAATATTTAAAAAAAAAACATCACAAAATTAAATTAGAGGTAAGCTTTTCGTTCAATTCATAACCAAATTTAAATTTAAATAATAATTTATTATAATTTATATTTATAATAAAATAGTAAACTAAAAAATTATATTATATCATATTATTTATAATTCATGTGAAAATAAATTTATTTAAAAATCTTGATTATTTTATTTTTAAGCTAAAAACTATTTTTGTTACAAAAAGTATTTTGTTTATTATGACTTGTATTTATTTAAAATGTTAAAAAAAAACACAAGAATCTTAAAGAAAATAGAAATAGATCTATATCATAATATATTTTTATTAAATATTTATTTTAAAATATAAATATTAAAAAAAATCAATAACATTATTTGATTGTAATACTGAGAATACATATAATTTCAATAAAAAAAATCTTGAGTTTTTCTCAAATCAACACAAATTACATTACCAAATAAACAAATCAATAACTAATATAATTTTAATAATATTAATAGTTTGTACCTTGAATACACAGGCAATGCAATAGATGATGACCCTTACCTTCGACATTTGGAACTCACTGCAAAGACACCCTCGTACAGCTATTTCAACGACTGTTGAAGGTAAGAGTAAAACAAATAACCAAATATATCAAGAAAAATAAAAAATAATTAATCAAGAAAAATCTAACCATTAAAAAAACTGATTAAAATATTCTTAAAAACTTTTGTTCTAATTTGATTTTGGTTTCTTAAATCTAAAACCGGCAAACCAAACCAAACCGATTTAAATTAACAAAATATACTATAAAAAAACATTTTATTATTCCGGATCAGCTAAAATCGGTAAGCCAAACTAAACCGATTCAAATGAACAAAAATATACTATAAAAAAATTTCTATTCTTTTGGTTCGGTTCAAGTTTTTTTGGTCTGATTTTATTTTGGTGAATTGCAATAATAAAAGACTTGGTTAAAGTCCAAAAAAACTTAAATAGAACAATGCATTATTTTTTAGTTTTTTTATATAAAAATAAACTGAAACCAGTCGGTATAAACCATTCAATTCGATTTTGATTTAATTCATAATTTTAATTTTTTTTTATAGATAAAAACCAAATCAAATAAAAAATGATCATTTTAGTTAAAGGGTGTTGTTCTATTAGCACCACTCAATTTGTCATTCACAAGCTTCAATCGTAGCCTCCTCCTAGTAAAGTGAAAAAAACCCTAGCAGTCATCATGGACCTTATTCGATTAGTATAAACAGGGATTTAGAGATAGGTGGAGGTCTCACGGTATTTTGCAACGTTGTTAATAGAAAAACAAAGAAAAATGCTTCCATTACGACTGCAACGAATAAAAGCCCTTTCAAGGTCACTTGCAGAGCTCTAAACGCATTGGAGTATAGTTAATAAATAGACCCGGGTACAGCATGAAAACCTGATCACGGGGTTAATTGAATCATCTCGGGGGTAATCATAACCTTTTTAAATAATAAAATATTATTATTTTTTAGCCAAAACTTTTTCTAAACACTACTAATTGCATATAGAAATTATTGGTTAGTATATTTGTCTTGATAAAATTAACATCAAGAAATGTAATGATTTGACCAAAACTTTTACTAAACATTACTGATTGTTGAAGAAAATACAACTAAAATATGTCAAGGAACTAACTCACCTAAAAACTTAAGTTATTAGGTAATGTTCCGGAATATAATTTATATTATTCTCTAACACACTCCCTCAAGTGAAAGCTATTTGGGCTTGAAACTTGCACATCATCTTGTGTTTGATTTTTATCAAATAGAATGGAGGTGGTGAGATTCAAACTCGTGACCATTGAGTCAATAAGACTCTGATATCATGTCAATGAACCATCTCACCTAAAAATTTAAGTTGTTAGGTGAGGTCCCAATATATAAATTATATTATTCTCTAACAAAATAAACATACAAGCTATTAATTTTTGATAATATGACCCAAAACCTTTGTTATATTGTTCAAATCTCTCTCATCAAATACCTTAATTGGCAAACATTAGTGCATCTCTTTCACTCCTATAAAATGTTATATTCTACCAAACACCTCACCATTTTTATTGCATTCCGAACATCATACTTCATGAAACATAAAATTTAAGTCTTAAAAAAAACACCATAAAACAATCTTCTTCCTTTTCAAATTCTTTTGTTGACAATTAGCAACATCTTATAAATATTTGACAAATAACAACTCCAGTACTTGAAGCCATCTGATCACTATTTTTTTCTAAATATTATAAGAAAAATGCTAAATATGAGTATCATATAGGAGCCATGAGTCATTCCATAAATCATTATCAATGGTTTAAGAAGTAGATCAACAATTTGATTTAGCATGAGTGGCTATCATTTGAAAAGAAAAAAGATGTATACAGCATATTCACAAAAGGTTTTAGAACCATTAAAGAGGACAATTGATGTATAATGTTATCTTGATAGAGAATTTTATGTTGCCTTTTGATTAAATGAACAAAGATAAAAAAAAATAGATACCTAAATTTCAGAAATACAATCCTATTGCCCCTTTAAAACTTTTTTTTTTCATATACTTTGAGACTACATTGTATTTTTATGAAGAATGCATTTTTTATATGTTTTATTTTTGTTTTGAAGTTAAAATGTGTTTTAATGACATTACATTTGGCAATATATTTCTGTTTATCGGCATTATATGTTTTTTCCATGAAATGATAAATATAATAATATCAAGATTAAAATTAGTCAAATTTTAAGACGTATCATGCAAATACTAGGGGAAGTTTTTTTTTATTCTAGAATCCTAAGATTTCCTTTTCACTTATAATAAAACCCTCAAGCAAGGATAAAGTCTTGATAATCATTTTCTTCAACCTCATAACACTTTTTTCCTTCATGATAGACCTTAACGGGAAAAACTTATTAAATAAATATGCCCAAATAAAATCAAATTATTTCATGGCTTAAATAGTGATAAATAGCATGCATTTGGATCCTAATCCAATTAACTTCTTCTCAAAGTTAATATTATGACTTTCAATGATTTTGAACAAGGCTAAGATTTGTCAATAAGAGAAAAGTTGAATTTGAGATATAGAAACGCTATCTTTAGTATTCTTTTCATAAGTAAAAACTCATCCCTTATTGTCCCACTTTAAGCCTTAAATATTTCTTGAATAATAACCTAGACTAGAATCACTCCTCATATTTGGGGTATATTTTGAAAGATTTTAGACAATCAATAACACTCATATAGATGAGAGATAAGAAAATAGGAAAGGGATGAAAAATTATAAAGAAGGATAAGAAAATGACAAACATGAAGAGAAAAAAAGTTGAAAGGCTCTCCAAAACATTCCTAATGATGGTGCAAGGTCTAATGTTAAAGCCAAAATAAAACTTGAAGAGTTGAGGTTGTAATGAGTTCAATCATTCAAATGTCAACATCAAAATAGTAAGCCTAAGAGAACTCTATACAGAATAAGTGATTCAATATCTTTTAATCTTTAAATACTATTCAAGACTTGTGTATCCCAATATTTTATTGATATGAAGTTTGGCATATATTACATGTCTTAAAAGCTATTTCGATAAAAGAAATAATTTATTTATGTCTGTAAGTTTTAGATTTTAGGACGAGAACAAAAACAATTTTTCAAGTTAAATTATGACTTGTTTGTGGGCTAAATATCACTATTTATGACATTTATTCAATAAATAAGCAAGTTTAACATAATGTAAAACAATATGTTTTCTTTTGAAAATCCAAAACTATTATTTGGAATCTAGCTTTTTTGCCAAAATAACTTTCCAATATTTGGAGAATCCATCTAAATTGTTTTTTCTTTCAAAATGATCAAAATTATGAGATAACCATTATTTTCTACAATCCTAAACACATCCATTTCATTATAGGCCAATAAAAACATTTGAAATTACATTATAGCACATTAATAACATGCATTAGGGTTTCAACCAAGAAAAACATTTATTTCCACTTGGTAAAAATATTTTCAAATTTCTATTTCAAGAATTAAACTTACATGAATATAATCATTAAGATTTGCAGATTTTTTTTTTTAAAAAAATATAATAGATTTTCTCATTCAATTAGATTTGCAAAGTTCCTAGATATAATGGTGATAATGCAATAAGATTAACGAGGAGAGGTTCAATTTGAAGAAATCCATTGCAATGACAAATTATGGTTCGTAAATTCCATCATTATAAGAGGTGAAAACGTCTTCATGATGATGATAAAAAAGAATGAATAAATACGTTTAAATCATAGTTGTTAATTTCGTTCCGTTCCGTTCAACAAACCGAGACAAAACGACGTCGCTTTCGTCTCGGTTTTAATTCCGGTCCGATACGGAAATTCCGGCCAAATTCCGGCTGGAACGCCTCGGTTCCATTCCGGGTTCAAAATCTATTTTAAAAAAAAAAATTATTTTTGACATCTATACATCAAAATAATTTAAAAACATCAAAATATTTTAAATAAAAAAAATTCCAATTTTAATTATGCTTGTTAAATTAATATTTTTTTCATATATATATAATTAATTATATATGAACAGTATGACACCGAAACGGCACGCCGGAACGCTCCGAAACCGGAACATTCCGTTCCAATCGAAAAACCAGAACGGTATTGACAATTATGGTTTAAACTATATTTAGTAGCAATAAGAATAAACGAACCATACTCAATTCAAGCAAACTAACATTTGATTCTTGACATCCTAAATCCAAAAATATATAAAGAGAAAATCATATCAAAAGGAAATAATTAGCTTTCAAAATATATGATTTGTGCTTTCTCTCTCTCTCTCTCTCTCATATAAGTTATTTTTAAATTCACTTTGAGTTCATCGCTCTATAAAATGATAAAATTTCCAAAATCATATATTTTATTTTGAGACTATCACTTTGATATTTGATTTTATTTTTCAAAATAATTTTGATCTCGACACTCTATAAATAAATATTCTAAATCACTTGCAGTTCATCATTATATAAAATGATAGGTTAAAAATGACTTTGAGACACAATTATATTTTAAAATACTTTTAGTTTATCACTCTATAAAATAATAAGATTTTTAAAATCACCTTGAGTTTGTCACTTTATGAAATAATATTTCGAAAATCATTTTGAGTTGCAACAATATTTTCAAAATCAATTTGTGTTCATCACCGTATAAAATGACTAAATTCTCAAAATCACTTTGAGCTTGTCAAAATAACTAAATTTCTAAAATCACTTTGATTTTTGCCAGTCTAGAAAATAGCTATTTTTAAAAAATCACTTCTATAAGTTGTCAGTCTATAAAATAATAAGTTGAGAATAACTTCAAGCTCATAAAAAATAAGTGGTTAAAAATCACATCGAATAAGTTGCTTTATAAAAACACCACCCTTTTAGCTAGTCACTTTATAACCCAACCATATATCTATCATTATTATTTACTTCTCTATTAGGATGATAAGAAAACTGAGTAGATAATAAGTTCAAGTCGAGTTCTTCTATTAATTTTTTTTATCAAATTCTAGAATTAGGTAAGTGAGATTAAACTCTATAGTTGAGACTAGTTACCTCTCGATGAGACATTTTTATGTTAAAAAATTATTCAAGATTGATCATTTTATTTTCAATAACATGGATTTTAAGTTGATTATTTTATTTTATTTTTATTTGTATGGATCCCAAGTTGATCCTTTTATTTTCATTTAGATGGATTCCAAATTCATCTTAATCTTTTTTTTTCATTTAGATAGGTCTGACAATGATCTTTTCATTTATTGGATCCTATGTTAATCCTTTTTAATCCTATTTATATGGATCCTATATGATCTGCTCATTTATTTTCTCTTAGATTGTGATGTTATTTGACAACATGTTTAGTTTTTTTATATAAAAAAAAACCCTTCTTTTCTAGATATATCTTTATTTTCCTTACAAACTTATCATACAAAACTAAATTAAAAAATGAGTTTCTAAATGTCTTTGTGTAATAAGTATTGTAAAAAGAAGGTATTTGTCATAATCCATTTTGACCTAATTTCCAACATATTTGTTTTTTCAAAAAAAGAAAGATTAAGGAGTGGAATAATTAGTGAAGAAGGATATAATAGCTAAAATAAATTTTAGATCAATTTAAGAAAAAAAATCAAGAGAGATAAAAGGAATTTCTAATTTAAAGAAAAAAAATTAAATTGAAAGAGAAAAGGAATGGGTCAAAGAAAACCAGAAAAAAAAGGGATTCAAAGATTTAAAATTTAAAAAAGAGAAGAAAAGAAAATAAAAAGAATTTTGAAATTTAAAACTTAAAAAATAAGACTACAAATAAGAGAAGACAATCCATAATTAAAAGGAGATCAAATTCAAAGAGGAAGCAAAATAGAAGAAGAAAAAAAGGAATATAAAGAAACATATAAAATTCACAAGATGTGTAGAAAATTTTTAGAGAAGAAAATGATAATGAAATAAGAGAAAAACAAAAGCCTAGAAAAAAGTAAAGGGTTTTAAAGAGAGGATTTAAAAAAAAACAAAACTCTAAGTATGAAAAAAAACAACATTTTTTTTATTTTATTCTGTAATTTCACCGTGCAATAATCTCGCACTATCTTCTCCATCTCGTTTGCACCAATAATCTTTGAACAATTTGATCCTTTAATAATATATTTTTTTGTTATTTTTGTTTTAAATTTGATCCTAATTCTTTTGGTGGTTTTTTTATTAGTTCTTTTGTGATTGATTTTTTTTCCAATTTAGTCCTCAATCCAAAATTATTCATCCTTTCATTTTCTTTTTCGAATTTGATCCTAATC
The DNA here is from genome assembly GCA_027405865.1 of Salix purpurea. Taxonomy (NCBI): domain Eukaryota; kingdom Viridiplantae; phylum Streptophyta; class Magnoliopsida; order Malpighiales; family Salicaceae; genus Salix; species Salix purpurea. The sequence continues at coordinate 9,701,312 of JAOWLH010000002.1, read as the reverse complement.
TTTGGATTCTTTTTGTGATTGATTTGTTTATTCAATATTTGTTTTGTTGAGAATATATCTTTGTTGTTTTTCATATTTGATGTTTCTAATCAAATGGTTTGGAACACAAATTTTATAAGCTGCTAGCGAGCATGGTTATCAAACTCGCGAGTTGACTCGCAAAATCGTACGATTTTGCAAGTCAACTCATCAAACCTTGTCAACTCGGGTAAAAAAATCGATGTTGATCAAACTCGGTTAAAATCATAAAATCGGACCGAATCGGTCCGATTTTACGATCTACTTATTTTGCCTCCGGTTCAAAAGCTAATTCAAAAATTCAAAGGGAGCCATGAAAAAGAAATGGAGAAGAGGATGAGGAGATGAGGAGAAAGAGAGTAGCGGCGCAAGGAGAGGGAGGGAGGAAGGGAGATGGGCGAGTGGCAGCACAAGCAAAGGGAGGGAGATGAGTGGGCGGCATCACAAGGAAGGCAAACTGGCAAAGGGATTAAGGGAAAGGGAATTAGGGTTGGGAGGGGGGGGGCTCTTACACCAATAATAATAATAATAATAACAATAATAATAAAGGAGGTTTCTACGGCCCCACCATGGTTATAATAATAATAATAATAATAATAATAATAATAATAATAATAATAATAATAAAGTAGGTTTTTTTGGGGGGTTATAATAATAATAATAATAATAATCGGGGGGTTTAATAATAATAATAATAATAATTATTATTATTATTATTATTAATTAGCATAAAAAAATAGTTAGCATAAAAAAATAATTTTAAAAAAATCCTATTAATTTAAGACAATAAATAACATTAATTAACTTCAAATACAACAACTATATAAAAAAAATACAATTACTTGAAAAACATACAATAAGTAGCTTAAATTTCAAATCTCAAATATTGTGGGTCTTTTAATTATATTTATATTCATTTTTTAATTTAAATATAATTAAAAATAATAATTTTATTGTTGGAGGGTTTTTCAAAAGCAATTATTTAATTATATAACTTACTCCTAATAATTATATAATTAATTGCATAATTAAACTATATATAAAATAATTGAAATTTATTTAAAATAAGATAAAAAAATGGTTCTCCAAAATAGCTTTTACCATTGGAGAACACATCAACAAAAAAACCATAAATACACTATTCAAAGAGCTATTTTAAAAACCATATATACACTATTCAACAAAAAAACCTTAACTAATGAAGTTTTATGGCCATGATTATGTTATATTGTATTTGAAAATATTTTACTTACGATTTTATGATTTTTCTACCTACACGATTTTAGCTATGATTTTACGATTTTTATACGGAAAAATTCAGGTAAGATTTTACGATCCGAGTTTTTGAAGCCCCTTCTGTATCGTGTCAAAATCGTGATTTTGACAACCATGCTAGCGAGAGATGGTTCTGGTGTTTTATTTATTTATTTATTTATTTATGTCATCTCAATTTTATAACCTAATTTGTGGATTTTTTAGGTTCACCGGGACGAACTTAGGCTTTTTTTGGCTTACAATTGTTATTTTTAAAATCTTCTAGTATGTTTTTATAAGAAAATTTTCTTTAATATTTGATTACTTGGGATTTAGATTTTGAGGTTTTTTTCAAATTTGTGATAAATGACTCCGGTCATGGGATTAGTTGACCTCACATTATTTTTTCTTCTTAATTTTCATCACGCCTCCATCCGATAAATATATATTGTTTTTTTTTTTTATTATTATTATTCAACCGCACAGTTTTTGAGAAGAAAGCACGTTGTTTGATATTGGTCTTAAACAATGAAGCACTAAGTTATAATAATTAATGAACAAAATCCCTAATTTTCAAAAATAAACAAGTAATGGAGATGCGGGGTATCGATCCCCGTACCTCTCGCATGCTAAGCGAGCGCTCTACCATCTGAGCTACATCCCCTTGTACATTTTCTTCTCTATTAAAATTTATAAAAATATTTTAAAAGCGGAATGTTTGAGGGAGTATTTGAATTAAAAATTGAAACCACAGAGTAACAAACTGCGAAGAAGTAAACAACGTAATATAAGTATTGTTTTACTCTCTTTCATTGACCAGTAAAGCAAAGTCCAGCAATGTGCTAAAAGCAGCAGCAGCTCCATCGGAATAATCACTCCAACAAAGTTATACTCTCGAATTTCCGACCTCTCCGATTCGCCATGCTTTCTGCCAAGCGACTCATTCAAAAAGCCGTCCTCCTCCGCCACCACCAGGAGGTCGGTCATCATCAGTCACCTTTCTCTCTTTTTTCTTTCAATTTATTTGATTATTGATTATTCTCTAGGGTTTCATTTCCATTTAAAGAACTCCTTTTTGCCGTTCTTATAATTAAGTTATCTTCTGTTATTTATTTTATTATTTCTAGCACGCGTAGGAAAATCAAATTCTATATTGCTAATTAAAATGTTAATCTCCTTAAAATCATCATTGACTGAAAATAACCGACCTCGTAATTTGTTGATCTAGAATAATAAGGAACGCAGCAGCTTGACGGCAGCGGACCTGGATTTGCAAGTTGTTGTCCATTACGGGATTCCGTCTACGGCTTCCCTTCTTGCTTTTGATTCCATTCAGCGCCTTTTGGCTATTGCCACACTGTAAGTTTTTCTTTTTATTTTCAGGTCAAAATATAATTTGTAGCTCTGAGGAGTGAATGCTGATTATTTACTGCATTTTTGTTGGCTTGATTGTAGTGATGGGAGAATTAAAGTGCTTGGTGGTGATGGTATTGAAGCAATTTTTACATCACCGAAGCAATTGCCTTACAAGAACATAGAGGTTATTATTCTTACAACATATGTGGAGTATTTGTGTATTTCTAATAGCAATTTTGATGCGTGGTATCAGTTGGAATAATTTTTATTATTATTATTATTGGGAATTGATACATTCGATTATCAATTATTTGTTGATCAGAAATTGATGTTTGGATTCATTTGGCAGTTCTTACAAAATCAGGGATTCTTGATCAGCATTTCTATTGAGAATGATATTCAGGTATGGTTCTACAGCGGTGATGTGCATGGTTTTTGGATTCTGCTTTTTTGAAAAAAATGCATGAAAAGTCAGCTAGACTTTTGTGTCTGGTCATCTTGTTAACTTTCTTCTTTGTTGCTCGCTGCTTGCATGCATTTTAATTGATTGCAGATTTAAAAATCAATGCTCCATAAGTTGTGTGATTTTGATTAAATTCATTGAGTATGGTAACCTGTTTAACTCATTTTTGCAGGTCTGGAATCTGGAGAGCAGATGCTTAGCATATTCGTTACAATGGGAAATGAATATAACTGCGTTTTCTGTGATCAGTCGCTCTTGTTTCATGTACAGAATTGATGTAAATTACAAAGTGTTACATACATGTTTAATTTTCTGCTAATTGAATGAGAATGGAAATGATTGCTGGAACAATGCTGCATAGGTATATTGGAGATGAACATGGTTCACTGTCCGTGCTGAAATATGATTCTGAAGATGCTAAACTTTTGCAGTTGCCTTATCATATAAGTGCAAACTCTTTAAAGCGTAATTATTCTTCCATTAAATAGTTGAGGCACTAATTTCTCTTGTTCTTCAGTACATTGTACTATTAGGTTTTTGAGTGTTCTTGTGGCTCCAGTGTGCTTCAGTTCTTACTTTATTCTTACTGTTTGGGTCTTGTGTTTCACAGAAGCCGCTGGATTTCCATCTCCCGATCACCAGCCTATTGTTAATGTTCTTCCTCAGCCTCATTCTTCGGGAAATAGGCAAGACAAGAGCTTCATCATCTACTTTAAATTATTTTTCATTTTGGCAGTATGATGGAAAGTCTGGCCTGGGCTTTATTTCCCTTCTCCCTTCTAGCACCACTCTGTTTTCTTTAATGCGTATAAGTTGTGACTCATCCAGCATGGAACGGATTTATATCATTGAAGTTTTTTGTTTTAATATCTACTTGAAGTTTAAACACCACAATTCTTTTGCAGAGTGCTGATTGCATATCAAGATGGATTGATAGTTCTCTGGGATGTTTCTGAAGGTCGGATCCTTTTTGTTGGAGGTGGCAAAGATCTCCAGCTGAAGGATGATTCTAAAAATGAAGTAGACCCTAATATTCCAGAAGATAGAGAGGAGAAAGAGATAACAGCTCTATGCTGGGCATCTTCAAATGGGTCCATCCTTGCTGTGGGATATTTAGATGGGGATATCTTGTTTTGGAAAACATCAACTGCTTCTTCCACTAGAGGTCAAAAAAATGAATTGACAAACAGCAATATTGTTAAGTTACAATTATCATCATCTGAAAAGAGGCTCCCTATTATTGTCTTACACTGGTCCATAAGTGATAGACCTAGTAATGATGGTGATGGCCGATTGTTTATCTATGGTGGTGATGAAATAGGATCTGAAGAAGTTCTAACAGTAAGTTATTTTTCTTATCAGTTTACTATTTCTTTATTTTTGCTGGCTTACATTTGTATGCTGTTCTTTCACTTTTTATCTCTTATGAGAAGGACTTTAGATTCTATAAAAGAATAAAAAACATAATGTGAAATGTCAGTCTTGCTATTGGAAAAGCCCACATGATTTTCAAGGATAGGTTCAGATTTACATTCCAAATCCATTGTCTGGGCTTGGTACATTAGATTAGCTTTTAGCAATTAAAAAAAATAGAATTCAAAAGGAATGATTTTCTTAGTATTTTGTATGTTTCATTTTTAATTGCTAATTCATTGCCGATGCATGTTTAGTGAAAATTCTAGTCATTCCTATTGATATTTGGCTTTATTTAGGTTTCTTTTTGCTGATAGGATGTCCTTTTCTTGTTAAATTGCAATGGTCATGCAGCACCTTAAGAGCTTTAATTTCATCCCCTTTGCTTTCAATTTCACTCCGAACAAACACAAATTTCCTCCAAATACAAAATAAATAAATAAATCAAAATCAATAATTATCAAACATCGGTCCACCTGCACTTAATTGTAGAATGGATTTAAATGCTGTTTTTCAACCTTCAACATTGACTTGATTGGGAATTGAGCTTTATAATTTGTTTCTATTTGTTTTCTGCGGTTCAAACTTTTGAATAGATGTCACTGATAGAGTGAACTGTCCTGTGGGACTGTAATAGCTCGTAACTATATGAATAACCCCCAAGAGTTGGTTTATGACTCGACACTCCATGATGCAACTGACAACAGAACCTCTCTTTGACCCTTCCTCTAACACCTATCAGCCAGGGCATGGGAGAGTTGATGAGTCAAAGTGAGGAATTAGTTTGATTCTCAAAGAGCATTGCAATCTTTGTTAACAGAGAAAGGAAGAGGCAAGTGTTCAAATACATTTTTTTCTTACATGATACAGATGCTATTTAAATCGTAAGCTTTTATAAGGGCACGTGTTCAGATTTTGAATGGTACATTGTTAAAATGACATCAAGGACTAAAATGTAGTAATTATGTGGCACTTTTCATGTTGCAATCACTGAATCATTTACTGGACTGATGTTTGGAGTTTTTCAACCTTCAATTGTTTGTTCTGATATGTGATCTGAGTGGCACAGGTGTTAACTTTAGAGTGGTCATCTGGGATGGAGACAGTGAGATGTGTTGGTCGCATGGATATCACACTTGCGGGCTCTTTTGCGGACATGATTTTGTTACCAAGTTCTGGACCAACAGAGGGTAATCCCAAAGCTGCTGTTTCTGTATTGGCAAACCCTGGACAACTTCATATTTTTGATGATGCTAGCTTGTCTTCCTTACCATCTCGGCAAAAGCATAAAGCAACTGTCTTGACTACGGGATTTCCCATGGTAGTACCTACTGTAGATCCACACATAACTGTGGCAAAGCTCATTACGTTGCCCTCAGGTGGAAACTCATCAAAGATTTTATCCGAGGTATCTTAGATTCATAAATTATTCTGTTCTGGAATGTTTATTTTTTCTGTTAATCTGTGTCATTAAAGCATTTCATACGCTAAATTATCTCTCAGATAGCCTCAGCTAAAAAACACAGATCCACACCATTCCATGGTGGTTCTGCAAATTGGCCCTTGACTGGGGGTGTGCCTAGTCATCTGTCATTTACAGAACATGCTGATGTTGAGAGAGTGTACATAGCAGGTTATCTAGATGGATCTGTACGAATATGGGATGCCACCTATCCTGACCTATCACTTATTTGCATTGTAGAAGGCGAGGTTTGAGATACTTTTATCATTATCTGTGAAATTGTTGTTCTTAGGTTGAATGCATGTTTTTTACTCTTATTAGTTTCATATGATTGTCAGGTTGAAAGCATAGAAATGGCTGGATTAAGTGATCCAGTGATGAAATTAGAATTCTGTTCCCTAACACAAAGTCTGGCTGTTGGCAACAAATGTGGACTGGTAAGAGATGTTTCTTTAGTGTTTTTTCTTTTCCTTTCTAACTAATGTGTGTGTGCCATTTTTTTCTGTATTTACCATACCTATGTCATTGATGTATAGGTTCGCATTTATAACTTGAATGGCAGCTCAGATGAGACTACCTTCCACTATCTCATAGATACCAAACATGAAGGTAAGTTGTAGGAGGTCCTTCTCTAGAAGCACACAAGCTTTTTTCTTCAAACACTTAACTTTCTTTGGCAAGAGAGTCCGAATTTGAGATCCAGTTTTACTTTCTGTTTCGAGTTGAGTTATGAACTTTCATCCAGATAAAAATAGAATTCCTGCTTGTTATCTAATATCAATCGTAAAGAAACTCATACATAGAATTTTGACTATACTAAAATTTCAAAACTTTGCAATTTACCTGTTGTTAAAACTGGTTTTAAAATGTCAGAATGTTTTCAAAATAGTACAGATTGGAGATTTTTTTTCACATTGCTAAGAATTCGAGCAATTGACTTTGTGACATGATGGCTTTCGACTCTGAGGACATACTCTTTTATTTTCCAGCTCGCTAGACTGTAATCACTGTATTAGTCACTAATCATGTGCAAACTGCTGCAGATAGAAAAACAGCAAGCTTACCTCATCATTTAACTGATTTCAGCCATCTAATATGGAAACTCTTACTGAAAAAGCTTTCCATTTTCAGTTGGATCAAAAAGTTCCTTTTTTGCATGGTCCATTCACCGCAGGCAGTTCATTTCTTGTCACTGGATCATTGATATTGCATTTGTTTTGAGAAAGCATCGTTAAATCTCTATTTGCTCAAAGTAATAAATTTTTTACTTGTCTCATAGTTCACACGTTGCCTCAAGGGAAAGGTCCTCCACTCAGAGCTGTTTTTTCTCTTCTCAATTCTCCTATTCTTGCACTACAGTTTGCTAGTTATGGAGCAAAGCTTGCTGTGGGGCTCGAATGTGGTCACGTGAGTATTGCCTGTTGTGACATTTGTATTATGTTGTTTTGATTGTTTTCATGCTAAGTTTATTGAGAGGGGCTTTTAGTTTCTTTGTTCATATGAATTCTTGTCTTGTATGCTTTCATTTCAGGTGGTTGTACTTGATACAAGTTCATTAGCAGTTTTGTTCACTACAGAATCTGTATCCAGCTCTTGCTCGCCAGTCATTTCAGTGAATTGGGTTGGATGTATAAATACTTGTAGCCTTGTGAAAAGCCCAAAGCATTCAGATTCTAATATGCCAATCACCCCTACAGAGCAAGTCATGTTTTTCCTTACCAAGGATGCAACTCTTTACATGATTGATGGTGGAACTGGTAGCATGATCAGCTCTCATCCATGGCATCCAAAAAAGAAATCAGTTGCAATTTCTATGTATGTTATAGGCAAGTATAATCTTAAAGTAGAAGTAAATAAGAGTTTTGTTTCTTTATATTTGACTTTCACAAATAAGTTCTAGAATTTATTCTTATTTTTTTCAACAGAGGGCATTCCTTCTGTACCTGACTTAACAGATGGAAAGCAGCTGGAGGAGTCTGGCCAAAATTTGGAAGCCAAGAATGAATCTGAACATATAACAAATTCAACAGGGATTAGTTCACATAATAATGAGCATCACTCTTCAGTTAACACTCTAACCAGAGAAAGATTGCTGGATTCATTTATTTTGCTTTGTTGTGTGGATTCATTGCAATTATACTCTACAAAGAATGTTATTCAGGTAGCTCCAGTGCCTTTTTTGTTTTTACTTTCAACAATGATTTACTCTGTTTGCAATCCAACTAATATATCTTCCTTAGGGAAACAACAAAGCCATTTGTAAAGTGAAACATGCAAAACCTTGCTGTTGGGCTTCAACTTTTAGGAAAGAGGGAAACATTTGTGGAGTGGTTTTGCTGTTCCAGAGCGGAGTAATAGAAATTAGGTGAAATTCTTATCTTCATAATTTTGCAGATTACTTTCCAGCATTTTTGTACTGCACATCTAAATAGTATTTCTAGTACCAATATTGTTGATAGTGCCTATATTTATCTGGACAGATCATTTTCGGGTTTAGAGTTGGTGAAAGAAACCTCCTTAATGTCAATTTTAAGGTGGAATTTCAAGGCAAACATGGAGAAGATGATGAGTTGTGATAATGGGCAGATTACACTGGTATCATTTGCTTCTAAAATTTTTACAGTGTCAGAAAATCATCTTTGTACATGTTTTTTCCATGTTAAACTTATGCATGCCATGTCTACCGTTTTATACTACTGCATACTTTCTTAAACAACTGCTTGCCATGTCTACCTTGTTTGAGCCATGACTGTGTTCACTTCAATATTTAGTCTAATTGTTCTGCACTCTTCACAACTATTATGATTATATCTTATGATTATAATTTTACAGGCACATGGGTGTGAATTGGCCTTCATCTCACTATTTTCCGGTGAAAATTTTTCCAGGTATATAATGAAAAGGCATGTTTAACTAATTCTGTGCATGTATAGCCAATGCCAGGACAAACTTTGTTGTGAATTTCAGTTGTACTTATTTGTAGGAAAGCAAACTTCTGACAGTCCTGCAATGCTCTTTGCAGGATTCCAGAGTCTTTTCCATGTCTTCATGATAAGGTACTTGCCGCCGCCGCCGATGCTGCCTTTAATTTCTCCTCGAATCAGAAGAAGCAGGTGCAAATTACTGGCATCAGTTTCAGACTACAATAAGTAAAATTTTGTTTTGTTATCTTATCTATGTTTTTACAGGGTATTAAACCTGGGATTCTCGGTGGCATTGTCAAAGGCTTTAAAGGGGGAAAGGTAGACCACAGTGTGGTTATTAATCCAAGTCCCAAATCTGATTTTAGTCATCTCGAGGCTGCTTTTTCAAAGCAGCCATTCTCAGATTCATATCGAACTGCAGTAGATAGTGAGGAAGTTGTGGAGCTTAATATAGGTTTGTGGACCTTAATATATGTTATTTCACTTGTCTATCTGTACCATAGTCTTTTCTCTCCTGTGCTAAAAACTGTCCTTGTGCAGATGATATTGAGATAGATGATGAACCTTCTCTACCCACAGCAACTACTTCATCACAAGAAGTGAAGCATATGAAGAGAGGTAAATTTGATTTTTCCACACGTTATGCAAGTTTTAGTTGATGTCGGTCATTTAACACCACAGATTTTGCACTCCAGAGAAGCGTTCACAAAGGGAGCAATTATTAGGTGTGACTGATGATATGAAGCCTAAACTTAGGACACCTGAAGAAATTATGGCTAAATATAGGAAAGCAGAGGTGATTTCCTTGCTCAACCTGTCTCCTCCATCATAACATCTGTTCCAATGGATTTCCTTGTCTGATGTGGTTATTGTGTTCAGGATGCCTCTTCTGTGGCTGCACGTGCTAGAGAAAAGCTTCTAGAAAGGCAGGAAAAACTTGAAGTAAGATGTTATGGATTTAAGATTTCTGTGAGATTGCTTTGGTATTTGAAATCGATAAAATGGCTTCTACTTTGTTAAAGCTAAACTGACTTGTGGGTTTTGTTGATTGGAAATGATGAGAGAAAAGAGAAGATGCCACCTCTTTGTGTACAAAGCTAACTGGGAAACTCACTATACAATTTCATTGCTCTATTAATTTCCCTGTAGAATACATTGGTTGTGTCTCATGGTCAAGTCATAGATCTGTTAACTGTGCATAGATTGTCTTTATGACCCCTAAAGATACCTTTTTATCACTCTGTACCAGAGAATCAGTAGGCGCACTGCAGAGCTCCAAAGTGGAGCCGAAGACTTTTCATCAATGGCAAACGAGCTTGTCAAGTTAATGGAAAAACGAAAATGGTGGCAAATATGAAGAAAACAGAAGTCTTGCTGGTTGGCATGGGTTTTGATTGCCTGTACCCTCTTCGTCGTGAGTTTCAGGAGTGCATTTTTTGAATGTCTAATGCATATTAATTTATCCGAATGCAATTAAATTTTTTGTGCAATATTGTAAAACACGGAAGCTCGAGGCATTTCTTATTATTTTCATTTGCTGTATAGAATTGTTTTCTATAAATAAAAGGAGATGGATTCACCGTAACCGTCCTGTCCATTCATTAACTGAGAGATGAGAAATTTTGTTAAACGGGACTGGATTTTTCTCAGCAATACAACAGTCAGAGATGCAAGGCTTTTGCTATTTGTTGCTGGTTCTACGATAGTGCCCTCTCTATGCTCTGCAAGGCAAGGGTTCTCGCTGCAAGACAAGCAGGTTCAAATAAATAGCATCAGTTTTCTCTAGATTGCCATGTGAAATTTGTGATTTGGCTGTGTTGCTTGTGGGTTTTGCACCTGGGGTTCCTGGTGCTGATAATTAAAACTCAGGGCAAAAATGGCTCAAATTATGACTGGAGGCCAGATTGTACTAAATTAGAGGTTTCAGGGAGTTGTGGAGCTTAATATACGCCAGTGGAGCATAAAGCATGGTAATTATGGTGGGGCTTAATATAGGTATGTGGAGCTAATTGCATTGATATACCCCAAAACTCTTTTCTTTTTTCATCGATCTCTCAGTTCTTGTGTTTTCTTCATCGGAACCGATACGGAAACACTGGACCTGCTCTTATGGCGACCAAATCATCCCATGAAGCTCAGAGTAAAAAGAGAGGTAAATCTGAGCTATCGTGTGACAGCTTGCATGGATTATATTGAACAGTAATCATCTCTAATTTTTGCAGAGAAGAGAGATGGAAGGGAAAATTTATTAGGTTTCGGGGATGAAACAAAGCACAGAAGTAGGAACCTTAAAGAAATCGTATCCAAGTACCGAAAATCCAAGGTACTGTTGCATCTTGGTTAAAAAACAATCAACTCTTATTTCATTGGTGAGGCCAACACATTTGAATTGATTGTGTTTTTCCGGTTTGGTAAATAATTTCAGGATCCCTCTTCCCTGGCTATGAGTGCCAAAAACAAGCTGGTGCAAAGGCAAGAAAAGCTTGATGTAAGATTCCAAGGAAAGATCGAAACATCTTTTGTTAACGTTGTTTAATTTCCCAGATTCATTTCATGTCATAATTTATTTGATCAAAACTTTCTCCAGATGACCTGCTGAGGCGAATTACCTATTTTTGGATATCCTTAGCCTTCACATTACAGTTATAATGCTTTCTGAAATTTGAATTGCTCATACACAAGCGGCGTGTTCTTACCAATTGCTAAATGTTTTATTTTGTTTGTACAATAATACCAGAAACTCAGCAATCAAGCTGAAGAGCTGGAAGGTACTTCAGAAGACTATGCATCAATGGCAAATGAACTTCTCAAGAAAATGGAGAAACGAAAATGGTGGCAAATATGATAAAGATAATATAGGCCTGATGTGCTGGCAATCTGACACTTTTTCAGGTTTTCCCTTCCGTTTGTTTGCCCCTTTGTGCACGGCAAGATTTCTCCAGACACCAGCAGGAGATTATTACACACCTAAAGTATGCTTGTTGGCGTGCAATTCATTATAAAAAAAACCTGTACTTTATTATGTATAGGAGTAATTTTCAAATGAGCTTGCATTTCTAATAAAAGAAGCTGTCCTCCAATTTCCCAATCAGCAATTCCATGAATAGGACTGGATGTTGAATGGTCTCTTGGATTCACAGTTAATGTTCAACTGTTATTTCTTTTCCTCCGTACACTATTTCCATGGAAAATTAAACATGGGATATGAGAAGTTCGAAAAAGAAGATATGAAATAGACCCAGAAACTAATACTGCGTTATTGTCAGCTCAAGGAATGAGTAGAAGCAGAAAGTTGCATCATAAATGTGTAACTCATTGAAAAATTTGAGTCATAGCCTCCTCGGAACACTCACTAGAACCAGACACCTCCCACTTTGTCCTGAACAAATCATAAGCTAGCAAGTCTTTTGCCAACAACATCCCTCAACTCAATTTCACCAGGAAACCGATGCTCCATCAACTTGGAGAAAACCTACAATGAGGAGAACACAAGAAAACATCTTTACACATACCACATTTGTTCCTACAAAACATCCTAACAACCTATATGCATGTATTTAAGGTTATCTCCTCCTAAGCCTAAAATTGCAGTATGATTCGAAACATGAAAGGAAATCTGTCTCAAGTAAGAAGAAGTGACTTTACCAATTCACCATTGCAAAATACTTCAAAAGCACCGGAACTCTGAAGGAATGATTGGATAAGGTTTCCAAAAAGCCAAGTGCTAGCAATACTTCCGAATCTGTTTGCACGCAGCGAATAATACCATGGGGGTGGAGCTGCAAATCCTAATCTTGGGAAAATCTGTTCGCCTGCCAGTATTATCCCAATTATTCCAAACTGAACAACAGGAACTACTTTGCTGAGTAGACGCTTTGGAAGCGGAGCAGGATGGTTTGCCAAAATAACCTGCATCCCAGGAAATTCCGATTCCAGCATATTTTTCATAGTCACAGCAGTTCCTCTGCAAAAAGAAACACAACTTATCTGTGAACATTAAATGTAAAAAAAAAAAAAAGATTAAAAATGGTAACCTTACAACCACAAATCCTAAAACAAAAAATTGGAGCTAATTTAATATTATTAATTAGTTCCCGCATGAATGACAAAAATACCTCTCTTTACTCTAGTATAAAAAAACTGCCTACAACAATTGGAAAAATAATTATGGAAAATAATCTTGATTATTGATGGCAACACAATTATGAAAAATAATTTATAGCCAATCAACACGAATGCAAGTTAAACTCAGGATAATTAAAAGTCTATTTGACATAACTTATAAAAGGTGAATTTTGACTTTTAAGTATACTTCAAAGTTTTTTTTTTTTTTCATAAATAATTTATGATTTCAAAAGACTTTAAGTTTAAGTTAAAAGTAAGTTTGAAAAAAATTACGTAACTTTTCTAAAGAATATATACGGTATAAGTTAGAATCTACAAGCAATAGTGTAATTAAATCAAAATTTTGACTAAATTTTGTAACAAAATTTCTAACCAAACATATTTCTAACTTTTTAAAATCAATCATATAAAACGGAACCTAAACGATTTCAGTTTAATATAACAGTAACAGAAAACAGAAAAGGTGGAGAACGGATTAAACCTGTAAGAACAAGAAACACAGAAGTTGATGTTAATAACGCTGCCAAACCCAATATTGCCTAATCCTCCAACGATGGTGCTTGATTTCTGCATCTCAATTAAACATTAAAGATTATCAGAAAGAGAGAAAACCCACTTAGATTACGTGAAATACATACAGAAACATGAAATTTGTGAAGTGTCAAGATACCTGTTTGGGAAATTGAAGTGGCTGTTGTGGAAGAACTTGTCGAGGTTTTGTTTGGAATTGATGGATGTTGTGGTGATCATTTGGACTTGGTTTTGGAGGTGGTGATGTTGTGAAGAGATTTAGAATGTCTGAGCAAAACAGAAAGATTGGTAAGCCTAGAAGGAGGATTTGAGATCGATCCATTTCTAGCAAGAAAGCAAGGACAGGGATGGTAACGGAATGGTGATAGGTCTACCAACCGAGTTTTGACGTTCTTTATTTCTGCGATGTACTTCGAGGAAAACGGGCCAGGGCCCAATACTATTCCTATCGAGCCTTAACGGCCCATTTGTACATTGGAGCAACAAGATATAGTTGTCAACCAACCCAGAAACTGCCTTACAAAAAAAAAAAAGGATGGTCATTGTGTTATTGTATCAATTTATAGGTTATTGGTAAATACAAATCAATTAATTTTATTAAAACAATAATATTTTATTTTATTCTAGTGTTATCTGGTTGGTTTTAAACCAGTTCATCTAGATTTTTTTCATACCATTATTTTCTCGGGTTTAATTAAAAAATTAGTTTAAAGTTCATTTTGAGTTTTAATTTTCCATATCAATTCAAGCTCGATTGAATTTAATAATTATGTACATAATATCATTGGATAATTTCAATGCTAGCATAAGATTATCTTATTTTAGTATGAGAATATCCCTTTCCATTAATAGAAAAGATAACGGAATATTTATATCAATATCATTAATATAATGTAAAATAGACAAGCACACATGCACGCGTGCGCACACACACATCTAGTCGTCGGTATATCTATCTCTAATTAAAGTTTTATTAACAAAATTAAATTAAATTTAAACCTTGATACAAATATGATAGAATTTCTCCAAGCATATATGGAAAGTTAGATTCAATTACCGTGCTATCTATACATCTAAAGAAAAAGCAAATGTCAGAGAGGTACTCGTAGCAAATAATTCTTTGCATTAAAAATAATGTTTAGTAGTATAAGTTTTTTTTTAAAATAAATAAATGTCTCAAGCTATTGAACGAAAAAGTTAGTTTTATTTTAATCTAATGAAAAAAAAAAATGCTAGAAAATTGATTAAATTTAGTTCTTTCTGAAAATGTTGTGGAACACTTCAATATACAAGAAACTATACTACAAATTAATACATAATCTTAAAATATAAATGGGTAGATTTTCTTACTTAGTATTTGGAATATTTAGAAAAAAAAGAAGGTACCAGGACATTAATGCTCACGCTGCGAAGTAATGGTGACCAAATTAGAACAGAATAGGTGGGAGTGGCGACTATTTGACTTGCAGTTCATGAAGAGGAAGGAGGAGGAGGACAATAAGGTTGTTGTTAGATATACTACATTAAAAATTACAGATAATCGGTTTTCCAATGAATACTTGGATGAGAAATGTGTTTTTTTGTAAAATGGTTAGGTGGTAATTTAGTTTTTGTTGTTGACTGCCAATGAAAACATTGACTGTAATTAGCTGATTTTTTTGGTAATAATATCTCTCGTTTTTTTAAGCTAACAAATAATAATTTATTTTATATAAATACAGGATTTTTAAAAAGATATTTATGCTTTAATGGAAAAGAAAAATTATAAGAAAAAAGAAATGCTTGATTAGCAATTTATGTATAAACAAGTAATGTTAAACATTTATAAAATAGGATAAGAAAAGATTACAATAATACAAGTGGATTTCATAAAACTTATAAATCAATTCCATTTTAAGACCATAATCTAAAAATTCCTTGTTTGAAATTTCTTATTCTTATTGTTCCAATTTTGTTGCTATTTTATTCTCAGTAATATTACAAAACAAATAAAGCCCGTGGGATTTTACACTGTGGACTGAGAGTGTATTCACTGTGGATTGCGACAATGTGCGTGCGTTTTTGCCCTTCATCAGCCGGCGTTTGTGCATTTTTTGGTGGGGGTGTTTTCGGATTTTTCCTTTTTTTTTTAATTAGCCGCAATGTGCACAGTGTATTAACGATTCTACCCCCCGAAAACGACAAAATAGTACACAGTCGCCAGGGGCGCGCTCGGTTTTTCCCAAATTTTTACACAGTGCGCTGACGAATTCAGCCCCCGATAACGACAAAATTATTCACAGTGATCGGGGGCTTCAGCGTCCTTTCCCTCCCGGTATTTTCGTAAATACCAGTGGCGGGAGGGCTGTTTCGGTCATTGACCGTGGGGACAGCTGGCGCGTCGTCTGGCCGCGCCAGCGGGGCTCAACGCCAACGCGCCATGGAAGAGGCGCGTGCGGCTCCATGCGGTGGTCAAAAATTCCGTTCCGCCGGTGAATATGATGCGCCGCCTGGTACTCTATCGCCCGTTGCGGCGCGTGTACGTCCTCCATGTCAGGGTAAACGCAGGGGTCCGGTTTTGTCTCCGGTGCACCTTTTCTCTCTCCTACTGGCCCAATGTCAGGTCCGGTCCCTCATGTATATAAGAAGTTAATTTAGGTCCATGAGGTTTGGATTTCGATTTTATGCCTGATTTTGTTAATTCAAAGTTTGATTGTTTTCAATTGTGCCCTTCATTTAAAACTAATTATATAAAGCATTTTTCATTTCGGTCCCTTAACTTTTGATTTTCGATTTCTTTTTGGTTCCTGAAATTTGTTCGGTCCGGATGTTTGAATTTCTTTAATTTGGTCATCCAATTAAAATTGTTAATATAAACAACTTTTCATATCAGTCCCCCTTCTTCTAATTTTTGCAATTTTGTCCTCTGATTTCAATTGACAATAAATGTAATTTGTATTTCAGCCCTTTGACTTTTAATTTTTTAATTTAATCCCTTTACATTTGATTTTCATTTCAACCCTTACACTTTTATTTTTTTAATCCCTACTTTTGTCCATGTATATATAAGTGTATTTAACACAATAATAATAATAATCAAAATAATAATAATAATAATAATAATAATAATAATAATAATAATAATTTAATTATTTTTCATTCTTACTCTTTTGTTATTTTTTTTCCCTCCCGATAATTTTATAATTTTTTTTCTTGCTGGTAATAGCAATGATAATTTTTTATTGTTATTTTTATCTTTTGTTCAAATTTCTTGGATATTTTTAGTCTTTCATTTATTTATGTTTCTTTCATTATTAACATAATAATAATAATTATAATAAGAATAATAATAATTGTGATTATTATTAATATTATAATAATAGTGATTATTTATTAAGACTTCGATGTTGCTATTGTGATAATATTTTAAATTAATATTGCTTCCTTTTCCCTTTTTTTTTTCTTTTTTTTCTTTTTCTATTAATTGATTTTTATAATTTTATTATCTGCATAATAATGATTTCAGGTAATTTGTTTTTTTCCTTATTCAAATATTTTGCTTTTTTTTCTAATGTTAGTGTACGCTCTTTTGTGATCGTTTATGACGTAATACCTATATTCTAAAAAATGTAATCTATGCTTACGTGATAAACTCAACTCAAAATTTTAAACATGTTATCTTTTAATCTATACTTTTAATTTACTTATATCATATAAATTTATCGTTGTAGATTTAATTATGTTAAATCATATACAAAAAAATACCCGCGGCAACGCGCGGGCAATTAGCTAGTAGTATTTATAAATACTGTATTTATAGATTTTTGCATTGTTGGTGTTACAATTTTTAATTCCAGATATTCATTACTTCTTAAAAAGTATAAATATAAAAATCACCCTCCAACTATATACACAGTCAACTCTACTCTACTAATTTCTAATATCAACTCTACTCTCAAACTTTGAAACGATGTCATTTTATAGAGAATCTAGCAGTTGTAGTTCAGTGATTCTAACAGAAAATAGTTGATGTATAAATTTAATATTATCCTAATAATTTGGAGTTATATTTTCTATAAAAAAAAATGATGGCAGTAATTTCCTTTTTCTTAATAAAGTCTGAAGCACTAGAGAAAGCTATGGCATCCCTAAACTAGAAGGGACACCCCCTGATTCAAAGGATACATGCCCTTCGGTCCCCCATTTTTGGAGAAGGACCACGGTGAGGGCGTGGGATGTAATACGAACCATCTTTTCTTTCAGAGTGCCTCTGTGTCCCCGCCCAATTTAAGTGCACAAAGTCGGAAAGTTAAATTATCAACTCACGTTTGGCACGTGCTTGTCATCTTCCCTGTAATTCTTCCCTTGAATGTTGACACGCTTGGCGATCAATAAGGCCTTTGCACCCACCCCACCTGACCGGACCCGACGCAAGGTTTGTGTTTTTTCATGTGGCGTTTGTGCTTCTGGTGGCGGACCCACCACTAAAAGCAATAAAGGCATCAACAAAAAGTATGAGTTTGATATTTTTGTTCTTTGTGGCTTTTCTCGTGGAGAGATTTATTCTATAAAGCAATAAAACCAAAAGCAAAAACAAACAAACAAACAAAAAAACATATCACTTCCTGTTTTACATTGTGTTAAATTAAAATTTTATTTTAAATTAAATTTTTCTAATATTTTTAGATCATTTTGATGTTTTGATATCAAAAATAATATTTTTAAAAATCAATACATTAAAAATACATTAAAAATATCTATTATCTATTATCAAAAATAATATTTTTAAAAATCAATACATTAAAAATATCTATTATCTACAACCACATATATAATTTCTAATTTTATTTTATCATATTTTCAACGATGGATGTAATTGGAGTTGTGTGAAATTGTTTGAAATATTTACCTTTCCAACTTATCTATCGATTTTTTTAACAACCAACATGATAATAGAGATTCATTTATCAAGAGACATCTTTAAATTCCTTCTAATTATTATACTCTTTTTATATTTTTTATGTGAGGAAATTATATTTTTCAGAAAATATATTTTATATGTCCAAATGAATGAGAAAAATCTTGAATGTTATAGACTCTTATAAAAGATATAGAAAGATAATTTTCAAATCTTAATATATCTTTTTTTTTTAAATGAACCAGATTCACAATTTTTTTTTCATATTCAATAAAAAAATTATGACTTTTATCGGTAAATAAAAACCTGAAACAAATTTACAAGAAAGTATACGCACAACATCCATTACAAACAATATATATATTTTAAAAATAAACCATATATGTTTATTTAAAGATACCCATTTTATATAAAAAAAATAAAAAAATCATAATTGTATCAAATGTAGAAGCTACAAAAAAAAAAATGAAATTACTATATCCACCTCCACCTTAAAATGGTATGGATATTAATGCACTAGAGGGTGAGTGGAGAGAAAAATTGTAATTCTAAAGAATTGCCTTGATGATTAGAAGGATATATATTTTTTTCTTCTTTTATTTTTTAATTTAAATTTTAGGGATAATATTTAAGAAAGTTTATTAAATCTCATCTTTGAATTTAAGAAAATTTATTAGATTCATATAAAAATCATGAATGTAGTACTAATTTACATATTAATTAAGTTAAAATATTATTATTGTAGAGGAAAAACACACACATTACATTGTTTTAAAAGGAAGGTAGTCAAAATCTTACTAGCAATCTATAGACATGTTTGTTCGTCTTGTAAATATTGTTTTTTAAAATATTTTTAGTTTATTTATCATAATAATATTTATTTTTCTAATAAAATATTTCTGATATTAAAACCATTTAAAAACACTAAAAAATAATTTTATATTAAAAATAAATTATTATTTTTTAATTCTTTTAAAAAACACACTTTTAATTAAGATCGCGTTACCGAAAAGACAACGGAATATATATATATAATATATTGAAATGTCAAGGAAAAAAACAACGGAACTCATGAAGAGGTAAAAGTAAAACTCCTATTAAATGGCCGGTGGGCAGTTTCACGCGAACCAAACAGCAGTGAAAGCCACGCGATACCACCTGTAAGTGCCAGCCCTTTATAACCTCCTCAGACGACTCAGAAGATATGCAAGGAGACGACACAGGTCGAGAGAAGAGGGAGGGAGACAGTGTCATCTTTTACTTTTGCCTATCTATATAGTATTATTAAATCTTTTAGGTTTTCCTTCATCCGTAGTACCTTGCTTCACTTGTTGGTTCTCTTATTCTTTATTATATTTAACTAGTTTCTGGCTTCCCTTATTCTCCCTGTGGCTCTCTGTCTGAGGCCAGATAGAGACATCTTGTTTGGGTTCCAATGGCTAGCTTGGTGTTGTCGGAATGTGGCTTAAACCCTCTCCCTCAAACTTTGGCTAGACTTGGACCTGGAATCATCTCTCACAATAAACCTTCAAAGACAAGATTTTTATACACCAACAGGACACTCACAGATTTAAAAGGGCTCCCTTTCGATAAGTTTTCAAGAGGGTGTTTTAGGGAGAGGAATTGGGGGCTTAAAGTGAGTGCTCCGTATAAGGTTGCAAATGACGAGGATGATAATAAAGTTACTGGTTTTAATGGGGTTGGAGAAGAGGAAATAGAATTCGATCCTGGCTCACCTCCCCCGTTTAATTTGTCTGATGTTAGAGCTGCTATACCAAAGCATTGTTGGTTTAAAGATCCATGGAGGTCAATGAGTTATGTTGTTAGGGATGTTGCTGTGGTTTTTGGTTTAGCTGCAGGTGCTGCTTATCTTAACAATTGGCTTGTTTGGCCTTTGTATTGGGCTGCTCAATCGACAATGTTTTGGGCAATTTTTGTTCTTGGACATGATTGGTGACCACTTTTCTTTTTCATTTTTTATTTGTTTGAGGATCTGGGTTTTTTTTATTTATTTTGCGTGTTCTTTTTGTTTTGGTGATGCTAAGTCTGTGTTTTGTTTGTTGAATTTGATTGGTGTAGTGGCCATGGGAGTTTTTCCAATAACCACAATCTAAATAGTGTGGTGGGGCATATCTTGCATTCTTCGATTCTTGTTCCTTACCACGGATGGTAATATCTTGCACTTAGATTTATACAAATTGTTTGTGTGTTTGTGTCTTTTTTCACAGTCTGCAGAGGTTGTAATTTTTCAGAGTCTGCAGAGATTGTAATGTAGTTTTTTGAGGGATTAATGAGGAAATGCATTGTGCTGGTTCTATTTTGCAGGAGAATTAGCCATAGGACTCATCATCAAAACCATGGACATGTTGAAAAGGATGAATCATGGCATCCGGTTAGTGATAAACTCTGTTTATGGGTTCTCTTCGTTTGTCGGTTTGCATTATAGCTTCTTTGAATTTGCGGTTCTGCAAGTCCCTGAGCTTATCAATTTCTTGTTTTTTGATATAGCTGTCTGAGAAAATATATAAAAGTTTGGACGACATGACAAAAAAGCTACGATTCACCGTGCCATTTCCCATGCTTGCATACCCCATATATCTTGTAAGTATGTGCTCTTTTGTAGAGCAATTTTATTCAGAGTTGAAGAAATTGATCGCTGAAAATTCTTTTCAACAGTGGAGCAGAAGTCCTGGAAAAACCGGTTCACACTTTCACCCAAACAGCGATTTGTTCGTCCCGAGTGAGAAAATCGATGTGATCACTTCCACCGCGTGCTGGGCCGCAATGGTTGCTTTGCTTGTTGGCTTATCCTTCGTAATGGGTCCTATTCAGCTGCTTAATCTCTATGGAATTCCATATGTGGTAAATGTCAATTTCCCTTGTGCTGCTATGGAAATTGAATCTCCACAAAGGTTTTGTTTTTCGATTCAAATAAGGTTTTAACTTGGCTTCTATTCAATGTCAGGGTTTTGTTATGTGGCTGGATTTAGTGACCTACCTGCACCACCATGGCCATGAAGACAAGCTTCCTTGGTATCGTGGAAAGGTATGCATGCCCTAACTGCTGTGTTTTCTGTCCTGTCCCTAATCTTTACACTATATTTAAATCCCAATACGCGACAACCTAATACTATAATATATGTTTAAGTTGATTTTCACTGCTTGGTCTTTTGTAATTACTCTCTCTGTTTTCATGTAAAGAAAAGTCTGGTCACTTTATCTAGATTGGTCTGAAGTTCACTCATTACATCTTAATTTTTCAATGTAATTGAACAGGAATGGAGTTACTTGAGGGGAGGGCTTACGACACTTGATCGTGACTATGGATGGATCAATAACATCCATCATGATATTGGAACCCATATCATCCACCATCTGTTTCCTCAGATCCCACACTATCACCTGATTGAAGCAGTGAGTGTTTCCTAATTTTGATCACATCTTGTTCTCATAAGCCGTCGTGTCGATCACTTCTCTGGGGCCTGAGGAGGGGCTTGACTATTTTGATTCCCCATTTTCTCTTTTCTGATCCTTGTACTTGATTGCATGTAGACTGAGGCGGTCAAACCAGTGCTCGGGAAATATTACCGGGAACCGAAGAAATCAGCCCCTCTACCTTTTCATCTGATCGGAGATTTGATAAGAAGCATGGCAAGAGACCATTACGTTAGCGACGCCGGGGATGTTGTATATTATCAGACTGACTCTCAGCCTGGCCGCTCATCATCGGAAGAGTGAGTTCCCTGGCCTTCCTCGACTGAATCACAACTTAGTTTGCTCAGCCACTTTATATTGGATCTATTTCTTAGACAATTTGCCCGAGCTTGTATTGCCATGGTGAAGGCCAGGCGCGTTTGATTTGATATCTACCTCTTCCATTGAGAAAAAAACCGGTGCCTACCAGAAATGATTGCCGGTGTTTTTCGGTGTCCGGGAAGAGTATACATGGAGGAAATAACGCTGTAATAGTAAAGGAAATAATGTATATTTATCGATGTTATGTATGGTGGTAGTTTTTATTTTTTAAAGTTACTTTTCTTTTGTTAGAAAATGATTTTTTTTTATTATTTTAAATTTATTTTGGACATTATTTAAAAAATAATTTAAATATTTAAAATAAATAAATAAAATATGTTTTTTTTAAATCACTTTTACAGTATTTTTCTCATTAAAAATGTCATATAAAATTGAAAATGACAGAAAATAATGAAAAAGATAGTGGTATTTTCCTTACCTCACTATTGCTGTCAATTTCATTCAAATTTGATTAAAATGTTTTGTATTAGTAAAAAAAGAAAGATAAAATGGTATTGTTTTTATCTTGGTTTAAATTTCAGTATGTTCTGGATTTTTTAGTCAAATGTCTGTCAAAATATACTGGTTTTGTTTTGTTGGCTAAATAGTGTTTTTTAAGTAATGAATAATTTTACAATATCAATCATATCTCTTGATTCGATCGTTAGATTAAGATAAAATTTTATGAAGAGTTTCTTGACATACTTATATATGTTAAGTTAAAATTTCAGAGCAATTAGAGAATGAAATGACTTTGTGAGATTAATAATGACATTCTTATAATATTATACATGTTTATAATTTTGTTTAGAAAAATTATTTTATTGTTTGTTTTTTTTAAATTAATTGTACAATTCAAAATAATTTTATTTTTGGATTTGAGCTTTTTTTTTGAATATATATATATATATAGTATTATTCTGAAAA
The DNA here is from genome assembly GCA_027405865.1 of Salix purpurea. Taxonomy (NCBI): domain Eukaryota; kingdom Viridiplantae; phylum Streptophyta; class Magnoliopsida; order Malpighiales; family Salicaceae; genus Salix; species Salix purpurea. The sequence goes on along the minus strand of JAOWLH010000002.1, from coordinate 9,678,147 downwards.
TACACAGCAAAACATTTCAAAATTAAAATATTTTATTTTAATTAAAAAATAAAACACCAACCCAAATAGAAAGAGTATTAACAAATTTGCCCTCAACAAAAAGTAGGACCGGGATTCTGTTTAGGGATCCTGGACTGTGCTGCTGCTTTGTATATTTCTCCATATTTATTGTGATAGAGAGAGTAGTCAACGCTACTATGACTTTTAGAATAGGCCCTTCAAACTGGGGTAAACATTTTATTATCTATACAGCTAAAGCTAAACCAAAACGCACAAATACTGTGCAAATAACACTGTTCATCCACTCTGCTTTTACTGTGGATTTGAACAGTGATTCCTTTTTTTTTTTTTTTAAGAAAAACTGATTTCCTTTTTTTTCTTTTTTTTAAACGTTTTTTTCCTTCTTAAACGTTTTTTTTCTTCTTAAACATTTTTTCTTTTTTAAACATTTTTTTCTAACCGTGGTGTCCGGGGCAGCTTATGCGCACCATGATTAATTTCTCGGTTCACTTTTTATTTACATTTTTTATTGTTTCTTTTCCTCCACTTAAAAAATATATAGAGGGAGAGGAAAAATGACCTAAGATTTTTTTAATGACAGAAATTCATATCAGTATTCTTAAATACATTTAATATAATAATACGATGAATAAATCTTATAAAAAAATATATTGGCTTCAAGATTAAATTTTGTGTTCTTTTGTGTAAGTTTATTTCTTGAAATAAATTTGTAGTGTTTTGACTTTTTAATTATATATTTGTGTATTTATGTCAAATTAAAATATGTGAAACCAATTATATGTTCTAATATTTATTGAATATCATCACCTAAAAATATAGAGAGAGAGAGAGAACAAAATAACCTAAAATTATCCTTTAAATTAAATATATTATTGAAATTATGTCAAATTAATTATATATTTGTATATCTATGTCAAATTAAAATATGTAAAACTAATTATATGTTTGAATATTTTTTGAATATTATCCCCTAAAAATATATTGACAGAGAGGAAAAATGACCTAGGATTTTTTGAAGGGCAGAAATTCATATCATGTTTTCTTAAATATATTTAATATAATAATATGATTAATAAATCTTATATAAAAAAAATTGGCTTCAAAATTTAATTTTGTGCTCTTTTATTTAGGTTTATTTCTTTTCAAGGATTTCCAATGTTTTCATTTTTAATATTTTAGATATAATATTACTGCGGAAAAAAAAAACTAAAAAAAAAAAAGTTGACAAATTTACCTGCATTATCTACAAGTCAAATTAAAAAATATACAAGTCACTTCCCGTTTCCATTAGACTGTTCTTTTTAGACGGCAAATAAATAATTATAGCACACAAAAAAATTAAGTTTATGTTTGAAAAACAAATTATAATATTTTTATTTCTAATATATCTGATATTTATTGAATATTATCGCATAAAAATATATTAGGAGAGAGAGAAAATGACTTTAGATTTTTTGAATGACAAAAATTCATATCAGTATTCTTAAATATAATTATACTAACTAAATATTAAAATAATAAAATACAATAAATATACAAGCAATTAATTTTCTACATAGATAAAAAAACCCGCCGCATCGCCAATTATTTAGTTAATTATAGATAATAGGAGTAAATATTTTTTCTCAGGTTGCTGGAGTTCAAGTCCCCCTGCCACCGAAAATGATTTTTCAGTAAAGAACATTGTTTTCTATTGTTCATAAGTGTTTCACATGTTTTTTTTTTCAATCATTTTTTCGATAACTGGGGTGTCCGGGTCAGCTTATGCGCATCACAATAAATCTCTGAACTTAATTTTTTTTTTACAGTTTTCACTGTTTATTAATATTTTAAAATGTTTTTTCCTCTTCTTTTTTTCAGGCTTCTTTTTTTTTTTTTTTTTTTTATACTCGCGGTGTCCGGATCAATTTACACACACCACAATTTTTTCCTCACATATATATATTTTTTATAACCGGGGTAGGTTACACGTGTCACGAATAATCCTTTGACATTGTTTTTTATTTTTTTTTCAACTTATAAATTTTTTTTATAACTAGAATGTCCAAGCTAGCTTACGTGCACCATGACTATTATTTTGTACATAGCCAAAGGAGATGGCAAATTCAAACAGTAATAAACAGTGATTTGAAATGTGGTTTTCGTTTTTCATTACTATTTAAAAAAAAATGTTTGAACTATGATTCTGGTGAGATATGACAGGAGTGTTTGGTAATGCGTTTGAAAATCGCTTTTAAACAAATTTTAACTTTTTTCAATTTTAAATTAAAAAAAGTGTTTCTACATGATTTTGATGTGCTAATGTCAAAAATAATTTTTAAAAAATTAAAAATAATTACAACACGTTAAAAATCAATTATTTTTCTACATATAAAAAAGCCCAGCGCAACGCGCGGGCAAATCAGCTCGTTATTTCTAAAGAAGCTCTCTCTCTTAAACGTCATTTTGACGTAGACATTTTATTATATTTCTTTTCTACTATAAATGATTTCACATCAACCATAAATCATTGTAAAACAAGCTAAAAGAATTGGGAAAAACCCTCTAGCACAAGAGAGAAAGCACTGTGGACTCGAACAATTTCGGGCGTGCGTCGCGCGAGTTCGTCCGCCTGTTTTTTTTTTTTCGATTTCAAACAGTTCTTTGACGATTTTAGCCCCGGTAATGAGACAAAATAGTGCTCGGTCCGGCGGTAAAAAGAGCTAGGGGTGAGGGCCATTCCTGTCATTGCACGCGACCGGACCGGTCCGGTCCGCCGCACTTTTTTTTTTAATATATTTTAAAAAAATGGCTAATTACCCTTCTAGCCCCATATAAGACAAAAACATTGATTTCGGTCCAGGGGCAGTACAGTAATTGACCTTCCTTTTATTTTAATTTCTTTCGGTTTTGTCAGTGCGTGTGACGCACGCGCCAGGCTTTTTCACGCCCCACGCCCTATTTAGGCGGCGCGTGAGATGTCCTCCGGTGGCCGGAGTCGAGATTCCGCCGTGTAGATCGATGCGTCTCCGCGTGGTCTTCCTCCCGCGGTGGCGCGTGTACCATAAATATTCCCGTGGACGCGCCGACGGCCGGTTGAAGCACCGGCCACGTTTCTCTCTCTCTCCTGCACGTAAAAGTGCAGGAGAGTCCCCCATTTTGTGATACTTTTCACTTAGGTCCCTTGACTTTCGATTTTGTGTTTTGACCTGATTTTGATTCAATTTTGGTGCGGTAAGTTTTGAATTAGTTCGATTGGGTCCTCCAATTCAAATTGATTGAATGTCAATGTTTCACTTCGGTCCTCCTTCTTTTAATTTTTGGATTGGGTTTAAATTATTCAATAAATACAGTACAGAAGTTTTGATTTATTCAATTGGATCCTTTTATTGAAATTGATAATATATTGAATTTTCATTTTGGCCCTTATAGTTTTAATTTTTTATTTTAATCCCTTGATAAATTCATATTTGTGTTTTATTTTCCATAATAATAATAATAATAATAATAACAATAATAATAATAATAATAATAATAATAATAATAATATAAAAAAAAATATAATTACAATAATAATAATAATAATAATAATAATAATAATAATAATAATAATAATAGTTTTAATTTTTGATTTTAATCCCTTGGTAAATTGATATTTGTGTTTTATTTTCCATTATAATAATAATTATAATAACGATAATAATAATGATAAGAATGATAATAATAATAATAATAATAATGATAATGATAATAATAATAATAATAATAATGATCATGATGATAATAATAATAATAATAATAATAATAATAACAACAAAAATAATAATAATAATAATGATAATAATAATAATAATAATAATAATAATAATAATAATAATAATAACAACAATAATAATATTTTTGGATTGGGTTTAAATTATTCAATAAATACAGTACAGAAGTTTTGATTTATTCAATTGGATCCTTTTATTGAAATTGATAATATATTGAATTTTCATTTTGGCCCTTATAGTTTTAATTTTTTATTTTAATCCCTTGATAAATTCATATTTGTGTTTTATTTTCCATAATAATAATAATAATAATAACAATAATAATAATAATAATAATAATAATATTATAAAAAAAATATAATTACAATAATAATAATAATAATAATAATAATAATAATAATAATAATAATAATAATAATAATAGTTTTAATTTTTGATTTTAATCCCTTGGTAAATTGATATTTGTGTTTTATTTTCCATTATAATAATAATAATAATAATAATAATGATAATAATAATGATAAGAATGATAATAATAATAATAATAATGATAATGATAATAATAATAATAATAATGATCATGATGATAATAATAATAATAATAATGATAATAATAATAACAACAAAAATAATAATAATAATAATAATAATAATAATAATAATAATAATAATAATAATAATAATAACAACAACAACAACAATAATAATATATTTTTCCTTAATCTTTTGTTAATGTGTTTAGGTTTTTTTCTCTCAATAAAAATAATGATGATAATAATAATAATAATAATAATAATAATAATAATAATAATAATAATAATAATAATAATAATAATAATAATAATAATAATAATAATAATAATAATAATAATAATAGTAACAGTAATAATAATAATAATAATAATAATAATAATAATAATAATAATAATAATAATAATAATAATTTTTTTTTTTCCTTGCTCCTTTGTTAATGTGTTTAGGTCTTTTTCTCTCAAGATAATTTGATAATTTTTATTGGTTTAACAGTGATAGCAATGATAAAAAAAAAAAAATTGCTTGATCTTCTGTTGAGGTTTTTAGGATTTTTTTGGCAATAGTAATAATTATAATTTTTTGACAATAATAATAATGATAATTTTAGAAGTTAAGACTTCGATATTATTGTTATTATAATAGACAATGTTGATACCTTTTAGTATACCAAATTTTATATATTAAAATATTATATTTTAATCTTAACAACTGTAAAAATTATTTTTCTCACCCGCACTACACCCGCAACGTAGTGCGGGCATTTGGCTAGTAATGACTAGAAAATCTGGAGTTTAATTATAGTTCAGTCTTTTTTTATTTCTCATAATTAATTAATTATTCATCATAACTCCTAGAACTTAAATATACGCTTTTTATTTTTATAATTTAACCCTTTTCATATGTTTCTTATTAAAAAAAAGAGTATAAAAAAAGAATAGATAATATCAAAAGATTGATTAGAAAAGAATTTTCTTTGCAGCAAAATATTAAGAAATATTCTCAATAAATTATAACAAATATACCACTCTCTTTAATAGTTTGATCAAATAGAGTTTAGAAATACGTTTTTTATATTACACACACACACACACACACATAATTTAACCTTTTTAATGTTTTCTTTTTTTATATATAAATATTTTAATAAATAGAAAAAAAATAATATCAAAAAATTGATTAGAAAAGAAAGCATATTTTGCAACAAAATTATAAGAAATATACTCAATAAATTATAATTAATATACCACTCTCTTATAGTTTGATCTAATAGAATTTTTTTTATTTTTTACTTTAAACTAAAACTTTTTTTTGGTGTTTTCATATCATTTTCATGTGTTGATGTCAAAAATAATTTTTAAAAATAAAAAAATATCATTTTGATGCATTTTTCAATGAAAAACAGTTTAAAAAAAAACTCCAACCACACTCCCGAACAAGGACTGAATTGCCAATTTGCATGCGTTATATCTGAAATCTGCAAATGAATCCCATTGAAACTAGAATACTTCCAGTTGATGGATATTTTTTAGAGGGGATAATCAATAGAATGTCAGGAAACAACGAGCAGATGCTCCTCCAGCAGAGGCATTGAAGGCGAGAGGCAAACCAATATATGTTCCCAGCAGCAACAATGGTTGCGCCGAACCTATTTTTAGATCCTGTTTTTATGGAACATATAGTACGGGCTATGGCGATAGGGATGACTATAGGTACTTCCAGTGTAGCTCCTAGATCAGAGAGGGTCGTCACGATAGTACAATGAGTAAAAGGTATGCGGGAAATGGGATGCAAAACCTTCTCAGGAGAGGAGGATGCAGAGGTTGTTGGGCATTGGATGCATAAAGTTGAGAGAGTTATAAACCATATACAAATGCGTGAGGAATCAAAGGTAGATTGTGCAACCCAGATATTGATAGAAAGTGTTCATTCTTGGTGGGAGACTATTAGGGGGAGAAGAGTAGGAGAGGTGTTGAGATAGAGGGATTTTCGAGAGGAGTTTGAGGAGAATCCCTCCATCTCAACACCTCTCCTCAAAACTTGTTGTTCAAAACACTTGTTGTCCAAAACACAACTTCAAATTTGTTTCCTTTCTCTATGTTTTAATTTCTTTATTTTTGAAAATTAGCATGACCTCTACTAGATGGAAGTAAATATTATCATCTACATGATCTCTAGTTTCTTCTCAAAATATTTAAATATCAAGCCCATATTATGAGTAGAACATGATGTCCAAAACAATCATTTTCTCTTTCCCGCCAACAATTGTCATGTCGCCTTATAATGTGGAGCATTATAAGTGATTACTTTCACCATATTTTCCTCTCTAATCATCTCCACAATAGCACCCAACATTTCAAATATCTTATCTGTAGTCTTATATATATTAAAGGTATATATCGATGATGAAAAGATTATCCTTTAGGACTATCAACTAAAACGTTGTAAATAAAACATTTTTTCTTATTAGTCCATCCATCAAATATTATTGATTAACCCTTTTTTTTCCATTCTAGATTATGCTTAAGCAAATTCATTGTATGATCTACTTCTTGCTTCAAGTAATTTTATCTAATAGTATGGAAGATGAAGGCTTAAAACCTAACTCATGCTTTGCAACCAATTCAAATGTCTTAACAAACTTGAGGGTTTTTTTTTCACATAATTAAATGAAATCACACTAATATAAATAAACCTTGCATTTTATTGACATGTTTCTTCTCTAAGATATTTTTGTAGCAATTGATTGATGGTAGTTTATGTAGTCCCATTCTCTCTTGTTGTTCACTTTTCCTATATCAACTGAGCTGATTTTATTCCCTTCATCTTTATCTTCTTCTCTTTTAATATATTGGAAACTCTTTCTTTTCTTCTTAGTTGCTTGTTGATTTTTCACCAAAACTTCAAAACCAACTTCGTTACATCTTTTTGTACGTCTTAGCATGACTCAATAGCCTTTCAAGTGTAGGCCAAATAATGGTTGATAAAATCCAACTCAAGTAGTTTATTAGATGCCATATATTATGCAATTCCAGAATCAATTCAAATCAACCCTGTAATTAATATCTAAACATTTGCTTCACATAACAATTTAACAAAATACTTGATAAAAATCATATGCAAGCTCTTTACATTTATTTTTTGGACAAATTGACTCACTTACTCCCTTATTTATAAGAAACAAGTCCCTTTAGATTTTGCATGCCATTTAGCATTGATTACTTCATTGTCTAATGCCAATTTACAACTTGTATTCTATAGATTTGCCAACTAAAACAAAAGGAATACCAAATTTTTCACATCTCTCTCCATATATTTTAATTGAGTATAAATTTATTTCTCGTTGAAACTTCTAAATAGAAAACAAATCAAAGAGCACAAGAGGATGCATGTTATCTTTAAGCAAAACACAAAACTCATCCGTAAGAATAAAGAGATGAGTGACATTATTTAAAATAATAATCAAACATAAAAATCTAATATGTTTTAATTAGAAATATTGTTGAAAGATATACTTGCTTTTGTAGATCTCCTTTTAGTTATTATCATGCATTCAGATTCAATAAAAAACTATAAAACAAAAAATTCCCATAAATATGTCAAAGTGTTTTCCCTTCACTATCCTTTTTGGCGTGGAGTTTTTGACCTATTATTTGTGCAAACAATTACAAAACAAGGATAAAATCAAAGAAAAAAAAGAAGACAAGAAGCAATATATCATTCAAAAAGGTGTAAACATTAAGAGAAGAGTAGGGATCGTTGTGGGAAAATGGGAAAGTAAACATTGATAAATTCACATGTGACTTGTTCTTGTTTCATTTTTCATGGCAGGATGTATCCGCGCACACACATTAGAAGGTTACGTCTTTGAGTCATGCATAGTACACACTTGATTTCCTCGATATCCATGCATAGTACACTGATCATGTAGGGCGAGGGGTCACAAATCTTGGGGGGGGGGGGGGGGGGGGGGGGGGGGTGGTCTAGCTAATTGTTGAAGAGTTTACATTGTAGGTGTTAAAATAAAATAAGCGAATTTGAATGGTTGATGAAGATTTTTTTTTCTTGAAAAAACAACAATTTAATTGGGATAAAATTATATAAAATATATTAAAAAAGAATTTAATTTTGAAATAAAAGAATTATTTAAAAAAAATAAAGTTATAATATCATATTAACTCAACCTTCACATTTTAAAACTATACGAGTTATGTTGTTCTCAATAGTTTTATATTATTTTCAATAATACAATTCATAAACCTCTAGAAAATTCATTAGTAATGTAAATGCCATGGAAAATATAAAAGAACACTAATAAAGAGGAAATACTTTAATATTAGAATTGCATAAGTTCTTAGGATCTTTAAAATTACCAAAACATATAGAGAATTGATTAGTAAGATCCTTGTATTTTTCCCTTTAAAAATGTGATTGACAGCAACTTACAATTACCCTATAGATTTTGAATCTAAGAAAAGCCCAAACTATCAGCTGTAATCAATTAACCACTTCACATAATTGTGATAAAACCAAGACAACTTATGTTTTCTATTGGTCATTGTCTTGGATCTCTAAGGGAAACCATAATAATAATAATAGAAAAGGAGAATGAGACTATGTTATAACAAAAGGTTTAAAAAAACTAAAAGAAAAAAAATAAGGGTTGTGTGTGTGGGGGGTGGGGGGGGGGGGGGGGGGGGGGGGGGGGGACATTAGTTGGAGTTAGGATAGAGAAAGGAAATATGAAAGTAAATTAGTTTATACTTCTTTCAAACTTGTAAAATTGATTCGAGTTTAATCGAGTCAAATTTAACTTTACTGATTTTTGAGTGTTTAGTTAAATTTTACATGTTAGAGACATGTTGACTTGTAAAATCATATAATTTTACGAGTCAACTTGCAATTATATTTACACACACACAACCATACAAAAAAAAAAAAAACTAAGCTTGTACTACAGAGGGTTTAGGCCCTCTTTAGCTAAGTGATGTTACTATAACTTATGTGTAACAAGAATACTTCATCAATATCATAAAAATAAGTAATTTTTTTAGTAAATATATAGGTTTTTGTATCCCATCACTAAGAATTTAATTATATAAAATGCTGATATTCTAATTCTTGTAAATATTGTTTGCAATCTTGCAATAATATATTTTATGTGTAATGTTATGCTTATTATGTATTATCCCCAAGAGACGTGACGTGATGACAGAGGGCTTTCGATTTGCACAATAGATCTCGAGTTCGAGTCTAGGCATGCATCCCTTGTAAGAACTTGAAATAACTGGGGTTTTACTCACTCACCTCTACCCACAAAGTGTGCTTTCCAAGGATGGGGTTCATCGTATCCTAAAAAATGTTATGCTTCAATTCTTTGAAAGCTATAATTCTAATTAATAAAGAGCATTTAGTGGCTAAGAAGTTATATTTCTTGATTTTTTAGATTCAAAATTTAAGTGCATTTTAAGAACTTTCCTAGGAGAGGACCTAATCTCGAATGAGGTGTTAAACTAATATGAGAGAAACCCTTTAATGTTTTAAAATAATTATTTTAATAGTATTTATTTTATATGCAAAAGTAGCTTAATTTATAAATTTGTTGCATTGCAAACTTGAAACAGCCTCAAGTTTTAGACCATGTTTGATATTGTATTTTAAAAACTATTTTGAAAATATTTTAATTTTTTTTATCTTTTATTTTAATTGTTTTTAGATCATTTTCATGTGATGAAATCAAAAATAAATTTTAAAAATAAAACAAAATATTATTTTCATGTATTTTTAAATAAAAAAACAACATGAACTACACATGAAAAGGGTTTTTGAAATTTAGCGCAAAACTATCCCAAAAACTCACACATTATACATATAAACAGTGCGGGGAAAACATTGTAACTCTACTCACAGAACACTATGGATTGCTATAGTGCTCTCCCTATACACATGTTTTCTTTTTGTTTTTTTTTCCACTTATAATTTGTTTTTTTATAACCAGGGTAGGGTGTCCAAGTCATGTTACGAGCATCACGATTAATCCTCATGTCTATTTTTTCTTTTCTTTCTTGTTTTTTTTCTAACTTATACATTTGTTTTTTTTATAAACGGAGTGTCTAGGCCAGAACACTGTGAATTGCTACAGTGTTTTCTCGCTTATATATTTTTTTCTTGTTTTTTTCCCTTTATACATTTTTTTTATAATCAGGGTATCCGGGCCAGTTTACACGCACCACGACTAATCCCCTGACTCACTTTTTTTACATTTTTTTATATTTTTTTTCACTTATATATTTTTTTATAATCGGGTTATCCGGGCCAGCTTACGCGTGCCACGACTAATCCTCGGATCCTTTTTTTTTTTTAATGTTTATGGGTACAATAAAATAAACATAATATCCTTTAATAAGAAGAAAAAAATCAACAGTGAAATTTGGGGATATTAAGGATATTGCATATGTTTTTTATAATATACAAATACAAAATAACCTTTGTATACATGCATAAGAGAGATTTTCACTCTCATTTTACACCATCAAAGTTAAACTTACTATGTTTTTAACGCAAGCTGCATTTAATATAAATAAAAAATTAAGAATTATCTCAGAATGACATAAGAAATTAAAAAATCGAAATTAAACCAAAAAATAATATAATAAAAACCAAAATAAAAAATAAAAAATTATATACGTTAAAATTAAATAAAAAAATATTTAAACCCAACAACGGAGCAATGATTTATGGCTCGTTATTGATATATCAGCTCACTCTATCATAAAGAGGCCAGTCCCATTTGCAGGCTTAAGAGGCCATAGTCTTTTGACATTTCCACACAAAACTCACACACAAACAGGCCCACGTACAGAGACATCACAGTCAGCAGCGTCGGTGGCTGAGAATTTTGAAGACGAAGACCCTTGTGGTCCAACCCCCTCGGGACCATAGCAGACCATCTAGTCTCAGAAGTCAACAAATACAGCTATGCAATATATATTTGAACCCTGAAATTAAATAGTATTTCACCATGGTTACTAGCTAGGCATATCGTGATAGTGTAGGCAGAGAGCATGACAGAAAGCGATTGACAGGTCGTTTTTTCCATATGTAATCTGGAGTACACTATCTATCACCCGACCTAGCAGCGCGTAGGTGTATCATCTTCCTTTGATTTTTCTCCTTTCTCAATGTGAATTCGACGACCGAATTTTATATCTGCCGACTTTTCTTCACAACTTTCCCGACAAAACTCCATTCAAAACCCGAAGCCCGCCTCTGCTCATCCCTCTTTTATAGCGTACTTCTCAATATATCACAAGAGCCTATCTCTTCTCTGCATCTCATGTACACCACTTGATTACACACTCAAAAGAAGCAGACCAGACGATGAGTCACTCTCATAACTCGGGCTCTGGGTGTTTTGCAGGCGTAGTACGTCTTCTTCTATGCAAAGGCAGTCACCAAACACATCCATCAGATCAGAGAGTAGAGCCCATTACTCCAGAATTCTTCAATCATGTGAAGAAAGATACAAAGATTGGTGTTCATGCCAAAGTTGAAGCTCCAGTCAGTACTACGCCAGGTGTGGTGGCCAGGTTAATGGGGTTAGATTCATTGCCAGACACCAACTGGGTTCCACGACGGAGTAGCCCCGAGTCGGTCCCAAGAAGTAGGTCGGTGAATTTTATGGATTACTTGCTCCAGTTGGATCTAGCACAGGCACAACATCGCCGAGTGAGAACATCGGTATCATTTCGTGAAGTGCCAGCGTTGATGAATCAAGAAAACCATGATGTCTACGTTCTTTACGTGGATGATCATGACAAGAAACTTAAGAAAATGGGATCAAAACAGAGGAAATCTGAGGGGATCAGCTTTGGAGATCAGCAGATGAAGCAGAAGGATTATGAAGAGCGAAGCAAGAACAAGGAGGGCATCGTTACTACTAGGGAAGGAGCAGGAAAGATGGAGAAGAATCGACAAAACAACAGCATGAAGGTTTCCACGTCAAGGAATGAGCCAAAGAGGATGTCTAGCAGTACACAATTTTCAAGTGTAGGTAATTGCAAAGGCGTTCAATTTTCATCGGGCTTTGTCATGCCTCATAAAAAAGATGTTCGCAGAAAATCTCGAGAGAATCCAAGGGCAAGAACTCCAGTGAAGAAGCCCGTAAATCAGAAAAAAGTATTGGTAGAATCAAAGTTCATGAAAAGGATAAAGAATCGGCAAGCAAATAAAGACTCGCAGTCTGACTGTAGCTCAGAAGATTCAAGCACAATTTCTATTATTGGTCTCTCTGAATTGTTGGCTCATGATGCAATACCTCTACCTGGTTAGTTTCTTAAGCATTAACACTTGATTTTATCTACATTTTTAACATCCAAATCAACTTAAATGTCGCTAATTTCCCCCCCTTTTAAGCAGGTGATTCATGGCCTATGTCTTCACCAAATCCTCCAGATTTAACTGATAATATGCTGATCAATGGTGAGCCAGTGGGGATCAAGAAAAATCACTTTGAATCATGTAATAATCGCAACAAGGAACATTACAGTGAAGAAATGAGAAAGCTCCCCAGGTTGACAGGGGAAGATGTTGAAGAGTCCAGATGGGTAATGAAGAGCACGTTTAAATTTGACTGTCTTGAAGAGATGTTTACGGAGTTTGGGAAGCACATCCTTGATTCACTTCTATGCCAAGTAGTAGAAGAACTTGCTGAGTTTCACATGGAGACACTTTGATTCAAAAAAGTATTTCTGTGGGTACTTCTTGCTTGAATATCTAATGTGAAAGGAGTTCGCCGACTTCAGGACAGTATTGTATGTATAGCGTACACGTGGCATGGGATGCAGAAGGACAGAATGTTTTTGGAATCATTTGAAAAATGTAAACATGTTGACCGTGGAAATGGTTTCTGTATATATTTCAGTCAATTCTGTTAATGGTGTTTCGTTTTTTTTTTTAATCTGAACGAAATATTTTAGTTTTTAAGTCCTTTCACATTCTGTGTTCGGAATTGTAGTGTGTGTGTATATATATATATAATTCAAAATATTAATTTATTAAACAAAATTGTAGTTCAAATCCAAAGATAAACTAATTTGAAATTGTGCAATTCAAATTTTAAACACGGGTAAAAAAATGAGAGTTAAATCGATACAATTCAATCCACTTGATGAATTCAAAGATAAAATAGAAATTAGATAAAAATATAATTTGACTAAAAAAATCAAGTTGATATCTTCTTGAAAAATATATTGAAATGATGATATATTAGATTAACTCATGTCAGTCTAGGTTAACCTTTCAAATGTGTTATCTAGATCATGAAACCATGATAACCTTAAATAAAGAAAATCAATACAAATTATAAATTTCAATTCCTAATAAACTCATTAATAATAATGAATTCGAGAAAAAAATAATTTATAAAAGGAACACAATAAAATAAATTTTCAGAACAAATTTATGAACCTAGATGATATTACTAGAATGTCACCAACAATCTCGCAAGACTTTATATTCTCTAATTGTTCTAAAAGTTTAACCTGAAACATATCAATATGTTAAGAGATTTCTCGTAAAATTTTAACTTAATCTAACGATCAAATTAAGAGATATATTTGATACTATAAAACTAGAAATTATTTTTAAAAACACAATTTGGACGAAACAAACGGAACGGAACAGGAGTGTTCTGGGCGAAATTCCAGAAACAGACCAATATTCTAAACGAGATAAAATCTATTTTGTTTTGTTCTATTTTTTTTTAACTAGAACGAGATATACTGACCATTTTAGACTAAACAAAATAGAATCGACAACCTTGATCTCTATTTATAAGTTGTAAAATGCCTGGAAATGAGCGTAATTACACAAAAACAAGATCATCGGTTCTGCTGCCCTCAACCTTTATTTTGAGCTTTGGAGTGTTTGAGAGTAGATTATGTTGTTCTTGAAGTGGTTTATAATGTGTAAATTACTATTGTTGTATTTAGAAAGCTTGGGTATATGAAATTATTTGCAGGAATGGTTGAATAAATTGCATAAAGGTGTTTGATAAAATGATTAGATGAGATGTATAAGTTTATGGTTAAAATGTTGATAAAATAACTTGATAAAACTTATATGGATGAGTGTAACCAAAATGACTTGATAAAACTTGTATGGATAGGTGAATTAACAACAAACATGACTTGATAAAATGTTTGTATGGAAAAGGTGAGTTAGTAACCACAATAGCTTGATGAATAATTGTATAGAATAAATGTATTGGTAACCAAAATAACTTGATAAAAACTTGTGTATAAAACAAAAAAATGCATATGATGTGTTAAACTAAAATTCATGCATGGGGATTCAAGAATAGCATAACATGTTTTATGAAGAAATAGATGTTTGGGTTATAATGAAAATAAATTGATATTTAAGTTAATTGAAATTTAAATAAACTACAATGACAAGAGCTATCATTTTAAATTAAGCTGACCATAATGGTGGAGCAATTATATGAGGCTAAGTTGGTTCTAAAGGTGGTTCTAAAGAAGGTCATGAAACACGAGTTAATGAAAAGAATCAATGAATATGAATAGTGTAGAATACGAACTATATTTACCAAACAAACTTTTTTTTTTTTTTTTTTTGAATCGATTCTTACGAAGGAAACCCCACTTCCCGGAAAGCGCACTTTGTAGGCCCAGGGAGTGGTTAAAACCTCCGGCTGCCCCAGTGCTCTTACAAGGGGCTTTGCAGGGGCTCGAACCCGGGGATGGCCCCGCACAGGTCCCTCCCGCTGCTCCACACACCTTGGGGGCTGGTACACTTGGAGGACTCGAACCCTTGACGCAGACAAAGGGACGCTGGTCCCTTTGCCGCTGGGCCAAGCCCTCCTGTGTTTACCAAACAAACCGATAAGCACATTGTTGATTTATAGAATAGGCTATAAATATTGAAATAAATTAATGAATACTTGGTTAATGTAAAGTACAACTCTAAAAAATTGAAATGGATCGTTGAACATGGTTGGCCTAAAATATGATTTATTGATATTGAATTAGAATCAATGGATACAATTAGTTAATGCATTATTTAAATGAATAAATGAGCACTTATAATTATGTAAGTGGAATAATAATATAGAATTGAAATAAGGAGTAAATGATGATTATTAAAATAAATAAATGAAAATGGTTGACGTAAATCCCAATATATAGTTATTAACATGAAAAAAATAAATATATAACTAAAACAAAGCACATGTGATGGTTATTAAAATGAATAAATGAACATGGTTGATGCAACTTCTAATTATAGTTATTTAATAAATTCTCAAATGATGTTATACACGAGATAATGGTTATTAAAATGAATAAACAAACATGGTTGGTGTAAATCCCAAACTACAGTTATAAAAATAGACCACTTAATTCACAGTTAACATAAGGTACAAGATAAGTGTAATTAAAATGAATAAATAAGTCGATATCATTCTTGAGTTATAACCATTAAAATAGATCAAGGAATACAAAATTGAATTAAAATATGAGACATGAGTATTATTTTGGATTATTAAATCTATAATTGAATTATGTACAAGATATGAATATTATATGTGATTAATAAATCTATAAACAAATTAAAGCATGATCTATGAGTATTTTATGATATTAATAAATCCAAAATCAAACTAAGGGATGAGCTATGAGCATTGTATATGATCAATGAAGCCATTGTCGATGTAAGAAGTGAGATGTGAGTATTGGATGAGATTAATGAGTATAAAATTTTGAATTATATAGCATGAATCACAACTATTGAAATGGATAAAAGAACACATAATTGTTAGGAATTTAGTCTATTTATGAAGATAAAGATATAGTGATTGAAATGAAAGAAAAAAAGATTGGAAAAAAAACATCATTTTAATGTGATATTGAAAGAATTGATGGTGATTTGTGTATTCTGAAAATAAAATAAAATGAAAAGATAGTATCGTGTTAAATGAACATGAAATAATAAATGGTAATGTGTTTATTCTTAGAGTTATGGAAAGGTTATTAAAAGGAGTGTATTTGAATGTGTTTACCTTATATTTTGTTTTTATATGTTTTACAAGTACCTCCTACCTATAACCTCTACATTAATATTACACTTCAAAATCTACTTAGTTGATCCATTCTAGTTAGAATTTTGTGAGTACTAATCATGATTTTATTAATAACTTTTATATGTACTTAAATTCAAGAAAAATAAGGATTACAATATGAATTGTAAAAAAAAATATGACTTTCCTTCTTTCAAAATAATTATATATGTTTAAGGAAATATTGTAATCTTGCTATTTAGTATGTAGTTTGTGGTATAATTATGTTTATAGGTGAGTGAGGGATGGTGAACCGAAGGCTATATTTAGGTTGATATTTGGATCTTCAATATATTTTTAGGTAAAGCCTTCGTATAAGAAAAACTGTGACAAGATATTTTAAAAATTGATAGTCCAATTTGCAGTACTATAATCATTTATAAAGAAAATCAATATTATAAATTTCAGGTCATTACAATATACCCTTGAATAAGAGGCTCACTGATATTCCTTGATGATTTATCCCTTTACAAGTCTAATACATTGTATTCAACTATTACAAGGATATGATATCCTTAGTCAAACCGAGTTTACTCGCCACTAACCAAATAAATATAATGTATATTTATTAAATACATGTACAATTCTTGGTCATGTCCCTTGAATGTTGGTCTTTTTTTCATCATCAACAATACACAATTCACATATCCAAGAATAAAAATGACTTTTGCAATAATATATTGTCATTTTAGGCCCTTGCCCTCAAGATATGTACTTAACCTAAGGATATAACAATTATAAACTCAAGATAAGGAATCTTATCCTTAAGATTCTTTCCTTTTCAACTATTGCTTTGCAAACACATAACATTTCTTCTTAGGATTACCCTCATCACTAACTTAAACATTAAAGGTCCCTAAATCCACAAAAAAGACTTGTTTTTTAGGTATTTTGGTTATTATAGCCCATCCTTTCATGCCTTCCATATTATAATAGCCTTGATAATACCATAATCTTTTATAGGTCCTCAACAACCTTATCATAAAAGTTGCCGGAAAAATTAGTATAGAATATACTTAATAAGTATATTTAAGGATAAATTAAACACATAGACCACTTGTATTTAGGGTTAAGACTTTATTGGAAAATATTTATCCAATATAAGTACTTTAACATGGTATTGATAGCTTTTGTTACTTAAAGATAGAAGAACATAATGCTCTCTGTATTTTTATTATTGAATGCAAAGTAACAAGCCTTTAAATAGGTTGTACAACAACTAAAAATAGCAACAGAATAACAATAAAATCTTCATTATCTAAAACATGGATGAACTCCTAACGAATAGGTATTTCCTATAGAATAGGTCTTCCACTACTTATTTGCAGATAAACTCAAAAGCAGAAACGATATTTTAACATCTTCCCTTAAACTAATATCTATAGAAATTAGTTTAGGAACTAATAGCTGCTACACCTTCACTAATGACATCCTTTGAAGAATGCAATCCTAGTAGATTTCGAAGTTTGAAGAAAATTGCAGGCTTGAGAGGCTTAGTTAATATATCTGCAATCTGTTCTTCATTCTTGCAGAACACTAAATCAATAACACCTTCCTTACATAGATCACGTAAGAAATGAAATCTTACGTCAATGTGCTTGCACTTTTCATGTAGTACCGGATTCTTTGATAGCTTTATGGTGGACATGTTATCATAGTAGATTAAGGTTGGACCTTGTTGTTGATTGCTCTGTAAGAAATCAAGCAGTCTGCATAACCAAATTGCTTGACTTGAAGTTGATGCTACAACAACAAATTCGGTTTCAATAGTTGACAAAGCTATTATTTGTTGTTTTTTCGATGACCATGAAACAACTCCAGTATTCAACATGAACAGCAATCCAGAAGTTCTCTTTCTATCATTAAGATCTCCGACATAATCACTATCTGAAAAGCCAAACAAACTTGAGTTTCTATCCTTTTTATACACAATTTCATAATATGCAATTCCTCTCAAATAGTGAAAAATCATCTTTGCAGCCAATAGGTGAACTTTAGTTGGGCATTCCATGTATATGCTGATTAAGCTGATAGCATACATGATATCTGGCCTTGTTGATGTTAAGTACATAAGGCTCCCAACTATTTGCTTGTAAGAAGTGGCATCTACTTTCCTTCCTTTATCCTTTTTAATAAGTTTCAAGCTGGGATCAATTGGAGTTGAAACTGAGTTGCAATTCTTCATTTTGAACTTGTCTAAGATCTCAAGAGCATATTTTTTCTAGGAGATGAGCATACTTCTATGCCTAAGAAATAATGCATTAACCCTAAAACCAAGCTGGGAATCAAACTCTTGTTTGTACCCTTTCGCAATAAGTCTTGCTTTATACTTGTCTACTCTTCCATCTTTCTCCAGCTTGGTTTTGTAAATCCATTTAACACCAATGGATTTTTATCCGTCAGGAAGTTTTATCAATTCCCAACAGTCATTTTTTTCAATTGACATGATCTCTTCATCCATGGCTTTTTTCCATTTTGAGTCTTTAGCATCCTCTTTGAAAGTGATAGGATCACAATATGTTAAGACTGCATGATGGGAGAAATCATCATTGAATTGTTCATCAGATTGAACACCACTCACCACATAATCTTCCATCCATGTTGGCCTTCTTCTGCTTTTTTGGGATCGTGAACCTTGTTGAGCTGATTGATCTTCATAGAGGTTCAGCTGCTGTACTTTCTGGACTGATTGCACACCAACTTCTTCTTTCTCATCAAGCAAAATTGGAATTTGCAGCTGGTTTGCACTTTGTTTTGTCCAGTTCCAAGTGTTGTCTTCCTCAAAAACAACATCTCGATTAATGATCATCTTTTTTGTGATAGGATTGAACAACTTGTATGCTTTTGTGTGTTCGCTGATTCCAAGGAACACATATTTTTCAACTTTGTCATCTAGCTTCCTTCTCTTCTCATCTGGAATATGTGCATACGCAATGCACCCAAACACTTTAAAGTGTTTAACTAATGGCTTTCGTCCATTCTAGGCTTCTTCAGGTGTCATGTTTTTAACAGCAAATGTAGGGCTACATTTCAATACATGGATGCTCCATTTCACAGCCTCTGCCCAGAAATCCTTTGGAACTCCCATATATGACAGCATACATCTCACCATATTTAGAATGGTGTGATTTTCCCTCTTTGATATTCCATTTTGCTGAGGTGTGTAAGTTGCAGTCAATTGCCTTTAAATTCCATTTTCTGCACAATAGTCTTCAAATTCTTTTGAACAAAATTCTCTACCACGATCTGTACGCAGACCTTTAATGGTTCTCTCGGCTTCATTTTCAACATATGTCTTGAAGTTTTTGAATGCCTTGAAGGCTTCAGACTTGTCCTACAAGAAATAAACCCATGTTTTTCGACTGCAGTCATCGATGAAGGTGATGAAGTATCATTTACCTCCATTTGATGATGGATTTATTGGCCCACACAAATCAGAATGAACTATCTCCAGAACCTTTTTTGCTCTCCATGATTTTCCTTGTGGAAATTCTTTACGATGTTGTTTCACAACAACACAATTTTCACACACTTTGTTGAAGTGATTAACATTGGGAAGCCCAATCACCATGTTCTTCTGATAAAGTATCTTCAAGCCATTGAAACTCAAATGGCCATAGTGATAATGTCACAACCATGTTGAATGAGTTTCCTTAGCTATGAGGCAGTGTTGAAGAGTCTGAATTTGCAGTGGAAACAATCTGTATGGTGTCATTTTAGCATGAGCAATCAAACCCCTTGTAGGATCATAAACCTCACAAGCACCATTTTTTATTATAGTTACGTGTCCTTTCTCTTGTAGTTGTCCCAAGCTTAATAAATTACTCTTCAAATCAGGAATATAAAACACATTTGAGAGGTCTCAATTGTGTTTTGTTTAGTCCTGATTCAAATATCACCCTTGCCCATAACATTGACCTTAAAATGATCACCAAAACTTATAGTAGTATGAAAGTCTTCATTTAAATGAGAGAAGGAAGACTTACTACCACATATGTGATTACTGCAGCTAGTATCTAGGTACCAAACATCTGGCTCACATATGTTTTCTTTTGTATGAAATGCCATCAACAAAGTTTCTTCTCCTTTGTTCATCAATAAAGTTTCTTCTTCTTTGTTCTCTGCAAAATTTGATTTCTGCCACCTTTCTTTGTTGTGAGGTAATCTGGTATAGCAAACAGATTGATAGTGACCAATTCTGTGACACCTGAAACACTCCATATTGGTTCTGCCGAGAGGATGTTCACGTCCTTTTCCTTTATCTGCATGTTTGTTGTTGTAGTACTCTACATTAGTTCTGTTGAATGGTTGATCGCGTCCTTTTCCTCTATTTGCATCTCTATTGTCTTTACTCTCATATCCTCGACCTCTTCCTCTCATGTGTGAGGATTCAGTAAAGGTAAAGGCTTTTAGAGCAGGTTCCTCTGTGATGGTTGTGATGATGCTTCTTCTCATTTTCTGCTCATGTACTAGCAATGAACTATGAAGCTCATCAAGAGAAAGAGCTTCTATATCCTTTGATTCTTCGATTAAGCAAACAACATAATCATATTTTGTGACAATAAGCGTAAAATCTTTTCAACAATTACCGTATCATTTATCTTTTCACCATGAAACCGCATTTTGTTGGATATCCCCATAGTTTTTGCATAATATTCAGTGACTGATTCTCCCTCCTTCATTTGCAAAGTTTCAAAATCTCTCCTGAGAGCTTGCAGCTATGAACGTTTCACCCTTAAGGAGCCTTCATACTTCTTCTTCATGGAATCCCATATTTGCTTGGAAGTATCTTTGCTAAGAATAATTTCCAAGACAGTACGATCAATTGCCTAAAATAAGTAATTCTTTGTCTTCAAATCTTTTAATTTCAGGTTGCTCAGCTCAACCAGTTGTGCTTCTGTTACAACAGTTCCATTTTCTGGTTCTGCTATTCCAGCTTCAACTACATTCCAGTACTCCTTGGATCTCAGGAAATTCTCCATCAGCATGCTCCAATGATCGTAGTGGCCATCGAAACGAGGGATGGATGGTTGCACATATGTTGTCTCAGATGCCATTTCCTTTGCTGCAAAACAGAAAACAACGTGTAAAAAAAATGGCAGACTCTCTATCTCACTTCCCTGTGTTTCCCCTTGAACTTAACTTTCTGGTTTTTACACTCTCACACTTCCCTTTTTACACTCAGGCTCTGATACCATTGATAGTTTTTGTTACTTAAAGATAGAAGAACAGAATGCTGAAAAATATAATGCTCTTTGTATTTTTATTATTGAATGCAAAGTAACAAGCCTTTAAATAGGATGTACAACAACTAAAAAATAGCAATAGAATAACAATAAAATCTTCACTATCTAAAACGTGGATTAACTCCTAAGAAATAGATATTTCCTATAGAATAGGTCTTCCACTACTTATTTGCAGATAAACTCAAAAGCAGAAACAATATTTTAACATGTATTGCATATATAAAATTATTTATAGATAATAAAAAATAATTTAACAAACTCTTAGTTGACAAATATGCAAACAAAAAAAATATTGTAAACCATTTTGAAAGATTACAAATATTTTATGTGATTTATATGATGATAATTTAAAGTTAAAACTGTCCATGCGACATAACAAAACATTTAGAGAGGAAAGACCAAAGCTGTGTCAGACATACACATATACTTTGGTTGGCCTGACTCGGAATAGGTTTGTGTTTCGGTAAAATAATTCTTTGGACTAGAAACATTACTTTTTCTTAACGCATGAATAACTTGTCTGTTTATTTTCAACGGAAATAAGTCATCGCCTATATGAAGAGAATTGTCATGGTCGTCTCTTTTCCTCGTGGTTCTGTTTGATATTATATTTTAAAAAAAAATTATTTTTATTTGTTAATGCTAAAATAATTTTTTTAAAAAAATTAAAAAATATTATTTTAATATATTTTTAAACAAAAATAATTTAAAAACCTATGCAACAGTCCATTAATCCATTTTTTTCATGTTTGGAAAAAAGAGCTATGACTGAAGCGAATTGTCATGGCCTTCACTTTCCGCCTTCGGCATGCGATTTGATAGAATGTCCTGCTTTATAATACACCCGCGTGAAACCCGTGCATGAGTTTTGATTGGGAAATTAATTGTTAGTACACGTGAAAGAATTTCACTTGAAATTTGCCAATGAGATTGCTCAGGGGTAAGATGACAGTGGATGGGGGAGTTCATATAAATTTATTTAATATATATGATTTAAATAAATTATAGGCAGATACCTTAAAGATTTTTTGGTTTTTCTACTAAAAAAGCTCTTGGCCTTTCTAATTTTTTATTTATTTATAATGGCTAATCAAGTATTGATATTAATAAAAATTAATTATCATTAATTCTTTAACTTTTATCTTCCAAAAATCACTATAAAAAATAAATAAAAGAAAAGTTCCTAACTTGATTTTTTTAGATTTTCATATATTATTCTAACCTTATATTTTGGTGTTTTCTTATCATTTTAAACTTTAATTTTCCACTCAAATCTAGAGCCTGAGTGATATTTGAGTTTCATATCTTTTGTTTAAAAATGCATTTAAACTAAGATAATATTGCTAAAATCTTGGGAAATATATTGCAAATATCCTAATTGCACAAGCGAGGAACAATAAATCCTTA
The DNA here is from genome assembly GCA_027405865.1 of Salix purpurea. Classification (NCBI taxonomy): domain Eukaryota; kingdom Viridiplantae; phylum Streptophyta; class Magnoliopsida; order Malpighiales; family Salicaceae; genus Salix; species Salix purpurea. Next base: position 9,655,054 of record JAOWLH010000002.1, on the reverse strand, counting down.
AGAATAAAAAAACTCATCCATGACAACAATAAAAAAATCATCAAGTCTTTTAATAAGCAAGTATCGTTTTTTGTTTTAATTTAAACATAAATATTATTTTACTACTAGAATGCAAGCCAGATCTGTGAATTAATATCAATTGCATGTTCGCATGCTACAATCCTTTTATTATATTTATATTGAAAGCATGTTTATTATTATACTTTTGCATATTTATATAGTTTGAAATATGTATAAACTCTTGATTTTTGTCGAAATCTTTTGTTTAGCATGTTTTTGTGATGATAAATTAAATATATTTACTCATTAGTCTAATATATATTTAGGAGTGGAAAAGAAGTTATGCGTATAATCATAGAATTATAAATATAATTCTTAGGAGTCACCACCTAATATTGGTTAAAACTGCATGATTTTGGGAATCAAAGATGAGTTTGTGAAAAGTGGATTAATCTATAGGTCTAAATTGATCCAACTAGGGATGCAATTGAAAGTAAATAAGGTATTTAAGACAAATTTGGTTAAAATTGAAAGAATTTGGAAAATAAGGACTAAATTGAAAATATTAATTTGAGGGATTATGAGTGTGTGTGAATTCAAAAATTGATTATATTTGAATAAAATTGGAAAGATTGAAAAGACAAAGATTATAATGAAAATAGTAAATTATTTTATAGGGAGTAATTATTATTTTTTTAAATTTTGCTCAAGTTGTATTTGTTCATTCCAACCATATTCGTCCAATTAAACACCATTTTAGTCCAATTGTTTTCAATTGATTCAATTCAGCCTACTTTAGTCCAATGATTTTATCAAATTGATTTGATTTTGTACCTAATTAATTCATGATTCAATTTCCTTAATTGTCCAAAATCCCAACAATTGAATTCATATTCTCTAATTAAGCAATCTCCCATTTTTATCTTCGATCCAATTATCTTCGATTGCGTCAACATCCCACGATTACAACCCAAATTATCTTCGATCCAATCTCTAAAAATCAATTCTCAATGTCATTCAAAATTCCAGTCTTTTCTCTATCCTTACCATCAAAACAAAAACCTAAAATCATTAACCATAACTAATTTTCACATGAGACTAAAAGCAACAACTTTTGATACCCGCCCCAAAAAACAACACCAGCCTTCATCCCTATCGAAAAACTAGAGCCCAAAACCTTTATTCCCACGATGAACCACCATAAAAGCCTCCTTCACCCATAACACACCCTAACAAATACCTATAAAATCATCTTCATCTCTCAAGTCTCAACACACCAAGAACCACCCACAGGTAGCAACCTCTTCATCGACACCACCAACCTTCCCTCACAAGCCACCGAACCATATCCCAACCTCTTGTGCTGTTGAAAGCAACTAAAAATAAAACCTGAACTCTTTAAAAATATATGGAATAGTGTGAGTAAATATCATTTCCATGAAGACTGCCATTGTGCCATGTTGAAGACTGTCATTGTGCCATGTTAACATGAACAAAAAGAGGAAGTTAGTATAAGAGAAACAATTTTAAGAATAAAATTAAGAAACAAATCAAATTAAAATATTGAAATCAATGAAAAGAACAAATGTTAGTCTTAGTCAATATACACCATCAAGTCTTTTATAACTAATCATCCATGTGTGTGTGTGCATCAATTCCTCTGCTATTTTTTCTAAGTTTTTTCTCTCTTTTGTTATTTTTTCATGATGATACTATGTAACAAAACAGGCTTTGGTTGAAGAAAACACAAGCCTCAAAATCAATAAAACTATGAGATCTAATATGTTGTTATTATTTAATTTATGATTTGAGTATTGATTATCTTTAAGTGATTATTCTTTATGATTGTATCGTTTAAGTACTTAGAGACTTACTAATTTATTATTTGTTATTATATCCAATAATAACCATCAAATTAGAATATTTAATGAAATTATTTAAATAATAAAAGAGAGTCCGAATATAATAAGGAAATTGATGTATTCATATGGAATTAATGCATCAAATCTAGATGCTTATGAAAATAAATAAATTTGCATTCCCAAGGATGTTGTAGAATCGTCCAGTTAATTTTGTTTTGCCATTAACACTTCTGTTTGCATCTTAAATCAAAATTAAAAAATTACAATTGCATTTAGCATCCAATTAACTACAAATAAATCGATGTATTCATGTGTTGGGAATTTGAAGAATTTGGTCGTACTTTATCTTGAATAATGTAACAAGTTCAATTCCTTCTTGGGCTATTTAAGCAATTCATTTCTTTGGGCCTTTATTATAACAAAATCAATGGATCCATCCCTTTGGAATTAGAGAATCTGTGAGGACGGTGTCTATGTTCTTATCATGTGTTAATGTGTTCGGTCCACTTCCTTGATGGCAAACTGTGGTTTTCATAATTTTTTCCACACTTGACGGCAACAAAACTCTACACCTTAATTTCTGAAGGTGTTCGGCACCAAAAACTTCTTTTTTTTTTTTAATGATTGGGTGTCCGAGCCAGCTTACGCGCACCTCGACTATTTTCCGGACCAACTAAACACCCTGCAAGCTT